>JAMAJV010000010.1:101920-808736 GCA_023628835.1 Sordariomycetes sp. S4602
CCCCCCCGTCGCCAGGGGACTTCCCGTTTCCTCCCCAACAAGGGGGCCGTCTCCCGTCACCCAAGCCTGCTCGTCTTTCCACCTCTCTCGACGATCACATCGGGCTCCCTCCCCACCGCGCCCCATCTCAGTAAGCGATGTCGTATTTCCAATCGGGTGCTGAGCACCAGACTCCGCCGCATCTGGCTCCGTGTTCACGCGTCACCTCGTGCGCCTCTCCGGCCACGCCCTCCCACCGCAAGCGTGCCTTTCTCGCATGGAACACCTCCGGACTACCTGTGGCTCCAAGCCCAACCCTTCAGTACTCCCACCCTAGCCGCGCAACCACAAGGCATGTTCACACCACCAAAGCCCATGTTGCCCCTTTGCATGACACGTCTGTCTCGGTCCGAGTGCCAGCTCATCCCCCAGCCCCTCAGCCATTTTTTCCCCTTGGAAGCGAGCCTCATGCGGCCGAAGGCCAGACCGCCCCCGCATCCGCGGACCAGTTACGGGATTAACAAAAGCCTGATATAGGGTAAGCACGGGGCTCGTCTCGCGAACGCCCCAATCCGGACGCTCGGAGACCAACGCATCATTTCGCCTGAGTCGCGGGGCCTCTGCCGAGGGATCATCCCTGCACGGCCCGGACACACCCGCGATTTGGCTCCCGAAGTCGTCTCCCGCTAAACACAGTACGGGGAATTCCCGCGTAGGAAAACGGACATTGCTTCTTCAGGGTAGGAGTACGTTGGAGTACCAAGTACATGGCTTCCTCCAGTTTGGACGTACCTGTACTCCGTACATCACAGGCCATTCATCCTCGACCCGATCGCCCGAAGGCGCCCTCATTCCACTCAATGCCCCAAACAATCGACCCCGATACTAGCCAACACTGGATCCCCAGGGTATCGCGTCCGTCTATCGAAGAGGGGTGGGACTCCGTTTGTTTGTTTTTCTCGTCCAAGTCCGGGTCGCTTCTGAGGCCGAGCTCTCCCCATCCCCTGCAGGCTGCGCCTTGGAACCACACAAGAGCCAACTCAGCTGAGTTGCCTCCGTGTGGGCCAACAAGAAAGAGGGGGTAAACGCGGACCCGACAGTCTGGTAGGCCCCTGTCCGATTTTCATGAGATGGGGCTGGGTAATTTGGGGAACCCCCTTCTGGCCCCCATTTTGGCCCCCTTCCCTGTCCCAGCCGGACGTGCGTTCGGGGTAATTTGTGCACCCCAGTCGAGGAAAGTTCCCTCCTCGTACTCGGGACGGGTAATCTCGCGCTGCGCCCAATACCTCTGCTTCCTGCTTTGGTAGCAACCGGAGATGCCGATGTGAGAGAGTGCGACCCAACCAGCCAGGCGGGACAGGACAGAGAGATCCCTGAACCCCAGTACGTATTTCCACTAGGGTTCTGGATTGAGGTCAAGCAGGATCCCATACGAAGTGGCACAAGGCCACCCTCCCCGCAATCCTTTCTCGGGTCCGGCTTGCTCCAGCCTGAACAACAAGGCCCGTTCTCGTTGGTCACTCCTCCTCCGCGTGTTCGACCACACTCCTTCGGGAACTTTTTGTGAGGGCCTGGCCCGAAAGATCGGTACCGTCGATGTTGCCAAGGCATCCGTGGGGAGCTGAAATGTCCCACCTGACCGCACCCCCCACGTCAACTTCCCGTGTGCCGTCCTTATTGCGCCAGTCTTGGGATGATCATCGCTTGGGTGAGAGTTGCCTTTCTCGATGAGAACCTGAATGTGCGTCATCGAGTCAACCAACACATCCCCGGATCCACTCTCCGTCCCACAGAGCCTTTCCCTACCACCACACTCGGGTTTCTGGGGCACGTGGGGGGAGGAGGCCCCCCTGTCACCGTATTCAGCTTCCCTTCGCATTGGCTGCGAGATACGTTGCCCATCAATCTGATGCCCCGTTCATGTTAGGACATTCTTCCAGGTCCCCTCACAGTCGGCCGGGCTGGTAGGCGGAATTCAGACGGTTATCCCTCCCCTCTTCAGCTCTTCCTATCATCACATGCGGATGGGAGTACGAGATACTCTGGAGGGAAGCAATTGGCGTAGTGTGGCTCTAAACCGAGCTCAACCGGTGCCTGGATCGGGTGTTGTAAAGGGCTATCACTCAGCCAGGGAGTCTTGTTCCTCGCCCACATCCAGAAGGATGACAACCCAGCCATCAAAAGGCGTGGCGGCAGCACGAATGGGCCATCCTGTCTTCGGATATCGCCGTTCTTATTCGTATCTGGCCCAAATTAATGCGACGTGACTGATAACATTTCCTGTCAGTGCCTTCGGTGATACGAAGCGAGCTGTCACTATACCTCACCTACACCAGCATCGTTTGATATTCACAACATGGCGGTCCTTGTCACTCGGACCTCACGTTTTCCGTGGCTTCTCGCGTTTCTCAGTTTCCAACGACGCCCTTCGCCACAGCCCGCATTCCCTCACGTTGCCATGCGGCTAATCGTCCACCTTCCTTGTCGGGGTATTCAGACGAGAGGGCCACGTGCGGGCTGGATAGCTGACCGCCACGAGTACCACCCTATCGCATCCTGTGCATCGCATACCGGCCTCGGGGCCGCATGCTGTGCGGCTTTTAACTCGACGCCCGAGGCTGCAGATCGGGTGAGTCCAAAGCTCCCCGCATATGCTCGCTAAGAGAGCCCGGGCGTGATCAGCGGGGGCACGTCGGATCCAGAGATGCCATTGTGCTGGGTCCGTTTCCCGCGCAGGCAACGTCCCCGTGGTATCAAGTACACGCAGCAAGAACACCCAAGTTGCGAAGGTTAACCAGGGGAAGCCTGACAGGGCTGACAGTGGCTCCCCAGTTTATTCCAGACGTCCCATGCTTGCTTTCGAGGGGAGCTTGACTTCTTTGGATATTCGGCAGGCGTGATCACAGAGATGGATCGATAGAACAACGCGGCGAAACAGAACCCTTGAGCTGATTCGTGTCCGGATCCCTGTGGGATGTCTTGTCGGGCTTACCGAGTATGCGGTGTTGGTCTCAGTGCCACAGGCTTGTAGAGGACGAGGAACCTTGCCCTGCTTACGCACGCATCAAGACGAAAGCAAATGGCAGCCGAGAGTATCAGTAAGATGGTACAAATAGCGCTTCTTACGCTGCGCAGGTGACCCCGTCAAGAGAGGATGAGGTGTTGTTAGTCATGTCTGTCCGAGGCAGCTCTAGAATTTCCAAGAGAATGCAAAATGCTCGCTCACGTTACGAGGTACTCCTTGCTTCTTTCTTCGGGTTGTCGGACCCGCGCCTTCCGAAACCACTGGCAGCGGCCGAAAGCTGGAAAGGGCGAGAGGCGCATCTGGTATTGTGAGATCAGCCACTGAAATTACTGGATCGCGCCTCCCCTGAGCGGGTGTGAGCTTTCAATTGGTCTGCCACTCCAGAGGCAGGCACCACCGTCGGCTTGCTCAGCAGGCAAGCCGGAGGGTACAGAAGACTCGGCGGGAATCCGTATTTTCACGCCCGTGAGGTCTGCCTCGTGCGAGATGCCTGTGGTTTACAAGCCTGCCTTCCACCGTAGGTGCCTAATACCTACTTCACGAGCTTCATCTACATGTAGACCGAGCTCGCTCCGTACGCGCGCAGTCTCGCCGCGAAGGAAGAAGAGGTCTCGGACCTTGTATCACGCATTGGAAATTCCTTCGGCCACCTTGGTGAATCGCCTGTGTCGTTTTTCTCCGCCTCCCAAGTACTCCGACGCGCCCTTGCACGCAATGGCCGCTCCGCGGAGTTGGTCCGAGGGGCGATTTCCCGACACATTGGGCCATTTAGTTCCCGCTATTCCTCCTTGGGATGTGGCTGCAGGGCTGGGAAGGGCCAATCTTTTCCAGATTGATCCCCGAGTTCCCCGGCTGGCACTCGCGGCCGGTCTGCCAAGTCTGGCCGAACGAGATCCAACCTTGCGAAGTGGTATTAGACAGCGTGCTGCAATCTCAGTTAATATCATCGCAATGTCGTTATCAATGTTACGAGGACGCGACGACTTCGGCCCACAGTAATGCCCTTGGAAAGATGCTCTTGTAATCGGACGGGCTGCACCCCTCGGTACAAGTAGACTGGCACTCCGGCATCCCCCATTCAGTGCTGAGCGGAACATAAGGAGCTGAATCTCATTCCCCGTCCGAGGTAGGCAGTACAAGCACTACTACGCAGTAAAGTTACCCAATGGTGGTCAGATCTGACATCAAATACCGAGTACATGTACTACGTAGGCTCCAACCATGCGTTCTGCTCCTCAACCAGCTGGCATCCTTCTCTGCTGCACACGAGTAAGCCGCTTGGCTTACACGAAAGCCCGCATATTAGTGCGCTCCGAAGGATCGGGACGCAGACGCATTTGACCGGAATCCGGAACCCGCGAAGGCAGGTTTGCTCCACCATGAGCCCGACAAAGGTGTGCGTACGTTGGCTCGTTGCTCGCAGGACATCTCTGATCCCTCCTCCCGGGCCGGCTGCCTATTGGGCGCCGGGCGTCGGGATGATGGTGGCTCGCTGGTCAAGTGACCCTCCGCAATCACCCCTCAGCAGCCATGTTGTTGGGCGCCACAACCGGACACTGCTTCCTCGAACTGACCAAACACGGGAAGTACTGGGGCATAAGGGAGCAGGGCGGTGGAGGGGAGGGGGGATGTGGGATGCAAACAAGGGAAAGACCTGTCCAGCCCTTGTCGTCAAAATGTTCGGGTTTCTGCCTCGTCTGCTCCTCAGCTTCCTTGTGGATCCGCCGTCCCGGGTTTACGGTGTGCGTAATTTCCAGCCCCCAGCTGACACTCACACCCATACGAGTACAAGAGACACAATTATTACCTCGCAGGTCTGCCTGTCACGACTCACGAGGGACGGCACGCCTGCCGAATATCGTGCCATCCACACACCCTCGCGGGTGTTCCGAGCACTCTACATCGCTGGCTCCTGGTAAACATGGAATGGCCGACTCGATTCCCTTTTCCGACGCTAACTCCGCCCGGGGTTCGCGCCAGGTACCTGGATCGATCCAGTACCGATAAGATCATCGTTCGGGGCCGTTCCCGTTTAGGGTCCATGCTGCGAGTGCAAGCACACGTCCAGCCTCCAACATTATATCGGCTGGCATATTGCCCGGGATATCAGGGATGGAGGTCTCTGTCATTGTGATAGGTTTCCCCTCCATCGTTTCCTGACCGAGTTAGTCCGGCCATTGTCCTCGCCCGCCGGGGCGTTGCTGGGAAAGTGGGAGTCGGCCTTCATGGGCCGCCTTATTGGCCAGACCCCTCACGATAAGTCACAGCGACCCAATAAGCGATACTTCCGCACATGTCTCACGCCGGTGTACCCGCCCGCAGGATCTAAACGCGACGTCGGCAGACAGCGCGGCTCAAGCGAGTGCCGGCTGTTTCAAGCAAGTGGTAATATTATGTGCCTTCGGGAAAGGTACTGGGTACATCGCGTCAGGCCTGTCATCATTGGCGGGCAGGTTCTCTGGCGCTTTCCGCGCGACGATGGAGGCAATCCGAACCATCCCTGTACGGTGTTCAGTACAGTCCAAGCGAACAATATGTACTACCAGGGGCGGGAAGCAGCTGGAGACGGGGGAGTGGGTCCCTATCTCCCCTTGCATCAACACTCGGGTCCCCTGCCCTGCCAGCTCAATATGCCGCACATCGTGCCCCTGCACACAGTAGCGGCACATGTTGCATCGACTGCCCAGGTCCTCGATGCCATGCATCCCCTGCAGCGCCCGCCCTCACTGGTCTTGCTCCAACCCGTGCTGTTCTCGACGTCTTTTGTGTAATTACTGTACCGAGGGCAGACCAGGCACCAGCGCATACACTCCAGCTCATCACCGGGGATAGCTTTCGCAACAGTATGGATATTTATTTCTCTCGCATCTACTCTTCCAAATAGGGAATCATGCCGACCCGAGTTTCGATCGATGTGATACCAAACATCCCCCAGGCATCAAACAACGGGAACCCCGCTCTCGCTGTCCTAAGCAGCGTGAATACAAGAATGGGGAACAGGAAGGTTCGCATCGGTCACCCACCAACAAAAGTGACCTCGTGCAATACCTCGTAAGCATAGGGCAGTTGCGAAGGATTCCTGCAAGCGCTTAAGGATTGGGCGTGCAGGAAGGGGAGTGAAGCTTCGGGAAGGAGTCGGCGCGGCGCGCGGAGGCAAGCGCGAGCTGCAGCCGTGCGTTCCTTTAATGGGACCGGGGGTTGCGCGCATCAAATTCCTTGGAAACACGCTTCAGCAGCCGTTCTGGTGTGCCTGTCTGTTGGGTGGTAAGGGGCGGTGTGGTGTCCAGACTTGTACCAAGCTTACACCCGTTGTATTTTCTGTGGTACTGGGTCTACTGGGTCCCCGATCGAACACCTGCCTACCCATTGGGGGACGGAAGGCGCCCCGGGGTACAAGTACAAAGTAGCACTCAAACTCGATGATTCTATCCTGGTTCTTCTCTCCCCGTCCCTTAAAATGAAACCCAGACCGTGAAGAAAGTGAAGCAAACCCTTACGATGTGCCTCCCAAGCTTCGAGTTCTATGGGTGATATCGTCCATCAACAACCTTTTTTCTTCGCCCCATGTTGAGGATCTTCGCCTAATCCCACCAGCCGGTTTCTCAGCTCGCAATTTTTATCACCAACGCACCGGCCACCATTTACAGGATACTGGTCTAGCCTTTTCCGAGCTCGCCCAACGCGCTCAGTCCTTCCTTCACCTCTGCATCCGCCGAGCTTCCTCACCTCGACTCCCCACAGCGCATGGGGGATCTGGCGCGCTGACTGAATGGGCCAGTCCTGTGTACTCATGCACGGCACGTCGAATTCAGCCCGACTCCGGCATTCTCGAGCTGCTCTCCGCTCCGAGGTGCCCTCAAAACACCACTCCGCGCCTCGGGCATCTTTGATCCGAGTACCCAGCCTCGGCAGCTAGCGATCTCCCGCGTTCTGTTGACCGCCTCATAGGTAGGTAGGTATCCACACAACACCAAGCCTGCCACACACGCACACGCCTACACCCGTCTCTAAGTAGAGCTGTCCACACCTCGATCCCTTGCGGTCTCCGGCTTTTCCGTCCCTGCTCCCCACACCTTCAATGCTGCAACACCCCTTTCATTGTTCCTGCTGTGTTACAGTTGATTGCTCTTACAAGCAAGCTCCTGGACCCCAGACAGGGTGACAACTGCGCCCCCCCCTCGCAGTAGCTTGTCCCAGCACACAAGCGTTGCAAAACTCAGAGGACTTGCATGATCTCTTCCGTCCCCTCTGCCCGCCCTCCTGCCCCACCCCCACCTTCCGTCCTCTGGTCCCTTGGTCCCTTCATGTTGGTTCTTGTATGTGCTGTTGTTCCCTCTCCAAGCGGCCCACAACAGGTCGCTCTCGGTTGACCCTCACCGCCAACACAGGAGCGGACAGGACGGCAGGGGCGGAACCAGGGTGGGCAGGGGCCCGGGCTTGTCCCGCCGTGTCCGCTTGGACGCCCACGCGCGTTGCAGTTGCAGGGCATCGCGGACCTTGCAGTGCCGCCCTGCATATCTCCACCACACTTGCTATGGCCAGCCCAGCGTGAAGCAGCATCCGATGCAGGCCGCACCGTGTTGGCCAGGTGGTGGATGGTGGAGGAAGGTTCGATACCCTGTTCAGAATGTCGTGTGCGTTGATGCGCCGTCCGTCCCTCTCTCTCTCTCCCGTCCTTCTCTCCCTCGCGCTCGCGTTGTGGGCCCTGGCCGTGTGTTTGTGCACCTCGACAAGTTGTTGACTTGGCCGTCAACCATGACCCAGTCTCTTCGAACTCGACTGGCTTCCGGGTACATGGCCGCATGGTGAACGGGCCTGTTTTGGCGGTCTCTTTTCTTTCCAGGTCGCTTGTAAATCCCACTCGGGCTTCCCTCCTTTCTGCGACCTGGCTCCAATTTAAACGTCGCATGCCAACACCTACTCGATACATATTCTCCCACCACGCCGCCATCTGCGCCCCATTTGCTTTCATCACTCGATCCCTCCCCATTGGTTCAGCTTTCCCTTTCCACTGCCCAGCTTTCCCTTTCCACTGCCCAGCTGGCTGATACTAACTCGACCCGGAGCTGCCGAATTCAGTCTACGACGAGGCCTTAGTAACCTCCTCTACGCCTCCAGTCGAAGTCCCAGTCTTGCGCAGACTCCCACCTCGGGGCTTTCAATCCCCATCCGTGCTACACCAACGCATAGGCACATCCCGGAGCTCAATGTCGAAGGAACTAGTCCCGTACGTCCTGTATCCTAGGGCAAAGCCTCCGAGGCAAGTTGCGCTGACTTTGCCCGGCAGAGAGGACGGCTCTCGTCCTGGGAGCAACCCGAACACCTATCCCAAGAATGGGCGAGAATATGGACGTCAATACGAATACTTGTTCCCATGCGATCAGGTATCTACCCCTTTCCTGCCGGTCAACAGCCAGTTTGGCTTGCATTGCATCTAACGGGCCGGTTCAGCTCGAGTTGGACAAGCAAGGCCTCTTTCACAACACCGTCATCAACCGCATTGGCGGGAAAGCCTTCACGGCCCCCGTACACTTCTGGAGGAAGACTGACCCCCCCGGGGAAAGCACCAACGGAAGCCAACCACGGGCTGGTCGTCAGGTGCTAGATCTTGGGACTGGGACCGGACTATGGGCTACAACGATGGCCGAGTGAGGACCCTCCCATGATCTTATTCCGCGGTGCAATACTCATGGGTCCCCTCCTTAGGCGGTATCGCGACGTCCAGATATTCGCGGTCGATTTGTTCGATTTCCAGCATCCCCGCCAGTATGTCGTCCGCTTCGCGCCTTTTGGCAAGGTGCTAACATGTGCTTAGGATCTACCGCAATACGTGGTTCAGCGGTCATATCGACATAGAGCAGTCCTGGGAGAGGCTCTATGGATTTCTAGACTGGGCTGCCGCAAGCGAGCGAAATGAAAGCCTCCGTGGGTTCAGTCTCTCTCACACCAATTGGGACTTGATCTACGCGCGCGCGCTCAACGGATCCATCAAGGATCGGCGACAACTATACAGGAGAATATTTGAGTAAGTCACCTGAACGAGACCTAATGAGCGGCAGGTCACTTACTCAGTCTTGCTGGTCAGGCACCTTACGCCGGGCTTCGGTTACGTCGAGCTCGTAGAAATCGACTGGACGCCCCGATACGAAGGCAACACGGTGCCCACGACTTCTCACTTCATTGAGTGGGCGGGCGAACTACACAAAGCGATGGAGAGGGCGGGACGTGACATACGGATCGACCCGAACACATGCAACATACTACGCGAACAAGGATTCGTCGACGTTCAAGAGAAGACGATGAAACTCAACCACAACCCGTGGCGCGCCGGAGATGATGAGATGATTGGGAGATGGTTCAATCTCACTCTGACCCACGGTATCCATGGCATGAGCATGGAGCCTTTCACGCGGTATCTAGGCTGGACTCCGGAAGAGGTGAACAAGTTCGTGGACAAAGTGCGACATGAGATTTGCCTCATGCGGCATCAAGGATACTGCACGCTGTAAGTGATACCGCGTATCCCGTGATGCTACAACTCTGAATGCTTCCATTCTAACATGTGCTGCAGCCACATTTGGACCGCAAAACGCCCCTCCAGCTGACACGGTCACGAATGAGCCACAGCGGTGCTGCTGACTCCATGTCCCAAGTTCCGACCAGAGCGACTGAGCTGGATTCCCAGGGGCTGCCGATAGCAAGCGGTCTTCTTGGGGAGTTGCTGCTGTTTTTTTGTATGGGCATTTCTTTCCCTGTTGCGCAAGATTCCCGGACCACCTGCGGCGGCTTTCCCGGTAATCGGCTCAAACCAGGTCACTTGTAACCCTGACTTTCCCAGCATGGGCACGCGGATACATGTGCCGAGGTCATCTCGGCCTAATGGACACCCAGGGTCGGTATTTTCTTTCTTCATACACACTTGGTTCTCAGGGGGACTCGTGGCATTGGGGTTGGGGGGTTTAGTGATGGACGGAAATGTTAAGAGCTTTCAGGACCCTCGTCCTTCGTCTCATTGAGTTTTACTGCCTTTCGTTTCGTATGTGGACAGTCTTGAACATTTCTGGGGCGTTCTCGCGAGGGGAAAACAAGTGCATCTTGCTCATCTACATTCTGGTCATTTCTCGAGGAGGCCGCCAGAGCCTCGCAATCTACTTTGATTCACTTCTGTGTATACTTCCAAGTACCTTGGCGTTAAGGTTCCGCAATGTTGGGGGTGGGAGCCGGGGGGGAGAGAGGCCGGGGCCAGCTCGAGGACGCCGTGTCGATCGGAGTGTTTCCGGCGATGGACCTGATATGCGACCGCCCGGCCTTGTGATACGCGTTGAGTGTGACGCGGGCCTGGCGGGAGCTCCGCGAGTGGTCGGTCGCCTGTGGATGATTCTGGACGGCGCTTTGGGATTTTAGTCACGGCGAGACGCCGCCATTCTTGGTTCTATTCATGAAACCCTACTCGTGGGAGTTCACGCAAGTGGGTTCGCCTGCAGGAAATGATCACATTCACCCGGGGTGGCAATGCCCAGCCATTCTACTGCGGCGCGAGGGAATGTTTTGTTTACTTCTGTGGGTATAGCAGGTGGAAGTGGAGCGGTCTGGAAAATGGCCTGGCGGGCCAACATGAGAGCGGCCACCCACCTGCTACTTGGAACGGCAGATGCATGCATGGGTGTGATGGGGGTTTCTTCATGGCCAGCCCGGGGACCGCCGTCCAGTCTTTTCGCGTCTAATTGGCGGCTGTGTTATTGGTTTGCCAGCCGCAATGTTTGCCAAGTTGCTCGCGTATTATTGGGGGCCGGGGCCGGCATGCCGGGACGCGGTGGGAAAGGGGTATGTGGCGCCTTGTTGGGTGGAGCAGACAAAAGGATGAATGTGACGAGCCTGGTATTGTTGACCAGGCTCTCATATGGATATGGGGAAATCTGACAGGGGTGCAGGCGCCGGCGCCCGAGACAGGGGGTCTCTCTGGTCTCGAATCGCCCCGGCCTTCCGCGTCGTGCCACCACTTCGTCCGTGTTCGCGATGGCTGCCAATGCGGGGTGCGCGCCTGGGGGCGGTTGCGCACATGGCCTTCAAGATCACCGGCGTGCAGTCACGGTCTCGGGTCTCCAAAGGGGGACTCGAGGCAAATCGAAGACTCCCAATCGTGTGGGAGTCGGGTGCGCACGCAGTGTAACTGGGCCACGGACGCGGTGTTCGTACCTATTCAGTCGCCGCGCATCATGCCTCCCCGCGGCGCTTCCGCATTCGGGTTGTTTGCCTCTCGTGTGGCCCGAGGGCCGGTGTGACCGATCCGTACGACCGGTGAAGCCGCGGAGCCATGGGATGAACCCAGGTGGGCCCCCTTGTCCTCAGTTCCGGCGTGGGCCACGTCACAGGGTGGCTGGTGGCCCTCGCTCGGGGACTGCAGCGGTTCACGACGGGGTGTTTCGGTGCCGCCTCCACGATTGCTGGAAGGCGTCTC
Source organism: Sordariomycetes sp. S4602 (assembly GCA_023628835.1). Lineage (NCBI taxonomy): Eukaryota > Fungi > Ascomycota > Sordariomycetes > Sordariomycetes sp. S4602. The sequence continues at coordinate 113,383 of JAMAJV010000010.1, forward strand.
GCCCTTGGGGGACAGGGGGGACCGTCGACCTATCATGTCGTGCCGTGCGGAAACTCGGGACCGAGGGGCCGGAAGCGGGGCGGGGGCGCAAGCCTCACATGGGCTTCACGATGCTCCGTCGCGTTGGTGCGAGAGACTCGAGGGGAAGGGGTGTGTGCAGGGAAGAATGGATCCCGGAACGATTGTGGCCCGTGTGCAGGGGACAAGACGCTGCCGCCGGCAGGCAAAAGGTCCTGGGTTGCAGCGGGACAGGGGGCATGCTCCGTTGACCTATTGACGCACGTCATTGTGTTGGTGATAGGGTCAGTGGGTAAAGCCCGCAGCGTTCGTCTGGCTTAGCGCCTACCTCCGAGCTGACCGCGTAACGGCGGTGTCACTGGGCGGAGACAAGACCGGAGTTATACCACGACCAGACTTCGAAACGGAAGGGTCCCTTGTGCACAAGGTCAAGAACGGAAATTCTGATGTACAGGTGTCTATATGACGGGGAGGCAACGACTCCAAGGCACACCACCTCGGACACTCGAACCCGGGAGGTGCGCCCGAGTGCCCGGGTATCGTCGGAGCACCTCCAAGCCGCTCCTCCCCAGGCCGACTTTCTCTATTCCAGCGCGGTTTTCCCAGTTCTCCCATGCATCAAAGGAACGACAAAGGAAAGAAGTGTCAGGGTGCCGGCCGTCCTCTGACCGCCCGAACCCACCCCAGCTCCCATTACAAGCATACATCCCCTTTCTCCCCGACCCTCGATCCGCCACTCCTAGACTCTTTCGCACCGCCACTACTCACGATGGCACACAGGCCTTAGTGGTGGGCACCCGCGGGCTCACCGTGGTACCCCACGAGCTTGAACCTCCCGATCATCTCGCCGACGGTGAAGAAGCCTAGGCACTCGGCGAAGACGACACCGGCGGTAACGAGCTGGGCGCTGCTGAAGCCGAGGCGGCCACCCTGCGCGGGCTGGACGGACTTGGTCGCGGACTCGAGGAGGCCGCTGGGCCGGCGGATGGCTTGCCAGGCGGACTCGTAGAAGGACTGGAAGGTGGCGACGGAGCTGCGTCACGTCAGTTTCAGGGCCAATCGGAGTCTGCGAGAGTCTGGGCCGGAACATGAACATACGGAGGAGACATCTTCTGGCCGCGGAAGACGATCTTGGCGACTTCTATGCCGACCTTGGAGTAGTGTACCACGAAGGGGATTTGCTCTGCACGTCCGGGTCAGCTCCAATTCTCGGTCTCACCCCCAGAACACCATAACCACTAGAGCCCCTGCCATCGAGGGCAAAGGCGGGGCGGCGCAAGAGGGCCCAGGAGCACACGTACGCTCAACGAAGTTGACGACCTTCCCCGTCCGGCCCCCGACCTTGGACAGCGACCCCGCGAGGCCCTTGGCGGCGCCGGAGATGGCGGGCCCCGCGGCGCTCGACACGCGCGAGAGACCCTCGGCGGCCTTGTTCGCCGTCTTGCTCGCCGTGTCCTTGGCCTTGCTGGCGGCGTCGCTCGAGCTCGAGTTGTAGCGGACGCCGTTGAGGGGGGCGCGGCGCGAGGCGCGGAGCATGGGTCGGGCGAGCATTTTCGTCTGTCGTGCTTCTCGTTCGGAAGAGGGAGAGAGGGGCGGTGTTTTCGTTCCGGATGGGGCGGGTGTGGTGCGCCAATTGACGGATGGGGTGTTCGGAGCTTGAGTGGTGAGGATTTTCGGGAGAGGGAAAAAAAGCTGTCGTTCGCCCTCGGGAGATCTTGGGTGGAGGGCGCTTGCTGATTGGCTCGGACGACGGCGGGTCCGGAACGTGGACGGGTGGTGTCAGCTGGAAATGAGCGACTGGGCCGGACCGAGGACTGGACGAGGACCAAACAAAATCGCTGGGCTTAATGGTGCTGCCAGCCTGCCAAGACAATACACATGTGGAGCTCTCGCTATCTCGCGGCAACAACTACAGGGCCAAACGTCACTGAATCACCGCCTCGAAACCCCCCACGAGACATCAGACAGGCGTAGTACTGTATATTTATCATGCAACACAAAACGCACTACGAAAATGCCGCCGAACCAAGCGGAACCCTCGCCATGACCCTGCAACACCGCTCCAAGCCCCAGCCGCTTCAGTCCAAGCTCTGGATCATCACCTTGATGGCGCCCGTCTTGGGGTCGGCCGCCGTGGTGAAGGCGTCCTTGGCGCTCTCGAGCGCGTAGCGGTGGGTGACCAGCTTGGACAGGTCGATGACGCCGCTCTCGACGAGGCGGATGGCGCGCGGCCACGTGTTGCAGTAGCGGTACTGCAACTGGATGTCGACCTCGCGCGTCGACGCGCGCATGAACGGGAACTTGATCTCGTTGCGGCCGACGCCGATGATGAACACCTTGCCGCCGAACTTGGTGGCCCACACCGCCGCCGCGATGCTGGGCTCGACGCCCGTGCACTCCATGGTCACCGCCGGCTCGATGCCGCCGAACGCCTTGACGATGGCCTCGGCCTCGGCCTCGGGCGTGGGCGCCCCGACCTTGTGCGTGGTCACCGACGGCACCAGCTCGCGCGCGAACGCGAGCCGGCCCTCGTCGATGTCGGTGATGACGATGGGGCACGCGCCCGCCGCGCGGCAGCAGAGCAACGTGACCAGCCCGATCGGCCCCGCGCCGCAGATGAGCACCGGGTCGCCCAGCCGCACCCCGGCGCGCTGCACTCCCGCGAGCGCCACACTGAGCGGCTCGAGCATGGCGCCGTCCTCGTAGCTCATGGACCCGATCTTATGGCACCACGTGGCCGGGTGGTTGACGTAGCGCCGGAGCAGCCCGTCGACCGGCGGCGTCGACAGGAACGCCACCTTCTCGCAGCCGTTGTACCGCCCCGTCAGGCAGGGCTCGCACTCGTTGCAGATGACGTTGGGCTCGACCGCCACGCGGTCGCCGACCTTGAGCGACGTGACCGACGAGTGCGCCGCGATCACCTCGCCCGCCGACTCGTGCCCGAGGATGTGGTCGCCCGTGACGATCATGGGGCCAATGCAGCCGGCGTGCCAGAAGTGGACATCGGACCTGTTTTGGTTGCCCCGTGTTAGTCTGCGAGCGTCTTTCTTTGTCTGGGCGCCGAGCGCTGGGCGCGCGCGTTGAAAGGGGCGGTCGAGATGATCAAAAACTTACCCGCAGATGCCTGTGCTCCTAATCGCAACGGTAACCTCTCCCTCCTTGAGGTCCGCGCCGGACCGCGCGCTCTCGACGCTCGGTTGCGCCTCGTTTATCCATAGGTCGTGGTTGGGGTTCGTGTAGACGGCGATGTTGGGCTTGGAGACGGCGGCCACGGGGGCCTTGGACGGCGCGTCGCCGCCGTTGAGGGGCTCGGACGATAGTGGCGCGGGCGACATGTTTTTTTTTGTGTGTGTGCCTCTGTGTGTCCTGGGTCCTGCTCGTTCCTCTCTATCCGTGGTCGGAGTGCGGTCGTCGGGGGTCGGCGCTTGGGTATCGGTGCGTGGTTTAGACCAATGACGAGATGTGGAAGGGAGCGGGCAGGAGAGGGAGAATGTGGGATGAATGCAATAATCAAATCAGGCTAAGTTGAGTTGCCGAGAAGGGGAATAAATAAGAGAGGGAGGAGAAGCGAGCCGTCGTGCATACGGTGGACAGGTAGCACGTTTGCGAGCAGCTCCGACGACGATGCGGGCCCTCCACCGGAACGCGACTGTTTTATATTAGCACGAAACTAGCTTGCTTTTTGCCCCATCTCCCGCCCCATCCTGCCCGGACTGTAGCCGCGCAACTCATAGCTCCCTACGGCCGATTCGCCTCCAGCGCCTCGCCCGGCCGGGCCCCCTCACCGGCTTGTCTCGCCTCCCCTTCGCTTCTATTTCCCAGGCTATGGGAGACCCATAACGGCGGAGGAATGAACACCACGGCCCGTTTCCCTCCTCATTGGCGCCCTCTCCGGCTGGGAGAGCCCGCGCGGCCGAGGAGACTCCAGGCTCATTCATGGTGGGGGTGTGTTGCAGGTTTATTCCCCGCGTGGAAGGCTAGTTTCTCGGTTTCTTCCCGCGCCAATCACGGCGCTCAGGGTCCCGAGTCCGAAGATACATGTACTCCGGCCAGCCCGGGTTACCAGTACGGAGAGTTTTCGAGTGCTCCGGGTGCTGGACGACGAGGGCGCCCGGGGGGACCATCACCCTGACGTATGCGCTCGCAGTGCTCGAAACAGAGTTACTGGTGAGCTCCCTCTTACACGGTGAATGGTAAATTCTCCGCGATGGCGGGGAATCCCACGGCGACGCTGGGACAAGGTGGGGCAGGCGTTGGAACTGGCTTTACCCCTCCTAATCGCCCGCCCACGCCCGTTAGCCTGGAGCGCTAAACCGGGCTGGCTTCGTCGCCGACTGCCGCGGTAGCAACCCGCTCCGCCATCTCGCCATGCGGCCCTATCATCGTGGCTCGTTCAAGGTGGCGGGTTTTTCTTGGCAGGGTCCCCGACAGCTTGGGTGTTCCGCGGCCAGTCTCTTCTGCGACTACCGCCGTCGTCAGTCCAATATCCGCGAAGCGTCCACGCCCGCCGGCGCCTCCACCCACCGAGATAAGCCACACAAATAGTTCCCTTTTCTCAGCCGCATCGACCTCAACCCACCATGCCCCCCATGTGGAGCAGGGCTGTTAATGCTCATCCCCCTCACCTGTCCCGTATGGGCGCGGCTATACGAAGCGGGCTAGAGTCGTCATCTGACATGTTGTGCCATGTCGGACCAAGACCTCGGCCGACCGATGGCTTCTTCCGAGGCGGCAACTGTCCCAGCGAAGGGATAATTAGTCCCCGATAGATAAACGCGGAACGGGGGCTGTCCCTCCGCCTCCTTCGATGCGACGCCAGTAGAAGAGGACCAATCAAGACAGGCCATTCCCAGGCTGTTCTCTGCTCGTGCGTTCAATTGGGGTGTGTATACATCTATCCTCAAGACATGCGACAGCTTGCCAGCCTCTTACCGAGCAAGAAGCCGCAGTGGTGCGGACGGGAGTAAATACATGATCCCTCGGCCCAAGTCTCGTAACACGTAGAAACGGCTCAGGTCTTCCTGCTCTCGAAGCAGGTGTAGCTTCCCGACCTCGCAAGGACCGCTAAGCCGAGGATGCGCTCGGGAGGGCTGCAGGACGTGGCTGACAGGGTCGGGTCGAGTCTCACATGGATAGTGCCCGAGGTCGATAGACCCTCGCCATGACGGCTCCCACCGCTAAAGATGGAAAACAAATATTCGTTTCGTCGTATCACGGCATTCGTGCGGTCGGGGTATGTGCGCTTCATCGCCAACCGGAGGCATCGTAGAACCAAGCCATCGTTCCTAGACCATCCGAACCACCACCTCCCCCCTGCAAACACCGTACGGGCAGCACACTTCGGGCTCCAGCTCGCCGGCGAGGATGAGGTCGCGAGTCGCCTGTCATCGGGGAAAAGGAACGGACGTGTCAGCTCTTGCGCACACCGGATTGGTTAAAGCCGCCGGATCCGGAGCGGGGCCGAGGCGCATGGGACGGGCGGGCGACTTACATCCGGGCACGGGACCGGACTGGCGGCGGCGGGGCCAGCCGAGAGCGCCGCCAGGGCTGAGACGAGCACCATATTGGACTTCATGGCGGTTATTCCGGGGATGCCAAGGTTTTGGGGGTTTCTTTTTCTTTCCTTCCAGAGGTTAAGGCGAAGAAGAGGACAGGAGACTGGTGCCTAAAGCTTGAGAACCGACAAGAGAAGGCGCGGACGGTCGCTGCGCTGTAAATAGGGCAGGAAGGACTGTGCTGTTAGCTCACGGAAGGAACAACCGCGGCAGCGAACGAGGCGAAGGAGCGAGGGTAGCCGCTATGGGAATCCAGGATTTCAGGGCTTCAAGCCGCCAAGAGAACGAGGGTCAGAAGGCTCATAGGCAACATGCCAGGTAGAGCCATCCGTGCTTGGCAAGCACAAGTGACAACGGGAGTGCCCTTATATCAACAAGAACCCCCCAGCCCTACATAGCCCGCCGGTGCCGCTATCCGATGCAAGTCACTGACGAGGTTCGGTTACTCCATCTACGAGATGAGAAGGGATGACGGCCGGCCTTGGCGTCCTGTTACACGGCCTGTGTTTCCCGGTTGCCTCTCGCTTCTGGATGTTTCAAGATGTTCCTGTTCCCGGGCTGGGGGGTTGCCAAGCGGGGGGGGGATGGCGCGGCGCCTGTTTTTAGAAAGGGATCTGCGCAAGGAATTGCTTGGGAGGGTCCACTGCTCCGAGGCAAAACCGGCTTGGAGTGGTCTGTCATGTGGGAGGCCGCCTTGGGGGAATGGGCCAGGCTACGGGCATATGAACTCTTATTAAGGGGTTTCCTTGAGCCAGGAAGCCGGGATGATGCCTCTCGTAAGCCGGCCACCTTATTCGAGGAATTGGGGGGAAACAGTTGATTCCAGGGCCGTATGTTTCAGAAACTGCCTGGGGTATTTTCGTGGTCTACTCGTCGTCCTGGGCGATCGCTCCGGCGGAATTGCGGGGAATGCCTGTCTTGACGGGTATCCGGAACATTATGATATTGAAGGGGCTTGGCAAGAGAGAAGATGACCTAGAAAAGGCGCCCCTAGAAAATAGTTGGAGCTTCCCGAGTCCGACGTTCTCCAGCGAGCTCACTTCCTTGGTCGATGGGACAGAAACTCCTGTCTTCTTTGCATCGGGTAACTTAGACAGCTAGAAACACTGCTCGGAAACCCACCACAGCCCGTCTCAGACACGCAGCACTCACAACCGATAGCGTGCCACCACGGTCAACCTCGAAAGCATTAAAAATGTCCATAACTCCTATTTTATGGATGAGTTAAAAAGGGGTTTCCATCTCCCCTCGCTCCTCGTACAAAACCACGCATGGCCCGTCTCCAATCTCATTCTCCCGGCCCTCACGTACAGCCGGGGACGAAGCGAGCGCTTGGCGGGAACTAACTCAGCGCGCCCCTAGCGAACCTAACACCTCCAACCCTCGCTCACACCACACCTCATGTGTAGAACTGCCCCTTTTGGAAGTCCTCAACTGTCAGCCCCTTCCCTCCAAGTGGCTGCACCCCCGTCGGCGTCGGCGGCGCCTGGATACTCGAGCTCGTCCCCCCCGAGCTCGTCAGTGAATTCGCCCTACTGCTGTCACTTGCCGCCGCCTTTATCGCTGCGACAGGTCTCTTCTGGTGGTCGACGTGCCGCCTCACGACCTCGAGGTAAGTCGACGGCAGGTACCCCATCCTCGCGTCCCGCGTCCGGCAGCGCCACCACTCACTCGGCGCTCCAAAGGGGTCCGTCTTGGCGAGCACCGCCACGAGGTCCCCCTTGCTGACCTGCAGGTCCACGCCGTTCGCCGCGCCGGGCTGGGTCTGGGGCGCGTAGTCGTAGAGAACGCGACAGTACTCGAGCTGGGACGGGTCGATACGCGTCATGTCGAGGCGCTTGCGCTCCTCCTCCTCGTGCGAAGCCGCGAGGGTGCGGATGAGCTTACTCATGAGGTAGGGGAGGCCGAAGGCCGCGAGGACGAAGAACAGGAGGGGCTTGCGGCTGGCCTTGGGGGGCCCGCCAGGCGCGCCGTCGGGTCCGGATTTGCCTTGGAAGCTGGCGAACGCGGCGGGGGTGAGAGCCATGGCATCGGCCGGGGGCGGGCGGCCGGTAAGCTTGGCGAAGAGGGTGCGGATCCAGCGCATGATGGCGAAGATCCCGAGGATGGATCCGAGGGTGTCGCGGAGGTTGCCGAACTGCTCCGCAACGGATATCATTGCTAATAGATTGTCTGGTTAGTATTGCTCTCAGTCGGTTGATATCCAAGTAGTACTCACCGTAGAAACTCGAGTGAGTTGCCATATATGTGCTCTCCAGCATCTGAGCGAAGCCTCCAAAGGCGCTCACGATGCCCTCCAGCATCTGGAATGTCGTCGCAGTGCTCTGGTTAAAGCTGCTCGTCAAGCTGTTCGGATCGTTGGGGTTCCCCATCATCCCCGGCATGCCTCCCCCGCCGTACATGCCGCCGCCCCCGTACATGCCTCCCATACCTCCCATGCCTCCCATGCCCCCATAGCTGCCGTAGCCGCCCATGCCTCCCATGCCCCCACCATACATGCCCCCGCCGTAACCGCCACCGTAGCCGCCGCCATAACCGCCCATTCGGTTGTAAGGACTCGTGTAGGGCGAAGAGTAGGCGCTCTGTTGGCTGCCGTACGGACTCGCGCCCATCCGGCTGTAGTTGGCGGCGTTCTGGTTGACGGCAGAGGCCAAGGAGGACGGGCGATCCGGTAGTTCGGGGGCTCCCATGTTGGTGGTTGTGGGTTGGGCGGCAGAGGTAGGGGAGTTGTTCATGGGCATGGAGCCTGCTGGGCTGTCAGTCACTGACCGAGTCGAGGAGGATGGAGGCGCCGGGGTTGGCGAGGTATGGTGCTTACCTGCGGTGGATGTCGCCGCACCGGGCACCTCCCACGGTTTCGGCGGCGACGCCATTGTGCACTGCGAGAATCCTCTCTCCTCTCTGCTAACGCTGGCGTAGACTCGCTCAGTCGAGGCTCGAATGCCCGCCAGGCGGCGCAGCGAAGCACCCTCGGTTGGCGCTCAAGCCACCCGTCGGCCGTCTCCAGTTGCAGCGGTAAACAGTCGCTCCTCGGCAGATGATCCGTGCCGTGCGGCCGACTTTGCAAAGCGCTCCAGGCAGAGAGAAGGCGCAGAGGAAATAGACCGCGTCGGAAAGGGGTAGAGTGGGCGGCGAGGGTTTTGTCGGAGTTTGTTGATGGGTCGGGCAAGGCGTGGAGCGTTTAGGTGAGCAGGGGCGATGGCAAGATGCTTTCGAACTTCTCCGGATTTCTGCCTCGGCACTAGTGCCCTCGGCCTGGCTGCGCGGCTTGGTCAGCAGGCGCGGTACAAGTCCGGCGGGCTTTGCGCCCGCGCAACAAGCTGGAAGAAACTGCGCGCGTGCAAAATATTGGACTGGGAGTCCGGCAAGTGGCTGCTACTGGGGAAATCGCGTCAGAATTGTTCCTTGAGCCTCTGCGAGCTCGACAGCGCGGTGCGGCCGTTCTCGCCCAAGTCGTGGATGTTGGGATAACCGACATGGCCGATCCGGTGACGTCTCCGCCCGGCGCTGACCCCATTCGGCGGCTGGAGGAATGGGGAAGGTACGTACCTGGACCCCGACGGGAACGGCTTCGCCACTTCCATCAGACGTCCCTCTTCACATGCTGGTGGCCGAGCCAATTTCCGGGGTGCGTGGGGAAGGAAGCTCGACTAATTTCACTATCAAGTTCTCATGGGAGCTCCCACTCCGAGTCCAACCCACAGTGGGTGCGGGTGTCCTTTGAATGGGATGACAGGAATTTTCAGAAGATCCATCGATACCCAGGCTTGACTTCGACGTTGTCTTTTACATTCTCGGTCGTGTCTCAAGCAGTTTCGCATGGATTACATGTACAGAAAGACGTCAGATCTATCCTCGTCATGTCGCTGCAGCCCCCACCAAGATTGAAGATTCGAGACTCAGACAAACTCAAGCCTTGGCTCTCTTCCCGCCACCCCGTCCCTTGGCTCTTCCCCCCGCCGCAACCTCGTCACTTGCTTCACCCTCGAAATCTCCGTCTGGATCCTCTGCAGCCTGCCTCCCCCTCTTCTTCCTCTTCCCAGCGCCTTTCTCCCCCCTCCCCTGTCCACCGCTCTTCTCTCCACCAACATCAGCCCCCGCTAATGTCTTCTGCTTCAACTTGCCCACCGCGTCTGTCATTCTCTTGCTGACCCCATTCCTCTGCCGAGGCGCAAACGCCTCCATGGCCCCCGCGCCCAGGCCTCCCTGGAAGTATCGCGTGATGTTCGCCTGCGTACCCTCCGCCTCTCGCCTATTCATGTCCTTCACGACGGGAAGAAGCACCTCGTCGGTCCTTTCCTTGCCCCAACCAATCGTCGACATGAGAAACTGTCGCAGGCCCTCCACGTCAGGGACTCCCCACTGGAAGCCCTCGGCGCTTTTTTCCACCTCCGGCTTCAGGTACGCATCCTTCACGGCCGGGGATGGGAACCCCGTTGGTAGAAACAGCTTCGTGGCCTGCGACTTGCGGAATTTCCTCCTAAATGGGGACGACGCGTCCGCTTCTTTGGGCCGGTTATGCATCTGCACGTCCTCCCACCACTCCCTGAACTTCTCCAGCCCGTCAGGCCCCTCGAATTCCGAGATGATCTCCACAGCCGTCACGGGGCCCACGCCCGGTATTCCCTCAGTGTAGTCTGACCCCAGCAGCTGCGCCAGTGCCACGAGCTGATCCCTTGGCAGCGACATCTCCCGCTCGAGGTCTGACGCTAGGTAGCACTCGACAAGCTTGCTGCTGCTGAACATGTTCTTGTAGACCCGAGTCCCGCCAAAGAGGAAGATGTCTGAGTCGTCCGTCACAGTGCCGTCCACGAGCCCCAGGTGCACAAGCTCCGCACATTGCGCCTCGGCCTCCATCGGCGCCGTGATGTAGGGGATCCCGAAGAGTCGGAGGAGTGCCTGGCACTCCTGGACCATGACGTGGTTGACGTCGTCCGCGTCGCGGCGATCCTTCTTCTGCTGCGAGCGGAGCTGACGCAACTCCTGCTCGTAGTCGGCGAGGTTTTCTTCCGTAGTCTTTTGGTTCAGCTCGCTGGCGAAGCGCGCGTGCTCGGCAGCCTCCTGATCCAGCTGGACCATAAGTTCGGCTTCGTCTGGGTCATTTATTTCCCCCTCGTCCTCGCCCTCCTCTTCAATATCGCTACCGAAAAGGAAGGCGTCATTATCTGCCTGGTTTTCTACCGCAGCACTTTCACCCTCCAGTTGCAGCTCACCGCCAGGTTTGGGAAGTGTCGCGGGGACGTCCCCAAATGTAGAGTTCGGTGATTTTGGGGCAGTGGCTGCAGTTTCAGATGGCTGTTCGCTACTGGTAGTCACCACAGTGTCTTGTGGCAGACTCCCATCTCCAAACCCCGGCTCGGGCGGCTCGAATGGTTCACGTTCCAGTGCTTGCGCAGCCTCCCTCCTCGCTGGGGTTAATGAAAGAGTAATGCCCTCGCCTTGTTGAGGAGGCGCGGGTCGCTCGGGAGAGGGGGTCCAGTCGATCACTTCAACGTCAGACCCTTCATCCGACGACTCGATCTCGATCAGATTCCTTTGCCGCTCTCTTTCCCTCTCGCGCTCTTCTCGAAACGCCCTCTCTCGATCTTCTGCGTTCATCTCCTCCTCAAGAGCTTTCTGTTGTTTCACAGCGTCCCTGATATCACCCTCGTTCGCAAGCCAGGGCGGCAGGGGCTTCGGGGCATCTTTGTCTTCGGCGTCTTTCACGAACCCTCCGGCTTGGCCACCCTCAGGCGCCATATCCCGTGGCTTTGGAGTGCCTGCTACCGTCTTCGGTGCACCTCCCGTTGCGCTGTCTGCTGGCTTCTCTGCCGCCTTCTTCGTGAACATACCCGGAGTCCAGTCGAGCTTAGGGAACGGCAACGGTCCGCCAAATGGATTGTTCGTGATGGTCTGCGGAGGGTCTAGTTGCCCCTTCTTCGATTTTTTCGCCTTGGCAAGTGTCTTTTGTAAATCAACACTACTGTCGCTGTCGCTATCGTCCTCGTTGGCGTGGGTATCTACGACACGCTGGCGGTTTATCGCCGAGTTTGCCCTATTGTTCACAACGTGCGCAACGATCTTGCCGCTTTTCGTGGTTATCGGTTTGGACGTCGTGTCAGCCGCCCTTTGCTTCCAAACCGGCCGCTTCATCTCGACGTGCTCGAGCGTTTCGTCCTCATCCTCGGGTGATGGCTCTAACCCGGCTCCGTGCTGGTTTCGCAGCGAGAGGGCGATAGCCCTGTTGATGTCGGCTTCTTCTTCGGTATGCGGAGGTAGGTCCGCGTCGTCATGCAAAAGCGGCTCTGGTTCGATCTGGCCCACAAACAGCGCGTCTTCATCGTCCTCCACCGTCCGATCGTGATCCTCATGCGCTCCGCTCGTGGCTTCCTGCGCTGACGGTAGACGTGGCAGACGATTCAGTCCCGCAATAGGAACATCCTCGAAATCCTCATCCTCGTCTTCCTCCTCTGGGTCGCTCTTTGTCTGGTACTGGAACTGCAGTTCATCCACGTCGATGGGCTTGTGGCTCTGCCCGATGTCCTTCTTCTCCTTGCTCACAACACCCAGCGCCCAGCCTCCTTCCGCACCTACGTTCTTGACAAGGACATACTCGCGGTCCTTCTCCCCCGCTATCCTCGCGTTGACGTTCACGGTCAGGTCTGTCCCCGTCATGCCGATCTCCTTCATAAGTTGCTGGGTAAGCTTATTCCGCTCCTGTACCCTCTCAATCTGGAATTTCGAAAAGGCCATGCGATCGGGAAACATGACCTCGAGCTGCTCCTTGCTCAAGCCCATCCTCAAGCGACTTCGCAGGCGCGCGGCGTTCAGGATGTTGTACCTATCAGCAGAGGGGAGACTCTTGAAGAAGTCGCCTTCAAAGTCGATCTTACTGAAGTCGTACAGGTTAATGTCCTCTCCGTTGTTGAACTGCCTCGCGTACTCCTCCAGCTCCTCGACACTCATGATGCGCGGGTCCTCGGGTTTGGCCATTGCCGCGATGCTCCCGTCGATATCCGGTAGGTGGTACGGATCCTGCTTCCGAAAGTTCCGGTTCCTCATCCTCTCCTGTTTCGACATGCCCAGCTCTTCAACGTACACCACCTCGTTCATGTCTGGGAGGGGCTCTTCTTCCTCCTTCTCCCTCTCCGCTTCCCTCCCGTCTGCGGCCTCCCTTCTCCTCCTGTCGGCGTCCTCCTGGGCGCGCCTGTGCATCTGCACTGCCAGCAGCTTCCCAGCCGTCCTGACCGCATCCTCCCTCCTTCCCTCTCTCCTCTTGTTCCTGCTGTTGATGGTCTGCCTCTTCAGCGCAGGCGCGCCGCCATCGAATACAAAGACGGGCAAGATGCCGAACCACAGTAGCTTGCAGATGCGGCGAAAGAACCCCACTACGTGTGAGTTGCGCAATGCGTTGCCCTCCTTGTCGCGCACGGCCTTGAGGAACTGGTAGATCCAGATGGAGGCATCAACAGCCAGGCGCTTACGGTTCAGGGTCGCGAGGTTGGTGGGGCGAGCGCAGGGCTGCACCACCTGCCAGAGGCCATTAACACCCATGATTATGAGAGTTGGAGGCCGTCGGCGATAGTTCCTGTCTCTGGGACTTTGCGTAGAGGCAGAGAGGGATGAAAGAGCTGGTGTGAATGAGTGCGCGTATGAAGTGAGTGCTTGGCTGACCAGGCCAGATCAGGTCGCCCTAGGGAATGTACGCATGGTATGGACGGTCATGCGCAACCTTCTAAGCTGCACAGGGCGCAAGCAGTTGGAATTTCCAGGTTTATGGGGAGTGGGAAGATGATCAAGGCTGGATGTTGTATGACGGCTTGTTCACGTTCACGACGGAGGTCGCATCGGGTCATGGCGCTTGCTGATTTGGTGGCGAGTGCTAAGTCATCAAGTGGGTTTGCAACCTCGTGGCTCCTGCCGAGGACTTGGAGTAAATCTCACCATCGTCGACTCCAATCCCAACAGGAGCAACGCTTATCATCGCAACAAGTGAATTGTGTTTTTTTTTTTTTAATATTCTGAGTTACAATAAATAACATTCTGGTCCTTCAGCCGTTTACAGTCTCATAGGCTTCCTCCATGGCCTGCTAGCAATACACGAGATACAGAAACCAGAGAGCACAGCGCTCAGGCTGCCCAACTCTTCTCCTTTTCCATCAGCGTACACACGAAAATATAACCGATTACAACATGACTGGAGAGGGGGGAAAGAGATAGGCCGCAAGGAAAGTATAGTGATGGGAATACCGGAGGGAATAGGTCTCAGTCTCTGATCCGTTAGAAGGAAAACGGCATTGTGGCGGATGTTGACCCCAAACCACCGTCCCCCTCAATGTTTTCGAGAATGTTACCTTCAAACTCAGGGAATGCGTCCAAGTTGATGATGTCGGTATAAGGCTCGAATCCGTTGTACAGCCCGTCTTCCATCCCCGATGGCTGCTGACCGTTCGCCCCATCAATGGCAGACGCCATTGGAGCCAGCGTTTCATCTTCAGATTGCTCCATATCGCCTCGGTATGCCTCGATCAAACTCTCGATAAGGTATGGGAGGAGATTGATGATGCTATCTTTCATATCCGTCCCGGCGCCATCCAGGATGCGTTCAATGTGCTCCTCCAGCCTGAGCCGCACAACGCGGGGCAGCTCACGGCGGACAAACGCATTCATGCCGTCAAGGGACTGAGGCTCCTGGTCGTCACAGTCTTTGGCAACATGTGTTAATAAATACTCGTCGTCAAATATAGCACAGGGCCTAAACCGGCGACTTACAAGGCGAACGAGGGATGCTATCCGCAGGGGTATCCGGGAAGATGATCTTGTAGATCAAAACCCATTGCTCCTCTTCGGAATTGCCCTTCTTAGGTCGCTCCCGAAGCTTCTTCTCTTGTGCCGTGGTAACTCCGTAGAGGGGGGGCAAGTCCTTCTTCTTGCATACTTCGTCAGCCCGAAGATGGGCCTCTCGGCCCTCGTCGTTAGGAAACTTGTCACCGCACCGCGGGCACACGAGGCTGTTCAGGTGAGTGCGATAGATGTGTTCCCTTGACGAAGTTAGCAGACAGGCGTGGGGGACTGGGGAGCCAGAAGCCAACTTACTTGACGCGAGCTACGGTGGGGAAGCTGGGAAGCCTGCAGGTTCGGTGGTTCTTGTACCTGGATGGGGCATGCTTGTAGAAGGGACAGGCAAACTTCCTCCCAGTCTCCTCCTTCTTGGCGCGCTTGTTGCCTTTCCCTCCCCGTTCGCCGTCTCCATCGCCATTCCCCCCCGGCGTCCCGTCCCGCTGCGGGCGTTTCCCCAGCCGTTGCGGAGCCGCATTTTCTTTGTCGTCGTTGCTCCCAGTCCGCTTGGCGCCGCGGCCTCCTCCGCCGCAGGCACCGCGACTACGGCCAGAGGAGCTGTCGCCGCGGCAGTGGTGTTTCGGCGGGAAATTCTCGTCAAGCCATTGCATGACTATGACCATGACACTGTCTACTACCTGCTTCTTCCGTCTCTCGAGCGGAGTCTGGTTCAGCTCCTCCGGATCAAAGTCACTGCCAGACCCCTCGTCGTCACTATCACCGGGAAGTTAGCTTCTCCGTCCCCCCCTGGGCATGGGGTGCAGGAAGGAAATCTAACCTGAGTTCGGGGGCAGATGTTACTGCTCCAGACTTCTTTGTTCCCTGCTCTACCGAGGATGTCTACAACCAAGCTGAGAGTCAGTTGCGTCATCGGGCTTCCTAGAGAGCTAGCGGATATCCTACCTCTTGAGCGACGTCTCGGCGGCCTGACGTCGACTGCCCTGCGGTCCTTTCGCTTGTCGGTTTATCTTCGATTACCGTGGCTCGCATTCTCAATCGGTGCAGCCTTCCCTTTGGCTCGATTTTCCGCCTCGAGGACGGCGTCTTACGGACGAAGGGCTTACAACCCCAGGGTGGCGAGAAGGCGAAACTAGATACGCAACTGGGCCCGGGGAAGTGATGTCGTGTGAGTTCAAGTCCGACTGGTGGCAACAGCATTCTCCGAGTCGGCCCTACAGGATGGCAGGATGGCGTGGCCGTAGGGCATTCTCAGGCGTTGGCCAGAGTGGTGATCAGTATAGATGTTGGCGAGTCTATATCTTGTGGTTGACTAACAAGAAGATTGTGCCCCGGGAAGCTGGTGTCAGGAGGCACTTGAGTGACCCCAGAGAAGTTCTGGGGTTATATAGACGGCGTGCCATGGCAGAACCGGTGGGCTAGGCCTCTAGTGCTCAAATGCGCGTCGGCGATATTGAGCGCAAGCCTGGACCACCGAAGAGAACCGGGAGCATATGTCCTCGTTCCCACACGGTGGCATGTTTGGGATCAAGGCAACCGTAGTGGCTGACGGGGAGAGCTCCTACAGGCTCCACGTGTCGACGATAAAGCGGGGTGGACCAAGCTATAGGACGAGACTATCATGCGTGCAATGGTGAATTAGTGTGATGTATGCGAGGTCACCCGCTTGTTGCGTTTCCGCTGCATGGGAGCGGAGCGGGGAGAGAGCAAGAGTGGGTGGGCGAAGCTGGGGTCAATGGCCATGCTTGCCGCCGCTAGAGGCTTCGATTGCGCTCAACGGCTCTTCTAGATGCTCTCAAGACCAAAACCCCCGAGACCTGTGAGTGGAATTCAAGACTCGAAGACCGGGACGGACACAGCCCACTACGGACGGACGGCACTTGAGCTTAGAGGGTGCTAGATTCAGACAGGCTGCGTCGAGATACGGTCCCGGCCACTAGCCAGCCTTCTCTCTCAAACTACTGCATGGATACTCGGGATTCAGCCCTGAAAGTGGGTGTACCGCCTCGGGACGTGGTATCGCGCGGGCAAAGTACCGTGGGCGCAGACGCGCATTAGCGGACGGAGCTCACCCGACCCCACGCATGCATACCCATATCTGCTATTTCCAAGGAAGCGGCCGGCGGACGCGAACCAGGTGAGGCCCTCGACACACGCCTTAAGGCGGCCATTGCAGCGGGAGCCGGCGAAGTCGCCATCTCGCGCAGATGAGCGGAGGGAGAGCCTCGTGAGGGCGAGGACCAACCGGGAACGCGTGGACCACCGAAAGCGAGGCCAATTGTTGGATGGGAGATTCGTCGGTTTGTAATTGATTACCAACTGGATATCAATGACTCAATTGTGCTCGATGCGGTCCGGCGAGATGGGAACCAGCGGGGGACGGTGGACGGTGGTGAGAGTCCGAGGTTGTCGTCTCTCCCCGAGTGCCCCGCTGACAAAAGTCGGCCCGCCTGGGCCAATGCCCCATTTGCTGCTGCCGTGCCCCTACAGGTGCTGTCTGGCGCGTCATATGCCAGCCAATATTCCAATTGATGTCTGCAATACCCCGCCAACCCCACCACTGCGTGCACACCCTCACACGCCAACGCCAATCCACCACCCCAGCTGAACCCTCCCCCCATCAAAGCCTTGTCCGATAGGCATCCAAGCGGCAGGATGGAGCAAGCCGCGGACGCAGCGGAGCAGGAAGCCCGGGACTACCTCTCGTCGCTCCTGAACAAGTACCTCCGCGTCACGGCTACCGATGGCCGTCTCTTCTGGGGGCTGTTCAAGTGCATCGACCCTGTGAGTCTCCCCTTCTCTACCCCCGTCCACTCTAATCGCGAACCGTCCTTTGGGCTGGTGTCTCTGTCTCCTTCGGCCCACTGTCCGCCCGCCTGTCGGGATGCCGCACACCGGGCGAAAACCCTGGACTAATGGGCCCAGGACCGCAACATTGTCCTCGCGCATACCTACGAATATCGCCACCCCTCCCCGCAGAAGCGCCTCGACGCGGCCCAGGAGGCTGGTGACGCGTCAAAGCTGACCATGTCCATGACGTCGCGGTACCTCGGGCTCGTGGTTGTGCCGGGCGGCCACGTCGTCAAGGTCGAGGTGGAAGAGTTTGCGAGCCAGATGAGGAGACCTGGGGCCGCGATATCACCGGCTTTGCGCGTTTGAGATCTGCTTCTTGCTGGAGAAAATGAATGGCAGCCAGGACGGAATTTGAATTCGGAGTTCGGAGTTGAGAATAATCCCTCTTTAGTTACAGCCTTCCTTCCTAGCCCTCCTGTACAGCACAACTTCCGCTGTGAGTGTTAGAAAAGTTAGGTTTGGCCGTGTGTTAGACAAGCCTTGCTCCTGAAATAGGTAGGCTGTTAGCCGCGGAGAAGAAGTAGACAAGAGCTGGGAAGTGAGACCCAATGCTGCTCTGAGAGGCCTGCCAATACTGATTAAGAAGTGAGCATACTGGGAGGTTGCCCAGAGAAGAATCATTTCTACAACGTTGTCATGTCACTGGCCCATGTTATGCAGACAGCTAGCTCTCAACCTGGCTCACACAAGATAACAAGGATGAAGGCATCGAAAAGTGCATGTATAGAAACGATACCGATATACCCTGAGTTCGCGCCCATCCCTTACACCGTCGGCCATCTGATTACCATCCTCCCAGTAAGCCGCCCCCGCCTTATCCAAGTGACCTCTCTGTTTTGCGCTATATCCGCCTTTCGTCTACCTCTTATTACGGCTCAGAAAGCCACCGAAGACCCCTCAACGCCTTACGCCAGCCACATCTCACAATCACGCAGGGACAGCCTCGCGGCTCCGCCCCCTCTCCTCATTCCCGTTAACATGTCCATGCCCGTGCCCATGCCCCCTCGCCTGGTGCCTTTCCTCGTCTTCCTCTACCTCATCACCCTCGACCTCGTCCTCGTCACCATCCATGTCCTCCCACACATCCCTGTCATCCATCGGCACGTCCTGTCCTGACAGATCTAGCCCCTCGCTCCGCGCCCGGATATGACTCTTCCTCCTCTGCGAGAGCGTCCGCGCCCTCGTCGACAGCTTCGAGCTCACCGCCGCGTTGGAGTTCACCCACCCCGTTAGCGAGTCCTCGCAGTCCTGCACGATCGCCTTGCTGGCCTCGTAGCCGTCGTAGGCCGCGCGCGTCTCGCCGGGGGTGACGGGCGTGTCGTCGATCATCTCGAGGAGGTGCTTGCCGTAGCCGGCGACGATGGCCACCTTCTCCGAGTGCTCGCGCAGGGCGTCGAACTGGTAGGTGTAGGCCGACTTGATCTTCTCGCGCGTGATGTTCGAGAGCTGGGCTTCGGCGACGAGGGACTCGGCCTCGGCACGGACGAGTTCTTGTTCGAGGACAACGATCTTGGGCGAGGCGGGCTCTTTGTACTTGAGGTGGGCGATCTGGTCCATGATCTTCTGCTTTCCTGTTGGGGCGAGTGTTAGCGCGGGGGAACGATGCTGGGGTCGCGAGACCAAGGGTTGGGAAAGAAGAGCGTACGGTCGCGGCAGGGTTGCACGGAGGCCTCGATATTCCGGATGCCCTTCATGGTGACGCGGTACTGGTCGTACCGATCAACGAATTGGTCCTCGAGCTCGCCGATCTCGTAAAGGAGGACGCCCATCTTGTCGGTCACGTCGGATACGTCTTCGTCGCAGGACTCGCCCCAGTTGGACAGTTGGTGCTGCCGCCGCAAACGTTAGTCCACAGGGCCCAGGCCCAGCGCATAAGGGGGACGACATACCGCTACCTCCATGCGCTCCTTGGCGCACAGCTCGAGGCTGCGCATGAGGTTCTTCTCCATCTTGACGAGCTGCGTAAGCTTCTTGGAGAGGTCGGGCCCGAAGGCGCCGGCGGTTCGACCCCGGATCGCATGTCCTACATCCCACCCGTATTAGCGCACAACGAACTCGGCCCGGAGTCTGGCATGGCGGTGGTGCAAAGCGGGCGGGTTTGCTGGTCTGGTGGCGGCGGGCAGCAACGGCTTACCGAGTCCACTGCGGCCGAAGAGACGGTGCTTTGTGCTCGAGGGCGGCGGCGGCGGGTTCTACGGCACGTCCCGTCAGTGTTTCTGTTCTTCCCGGGAGCGGGAGGTGAGCCAAAGGGCATGCGCGGAGCTCGACCTACCTCGATTTGCGACGCCGTCGGCGCGCGCGACTTGCGCATGGAGTACGTCCGGTGCATTGTGAATGGCGCCGAGGAAGCAAGACTTTGGAGGGAAAGCCGGGGTTAAGAAACAAAGGCTGTAGTATTCTCGGATTATGTTGATAGGATGGATGGATGTTCTGACGGCAGGTCCTTCGTATGTTTATTCTTCTGCTAAAGAACTTATGACGTGGTATTGCGGCCGGGCGTTGCTTTTGGCAATGTCCAGTCGAGGGGCGGCGGATTCGGCGGGCTTGGGCTCCGTATTTTAGTTGGAGAGCTGGCGCATAGTTTAGCGTATCCCTGGCGCCGCCGAGACCCGACGCGGCATGCACGGGCTAAAATCGGGGCCCAATGTAGAAAAGGGGGCGCTAATGCCCGCGAACGCCCAGCAAATTTCACCAACACCGACGTCATCAGCGACGGTGAGGACGGTCTTGGCGCGGCCGCCAGAGCAACCCAGACATCATCGCTGGGACTCTCTGGCGCCTGTGGGTTCCAGCTCGGAGCCAAGACTCCCGGGGCCCGCCGCACAGCCTCCCTTCCGGAGAGTTTCCCTGTGATCGGGGCGGGTTTCACTTTCACTTCGGGTCCCGATCGGGCTAGGATTCAAGGTTGCTGTAGGGCCAAAGGAACCCGCCTTCTTGCTGTAGGCTCGGTGGGCGGGCAAGGTACCGTCAGGTGTTATGCAGGCCCTCGGTGATGTAATGGAGAGGTCGCTCCCTTCCCAATGGGCCTCGCAATAATACCGACGCTCGAGAACTGGGACAAAGCCTGGCTTGCCGGTCTATGACGAGATAGTGTCCGTGGCGGGGCTCGGCAAGGTTCCGGCTGACTGGCGCACATTGGTGCTGGCCTAGCCTCGGGGTGTTGCATCGGGGGGTGAGTGTGCTCGCGCCAGAGGTAGCCTCACGATATTGGTCCCAGTTTCAAAGCGAGAAGTCGGGATGTGTCGTCGCTTTTCGTTTAGGTTCTGGCCTCCGGCAGATCATCCACCATTTACCCTTCTGTGTCCACGCGAGCACATGGATAGACAGCCCGGACTCTCGTGATGTACTCAATACACGGACTATAACATTATAACCGGAACTTTCCGGGCTGCCAATCCATCTGAACGACATGTGGTCTGTAACTAGGAGTTATTGCACGATGCTGCGTGTGAGAACCCGGGACGACGTGTTGGAGGCGCACTTGACCAGGATGGAAGCCCCGCCACTGCCCACCAGCCGGTACAACAGGACGCTGGAAGGCCCCCGTCCAGGCCCAGGCCCATCTAGAACGTCACAGTGCGAAAACACCAACACCACGCATAATCGACACGATATCACTGATACCTCGAAATTCTACAGGGCGCGACGCCGCCAACGGAACGCGTCTTCCGACATCATCTCGAAGGAGCCCCGCCTCCAGCTTGGCCTCCTCACCGACACACACGCGACCGGATCGCGTTGCAACGACCCCATCCTCGGCTAGTGTCGCTCGTGGCCAGGATGAATTCCTTCCGCTTCGATAGTCTGCCGTGGTCGCGCCCGTTCACGGGGTATCGATCAGGCGAAGTCATCGACCTCACTGGTTCTAATGGAGCCAGTGATGTTGGCGAGGAAGCCGCCGCCTCCGCAAAAGACGCGCCTCCAAACCACTCGCCTACAAAGTCCGCTCAACACTCCCCTGTCGTTGTCCACCGGCCTCGTGTTCCCGCTGCATCTCGCAGCTTGTCGCGTTCCTCGAGCGCCGCCCGCGACCCAGCGTCCAACGCCCCCGATGGCCTAGCCTCGTCCCGGCACGGCGTAGACAATGCAAGCAAAGAGCCTACGCCATCTCGACAAGTCGTAGGCCAGAGAACGAATGAGTCGACCCCAACACGACATGCGCCCACCAAGCGAACGAACGGTCCGACCTCGTCCCCACGTGGCTCGGACAGACGAACAGATGGCCCGACCCCCTCCAACCAAAGCCCGGACAAAGGCATGAATGGCCTGGGAAATGGGGGCCCGTCGCCACGCTCCTCGCCTCTTCAGAGGAAACACGATAGTGCCCGTCCGTCCAAGAATGTCTCTCCGACACTAAACGTGCGCCAGGGCGACAAGGCGCGTAGGGGCGACAACCAGAACTCCGTTAGCCCCCAACACTCGATTTCTCGCCGCCCTCCCCAACCCGCTTCCTCTGCGCCGGGCTCAACTATACAGATGACGCCAAGGCAGCATCAAACACCGAGGAAACTCGACTGGACGGTTGAAAAGATGGCGGGAAGACTGCGAGGGTTTGCCAACGACCTGAAGGAGCAGCACAACATCATGATATACAGGATGATTGGGGATAACTCGAAGAAGGTCCAGGAGAGACGTGTGTCTGAGGGCGGGGACCTGTTTGCCAACGTGAAGACGCCGCCCATGCCAGAGGACAAGAGCCTCACTGTCCGGATCAAGTTCAAAGTAAGCACTGATTCACAGGCCATGGCTTCTTCAGAAAGCGGCCCCGACTAACTATGCGCCTAGCCACACTCTGCCCGCAGGAATAATAACAGTTCTGTTGGAAGGCGGACCGAGACCCTTCCTGTGATCCCTATAAAGACCAACGTGGACCGTGTCCCGCCCTATCGGTTTCACCACATCGAGATCAACAAGAACATCCTTACCCCGCAAACGAGGCTGGACTACATACCGCATATCAAGGACGTGGACGAGTCGGAAGAAACGCGGTATAACCGATGGCTGCAGGAGCTAGAGGAGATGGAGGCGGCCTCTGGCTTTGAAACCTTGTCTCGGGAACAGCGGGCGGCCAAGACGCGACGTAACGAGTGCACTGCCCGACTTGCTGTGGTGTTGCCCGCCTGGTTAAAAACCTTATCCATCGACGGTTGCACCAAGAACACGCTCATACGGTATATGGCGACCCAGGCCCAGGCCAACACCATCACCCCGCAACAGAAGACAAGCATCCTCGATAGTTGCGGCCGAGACGACCAGGTTGGGTCACCTAGAGCGACTACTGCCGCCAAGCTGTTCACCGAGGCCTTCGACCTGGTCTTCCACACCGAGCATGCAGACTTTGCGGCCGTTACCCTACGGGACGTCCTGCTGCGTGACGAGTCAGTGGATAATATTATCGATCCAAAAAGATCCACAGCGAAGGATGTGATGGCAACGCCCAAGCCAGCCGATATGTTCAGCCTCGAGAAACCACTTCTCGACCAGACGTACCTCGAGACCTACTTCGTATTCGGCTGTCTCATCTGCTTCAGCAATTCCTGCGAGCATGGCGAGTACGACGCCAAGAACCAGAAACGCACTTTCTCGATGGAAGCCTGGGGCGGCGTGGACGGGGCTTTCAAGCGGCGCGCCTTGCGACCGTCTGAGAACGAGGCGACACCCGAGGACAAGGCGTTATATGCCCAGCCCTGCAGCGATAAGTGTTTCCGGACTGTCGGTGACAGCATCTTGGGCTCCGAGAAGCAATGGGATCCCAGCGAGCTCAGGAGCCTACGAATCCTGGTGGAAACACATCCCACCGGCCCCAGCCACCGACCACCGGAGTGCAATGCGGCCGGTTTCCTGGGGCGTCCATGCTGGGCGGTTAGACGCAAGGTTCGGGAGCTCGGAGTTACCCCTAGGGTAATACGACCGCCCACGCCAGCTGGAACGGTTAAAACTCTCCCCTGGTATGATCGGTGGAAGAAGATGCTCCTGGGGGACTGGCAAGAACATGTCAAGATCCACGACCACGCGCGGCGAGATATCGTGGAGCCCTGTGCACACGATGGGCCCTGCACGGTGGACGCTGGGTGTTCCTGTGTTAAGGCCGGGGTCCTCTGCGAGCGGTTTTGCCGATGTACGGCGAAGAGCTGCCCTTACAAGTTCACCGGCTGCGCGTGCCACTCGATGGGGAAGTCCTGTTACGCAAAGCAAAAGGAACGGCCGTGCATCTGCGTGCAGCTCAATCGCGAGTGTGATCCATCCTTGTGCCACGGGTGCGGAGCTGCCGACCGGGCCAATCCCGCGAATCGGGAAGACGAAGAGCTTCACGAGACCGGCTGCCAGAACGTGGCGCTGCAGAGGGGCAAATCGAAGCATGTGGCTCTAGCCAGGAGCCTCCTGAACGGGTGCGGTTATGGGCTGGTGACGGCCGAGGATATCGCGCAGGATGAGTTCGTGATTGAGTACGTCGGAGAGCTTATCGTCCAGGACGAAGGCGTGAGAAGGGAGGCGAGACGAGGTGATGACGTCTTCTGTGACCAGAAGGCGCCGTCCTACGTCTTTTCACTCCTGGAGGATGAAGGGACGTGGGTTGATGGCGCCGTGTATGGCAACCTCAGTCGCTACATCAACCACGCTCCCGAAGGCAACCTTACTCCCAAGGTCCTCTACGTCAATCATGAATACCGGATTCGGTTCACCGCAATCCGGGATATCAAGGCCGGCGAGGAGCTCTTCTTTAACTATGGAGACAACTTCCCCAACCTAACGCAGAAGCTTCTCGAGGACCGTGTTGAGGCCGACCAGGGTGACACAACGCGGGGCACTAGTAGGAAGAGGGGCCGTCGGCCCGGACCACGCCGCGGAAGGGGACAGGGATCAAGAGGAGGTCGCGCGCGGGTTCAGGGCGGGCGTAAGACTGCACCGCCCGAGACAACAGAGTGGGATTTCGTCGACGCCGAGCCGGCGCAGAAGAGGCGGCGGACGCGAGTGGACAAGTACCAGGACGCTGACGAGGACGAGGACGAGGACGGCGAAGATGAGAAGGAGTATGAGCCCGAGAACGCCGAGGGCGCGGATGGTTCTGACTGGGAGGGGCTTGGAAGGAACCGGCGGGGCGGGCGTGGAGGTGCCCGCGGGGGTAGGGGACAGAGGGGTCGAAGGCAACGGAGCAGGCGGGTGAACCGCAAGGCCAGCGAGGAGAAAGCCGCGAACGAAGACGAGGACAGCGACGCCATTCTATACGAGACGCCTACGAGGCGGCCCAAGAAGCGTGGGGGGCGGCGAGGCGGCCTCCGCTCCAACGTGGCTCCCGCCACGGACGGGTCGAACTCGGAGACGGAGGCTGCCCCGGCTCGTCGGCCGCGTAGCCGGCAGCGGACGCGTCTAATAGTGAACGATAGCACGGACGAGGTTGAGACGAAGGATGAGGTTATGGTCGGGGGAGTGGCGTTGGAAACCAACGATGGTGAAGACAAGGACAAGGAGGAGGAGGAGGAAGAGGACGAGGACGAGGACGAGGACGAGGAGGACGATGATGATGAGGAGGAAGAAGAAGAAGATGGGCTTCCGACGAGAGGGAGATCGAGCCGGAAGGCGCCGATGCCCGCGCGGTTTAGGAACGGCGAGGCTGCTTCATCGGGCTAATGGGATCGGACGGGACTTTGTTAAGGGGCCGGAAAGGGCGTCGGCGAGGTGGGAGTATATGGGCTTCGGATTCGTGCGTATAACATTTGTACTCTCAAGATACTACTTGTAAAACTATCAATTACTATCAGGGCTTCCCGTTGCAAGCGCCATGTGTGCCCTTGGATTGATGTCACCTCGGCCACCTGTGATGTCTGGGAAGATCGAGCACTTTCGCGCAGGGATGCCGAGCTCCCACGATGACATCACAATCGAGGTGGGCCACAGGGGTGTTGTTGTTCAGTGTTCCCTCGCGTGAACAGGCCGGGCACGTGACCCACCAATCCAGGCAGGCCAGGCAGGGCAGCTGGGGTGGGGCGCGCTGAGGGGGGAGCTGCAGCAATGATGACGTTGGCCGACGCGAGCTCTCCCCGGCTTCCCCACTGCCTTTCCAGGCTGAGCTGGTGCCTTTTCCTGACAGCACACCCACTGCCTCCGCGGTACAAAAGGCCTGAGCTGTCCTTTCCCTCCTCGTGCTTCCTCCACCCTACTTTTCTCGCAGTCACCGACAAGCTTTCTTGATACCGAGGGAAGCTTCTTCTTGTCAATTCCATACGTCTGCACCCAACGCTGCATTTGCTCGCGTGATTGATTCGCGAAGCTTTCTTTTTCCCACTGGGAACCCTTCAAATTGGTCCCGGATTTCGCCCTGGACGCGAGCTTCCCGCATACCAACTTATCAACAGACCAACATATCGAGGATTAAGCAGTCAGGGCCGCAAAGATGACGCTCTACTACACTCTCGTTCGTTCCCGTCGCTGCCCCGGCCACAGGCGCCGCTAACAGGCGCAGGTGTTCGTCATCCTCATGGTGGAGATGGGCGTCTTCGGACTGCTCGTCCTGCCGCTTCCCTACGCCGTTAAGCGCAAGCTGTTCACGTACGTTTTCTCCTCCCCTCCCCCGCTCGTGCGGGCTCCCAGCCACACCTGGGGTGCGCCGACACGCGAACACCGCCAGGTGATGGGGCCTTGAAGGAAGCTGTACTGACCCGGAAGCAGGTTCATCTCGGAGAACCCGGTCGTCGCGAAGCTCCAGTACTGGATGAAAATCATCTTCGTGTTCATCCTGATCCTGTTCATCGATAGCGTGAACCGCGTGTACCGCGTGCAGGTCGAGCTCTCCGCCGCCCATGAGAACGCCGCGGGCAAGTACGTTTAGCCCCCTCTTGTTTGCCCTTCACCGCCCGCCCTACGGTCTGCTAACACACGTCTCCTCAACAGCCCCGCCGGCGTGATGGGCCACGAGCGCCAGGAGGTCCAGCTCCGCAAGTTCTACTCGCAGCGCAACATGTACCTCTGCGGCTTCACCCTCTTCCTCTCGCTGATCCTGAACCGCACCTACGTCATGATCATCGACATCATGCAGCTGGAGGACCGCGTGCGCGCCGTCGAGGTCACCAGCTCGAGCAAGCACAAGGGGCAGGCCAAGGACACGGCGCCCAAGGGCCAGAAGGGCCAGGGCGAGGCCGAGGTGCAGAGGCTGAGGTCCGAGCTGGAGGGGAAGAGCAGGGACCTGGAGACCGCGGAGAGGGACCTCCAGGCCATCAGGAAGCAGGCTGAGGGGCTGAGCAGGGAGTATGATGCGCTCTGTGACAAGTACGGGGAGACACAGAAGGACGAGGTGAAGAAGGTGAAATAAGCGGGCTAGGGGGGCATGGGGAGGAAGCGATACGGGCGAGAGGCTCGTTTGTGGCGGGGAAGAGAGCAGTCAGGTCTCAATGAGTAGGAGCTTAGCATTGGGAGGAGAAAACATTGCGGTAGGGTAAGGGAGGAGCTTCCGCATATGTTACACCACATCATTTCGCGATTTTTTTTGGGGTCGAGAACAAGCATGTACAGTCCGAAATTCAATTACGCTCTCATGATATTTCCAACTTTGCGTCATGTGTCTAACCTCCGTTACCTTGTTCGTTCGTTCAACAGTGACGGATGGATAAAACGAAAAGGGGGCGTTGGCGATACGCCCACACCACGAACCCGTAACACCCCAACCCAGAGAAGAAGGAGCATTTCAAACCTCGTCCATTCTCCAGCCCCTCCTCGCGCTGCGCGACGATACTCGCACTCCCCCACACGCTCAAACATCCGGAAACAAGATCCCGTTCGCCATCCTCATCACCGCCGCCTCCTCGCCCCCTTCCTCAAAGGGTAGCAGTCCCATGGCCCTCAAGCCGTCCTCCTCGCCCGCCTCGTTAACATCCTGCACGCCGGGCCTCCCCATGTGCTCCCTCTCCCCCCTGTCGCCGCCAAAGTCCGGGCTCGGGTGCCCCAGCAGGAATGCCTTGCGCTGGCGCGCGAGGTACAGCGCGTTGGTCTGGGTGAGGGGGCAGGCGGGGATGTACATGATGGTCGTGGGGGAGGCGGGGGGAGGCATGAACGAGAGCGTGGAGCTGGGCGGCGTTGGGCGGTCGATGGCGTAGATGAGGTCTGGGTGCCAGAGGATGTAGTCGCCGCGGCCGAGGCGCGGGACCGTGATCATGGACTGGGGAAGGTGCAGGTGCGGGTGTAGGTACGGGTTGAGCTCCTGTGTGTAGCTCGGCAGCGCACCGTGCAGGATGCTGCTCGGCGCGGGTTCAAGCGACCAGTTGTCCGCTGCAAGATACTCGCCTATGGAAGTGCACGCTTCGAGAGGCACCAGGGGCGAGAAGAAGGGCCGGAGGAGGAAGTATGCCGTCGAGTGCTTCAGCATGGGGCAGAGCATCAAGCTCTGTTCGCCCTCCTGCATCTCGCTGAGCGAGAGCCACCCCTGGAACATGCGGAACATGCTGCACGTCCCTGCGTTGTTGTACAGGTCGCTCGTCACGCCGAGCCGCGCGCCGCTCTCCCACGGGTCGTATTCTTCCCACCTCCCCTCCCATATTTTGCCGTATGTGCCGCCGCGCCCGTACCCGTCCGGCTCCCACCGCTCGACGCTCCCGCCCTCGACGTGCGCGTTGCGCGAGAATGACGAGTCGTCCATGTCTCCCCCCAGCTGGATCCGCAAGCGGTCGGCGTAAACGACTGGGAAGTTCGTGCTCACGAGAGCGGAGGGGTCGTCCGAGTGCCATAGCCTCATGAGCAGCCTGTGCGTGGCCATGACGTTCGGATGCGCGCGGCCCTTGATCTGCGCGGGCGTCCAGTAGACGCCGAAGAGGTGCGGGTCGCGCGTGGGGCAGCAGCGCATCTCGGGGTTGGTGCCCAGGTATGTCTCGGTCTCGCGCGTCCATAGGTCGGCTTCGGTTGGGGATATGACGTTGCGGACGATGGCGGCGCCGCGGGTGCGGAGCTGGGCGGAGAAGGCGGCGAAGGCGGCGGGGTCATCTATCGCGTTGAAGTCGATATCGGGAATGATGTCGGGGCCCTTGGAGGCTATGGCCGCGATTTCCGCTCGGAGCCCGGTGAGGAGTCGGGTCCACGAGGCGGCGACGTCGGCCTCGTGGCCGGCGATGAGGGCCTCCTTGATGCGGGCGAAGCGGGCCGGCAAGGGGATGGGGTCTGCGGGAGCAAATGGTGCGGTGTCGGCGAGAGTGGAGAAGGGGGCGAAGGAGGAGTCGCTTTCCAGCCCGAGGGGCATGCTAGACGCCAGCATGTCCGACATGGTGGCTTGACGGTGAGCGGGTCGCACGGACAGAGGCGCAGTAACGATGCAAGCGGCGATGGGAGGTGGTAATACTTGACGCAAGTTTCATCCGCTTAACACGCAGTGAAGCCGGTGAGCTTGGGTGGAAACGGGGCTCGGTCCCGTCTCGGCTAACGTGCAGCAGTGGCTCGCAAACGAGGACCAGGGCAGAGGACGCCAATATAAGGAGCGGGTCCTCCCGCTGTCTCGACGTCCGGGGTGCAGTAGCGTCGCCTCTGTCTGCATACGAAGCCGATGTTGCGTTGGATGCCAGGCTCGCCGCAGTGCCAATGCGACGGGATGATCGGCGCCTGGGGGAAGATGGAGAAAGGCGAGGAACGTGTGGAGTTACGGTGATCATCCAAGGATGACCCATCGGGCCGCACTGCCGCCGTCTCGGCAATCGTCGCCGAGCCACTGCATGTGGGGACCCCATGTCGCTTCCCCTCACCGACGATGCGGGGAGGACTCGGTGTGCGCCGGGCCAGCGAGGCCCACCCAAGTTTGATTAACTATCCACCTCTCTGGGACACCCCGATGAGACCTCGTCCGTCCCGGTGCAAATGCTGCGTCCCGGCCGGATCCCGGTCGTGGTCAAAGCGGCATCGGTCCGCGACGCTTATTCCTAGCGTGAGCGTAAAACTGGCAGACGCCGTGACATTCATGGACGCCGATCAAGGGCGTATCAACCGTGTTAGAGGTTAAGGGCCTTGTCATTTCTGTCCTCCCTCCTCCCCGCTGGGTCGAGTTCGCTTCGACCGGCGTAGCGGCGCGGCCACCACTTTCTTTTCGCCCGGACCCCGCTTTCTCTTCTCCGGCTGCGCTCTCGCCGCAGACTTCTTGGGGGGGTCGCGAGGGGTGAACTGCTCCTCGGGCGGCTTATTCTTGCCATCCTTCGTACTTGAGTCCTCGGCTGGCTGGTTCACAACAACATAGGCCACCTTTTCAAGGTCCACGGCTCGCAAGCCCAGCCGCTCCATCAACTTTTGGGCCTCATCGTTAAGCGCGGCGAACTCCTTCTTGTTGTATTTTATAGGGTCCTTCCTACCCCCGCAGCAGAGCCAGTAGAAGGCCTCGTCAGAGAAGAAAAGGACTCGTTCCGGGTCATGAACAGATAGAAGCAGGGACGCCGTTGCGGGGCCGATCCCCTTGAGCTTCGCCAGGGTGTCGACGGCGGCTGATGGGTCTGACGTGTCGCGGTAGGTTTTGATTGCGTCTTCAACTACTTTGGTCACCGCCGAAGCTTCATTGGACGATACAAGTTTCATCAACGTTGGTCTGAACTTGCCATGACGCCTGAGTTCTGTTTAGCATTGAGATTTGGAGCTTCTGGGCTTATTACAGATACAAGGCATCCCAGCATATAAGCTCTTCAACATTGCGTGTACATTTCGGGCACGGGGTACAGATGAGCAAGGTGAAGATAGGGCGAGGCATATGCTGATGAAGAAGAGCGCCAGAATTTAGTTGGGCAAGAAGACAGGCGACTTACAGCTTCCACTCCACAAGTGCCTTGACGTCGTCATGCTCCATGGTCCTCTCGGACTTATCGATGCGAAAGCACTCCGGGGCCTCAACATAGCGATATTGGTCTAGCTCAACCAAAGTCTTTTGGCCATTCTTGGCTGTGAGAAGGCCAATGTTAGGTTGAGTGTACAGCGACGGGAGGAAATATGATCCCAAGTAGGCGACAGGAAGGCGCAAACGTTGAGGTCTTTACAGCAACCCGGGCTGGGGTGCCAAAAGGGTGTCAGGCTTACCAGGCTTCCCTGCGGATACCGACTCTATCAAGGGTTGATACTGCGAGAGGAGATGGTCAATCTCTCCTTTCGAGATGGTGGCAGGATCTGGAGCCATCGCGGTCTTCCGGTGGTAGCCGCTAGGGATAAAGCTTCTCAGGAATTTATCTCCCAAAAAAAAAGATACAATTGTTGGCGTGCGTGGTGCTCGCGGAAGCTATCAAGTGGGAGTTGAGCAAAGGTGCGGGCTGGGTTGAGACAACAGAGAAGCTCCGGGAGAACCCGCGTTCGCAGGCTGTTCGAAGCGCGTATGCTTTGGTGGGGCCAATTAAACGGGGATGCGAAGTCACGTGCGTCCTCCAGGCCAATTCAAGCAGGGGCCATCGCTGGACCCTTCTTCGATATCAATTAAGAGATCTTCACATGTGAACACGGGAACGGGTTGACTCGAACGCCCTGAATCCCCTGTCTGAACACACGAAAAAAGTCGGCCCGCCCCACGATCCAACCCAGCAGTCTAACATACACACTGTTCCGACTGAATGGTGGGGCGGTAACATCATGTTCCCCAGCGCTCAAAATGTTAATATATTAGAAAACTTCACTGTGTTGGCCAAAAAGCTCGCGACATCCGATCCGTGGAGAATACCGACATAGTCAAACCTCCGTAGCTTGAGACAGCAACTTTTTGCCCCTGTGCTCTTGTTTCATCCCCTTCTTTGAGCCCTGTCCTCGGTCGCCTTATCGTTTCACCCTGATATCCTACTATGCGGGCGTTCCGTTCCTTAGCGCGGCTAATTGGGAGGGCGCCATTTCGGAGACGCCGCGGATACGAAAAACGTGCATAATTTAGTCGTCGCCTCCAAAATCCCCGTAATCCCCGTGAACCGCAATTCTCCCCCTCACTTTTCTCCCGCACTCGACAGCTTCAACCCCAGCCCCGTCACCCAGACCTCTCGGCTCCGTCGCCAACTCTCTTGACTGTCTTATCGTCACCGCACACCTCCACATCCTCCAAAAATGGGCAACGTAAGCCGTCTTCCCCGGGCCGGAGGAACCCGTCGCCAGGACTAACGGCTCTCCAGGGCGCAAAGGCCGCGCAGAAGCGCGAGCGCAACCAGAAGGACAAGAAGGGCGCCGGGTCGCAGCTCAAGGGCGTACGTTGCTCCCCTTCCGTGCTTCTTCCTTTGGGAGGACAGCAGCTGACACCAGTCCTTCGCTAGAACGCCGCGGCGTGCAACATCACCTGCAACATCTGCAAGCAGTCGTTCCTCCAGACCGCCAAGGCCCCGATGTAAGTGCCCCCTCGAGGTCGCCAGTCGGCAGCCCGAGTTCACCAGGCTCTCTCGGCCCGGCCACTGAGCCACATGTGCTGACGCGCTTCACGGCAGGCTCACCACCCACGCCGAGAACAAGCACAGCAAGACGCTGGCCGACTGCTTCCCCGACTTCGAGGCCAAATAGAAGGCTCCCCAGTCAGCCGGCGCCATGAGTGCTGTTATGTTCCCGGTTATGATTGATTTGCGATATGGGCGAATGCGTAGCGAGAGCGGGCATTAGCGAGGGCGCAATACGAGGGCGTGAAATGGAGTACTACATTCAATATTTCAGTTCTGGGCTACTACCCTCGTGAAGCTGGCATCATGACGCTGCAAGAGCTTAACCTGACGGCCCCTGCCGCAGCCAAGGAGACGTCCTCTTCCCACATCACATTCCTAGACCGCAACACCGCCACCCCTCAACCGCGCCTGCTCCTCCAATACATCCTTCAGCAGCGCGGGATACCACCTCTCGGCCACGTCAGGATGGCTCTTCACCCGGTTCCTCAGCGTCGCCTCCCCAAGGCTCTTCGCGACACCCCCTTTCCTAAACGTGAACTCCACGTCGTCGATGCGCCCCCCCTGCTTCTCCACCACCCTCCTCCTCTCCTCCCTCACGTGCTCGGGCACCTCGCCCACCCCGACCTCCTCCAGCTCCTCAAAGTCCGTGTCGCCGCGCACGCCCTGGAAGAAGGGGATCGAGAAGCGCGCGCCGGTGCCCGCGGCCGGCGAGAGGACGCGGTGGGTGGTGGACACGCAGACCCCGCGCGTGAGGGCCTCGAGGCCCTGGCCGATGGCCACAACGAGGGTGCCGTCTATGGGCGGGCAGTCGATCCAGTCGCCCTCGACGTTCTGCACCTGGAGGCCGCGGTGGTGCGACGCCTGGAGGAGGTAGCTGGACAGCATGCTGTCCTTGTGGGGCCCGACGCCCTGGCCCTGCCCGTCCAGCCCGAGTTCCTGGAGGTCCGGGTACTTGACGATCTTCAGCTTGTGCTGCTGCTGCTCGTCAAAGTAGCGGCTGAACGCGTCGGGGGGCAGCTCGATGGCCTCGGCGATGAGGGAGGTGAAGTAGATGGAGATCTCGCCCATGCGGTTCATGTACTCCGCAAAGACGGGCCGGAAGCCGGGAAGCGAGGGCTCGGAGGGCCACTGGTTGGGCGCGAGGAGGTTGTGGTGCAGCGGGGAGGAAGGGGAGGGGAGAGGGTGCTCGGTTGAGAGGTCGATCTGCTCGCGGTGGTCGGTCGAACCGGCGGTTATCTCGGCGGAGAGGCGGGAGTAGCCCAGGAAGGAGTTAGCGTTTTTCATTTCGATCTTTAGCCTGGGTTCCTGTTAGTGCTCGCGATCCTCCCAACATGGCCGGTCGCCCATATCGCAAAGGGCGGTGGGGCCTTTGCGGGTTCGAGCGGAACAGCATCGTGAGATGCACCAGAGCGTTTCACTCATGGTTCTTGGAACATACTTCTCCTCGGCCGGGATGTCGAAGAAAGCCTTCCCCAGCCGGACAACCTCGGCGAACGTCTCATCCGGGATGCCCACGTTCTTCAGGTACAGGAACCCGACCTCCATCAGAGCGCGCCGGAGCTCGGCCAGGAACTGCGGCTTTGTCGCCGGGTCCCTCGCCTGCGAGAGGTCGAGGACCGGGATGGACGTGAAGGACATGTTTGCTGTTTCGTCTTTGCTCTTCCTTTCCCCCCCTTTTTTCCAGGTCTTTTTCCCAAGGCAGATTGGACAGGGCTCTTCACGCTGTCAGTTGGTCTGTAAGTGAAGCCGGGGCGAGCGGCGGGCGGGGAGAGATGGAGGCGAGGAAGGAAGGTGGGGTCGACCGGCAACGGCGCCGAATCGGAGCGGCTGGAACACTAATAAGTCTCCGACGCCCTTCCAAGGACCGACATCCGGGTTTGGGGGGGACAAGCGCGATTCGCCGAGGGATGGTAGATTTACATGCATTTTACTCCTAGTTTGGACAATATAACAACCAAGCTCGCATACCTCCTCCAACCGCCACAACACCCGTCATCCATAGCTCCGATCGCGTGATAGCTCCATGCTCCACACCCTCCTATACGCCGAATCATGCCGCGACCAAGGCCCGATCCAAGACTTGGCTTTTAGATCCGTAGCGGGTCCGCGGCTCCACTTCACGCCGAGAGCCTCACGCGGGCGCCGGCACCTTCTTCGTGGCCAACAGCCCCGCGACCTTGTAAAAGACATCCTCGATAGCCGGCATCGCAAACGCCGGCGCTGCATCGAAGATGGCCGCCAATCGCGGTTGGTTCACCACCGCCGGGTGCACCGCCTCATCCTCCGAGTCGACGTCCATCCCGTCCTCGCCATCCCCCTCCTCGCCCTCATCGTCGCTCGCGTCGTCCATCTCCATGAGCGCCACCCCGTTCTGCTGGCCATCGACTTCAACCCCCTCGAGCGCCATGTCCTCCAGCGGCTGCGCGAGCGCGACTGCGTCGGTGTCGGTGCCCTCAGCCACCGTGCGCAGCTGCGCCTCGTCGTCGAGGACGAGGAAGCCGCTAGACGCGCGGCTCGTGACGAGACTGACGACCCGCCCGGGTATCTTCTTCAGGAGCACGGGCTCCACGTCCTCTGGACTGAATATCGCGAGCTCAGTGCCAGACTTACTGGGTATCGAGATGGCGAAGTGTCGCGTTGCGTAGTCAACCCCGAAATGCACGCTGTCGCCCTTGTCAGAGACGCTCAGAGCCATGCCGTAGCGTAGCTCGTCGGTGACAATGTCGTGCACCTTCAGCGTGTCCGAGAGGATGACCACGTATGGCGAGAGCACGTGCAGCCCGCGAAGCGTCCCCGTCCAGAGCCCATCAAGAAGGTTCGTGACCTCGCCAGACCGGGCATCTATGACGTATACACGCCCGTCGTCAGCGGCACCGAACGCAACAAGAAGCGTAGAGCCGTCTTCCGAGAATGCTATGCGTCCCTGGTTCTTAGCACTCTTAGGGCCGTTGATGCTCTCGACGCTAACCTGATCGCTGAGAGCGATCATCTGCGCGCATGTCCACGTCTGCAGGACCTTCCCGTCCTCGGTCACCGCGGGAACGCCGTCCTGTTTCCGGACCTGCGGCCGCCAGATGCGCACCACGCCATCGTTGCCGATCGTCGCAAAGCGCGCCGAGGTGGGGTCGGAGGCCAGCCCGAATACGGCTTCCGGAATCCCGGTTACGTGCGGCGCGTTTATGCGCGACACCAGGGAGAAGACATCCGCCCCGTTCTCGTCTGCCCCCATCTCCCAGAATTTGAGGTGGATCTCTCTCCTTTCCCGAGTCAAAACCCCCTCCTGATCCTCACCAAGAGCGAGATCGTTATCCTTGGCGGGAGTCCACTCATCGACAGTCGCTAGCCACTGCCCATCGTGCGAAAATTCTAGGTGGCTGACAAGCGGGTCGGTGACAGGCTGCCCCTGGGATGTGAGAATAGCGTCTGAAGGATGGGTCCTGGCAATTGCTTGTTTCGATACACCCCTAAAGGATTCGAGGTCGACCGACTGAAGGAAAGGGGCTGACTGTGAACCGCTTGATGTTGTCGCCTGGTCCCCGCTACCCACGCAGAGGTAGAGCTTGCCACCGGCATTGGGGCGCAGGGCCGCAGGGATAGAAACCGGCGGCTCGCTGGGCTTCCAAACGCGCTCAACCCATTGGTCCTTGGGAAGCTGTGGGTTCCGCGTTGCAGACTGGATCCCGGACACATAGACGGTGGGCTCTAGTTCGGCGGTGGAGAGTACCATGACCGAGTTGTCATCGAGGTGGACGACATACGACGACCCCGAATCAGAAACCACAACATTTGAGACAACACCAGGGAGGTGCGGTAGGAAGTTCATCTTGCTAGTGTCCATCTGCCAAAGGGTGAGGGTGTGCTCGGATCCGCCAGATATCATGTAGTTGCCTACCGGATGTTAGCGACCAGTATAAACCACCTGGCTCGGGAAACACATACCGTCCTTGGACCATTTCACGGCATGGACCGCTCTGCGATGCCAGTGATACTTCCGTCCCACTAGAGCGTCCTTGTTGCCCTCGCTGCCTTCCAGAGCCTCTAATTTCGCAACGAGATCGTTGTAGAAATAGATGGAACCCCGAGCACCGCCGACCAGGACATCTACGATGGGGAACTTCGAATTCCTCGTCTTGGGCTTTTCCTTCATCATGCGACGACTCTGCTGGGCAGGGCGTAAGTTTGTAGCGATACGCGAATCCAGGGCTGTGATGACATCGTTCGTCTCGAAGTGGTAGAAGGAGTAGGTCATGTCGGCAAAGTTGGTGACCTTGGGTGAGTCCGGAACACCCACAACAAGGGTCGATTTCGTCGCCGCTAGCAACACGTTTGATGCCTCGACGAGGTGTAGACTGTGGATCCGCTCCCCGGAATGGGCCATGGAGACGAGATAGTTCGCTTCCCACTTGTTGCTGTTCGCTGCCCTGTCATAGGTAACGAGGGAATTCCGCCTGTCCGTAATCGAGTGCTCAGACACCAGGAGAACTTCGTGGATGTGACCCTTGATACGAATTGGCAGGATAGTCATGTCGACAACAGTCTTCGACTCGGTAAGAAGCGGCTCCCCTTGGGCCGACCCGGTAGTCCAGTCTATCAGCCATATCCGGCCATCGGAGCAGGCCACCCATAAGAGATTGGTCGATTCGGGGGATAGCTTAGTCGCGACAATCCTGAACGCGTCGCCGTGGCCAGGAATAATGGGAATTCGGCGCAGGAGCAAAGAGTCGGCAGTGGTATACACTTGGACGGAAGTCGAGTATGCTAGGATCAGGTACCTGTAGTCCGCAGTCAGTGTACCGCTTCGTCAACCTGCAGTCTCGCCCTGATCGACCGTACCTTTCATCTGCGGTTAGAACGGGGTCAATGTCCGATATCCTCCCGCCAAGGGGCCGTGATACGGCCCAGCCGGCCGCCTGTGTGTCATCCTGCTCGCGCCGGGCAATGGGCGCCTTCGACGTAGGCTCTTGGCTCCTGGCAACGGGCTGGAGGGCCGAAGCCTCGGATTTCACATCTTCCGCCGTACTATCCGGCACCACGGAGGGCTGTGCGCTACCCAGGAGCCCATTGGCCTCACCCTTCTGCTTCCTCACACGCTTCTGGCCATTCCTCGCTTGTCGTTCCACCTCGGCGAGATCCCTCTTGCGCTTCTTCGGCCGCGTGTCGCGCCGTTTCGAGTCCGGTGTTGTCGTCATTGTGTCTGGCGACTGGTGTATGGGAGACTTTGCGGCTGTCCTGAGATCGTAGGTTGGCGCTTTCGAGAACGGTTCCGTCCTACGAGTGCCCTGGAGCAGCACGTTGCAAAGGCGTCGACGCTGGAAAAGTTTCTGGCCCTCGTGGTGGAGCATGGCAGCCCCCACCCAAAAAATTTCCAGCGCCGATAAGATAGCGGCTAATCCTCGCCTCTAAGCACTCAAGTCTTTTTTCCCTTGTCGCGATCGATCTTTTTAAGCTTCCTTCTCGAGGCGTCTCCGATACCTGCCCGACAACGCCGTCCGATCCCGAACATTTCAAGCATCGCGTTTGTGCCGTCGCCAAGATGATTATTCCCGTCCGTTGCTTCTCGTGCGGAAAGGTAAGCCTTGCGGTATCTTGGCCTGTCGCGACGCGATACTCACATGCCGCAGGTTGTCGGTGACATGTGGGAGCGCTACCTACGCCTGCTCGACGAAGGCCTTCCTGACGGGTAAGTTCAGAGTCGCTTGACGAAACAGTCTTTATGGGGCTTCCGCTGACTTTGCAAGTGATGCTATGGATCAGCTCGGCCTCAGGAGGTACTGCTGCCGTCGCATGGTGATGACCCACGTCGACCTCATTGAGAAGCTCCTCAAGTAAAGCCATCCACCCCAGACCACAAGTCACAGACGGGTTAATCCTCGTGTCATCTATCAATCTGGACACTAACCCTCGTTTTCTCAGGTACACCCCCGACGGACGCGATCACAGGAAGAACCAGCTCAAGGATTAAGCCTTCCTCGACGGCGCGACACGATGATGGTTTATGCATTGCCCGGCGTTCTGGTCTCATCGGATATCCACCATTTGGATTGGGTTAAAAAGGGAGGGGGAACGTGTCGTCCTTAGGCAAGGGCCACGCCTTGCGACGTCGGTAGCTGGAATGTATTGTCATATCCCACGGCGACACCGGAATTGGTGTCTGCAGCGGTCACCGGTACCTCTTTCTGTCAGCGTTGGAGAATCTCTCAATATGGAGCTGTGGGCTCGAAGCCAGACTAAGAGCTAGCTTGGACCCGAGATACAACCAGCACAGGATGCATGTGCATTGCGGTTCTCGCATTCACGGTAGACCCGGGTCTGTCCTAGGAATGGTGGATGGGGACATGCAGCACCATAGATGGGACTGGCTACATAGCGTCACCCCGTGTTGCTTATGTTGACAGCGGTCTCCATAGTGGTGCCAAGCCTAGTATTCTTTACGAACCAGCTCATATCTAGCCATGGACGGCGACGGGACTTGCGGACTTGCGGATGGGCCGTTGCCTCGAGTCCATGGAGACCAATGACCCTCCAACCAGTCTAGGAACGATGACTGCTGCAACGGTCTTGCCTGAATGGAACGCTAGCTCTGACGTAATCCTGTACCCGCGTGAATCACATCGAGGTCTAACATCTGCCGACATCTTTGCGAACAGGGAGTCCCACCTGTGGCATTCCTTTCGGGCGTCCCAGTCGACAGATCCGCCCAACCAGATGCACGGAATCCGCAGAGTCGGTTCTGGCGCCCGCCCACTCAGCAAGCCGCACCGGTTCCAAGGGTCTAGCGGTGACATTCCAAGTTGGTCAATCCGGCTAGGTGGAAACGGACATGTCAAGCGAATGGGGGATCCCTCCCGTAACATCGCAAGGATTTCACAGCATCTGCAGGCCATGTGAGATGCTGCAGCCAAGCAAGACACGACCCCTGCGGTGCGGTCGCCAGCGAGCAAGTGAAGAAATGGCGGTGCAGCATGCACCCGATCCTTCGTGCATCCTGCGGAGCGCCCTCGGCTCGTGGTGTGTCGCTCCCTCCCTTATGGAAGCCCATTGTAGTCGGGCCGTGTCTCCTGCTGCACAATGCAGCGGTCGAGGTGCCATTGCCGACCGGAAAGTCGAAAAGCCGGCCAAGGAGGGTCCTGGCCGAGCAAAAGGCGGACAGGAACGGGTCAAGGGAACGAACCAAAAAGGGACAGTCACCGGCCAGCAAACGCGAGGAAGGGATCCCCGATTGGGAAGAGATCGAGGGTACATGTGCACCGTGTGACTTCGGGAGAGGGTACGAAAGGGCTTCTGAGATTTGCGTGTTCGGGCGCCCTGAGACCGGTTCCGCGCTGTCGGGTCTGGCACTGAGATGTGATTCGCAGCGCTGGACCCGCCTGGGCGGCTAGCTGGGCCAGAGGTCTGAGAGCACCGCGACCCGCACCATGCACTCTGCCCAGGTGATCCCAACCTCGGGCACATAATCACGGTAAATCGTGGTACGAGGGAAAATGTCTGATATATTCCAATCATCTAAGGGCAGGGGACTACGATTGCAGAGTCGGAACCGGGCTCGCGCGAGGGGTGTTCAAGTTGTAACACAGTGACCGAAGTTGTCCCAGGGGCAACAGCTGTGGTCGCCTGCTAGAATATGGTCCCCCCCTCAGTGCCGTTGTCCTTGGTACAAGCATCCCCGAGTTCCATGCTGCTAATAGAAGGATGGTACGCGAGCCAGTTCTTGTCCTTGTCCTATCTTCGCGCAATACTGTTCATATATATATATATATATATATAAGGAGGTAGTACCGCAGGGGTGGAATGCCGTCTGGCAGCAGTCCAGGGTAGCTAGCCCCTCCCTGAAACGAGCTGTGAACTCGTCGTTCTTAGCGCCCTTGCGCAGGATATGGTCGTCCCAGGTACTTTCCGGATCACCATGTTAAGAGGTGTTGAAACTCTGCGGAAGCTCCGAGGAGGGCGAGAACCAGTTGAGCTCCCATGTTTGAACCCCCGGTCGATGGATTTTGGCCGAAGCTGTGGTGGCCGGCTCTTGATGGATGACAAGGTCTCACTCGTACAGCTTGGTTTGTAGGCGAGCTGTCACGGGTGTCTTGTCTTAGACTTGCGAAACTGCGAACACCGGGAATGCAAAACGCCCCAGACTGACCTATCTAGGGGTATATGTTTCTCCTTTCTTTCCCAGCTCAATGTTCACACGTTCCATCTGGTTATCTTACTCTTTTTACTAGTCCGATTGCTCATAATGGCCCCGAACAGTCGCACACACGTTGAAACCCCAAAGTTCTGCAGGCCAGCTTACTCGTGTATAGTATTCCGCATCCCAACGACTCGCGCATTGGATAGGGGCCTCTCTTCATCATTTGGGGAGGTCTAATATATGGTGCGGAAGGTCTTCGTGCAGGTGATGGACCCCGACGTGCCGAGAACTACAAGCAGAACATCGTTGATATGACCAAGCTCTGTGGAATCTACGAGATCTTGACCGTCCGGATCACAGCTCCGGAACTACTTTCCGGCATTGAGTAGACCGCCCTTTCACCGTCGGCCGTGGTCCCCGGCTTTGCGCCCTCCGCAGATCCGAGCATGATATCCCCTTTACCCCCAGGCACACCAACTCTCCAGAACCCAACTAATACGAGAAACCACACTACTGCAAGCCCGCACGTTCTCCCGTGCCAACACTGGCCGCTACCGCCTCGGCGTGAACTATTAGCTAACTCATGTTATCTATCTTGGCAAAGTCATACGAGGTGGCAAAACCGCTCGCTTCGCCCCAGTAGTTGGGAGCTGCAATGATAAGATGCCTTCTTGCTATACCTGGGAATGACTGCTGCATAAAAGTAAAGGCTGCTTGCACGTCTCCGAACCGAAAACAAGAAGGGCTTGAAAGGAATGCAGCGGCCTTCCTCTGCAACCAGGAACGGCCCCATAGGGGTGGTAGCCGCGTATCTGTCTCATTGGCACTACAAGTATAACGCTCCTCTCTTAAGGCTCATGATGGCCAGGTTCAGCGAGATGGCGGCCGGACCGGAGAGTGGATGGTGCGTAATCCCCACAATCTACAACGTCGTCAAGGATGTACACTGGCAGAGTGGTGCAGCGCAGGTCACCTTCGGTTCCATGGTTCTGCTGCAGTGAAGGACACGCTCGAATTTTCCCGGACTTATGACTCAAGTGTTGGGTCCGGAAGCTCTGGAATCGATGGAACCTCGGCCAAGCACGCCTATCAGGTCATTGCTGTTGCTTTCCACATGCAGGAGCCCGTCTAAACTTCGAGCCAACGGGCAAATTAGCGCACCCGCGCTAAGCATCCTTCCTAGATCAGTAACACCCGCGCGATCCTCATTTGCGCGGAGTGATCTGTCATTCCCGCTCTGGAAGCTTTAACTGCTGTAGAAGGAGTGACGGACAACAGCAACCTCACCGGGAGGATACGATCGGGTGGCATCGGGTACTACCGAGTACCTGGAATACCTGGAGCACAAGACGGACAAGAGGTAGTGAGAGGCGAGCGGGCCAAGAACGGTGAGGGTCCATACCAGCTTGGGGATGGACTCACCCCTACACGTTTGTCGGCTGCGCTACTGGCGGACACGGCAGCCACGTATCTCGCTTGGCGTTGTCTACAGACGCGGTAGGGTGTTGGATGAGATGAGGCTGTTGGCGCCTATGCATGTTGGATCTGGTTGATAGGATATCTGGGTGGAAGGAATAAACGATCATGCTGAGCCGAAGGAACAACGTCGTCACACCGCAATCACCAACCCGTGCAGGGATTGTGGGGACTCAAGCTCCGGGGCTGGCGGGCAGGGGATTCTGCATTCTCGACGCGGGCTGCGAGCGCTCGGGTTGGTGTGACCTGCTCGTTTTCCGCAGCTCAGAGGGATCTCGCGGCCCGCCCATCACACATGTACTACGTAACGCTGGTTACATGGTGATCGGCGGCTATCTGATTTCTGAACGTTCATCTTTTGAGGTCAGCTACACCGCTGGAGAGTGCGTCCAACAATGCGACTCTAGCCAGGGTATTCTGCTGCGATGTCCGAGGTGGGCATCAGACAGGTGACGAAGAGTTCCGTGTCCGCACGGGCACGCAGCGGAGCAAGTCAGTGTTTCTGATCGGCATGTGGATCCCGCTGTGGAAATCGGGCCCTCTCACAGGTGCAATAGCCGCCGCGCGATATTGATGGGCCCACATTCGCCCGGAGCTTTCTCTGCCCCTCTTGGACCCGAGCGTGGGGTCGGTCTTGGGGCCGGAGGATGGGCGGCGGCCCTGACCAGGACCAGACTGCCGGCTCTTCATGGGGGCGGTTGTGACAAGGCAGACACGAATGAAATCCTCTAGCGGGGGGTAGAATAAGCGGAATGGGATCTCGCTAGGCTTGGGGCAGGCACGATGTCCCTCATGGGTATACCGTGCTCCGTGCGGTGAGACGTTCGGGCCTCGCTTCGGCTTCGAAGACCGGCGTGCTCGCTGGGATTGGCCATCGGGAATCCTTCCTGTTGCGGCCGTGGCCGAGTCCATGCTCCTGGGATGAGCTAGATCACTTTTGGATAAACTATTCCGGAAAGATTTCATCCTGGCCGGGTTTCATGAGCCGATGGCCTGGCCCGTCTCGGGGCTTCCCCGGCCGTCATGAGCAGGCCGTAAAAGGGCTATTGACTGACTGGAGGGTCGAGATGGACCGGCCTGGTGATGAACAATGGCACTCCCAACTCGGGTGGCTAAAGGTAGCAACTCGTTCGGGATGTGACTGGACCGAAAAGGTAACAAAGTCAACCGCCAATAAACTCGGGTATCGCTCTCAGACCCTGCAAATCGCTCTCTGGAGGAGCCCTCCTCCACCCATCCTTCTGTGTATTCGCCTCCCTTGTCAGCAACACATGCGTCGTCGTCGGCATCGACCAATACGTTGTCAGTCTTGGCATCGCCGCAGGTAACACTAGCCTCGTGCAGGTGTTGGATGGGATGCGGGAGCTGGTCCCCCATTTGCGGCGCAGAGAAAGAGGCGAGTCCGGGTACCGGGCGGCGCAGATCAAGGTTGTCTTGCCATAATCGATGTAAGTAAGCAAAGGCCACACTCCATGTCACTCTCGTCCAGCACTAAACTATGCAGATGAGAAATGCGCAACTCAGCCGAAAGAGCGGCCCCATCACCCAGTCGCAGTCATAATATTTGCCACGGTTTGGTCCATGTCGGCTCGAGTAGCCTCCACTGCTGCTTCCGGCTGCTGGACAGGTACCTGTAAAGCTGCGAGAAGCGAGAATCTAATTAAGCGGCAACTTGGATTGAGCGAGAGCGCAACGAAGCGGTACCACGCCTCCCCGGCTCGATGTGACGAAGGGTTGGAGTTACAACTTGCAAGTACTCTCAGGTCCCTGTCGGGCTTCCACAATCCCAGCCAAAATTCGTGGTGGGACGAAGTACCTCGGAGTGCCTGCATGCTAAGCGCCGACGCAACCTGCAGCCACAGCCCATCAAGTTTCCCACGTCTCTGACTGGCTGGACGCCCTTGACACAGAAGCAGGTCGCGCATATGCGGTTTGATGGAGAGAAAGGGTCTCATCTGGCCTGTTCATTTGGACCAGCTCGGTGCGCCTTTAGGAATCGCCAATGTGGCAGGTTGGGGTGGCCCCATGATCGGGCTTGATGCTGCATCCAGCCTAGATGGAGAACCGAGATGCAGCTTCTGCCTGGCGCGGTGGCCTATTGACGCGGAGAACTTAGTCCGCCTGCGCTGCGCCTGCAGCTCGGAAAACCGTCGGCTGGCGTGAGCCTGGTTGTGCCCTCTTTTTCCACATGCAGGACGCATCTAGTCGGGCCACGAGGCTTGCGGTAACGGCGCATCCGGAAGGGAGATAATGCCTGTACAAAGGTGGTGGCCACCACAAGTCCATTATGGGAAGAGGTGACGGACTTTACCGGCGGGAGTCCCGTTCTTGTGGGCGACCGTCGCTCCTGGGCTGCCTGATTTGGCACATTCGATTGAGAGATGGCCAACCGCGCAGGGATCCTTCCGTCAATCCATGGGACTTGCCTCCCAGACGGGATGGACCTGCCCCCCCTTGGCTGGAACATTGACTGGGGTTCGGCCGCGGCGAGGACAGGACGAGAAACAGTGTACACACAGGGTACGCCCCTCGGCCAAGCGTTTCTTCCCCACCGGTTAGCTTGTACCTGCCATCCATCGGCCCCACACGCACTGTACGGTCGGGTACTCCCTCGTGGCCCAAAACACCCCCTGCTTGATGCTGTGAGCGCCTTCCACCCCAGCGAGGGCCCCTCCCTCCTCCCTCGCGCAGGCTGCATGCAGGTGGGCGGGTTGGCGAGGAATCTCACGCTTTGAGTCTGGTAGGCACCACCCGCGGGTTTATTGCCTAATATTATGGCCTGGCTGTTCGTCGCGGGAGGGAAAGCCGACTTGACTGACTGATACCCCGTGTCTCGCCTTTTCTAGTTGTTATCCAGATCGCCGTTATTCCATCCATCTCTTGCCCGACATCCCGTCATCCCTCGCTCTTC
Source organism: Sordariomycetes sp. S4602 (assembly GCA_023628835.1). NCBI lineage: Eukaryota > Fungi > Ascomycota > Sordariomycetes > Sordariomycetes sp. S4602. The sequence continues at coordinate 157,441 of JAMAJV010000010.1, forward strand.
TGTCGTGTGGCGCGTCTGGCTGCAACGGCCTGGTGTCCGTACTTCAACCCCGGCCTTCTCCTTCTCCACCCACCTCCTCCCGTCAAATCCATCCCCAGCTTCCCCTCCCCAGCTGCCCTCCGAAGCGCCTGTCACCGCCGACCTTGGAGGCCCAGAACGCGACCGAGCGACGCTATTGAGACGGGCTCTCCAATCGCCATCGTCCAAGGGCTAAGTCCCCATCGACCGGGATCCACAGCATTAGACGGGTTAAGCGCGAGCTTGGAGTGAGCGCCGCGGCGCTGATATCCCTCGGCGCTCCTCGCATCGCAAGGGCGACTCGACCTCCCGAGTTCCTCGATCCCTGGCCCTCGTCCGCCGTTGCCACCTTTTTGAGAATAGACCCATCCTGCACCCAGGACCCGGGCACCCTTCCATTGCTGCCGACCCGAACATCGACCTCGCAATTGAGCCTCGGCCGCGCTACTGGCCGCAGGAGCCGCGACCTCACCGAAAGCTCTGAGCCCTCCAGGCCCCTGGCCAGCACGTCCGCCGGCCGCTCTCGAGACCGCATTACACACTTCACGCCCCCTAAAATCCGCCTTGCCAAATCCATAAAGGGTGGCCATATCATCGCAGCAGTTGTGTCGTCCTCTGGGCAGACCCCGACTCTCTGCCTCCCTCGTCATCTGAGCCATGGCCCTCGAAGCCCCATTGAGATCGTCGACTAGGAGTCTACTGTCCACCTTTTCTCATTTTAACGAAATGTGAGTATCGCCTTTGTTTTCCTTCCCAGCCCGAGACAGAGGATACGATGGTGTTCTCTAGCATTGGTCATCATGAGCGCTGACGGGATGTCTTCGTCTAGGGCATCCCCAACCCCCGATACCCAAACCCTTCGCCCCGGCAGCGCCCAGAGGCTGTCAGGAAGCCCTAGCCTTGTCAGCCCCAGCGACCTTGTCGGGCCTTCGCCCGTCACCTCGAACGGGACCGAGACAACGGAAATCGAGGACGAAGAGTCCGACGAAGTCAACCAGTCCGCTCAACGTGGGACACAGGAGCCTCAGGTCCGTCCTCCTTGGATACCTCTGATCATCTCTGAAGACAGGCGTTAACCACGAGCAGCTGATGATGCTCAAGACGAACATCTCGGATCAAATTCGCCGGAGCGCAAATGAGGAGTCTGTTTCCGTGATACACGCGCCGGAGAGCTTCCGTGACTGGGTGAGTTTGCGAGTGCGTGTTAGCGGTGCGGGGTTTCGTTGCCACGACTAATGCTTATAGACTTCGACGGAATCGACCGCGGAGCAAGAACAGCCAAGCGAGAGGAGCTCTCCGAAAGGCTCGAGTGTCACTGCCACTCCCGACGAGCCGGAGGATGAGAAAAAAGTAGGTCTCCAACCGGCGCGGCGTCTCCACGTTTCCCGCTAACATCTCCAGCCGCGAGAGCACGCCACACCACCTCCGCTGGCGACTAACGTTAGGCCGGTCAGATACAGCCTGGAAACGTCCACGCCGCAGGCTCAGAACCTGAAAGATATCATGAATGACCAGCCCCGGATACGTTCAAGTAGCACGAGTAGCCTTGGAAGTATGTACTTACCTGCAGCCCCAATTCTAGTCTCTGCCTCTAACCCATACCATAGAAATCGACGAGATGTTGGAGACGGACGCCGAAAGCAGCGCGGATGCGGACGTGGACGAGATCTATTCAGAAGGCGCCGCGTACGGCGCTCCCCAGCCTCCAGAATTTTCGTCCGAAGTTGCGGGATTGCGGACAGCCCTACAGGAATGCTGGACACTTTGCAATACGCTCGCAACTCTCAGCTCCATCCAACGGGCGCGAATGTTCCACTCGGGCACACCCGATGCGCATGAGAGGGCGTGGAGGGCGTGCTGGAAACTTTGCCAGCGGCTATATGATAACAAGGATAGGGAACAAGAGTCCGTGATGACGCAGCGGATGAACCTCGACCTCTGCCGGGACTTTTGTCAGGCTCTTTTTGACATCCGTCCACGGCAGGATGAAACTGCTGACTCCATCGTCCGGGTCAGCTTTGAGATGAACAACCAGTAAGCAGCGATCCCCGTTCGAACTTGCCTGGGACGCCACGTCTGGATATCATTATACCTATACTGACACATCAAATTCTAGCCTATACAGCGCCCAGGACAGCCGGACGCTTCCGGAGGCATTCAGGGAGCGTACCTTGGACTTCTATATTGCGCTATGCCACCGCTTAATGAAGCAGCGAGAACTTGTGCACCTACCGGAGGACACAGACTCACTTCTTAGGGCGTGCTGGTCTCTAGCCGAGATGCTTTTCAGCCTCAGAGAGAATAAGCGCGACGGGCTTCCGGCGGATGAAGATCTTCTGGGCTCCGCGGTGCAGTCGTGCTGGGAGCTTTGTGATATCTTCAGGGAGGGGTGTTCATCTGTCCGGCCGGATAGGAACACGCCCCGTGCCTCGCAAACGAGTTTCTTCGGACATCAGACTGACCAGAGTGGTCGCGAGAGCCGGACGTCGAATCGATCCTCCCTCAGCAAGCGAGACTCACACAAGGCCCTGGAGGATCGCACGCGCAGAGTCCACACAGTTCCCGAGACGCCTGTGACCGAATTCGAAGATACGCCGATATCCCCCGAAAGCGAATCTCCCTCGGCGCCGAACATCATGGTCCTCGGCACCGTGTCGGATCCCAGTCGTGGAGGCAGGTGGTCGAGCAATGCTTCTAGCCTCTCGAGCTATTCCCACAGCAGCGCAAAGACGTCAAGCACTGCCACAACTGCTACAGCAGAGGACGGCAACGTCACGCGTGTGAAGATGCTCGTGTTGAAGGCGGCTATGATTGTCGGGTTTAGCCGGGACACTGTTCCAGAGGGCAAACCTGGCATGGCGGCGCTCCAGGCCTTCGTCAAGCAGTTGCCGCCGGGCTCCTTTGGGTCTCTCCCCTCGCACGCCACGCTACTGCAGAATTACAAGAATCTCATTCTCTCCGACTCGGTACTGCCCAGATCTCCAGCGCTGCCGGCAAGGGGGAGGAAGGCGTCGGCGACGGAGATATCCAAGGCAGTGCTGTACATGATGCACCGGTCGAACCAGTACGCGTTCTTGAAGGACCTTTACCGGCTTGTCTTTAATTTTACGATTGATGAGGCGGAGGTGAAGAACAACTTTAGTATCGTGGTGTAGGACAACAACATTGGCGAGTCGTCCGCCCAATACTTCAGGAGAGCGTGGGACGTCTAGACGCTCCTCCTCACACGCCCTGGTCACACTGCCGTCGGCAACTTACATTTCGTTTCAGCCCGTGCGAGATACCCTTCAAGATGCGTTTTCTTACGATTGTCTTTCTTATACTTGGCTCCGCCTACTTGATCCGCACCACCAGTCCTACCGTCGATCTTTTGCCCCCCGTATTTTTCACACTTATTACGCCCTAGGCTAGAGATTACAGGCGGGTGGCCGTCGTCGATTCACTTGCTTGGCTTTCCTTTGTAACATGTCGTGGGAGTGGGAGGGAGTCTTTCGATGGGAGTGTATTCCACGACGTGCAAGCTGGGGCGCAAGGAGATGGAGATTGTCTGGTGTTGCGGCTGTGTGGCATGTCTTGGGCGTCTCAATTAGAATGGCGGGATGTTGGGAGGTGGCTTGTGCATGACGAGATATCTAATGTCGATTCCTCTGGCTTCATCTGGTACTCCCTCATTCCCTAGTCGCGATGCGAAGTTCTCGTAGTTATAGGCCGTGCCGCTCAACTTATACTTTTGGTTTGGCGCTTTCTCTGTTTCTTGCTCGTCGCGTCTTTCCTCCTTTCCTGTCTCAGGCAGTCCGGGGTCTTTCTTGAACTTGGCAAAGGCCCTCCCTTTCCGATGCTATATGGGTCTTCTGGAGGTAGCAAGAGGGCTCCTTACCGGGGGGGTTCTATCGCCGCCTCAGCGTCTTCAGCACCCACGCCACCCTTGAGATGATAGTCCGGAGAGAGACGTCGGAAGTCAAGACACGGTAGGTATCACCACCTATATCCCGTCAAGCCCAGCCGCCTCGGTAGAGTTAACTAATTCCACAGGCATACATCTGCCTTCAGCATCTGGCCCCTTTCTCAAGACCGCGATACTTTCGAATGACCCATCCCGAACGCCAACTGCGCCATTGACGAGCGAAACACAGGGGAAGAAGGCGGGCAAAGAGACCCATCCGCACAACACAGAAACGCCAATCTGGATTTGGATCTAAACCCCTATGAGTGGCGTCAAGCGACATCCCGAGCAAAACACAAATCCACAAAGAACTCCGTCCTAATCTAGCAGGCGTCCAAATCATTGCGAGGTCAGGCGAGACAGGCTCGAAAGATTGACAAAGGTGATCAAGCCGCATCCTACTGAACTGGTTCGAAGTCGTGACCAGTCCAGCGTCCGGGATGATCCTAGGGCATCAACCACACCTAGCCCTCCATACCCTCGTCTTCATCGTCACGCGCCCACCTGGGGACCAATTGACCCAAGGTATACTCAAACTCGTCCCAGACCCTTTCCCGTTGCTCAGGGGTTTCCTCCATGATTCTATCACTCTGCCCACCCACGGATACATCGACCGGAGCCGGACCTCCCGACTCATGGGCCATCTCAACCCCTTGACACATTATGTCGCCGGTGCCGTCGTTGTTCCCATCCTCCTCGTCAGGTGGGAGCAGGATGAGGCCGTCTGTGGGATCATTAATCGGAGGGTTGACGGCCGGTTCTTCGGCAGTGCCGATAGTGCTGGTGTCGGTTACGGACGGGCCAGACACGAGGTCATTGCCTCCGAGCGCTCCGTCTGCGTGGGGGAACCCCGACAGCGGGAACTCGTGGAGCCCTATTCCAACCTGCTCGGGATCAGGGTACACCCCAGCGTCGGTGTAGTCTTCTTCGGGAGGCAAGTGATGGCCCAGGTCTGCCGTTGCGTTGACGTTGACACCGATGGGGTACCCGGGTTGGGGATAGGTCGGGTCCATGATGGCTGGAAACGGGACCCCGTTCCCAAAGCCACGGTCCACCTAGGACATGGGCCTTAGCAGGGTCCCTTCCTGCACCCAGGCCCACCCGCTACCCGTGTACAGAGGGAGAACATAGCCCCCCGGGCCTGTCATCGGCATCGTGTCGACATGAGGTGGAGCATTCATCCCCTGTCCAGCGAGATCAGCTATCGTGTCCGCATAAGATCCAAGATTTGTGAAGCGTGTATCGCGTTTCGGCAGATACCGGGACTATGCGGTTGACTATTGGGGATTTACCTCAACTTGTTGTGCGCCTTGCTGTGCGGGGTCAAGGTCAAATATGGTCTGGCCACCGGACGGCAGAATCGGCCTGGTGTCCCTTACGAGGGTCAGTACGGATGACGGGAGAGGGTATCCTCGCAAAGTCTCGAGTATCTGGTGAACGTGTGGGATATGGGAGGAACGGAGGATGCGTACGGGGATGGGGTCTCATACACAGCCGGCTGCTCGTGCTGAACCGGGCTGCTTTCGGTCGACGGCAGTTCTTGTACCGGGCTCAGGCTGCCTTGGGGGGATAGCTGTTGCTGAACAGGGCCGCTTTGAGGTGGCAGTGGCTGCTGCGCTGGGGCTTCCTGGGCTTGATCCCCCGTGGCGCTGGCGAATCGTTAGTATCATGTTGGATATCTCGAAAGACAAACGGAATCGCCATAACTGCCGGAGCGAGGTAACTTCGACTGCAACGGCGGAGAGAGCCTCTACCTCAGTGGGAGAGGCCTTACGTCGACTAGAGGCAGAGGGGGGCGAGCTTACACGCGCGCCCGGATCTTCTTCCCCCGACGGCGGTTCGCGTACCGCGGGTTGTCCGCTTGACCGTCGGGAAATAGGTAGTGTAGGCGGACGTATCTAATCTGATTTTGCCTCAGCGGCCTGCCGAAGCGTTCCTCGAACCGAGTCGACACGACGCGCCAGTTCTCCTCCCTGTTTGTGGTGTAGATCCCCCGAAGGAAGGCGATCTCCTCCTCCGTGTACTTCATGGTTGGAGGTGTCTAGACACACGCGGTGTGTGGCTGGGGAAGTTGAAGTAAGTGAGGGTATCGAGGCATGACGGAAGTTAGGGGTAGATACGATGGGGGAGGACGAAACCGGGTTCAAGGGTGGAGGACTAACAACGGTTGGTTGATGATAGGGAAAGGGGGTATTGTGTGCTATGGTGGTGAAGGCGATAAAAGAGTGTTGGGACAGAGGGTTGTTTGAGAATGGAAGCCAAGGGATTTGTGGCAAGGAATGGAAAGAGAGCGGGATGCTTGGGAGGGCCTGCGGAGGAAGAGACTGGAGGGATATCGCGGGCTCTGGCAGGGAGGCGCTGCATGTAATAAGGGGGGAGGGGGACATGGGGACTGGAGGCCTGGGCCAAATCAGTCCGGCTGACTGGAAGTTGGTGCAGTCGAGTGGTACAGTTGGGAGAGGGGCTGTTGTCCTGGATACGGGGATGCTGTGGCAAAGGCCTTCCTCAGCTCGACACCCCTGCCTTGGGAGCGAAGACCTGACCTCTGTGAAATGGGCAGTCCTCTCGGCTCGTCCGGAGAAGGTCCATGACTAGGATGGGAGTAGGAAGTTGGGAATCAAGCCTTCAGGCAACAGCCCAGGGGCGAATCGGAGAAGATGTCTGAAGAGGGCAACCTGGCAATACAAGAAGCCGCAGACCAAAAGGGTAGTATCTAAAGCATTTATATCCTTTGACTATGTCTTCTATGCTTTCAAAGAATGAGTGCTGAACGCTAAAGTCGCTTCAATGCTAGCTACCCAAGTTTACGACACCCTCCGGCCGAAAACCCCCCACCAGCATTTCACCTCTTCCCCGTCCGCCTCCCAGTCGTCCTGGTTCCCCAGCTCCCCCTGACCGAGACAGACGATGGGGGCCTCTCCACCTGCCATCAGCCCCAGGAACGACTCCAGGAGCCCCTCCGTCACGGAATCGCGCTTCGGCACCATGACGACGGCCCTCGCGTCCGGACCGAGAGCAAGCTGCTTTGAGATGGCATCGTGTAAGAGCTCCGGGTGGTTGTCGTCGTACAGCGGGTCCGCTACCAGAACGACCTACAAGCCACGTTAGTCAAAGTCGTTTTCCAACAAGGAAACCTCAACCCTCCTGGCTTGATGAAAGCCTTCAGCAACACACCTTGAACTGGTTCGGCGTCCCAAAGAGCGCCTGATCAGTCTCGCTAATGTCTCCACCCCAGGTCAGGGCACCCACATCAACCGATGCGCCCCTCCCGCTCAGGACCCCCGAGTTGGCCGCCGCGTTGGCCGCCAAGTTGGGCACGATGGACGGCAGATCGCTCATCGTGACCCTCGTGCGCCAGATGGCGGCGGCCGCAAGACCCAGCAGCCCCGTGCCGGAGCCAAGCTCGAGGACGTGGGGCCGCGGCTCGCCGAGGCTCTCGTCGAAGAAGCGGAAGAGGTGGGTGGAGGCCAGGACGGGCAGCTGGAGGGCGAGGAGGTAGGAGGAGCCCCAGGTCTTAAAGCCGAGGGAGTCGCCGGTTATGGCGGGCTCCTTGATGGCGAGGGAGAAGGGGCTCGGGCGGGCGTCGAAGGGCCAGGAGCGGGTTATCTCGCCCATGCCTGTGGTTGTTAGCCGGTCCGTGCGGAAGTGAGTGCGAGGGACGTCACGATACCTGCTCTCCCCGACCGCTCCGACATGCGTCGGCTTGCTAGTTCCCAAAGGACGTCCTTCTCGTCATCGGAGACCCACTCGAGGGGGCTCTTGATGATGGATGATAGGTACCTAGCCACTTCACGTCGGTGGGTGAAGACGGCCTCCTGCTCAGCGATGATGTCGTCGCGACGGGCATCGTGGTTCCAGATTGGCGGTTTCATTTCAAGGCCCTCGAGACAGGCGAGGAGTGTCTCGAAGGGAGGCCTCTCCCACGTCTGGGGGAGGTCGAACACCGACATGGTCAAAGGCGAGTGGTGGGGAAGTGGATGCAAGAGGGTAATCTAGTCAGTGAATGGATGGGGTTGGTAGCAGGCAAATCTCTCTATCTCTCTCTCCTCCTCTTCTGGGTTCCTCTCGCAAGAGGCGTCATACAAAGACAGCCATCGTGACGGCAAACAAGAAAACACTGGATGGATATAGGTGTATATTCTCTCGAGATTCCACTTGGAGGCACGCGGGAGAACTACTCCATAAATATAGGGCCCGGGGAGAGCGGCAGGGGCTAAGATTTAGTTACGGAGTTGTCCGGCGCATGGGGGCGTTTAAAAAAAAAAAAAAGAATGAAAAGGACCCTTTTTGGCGGGGTTCAACTCGGGGCGCACAGTGGTGTCGCCAAGCTCGGCCGCACGTGGCCCACCGCGGTCCTTGCGCAACGCCCTGAGTGGCTGAAAATAGACATTTCCAGAACACAGTGATTGGCCAAAACCTCGGGTACCTTCATTGCCCCTCCAGAACCCTGCAGATCAGCAACAAGGCAAGCTGACTCACCGCCCTGGGATTCTGCCCACACTCTTTAAAAACTCAACGACCCCACGTCACCTCTGAGCTCTCCTTCCCTCTTCTTCCCTTCTCTCTCCGTGGAGCATCGTCCCCTTCAACGCTGCGTTTCTATGCTACAAACGGAGAGACATCTGTCTCTCAGAATAGCTCCTTTCTTCGGACGGACTATTCGAACCCAGGCATATGAGAAATTCGGAGTAATCTCTTCAATCTTTTACCCGTCGTGCCGCGGCGAGAGCCGCGTGCCTGGGTCTGCCCGTGAGGGCCTGACGCAAACCGCGTCTGCAATTGGCATCAGGAAAGCAGGGTGGCGGGGCGGGGGGCATCCCTCCGGGGGTGTCCCTTTGCCTTCCGTTTCCCCTATGGGAGGGCCGTTGCGAAGATTGTGTTGTGAAGGACACTGGAGTGCGATACGCAGCGTGGCTGGTGCCCTGCCTTGTGCCCCCCCCCTCCGGGGAGGGGCCAGGGGAGGCTGCTGGCTACAATTCGATTCCGATCATTCTGTTGGGGACGGTGCTTCACCGCGGGCGGCGAAAGTCGGACTCTGCACCTCCTCGTGGTGCCGCCTGGAAACCTCTCGGGCTGACGCAGAGACGCTGGGCCGCCGTGCCCATACTTGATATAGCCAATATAAGAAACTTTGATCATGGTGCTGGGGCAATACGTACTGCCGCGTCGTCCTTGTCCGTCCGTGCAAACTTGCTTTGAGCTCTAGTGATCCCCCTTCCCGCCTCGCCGGCCCGTCTCCCGCGGCCGAGACCTAACCACGGCAACTCTACATTGCATACGAGGCGAGACAACCTCGCACGATACACGATGCAGCCCAAGGGCAGTCAGGCGCCCATGTATAAACACCCGACCATCTCGATTCCACCTGCCTCCTTCGGCATGGGATATATGGTGTTGGCTCGGCGCAGCTACGCATGCGAGAGGCGCCTTGGGTACTCCAAACCTACATCCTCATAGGAGATGCACTGTCCATACCAACGTAGCTCATCGTCACGAACAATTCTACAAGCACCATCACAACATAGCGGTCTGGTTTCACATTCCTCGTCTCATTGATCTGCATATCCGCTATCCGCATCCATCTGCCGTGTATATCTCTTCCCTTCCCTTGTCCCTTCCCTAAATATCAAGATAGGATATCAATACTCAGCAAAAGAAGCGCTATGTGGAGTAACCCATGCTCCATCGATGCAAGAATAAAAATCAGAGCCCTCATATCGAGGGGAAGATTGTCCCTTCGCCTTTTCCCTTGTTGGTGTAAATGCATGTTCATATCCGAAAACTCCACGCCCTCATGAAATAGCCATATGATGTCTTCTCCTCTCTTGTAAATGACCGGTAGGTATCGTTTCACCTCCTCACTCCCTGTCAGTCGAGCACTCCCTGTAAATCTCGCTCTTCATGCTCTGGAGCCTCTCCCTCATCTCCAGCAGGTCGGCAACCTTGTTCTGCGGCGGGTCCTCCAGCGCCGAGATCTCCCAGTGCAGATCCTCGTACTTCTGGTAGAACATCTTGAACTTGCGCGCCTTCTGGTAAACCTCGGTCGGGACCTCAGGCCGCTGCTTCTCCGGGCGCTGCTTCTTGACCCGCGCCCTCTCTTGCTCGCGTTCGGCGGGCCGCTTCCTCGATAGGATGGGCCGCGCTGCGATTGTGTCCTCGGGCTGGTCGAGATCCGAGGCGTTGGTCGGCGGCGAGGACGCGAGGGGCGACGACTTCGTGGGCGACGTGTTCTTGCTCTTGTAGGATACACCCGTGCTCGAGCCGCGCGAGTTTTGGCTGGCGTCCGACTGTCGGTGCTTCATGACCACGGGCGGTGCGGTGGCCTTGGGCTTGGTGGGTTTCTGCTTTAGTCGCTTGCTGAGCGGCGTGCCGGAGCTCGAGCTGTCGCCGTCCTCCTCCTCCCTTCGCCGCTTCGAAGTGGTGGTCTTTTGGACTGGCTTGGCCGGTTGCTTCGGCTTTACAGTCTTCGGTTTGGGAGCGGCGGCCACGCCATTCTTGGCGGCAGAAGCAGGGCCGGTACTCGCGGGCCTCGTGCCGTTAACGCTAGGGGTTGGCTTGGTTTTGACAGACAGAGCCTGGTCCTCCGAGTCCGAGTCCGAGTCCATGACATACTCCGAAGAAAGAACCTTCGGCCCATTGGGCCTGGGTCCCTGCGCCTTGCCCTTGGTCGGGGACGCAGACTTGGTAGTTGTACCGGTCTTCCGTGACGACAACAGCCTCTTCTGCTGTGCTTCCCGGTCGCTTATCTTCTTCTTCGCCGGGAGCGGATTGGACACCGACCTCTCCATGCCTACGGACTTGGACTCGTCGTCCTTGCCAGAGTCCGTCGCGCCTTCGTCTGCCTTCTGAACTTTGATTTGCGGAGCACGCTGCACCGTGGCGCCAGGGCCCTTAGTAAGGTTGGCTTGGAGTCTGCTCAAGCACTTGCCCTTGCCTCTCTCTTCCTTCGGCAGCAGCTTCTCCCACTCTGGTTGCGTGGTCGACACCCGCATCTTGTCATATTGGCGGACCGCGTTGTCGATCGCCTGTTGTCTCATCGCCTGGGTATCGTAGTCGTAGTTCCAAACGTCAAGCTCCTTCCAGTACGGTTTCGACATGATCCACCTCTGCTTGTCTTGGTTGAAATCCGCAACCTTGCGGAGGGTCTGTTTGAACTCTGCTGGGGTTCCCGTCCATTTCGATTCGAGGTAATCGCTGGTCTGGTCTTCCGCGGCGAGCTCGTGGATTATCGATATTCGCTGTTCCTTCTTGCGCTCAAGCACCTTCTCCGAGCCGGAAAGCGCGGGTCCGAGCGACGGGGATCCCCCGGTAACGCTAATGGCGGGGGAAGCCGGCATCGATCGAGGAGTAGACGACGTGCGCGCCATGCTTGACAAGAGCGGCCCGCCCTTCTTCGAGCCCCGAATGGCCTCGATATCGGATTCTAGGTTCGATGAGGCACCAGACTTGGTCGTGGCCTTGGCCTTCTCCGTGCCCGCCTTTCCCTTGGCCGCAGCCTTGGGTTTGGGGAGCTTGTACTGGCCCGTCTGGGACAGGATCTTTGGTTTCGAGAACATGGACATCGTGTTGGGGACTTTTCTCGCTCGTTTTATGGATTCGGAGAATGGCTGTGTGAGGTAAAAGTCGTGGGATACGGTGTCGGGAGAGCGAGGTATTGCGTGAGAGCTAGATCCGTAGTGAAGGGTCTGGACAAGCTAGTTAGCCATCTACTCTGAGGACCCCATATTGAATGTGCTATTGAGGAAAGCGAAGGTTGAATGGGCCATAGGTATTGTGTGTGGGTTGAATAGGAAACAATGGACAGGAGCATCGTGGCGGTGGTGCGAGATGATGGATGGCAAGGCAGGTGCAGTCCACCTTGCCTGCTTGAATATGCCATGTCCATTGTCTTTGGACCTCCCACAATTGAATCATGCATGCCACGGCCACTGATTGACAGGTCCCCGAACGCATTTTTCATAGTGAACGGACAGGGAGCAGGGAAAGAGCTTACGGGACTGCTGCCGAGGGACAACTCCAGCGAGTCGCCATTCTGGGCACACCGGATGAGGTCCCCGATCACATCGTCGCTCAGAGCTATAGCAAAGGCTTGTGAGGGGAAGGACTCGCTCTCTCCGGGTGACCCGCTTAATAGCAGGCCATCCCCGGGGACTGTTAGGGGGGCCATTGTTGTGGTTTATTGGGGGTATCGTGGGAGAGGATTCGTAGATCGGCGGAGTTTCGGGGATGAGGAGTTTCGACTCGAGGAGATTGGGAGGAGACGAGAGTGTCGAGGAGAGTAGTGGAGGATCGTAGGTAAAGGTCGTGGGTATATCGCTGGGGTTCTCTCGGAGGACGGTAGACCCCGAGGTCCAGCCAAACACCGGAACGTGAGTCCCCTGCCTTATCTGCCGGTTTGCACCAGGGACAATGCGTAGGGGGCGCTGTTCCAAGTGTGAAGGCGTCTGTTTGACGGTCGTCGCTATGAATGTGTCGAATCGGAGGGTCGTCACATTGTCGGTCCAACCCTCCTCACTCTTCCTTCCTTTGTTTCCCTTACAGCAGCAAAAGGATGATGGACGGCCTTTCGGGATCCGCTCTTTGTCGGACCAGAACAGGACCAAAAGCAATCGGGAAGGGGTTTTGCGAAAAACACCGCCTTCTGGGGAGAGCACGAGAGAGAAAAGCGAGGTTGTGGAGAGGAGAAACGGGCCTGGGGATTGCGGGTTGGAGCACGAGGTCGTACTGGGTTTGGGTGGAAGTGGGCAGAGAACGGGAGCCTCTGGAGAGAGGGTCTGGATGGAGAAGGGGGGGTGGGCGACCAGCACCGAGACGGGACGAGGAAGGTGTGAAGACAGTGTCGTTACGGTGTACAATTACACCTGGCAGCGGCCGAAATGCTGCTGAGCAGCTCTGGTGCAGCACCCGTCACGGGGACAAGGGTCGGCGGGTGGGGGTGGGCCTATAAAGGTACGGGGTCTTGGCGTCGCTGAGTGTTGGCCGCTGCACCCAGCATTTATCTCCTTGCCCAGCGGGATTACCGAGTACGCTTTGTAAGAAGCTCAGCCACCGATCGGGATGCATCTTCTCTCCCCAAGTCTAAGCTGCCAAAATGCGCTGGCCGAAACGATGGGTACGAGCTGAGGCCTCTTGCAGAACCCGGGAGCGGAGTTGGCTGGACGAGAGAGGAAACTTCGGGGCGCTGTTGTGCGAGAGCAACGGCCTCAAGCAGAGCGTATTAATTTGCATAAAACCTTCGGACTGCCTCATCAGAACCTAGCAGCGGGGAGGAACGGTGCCCAGTGGGGGGCGACAGGGCATCCCGGAATACAAGGATGGTACCTGAGACAGGCGGAGTGACGTACCTATTGACTGGTCTGGACTGGACCCTTTGGGGCGGGCTGCGCTGGTTCGGGCTGGCCAGCACAGTATGACTTTGGGGGGCAGTGGGTGTCTGGCTTCTGGCTTTACCACATCGCCCGACTCGTCATTTCGCCGAGGGCCATGGGCGCGAGGTATGACAATGCCAACCTGGCGGCGAAATCCAAGTCTTCTCGAGGAAAGCGATGGGTGTGACGAGACAGCCCGGCCAAGGAATCATGGTTCTGGGGCTAGTCATCGCGCTGCTGCGAGAAGATGGAAGCACCCGCACCACACCCTCCGCCAAGGGACCCCATACTTCACTTGTACAGTACCCACGGCCCAAGCATCCGCACGCTTTTAGCGTTCTCGCCTCTTCTACCCACGAAACAGGACAGGACGAAGATATGCCTCCCGCATCGGCGAGCTTTCTCCGCCGCGCTCTGTTGTGCTTGCTTTTTCCCCCGATCGCCGACTCGACAAAACTGTCTCGGGTCAGCGGCAGTCCATCGCTCGGACACGGGAACGGAGAGGACAAAAAAAACTGGGGCGGCGCTGGCCAGTTACTCGGCTCTGCTCTGGCAGCAGAGAAATCACACTATTTCTCTCCTGCCTCCGAGTACTCACTAGTAGGGCGGGGGCGTGACGAACTGGTGCAGATTAATCAACTTTTCGTCTTTCCCCGGACAATCGTCAACCTGTCACAAGGAATGCCGCAGAGCATCTTCCATTAACTCGGTTATTATAATTACAGTTCGTTGCCGCTGCTTTTGCCGCTGGAGGGATGGGCTGCTTCCGGGCTAGGATAGAGCGGTGCTCAGGGACGGAAGCCATATCCCCCGATGCGACTCCGTTGCTCCCGTCGTAATTGTCTTGCGTACATAGAGTACTCGGTACGGGAGGGACGGCCAGTCTGATCCGGCTTCCGCCCAGGGATTTGACGAGGTGTGGAGGGGCACCCCCAGGAACGAACTTGCCGCCACAGCAACTAGCGGTCCCAAAGTGGCCCGCCGTCGTGGACTTGACCCACCATCTGCGCACGTTGGCCCGGAACGAGTCGTCCTGGTTCACATCATCCCCCCACCATCCCGATTTATAGCGCCCTAGCAAGGTGGGTGTCGTGCTGGCCTGCCCCGAGATTGAGGGTCCCGCAGCCGAAGCTATGAGAACATACGAGGGAGGTGGATAATACAAGTATAAGTAGTGCCAATAAACGATTCCGGGGTTCAACGGCCCAGGATGGCGCTACCAAAATCCGACAATTAAACCGCGGCCAAGTCAGCTTCGGCGCCCCGTGGCTGCAGAAGGATTGCATCCTCCATCACGGGGACAACACCAGGCCGTCCCTTGATGGCGTGGGGAGAGAGGGAGGCACGAGGCAAAGAAATCCCGCGGATGAATGTAGCGGTAGCGGGAATTTCCGTGTGGGTTTCCCTCGAACGGCAACATGGTCGCCGCAATAGAACAACGCAATTCGGCGCTAGAGGCTGTACTATTCCCGATTCTGTCGAGCCCCAGCGCCGGGAAGGGAGGGAGGCGTGGGCGGGGTATCCAGTCCAGTCTGGTGCGAGGTTACCGGGTACGTGCGGCGACATGATGGCAGGCCCGAGGGACAACTGGAACATGGCACAGGCGAGCGGCAGCTGGACGGCGGGAATGTCTCGGTAAGAGTGCCGCGCCGGGACGGGATCTTAGACCTGGGAAAAAAAGACGGGCTGCCGGATCTCTAGGTGGTTGGGATCGGGTACAGGTGAGTATGTCTTGCACCTTGGCGGCCAGTTTGATACATCTTTTCCTCCATCTCCGAGCGTTAAATCCTGTCGTGTTTCCCTGCAGCAGTGCAGACATCCATAAGGATATGGATGGAGCGTCGAAATCGCTGGAGGCCGAGTGCACTGTGCATCCCGCCTTGCACCTCACATGGCCCCAGGCAGCCCACGGGGAACGAGCCCCGTCCAATTCTCCGGATGGAAAGAGAGCGAGTGTTCCACGCGGCCTCCCCAGTGCGACAGAACTCGCAGGACAGCCGGCACCCGCCCGCTGTGTGCGTGCCACGGACAGTTCGAGGGAATCAAATTGAAAGGCTTAATAACGCGGGATGCTAAAAGGCGAGTGGGTCGACAGCACCATGCCTCGACCGCTGACAAACGTTTCGGGTCAGGAGCTCATTAACAGCAACATGAATAATACCGAGTCATCTACGAGTACATGTAACGCCTCACACAACTGATACTTGCATGTAGTGCATTTTGCATTTTCCTTCCTGAACTTCGCCACGACGGGTTGTGCCTGACTAGAAAATGCCTTTTGCCTTGCAGCGAGAGACCCCAGAATAAGATTTCCAATCTTCTGCGAAGAAGCTCGATGGAAATCGAAAGCCGGCGTGCGAGTCTCAACCTGAGACGGGCGAAGCTCGGTGCCTTTGGTGGCCCCAATCCTCCAATCATCAAAATGGCCATGGTGACGCCAGCAGGTCGCGTTAGGGGCGTCTTGGCGGCCGTGGGCCCTGTAATCGCACAGGGAGGCGTGGGGCGGGTTTCCGTTGTACCTGAGTTAACCCATCCCTACCAATCGTCTTGGCCGTTGCACAGTCCATGCGAGGACGGACAGGGAAGGCTTCGGCCGTGTCTGAGAATCAGGCGAGAGACGACATGCGCAGGGAAACTTTGTCTGCCCATCCCAAGATTCCGTGGTGACTGCCTGTTCATCGCCCCATGAAGGGGGGCGTACTGGTAACCCTGTGAAGGGTTCTGGTGTTCTGGAAAGGCACAGAGAGGCCCAGCACAGAGGCCCAGCACAGAGGCCAAGATATGCGGCCGCTGGGCCGCCACGTCGATTAGGCGGAGAAGCTGCACGGGAGCGGATGCTCTTGTTAAGGGAGGGAGGCAAAATGCAAGGCATTCGACGATCAGAGCTCATCGCATGTACTCTACTCATGCAGGCACTTGTTTTTTTTCTTCTTCTTCTGTTTTGGTGGAGGCTGGATGTTGGAAGTGCGTCGACGAAGTCTAACCGCGCCTCCCTGCACACATCCATGGTTGGAGAAGCGCAATGCCTCCTCGCAGATCAGAGTCATCTGGGACTTTCGATCTGCCCGAATGCGTGTTTGGCAAGCCAGCCAATCGTGGGCAAACCGTCAATTGTTTGACAGGCACACCTGTATTTCTCAGTGGCAGGCCTGATGGCCACACGCCCCATGTCCATGTTCAAGTCGCACTGCTGGAGGATGCGGCACCTGATGTACCGTGGCCAGGTACACTGGGGGTACATATGCCAGCAGGGCCCCTCCACAGCCGAAGGAGGGACCAAGTCCTATTTTGGCCATGCGGCGGTTTTGGGCTTGAACTACCAAAGTCTAACCGCTCCAGGAACCATACGCTGATTGTTCGTGGTTTTCTCGACAGCTATTGCTCGTACATCGGCTTGCTCGGGAAGTCTTGGGAGGGTGAGGACACTTAATATCATGTTATCAGACTGACCGAGCCTTCGTTATCCTACCGAACAGACGAGCAATCTGACGGGGTCGACAAGGACCGGCCGAGTCCAAAATCGGAGACGTTTCCGTCCAATCGACGAAGAAACGCCCCAGTCTCGTCTGGAGGCGGAGCCCACTTTAATAGTTGCAGGCGTCGTGGGGGAATCGTAGGCCCATCCATCTTTCGTTATACTGTACTGTACAGTACATGAAATGTTGACAGGGCCTGTAATCAAGTATCTATCGCGGTTGCATTGAACGATGCGACAACCGGGGTGCCGGCGAATACATCGGAGGAAGGAGACTGGCAGGCTTGGCTGGGCATATCAAAAACAGGGAATCTGGATTTATCGAAAAGGCAGGTGGGAGCTGTATCCCTCCGAAGCGAAAGGTTTCCGAGCCAGGTTTAACACGCCAACGACACTTCTCCTGCGGTCTGCACCGCCGGATCGGCAGACCACTTCGTACTTCGGATGAGAAGGCCGAGGATCTGCGAAATACAGAGTCGAAACAAATCAGTGGCAAAATCCCTGCCTACCAAGCAAGGGTTGATTAAACATGCACGCATTCCCATGATGAAACAAGGCCCCCAGAGATTCTGCTCTGGGGCGCCCGTTTGAGGTTTGGCCCCATGCCCGGGGATGCGATGTGCGGAGCGCAGCAGTGCCGATCCTACTGCGTGTCTCTCGGCTGCCAACATGCACTCATGTCAGGGCGAGACAGGATAGGGCGCGCGCGCGTGGGCAGGGCAGAGGAGATCGGCCGCGTGGACGGCGCTGCGCGGTGCACGTCCGCCCGGCGTGCATTGCAGGGAACGCGTTGAGCGACGCTGGTTGGAAGGCACTCGAGCAGATGTCGGCCCCCGTAATACGGGAAACTCCGCTGCACTGGAGACATAACAATTCAAATGGAGGGTGGTCTGCTTATTCTCCCCCAATTCGCGCGCTGACAGCACCAGTCCGTTGACGGCGATTGGGCCATCCCCGAGCACACAGAGGGCCCGTCCCACGTCCCACCCCCCCGCAACCCCTGCTGCGCCAACATGGAGCCTCAGCCCCATCCTGCCGCCCGATTTCAATTCCTTCAAGGAACCCAGATCTTCAGATCGGGCAGGGCCACCACCGCCCAGCGAGGCATATTCTCTCGTGTTCCTCTGCCACCCTGGTCATTGGCTACGCCGGGAGTGCGGGGATCCGCCAGCGGGCGCTGCCAGATACGAGGGCCGGGACATATCTATTTCGGGAGACGGTGCGGGAGGGGGGAGTTCATCCCTGCGACACCAGCGGCCTGCACGATTGATTAACGACCAGTTGTTGCGGGTTGGAAGGAGGGCCCGTTGGCGTCCTGGCGATTGGGGGCCACATAGGCCTATCCCGGAAAACGGGGGGGACTCGAATGGGCGGAAGCAAGGGTCAGCCCGCATCAATGCAAGTGACCCCCCTCCTTTCCTTGCCTCTCAGTGCTCGGTGGCGGATTCAGACGGGCGGGATATCTCTCTCCACCCTCCCTGGCATTGTTCCGTCAAGGAGATTCGGAGAAACAAATTGGGGCAGAGAGTTGAGTTATTAATCATGATACTCTGCGGAGGAGAATGCGACATGGCCAAACCCATAATAATAGAGCATGTATGTACAAGGCGGGGGAAGGTTCATGGCCCTGACCTTCGAGTAGTGCCGTCGTTCCACGGCCAGCAATACCGCCGGATGTTTCCATCCCCACATCACAGTCCACATCACCCTCCCCTTGGGATATTCAGGCACGACCGTCAGTTCCCCTCGGGGAAGCCGGGCAGCCGGTCCCCACGAGAGTTGGCCACTCGTACTCCAAATCTGCACGGTTAATACACCCTTATATTATGGGTTTATATGCATCCGCGCCAGTGAGGGCTGTCCGCA
This sequence comes from Sordariomycetes sp. S4602, assembly GCA_023628835.1. Classification (NCBI taxonomy): domain Eukaryota; kingdom Fungi; phylum Ascomycota; class Sordariomycetes; species Sordariomycetes sp. S4602. The sequence continues at coordinate 176,111 of JAMAJV010000010.1, forward strand.
CCCCGAGCAGCAGGGCAAGCTCCGATGCACATCACATAACGTACGACAAGACCCGGTAAAGCCCATCAGCCGTATCACCGCGCTTCCGTCAGCCACCCGGTAATAGGCCCGACTTTCAGCTGCGTCCATCTTCCGTCCTGGCCGCTCGTTCAGCCCTCCCCAGCTGGCCGCGGGCATGCGATCGGCTGCTGGGTGACGCCAGCGGGGGTGGCCACAAAACCGGGGCCTCTGTAAGCATCAGCACTCGGCAGTCTTGGGAACGGGCGACCATGCGGGGACCGGGCGGACGACTAATGTGAAGCTAGCCGTGCTGGGCTCAACTGGCTGTTTTCGGATCCGCTGTTTTGTGGGGTTATGCTGCCGTCTGGTTGCTTTTTAGCTCGCGGGACATCCCTTCTCCTTGCCGAGGAATTACTCGGTATGCTCGACTGGAGTGGTTGACGAGACTTCTCGCCGCCCGACTAGCTGCTAGGGAGGGCGAACATGTACGAGGTGGTTGTTGGTATACTCGGAGACCACGGGCATTGCTTGGTATGAAGTATGTTGCGGTTCTCGATGATTCCCGAGGAGCCCCGCCAGCAGGCAGGCCAGACCCTTGTTCGGTTGTCCAGGGCATCTCCGGGAGTCCCAGATGTTTGGGAAACCACCAGCGGGCCCCGATTTCTCGCCCAGGTGGGCTCCGCCCCTTGTGTGGCCGCCTTGGCGTAATCCTATTCCGCACGGAGAACTTCCCCACCGCCGCACATGTTCCAGCAGCCCCAGTCCAATCCCACACGCCCCCTACCAACTTCACAAGGGAAAAAACGTGCAGCTTGTATACGTAGTCTGGACAGAAAGGGTGCAGCCTCCCTGCATGCAACTGCCTCTTTTTGCGGGCATTGCATGCGAAGAACGGCTGCGACTCGGTGCAACATGGGAGTCGGGGACCGGCGACACCTGGCACCCCGCTCTTTGCCCAAACAGTGGACCCGTCCAGCAGCAGTCGCATTGGCCGACATCAAGATGCAGCAGCGGCAGCTGGTGGTTCGTCGTAGCTGAGTCGTCTGAAGCCGGCGATACCGGTCACCGAAGAGAACAGTCAGCCAAAGAAGAACTGGGGGTTTGGAGAACGGCTCTTGTTTCAAAAGGCAGAAACAACGGTGTGGCCTGTGTTGGCAAAAGACTATTAGTCGATAGGCCGAGGTCCGCCTCCCAAACGTGCCGACTAAGAATACCCGCGTCCCCTCCAATTTCGGATGGCACCCGGTGGGAATTCCCGGCACACGGGGGGCAAGAAGCCGGCGGAACGCTTCGACAGTTTTTCCATGGCGGGAAGACGGTCAGTGAACCGTCCATGGAACTGGTCTCCTCTGGCCCGATTGTCCGGGCTCGCGCCGTGTCAAAGCCGTCACAAAAGGCGCGAGCTCCCGGGTTTCATCAGCCCCCGTTTCAAGATACAACGGCTGGCGCTCTCTCCAGATGCCCCTCGTCCAATTGCCTCGTTCATAGCGCTGCGCATCTTCCGCCCCGTTATCCTCGGATCCGCGCTCATCAAGCGGAGCCGGAAATTAAAGTTGGGACGAAAAGAAAGAAAGGTTGATGCTCCCCCTGTGTAAATCAGCCCCGTGACGGGGCAGCAGCTTAGAGGTCGTGCGCGAACCCGGACGATCATACGGCACTTGCCTCCCTCAGCTGTTCAGCCGAGCCAGGCCCCGGGTTCCTGGGGTTTGGATCTCCCCCTCCTTGATCCTTCTCATACTGCGGCAGGTTTTGGCTCGGGAAGGGAAGGGGGTGCGGGAGAGTGTTGCCGCGTGTAGAACCGGGGTCTTCGGGAGTGCGAAGCGAATGGTGCCGTCGGGTGTTCTGCCGATAGACTTGTGGAAAGACCTCCGGTAAAGAAACCTCATCTATTTCAACGACAAAGATGACGGTCGTACAAACTCCCAACTCGCCTCGCCCCTTCCCTCCGCGATTACATCGTAATAGACTGGCGACATGCAGGATATAGAAAATACAAGTCGAGGCAGCGTCCCGAGATGGTGTCCTCCGTGCACGTTCATATCTCGCATCCCCGTCGTCCTCTTCATACTTCGTTCCAAATATCCCTCGAGATGACGCCGACTAGGTTATGGAAAGCGATGCCACTCAGACGCCGAAGAGTGACCTTCGTTTCATCCGGCGCGGAATCCTCCGGCATGTAGCCGAGATCTACTGGGTCTTGAACAGGAGGATGGCGCAGTGGCCAAGGTAGAAGTAGAGGAAGTGCTTCGTCTCTGGAGCTGCTGTTAGCGACTGGCATCACGGCTGTCGCGAGTCGGATAAGAGACACATACCGTGGGTCACAAAGCTTCCAAAGTTCCTCCCAACGATGCAGTGCCAGGTAGGCCCCTTGCGCTCGTCAAACTAGCCTCGGGTTAGAGATGCTCAGGGACCGACGTTCGTCGGGGTGGGGGTAACTAACAGTCCTCTTGATATGCTGCGCGATGTCCTACGACGGCGCCCAGCCGTAGTTAGTATCCCTGTCCCTGGAGTCTCTAAGGGAAACCTCTAGGGGAAACCGCGAACCTTCTCGATCGTGAACTTCGCCATCGCTTCCTGGGCTGCTCCTTGTCAGTCTAGTTCCACCAGAGTTCGTGCCTCGACCAACATACCAACTTCGATCGCCTCCTGCTGCATGTCCTCGGACTATTCAGGTGTCAGTGGCCGTATGCGTGCGCGCGCGAACCCGTTCGTAGGCGTACCATGTCAGCGGACTTGATCTGGGCTATCAAGGTGGACATCGTTAGCAGGAGCCCGCCGTGCGTGACGCGTGATCCGACAAACCTTCCAGCTTCTCCCGCGGCATGGGAGACCCAGGGGACTTCGCCTCAGCCATGTTGAATTCGTTCGGGTCCGAGTCTGGGACTGTCGCGTGGTTGTGGGGTCGAGGGGGAATGCGGGCTACTGGATGAACCAGTTCGTCAGTAATTTCGGGCGGCTGCGGGTGACCCCTTTCTGCCCCTCGGTGATGCAAACACAATGGAACCTGGTTTTGCGACTCACCGCCAAGAGCTAGCGGAATTGGGTGCGTTGGACGAGATGGGTTCCGTCGGTGGGCGGGTTCAGACGTCAGGAGATAAGCCAACGCTTATTAGAGATCGCGCCAATAGAGCTTGCGAAGAATATGTTGTCGACGGTTCTCGTTCAGCCTCTCGAGTGGAACAGTGGATTTCGTGCCTGGACCCAACCTGACGCACCTCCCTTGAGCTGCACGGGCCTGAGCAAATCAGAACACCCGAACCATCGCTGGCAGCTCGGGCCGGGTGGGGCGATCACGTGCAGATACCTGCGATAAGCGGTGGTGGGGAACAAATTTTTGTCGCCGCGAACAGAGCGAAGTTTTTGCCTTCGACTACTTCCTCGCCAACTTTTCCTTGCTGCTCTTCCCCATGACACCCTCCCACAACCGGGCCAGACCTCCATGATGGCGTCCTCGAGGATATTCGTAAAGAATATACCCTCTACCATCACTGAGAAGGACTTCAGGAACCATTTCTCCGCCAATGGGCGCGAGATCACGGACGTGAAGATCCTTCCACACAGACGGATTGGCTATGTCGGTTACAAGACTCCAGACGTTGCCGAAAATGCCGTCAAATACTTCAACCGATCCTTCATTCGGATGAGCCGGGTTGCCGTTGAGTTGGCAAAACCTGTAAGTCCTGCTCCTCCCATCCACCCCCCCCCCCCCGGTCCAGCCATGGCCGTTAAGCTCATCCAGCTCACATAAGACCTACAGATCGGCGATGCATCCTTGAAGAAAGCCCTCAGGTCGAGGGAGAGCCCCCTCGACCACACAATCTCGGCCATCCCGGGAATATCGGGCCCCCAAGATGGCGAGGACACAGACAACTCCAAGAAGCGGAAACGGAACGAGCTTGACGAGTCGGACCCGGCCTTCAGGGAGTACCTCCAGGTCATGCAGCCCAACAGCAAGCGGGCCAGCGGCGTGGATGTAGAGCCCCTACAGATGGCGGAAGCCCCACCCGCTGCCGAGATCAAGGCCACGGAAAGCGATGATGAGTACGAGGAGGTCCCGGCTCGCCAGAAGGCCAAGAAGCCTCGAGCCACCGAGAGTGTGCCTGATGAGCCGGCTCCGGTGGCACAGGCTCCAGAGCAAGGCCCCCAGTCTGATGAGGCTGGGAGCGCGCCAGCTCGTCCTGAGGAACCCAAACCTCCAGCGCCGGCTGGTTCAAAGGATGCCACTGATGATGAGTGGCTCCGGTCTCGCACCAGTCGAGTGCTAGACCTACTCGACGACGACGAGCCGCCGCCATCCCGACCACCTGCGCCGGCACATGGCGACGACGATCAGGGAGGGGATGCTAAGATGGCGGGAACTGAGGAGGCCCGTGATCCCGCAATAGAATCTCAACCCGAGTCCGTCAAGCACGATGAGTCGGCGGCCACACCGCAACAAGAGGAGAAAGAGTCCGAGAACCCCGACGTGGAGATTGTTCGGAAAACCGCAAGGCTTTTCGTACGGAATCTACCCTACTCAGCGACCGAGGACGATCTCAGTGGCCATTTTAGTCGGTATGGGCAGGTTGAAGAGGTAAGAGCTCAAACCCCCTCGTCCCCTTGTCATTCCCAAATTGTGGGCGGCTAGTCCGCCCACGGCCGATTGTGATGAACCCCGAGATAGGGACATCTGATGCCAAAGTGCAGTTGATGTGAAAAACCTTGGGCTAGTATCATGGTAGATGCTTGTGTCTGATTCCGCGGCCTTGAAAAAATCTTTTTGTTCTCACGAGTCGAGGTCTAGTGCAAGGGTTAACTTTGTCCAACAGGTACATCTACCGACCAATGCGTCGGGCAAAAGCAAGGGCTACGCAATGGTACAGTACGCCGACGCAGGTCCGGCGGTGGAAGCATTCCAGGGATCAGACGGCATACCCTTCCAGGGTCGCCTTCTTCACATTGTGCCTGCCGCCGCGAAACGCGATCAGGGTCTCGACGAGTTTGCCATCTCGCAACTGCCCCTGAAGAAGCAGAATGCCATCCGCAAGAAGGCCGCGGCTGCCTCCAGCACGTTCAACTGGAACTCGCTCTTCATGAGCCAGGACGCTGTGAACGACTCCATTGCTGACCGCCTCGGGGTTTCCAAGGCCGAGCTGCTGGACCCGACCTCTTCTGATGCCGCCGTGAAGCAGGCACTTGGTGAAACTACCATTATCCAGGAGACAAAGGCGTACTTTGCCGCACACGGTGTAGATCTCAACGCCTTCAAGTCCCAAAAACGTGGTGACACGGCCATCTTGGTCAAAAACTTTCCCTTTGGCACCAATGTTGAGGAACTCAGAAACATGTTTGAAGAGCACGGAACAGTCCTCCAGGTGCTCATGCCGCCAAGTGGCACTATCGCCATTGTGCAGTTTGCCCAGCCTGTGCAGGCGAAAACGGCCTTTGCGAACCTAGCATACAGACGTGTCAAGGACTCGGTCCTGTTTCTTGAAAAGGCCCCCAAGGACCTGTTCGTTAACACACCAGGCGTCGAGTCTCAGGCGGCGACCGTAGGAACGGGCAAGGCGTCTGGTGTTCAAAAGGTCTCGGCCACGGAACTCCTTGAGGGTGACGACGAGCAGGCGAGTGACGGGCCGACCACCAGTCTCTACGTGCGGAACCTCAATTTCTCGACAACTACAGAGGATCTGGCGGGGGCGTTCGGGCCGTTCGAAGGCTTTTTGTCTGCAAGGGTGAAGACGAAAATGGACCCCAAGAAGGCAGGGCAGGTGCTCAGCATGGGCTTTGGTTTCGTCGATTTCCGGACAAAGGCGCAGGCCACTGCGGCCGCCGAGGCCATGGACGGATCCACGCTAGCAGGACACACCCTTACTGTCAAGGCGTCGCACAGGGGTCTCGACGCCGCCGAAGAACGGAGGCGGGAAGACGCCGCAAAGAAGGCGGCCAATCGCGGCACAAAGGTCATTATCAAGAACCTGCCCTTCGAGGCGACAAAGAAGGACCTGCGCACGCTGTTTGGAACTTACGGTCAGCTAAGGGCGGTGAGAGTACCGAAGAAGTTCAATCACCAGTCGAGAGGCTTCGCCTTTGCGGAATTCGTCACGTCACGCGAGGCCGAAAACGCCGTCAAAGCGCTGCGGGACACGCATTTGCTAGGGCGGAAGCTCGTGTTAGACTACGCCGAGGCCGAGACGGCAGATCCGGAGGAGGAGATCGAGAAGATGCAGAGGAAGGTGGGCGGCCAGGTCAAGAAGGTGGCGCTACAACAGTTGACGAACCGGGGGCGGACCAAGGTCGACCTCGGGGGCGACGCCGAGGACGAGCTAGACATGATGTAAAGAGCGGGGAGGAAATGAAACTCGCACCCTCAATTGCCCCTAGTTCCGCCGGCTCTAAGCCGTGACCCCAAGCTTGTGCCCTTTGCGGCGGAGAGTCGCGATGCACTGGCCAGCGCTCGCTCCGGTGTGCCCGCCGAGGGGGAAGGAAGGGATGTTTGCTCGGCCTCCCTTTGTAGACTAGCCACTCGTCACCGCCCGTCGCACCCCACACCAAGGGTCCATTCTTTGTTCCGATCCCTTTGATCGTGGCGAAGGTTTCAGCCTGGGCCGAATTGGCATGCCGCATGCGGAAAGGCGACATGGAGCGAGGGAAGCAGCGGTGATCAGCCCCCCCCCCTTCCCCCGTCGTGCATGCTTTCGTTTTGAAACGGATTTGGCCCCCGCTTTTTCCCTGCCTCTTCTTCCCTTCGGAGTCTTTGAGGTCCCTTTCGTTTCTAATCTTATTCGCGTGCCCGAGCCTCACGCAGGCACCTAGCCTAGCAGACGGAAGGGGAGGGGGGAGGGTGCCACCAACCTATTCTTGAAGGGGCGCGGACGGCCCAACTCTCCCTTGCATACAGACCGCCGGCCACCACGCGCGCACACACGCACACACACACACATACTCTCCCACTCTCTCATACACACAGCAAGTGACAGGACCTCCCAGAGGGAGAGCTGGGGGCAGCTAGGGACCATGGGTCCTGTGGCGTGGTCTGCGTCCCTTCTAGCAAGGGCTGTTTCGCAAAGAAGGTACTATTTTCGCACATGCTGGAAACGATCGCCAATGGACGCCACTCTGTCGGACCCCGAGGGACCTTGCCAGATCGGGACCCCGCTCTCCCTCGCCTTTGACCGAGGGGTGTTGGAGGGGGAGTGTCGAGGGAGGCGTTGGTCGGTCGAGCCGTCCGCCGTCCTGTGATGTTGCGTTGCGCCCACCCGCACGCATCCGGGCCGGGCTATAATACACCGCGGCCGTCCTCTTGGATCTGTTGGATCAGAATCACTTTGCCCGCTGTCAAGAAACGTGCACAACCTCATCCCAAGTCTGACATCCCCGTGTTGGGCTTGACTTGACTCTCTCATACTATATACTTCTTGCATGTCTTAGTGTCCCTTCCCCTTTGCCCTTACTCCTCGGCGGGGTCTCGTTAGCTTGCTACCCCGTTCTGCCATCTGTACCGAGTGTCAGAGCACTCGCCTCCCCCGCGCGGGCCTCTGCCAATCGCTGCACTAGTGCGGTCCGCCATGGAGCGCTCGCGGAGCTATACCGGCGACATGTTCACGGGCAGCCGGTCCCCGGCTGCCAGCCTCATGGGCGTAAGAGGCCGAAGCGCGACGCTTGGCCTCGGCGGAGCATCTCCGTGCCCCCCGACGTCGACCACCCCGGCCATGGACTTCCTGTCGCCGCACTATCCCCACTCCGCGCGGACTTCGCTCTCGCCCTCGCCAGCCTTCAGCACTCCGAGCTACAGAGACCGCCACGAGGGGATTAGCGCACAGTTTAGGCTGCCAAACCAGAACCCGTTCTATGATCACACCCAGTTCCGGCAATACCGCTCCAGGCAAGAGCAGAAGGAAGAGAAGGACGGCCAGAAGTGGCCTCCCATTCTCGAGAACCCATTCCTCGATGGTGAGTACGCTCACTTCGGTCCTGGACTTGGCCCGTCGCGCTTCATGGTGCTTACAAGTGTCTTAAACAGCCCTCCTACTCATTCCCGACATGGGAAGGTCGAAGTATTTCATGCACGGCTCCCTGTACGGCCGAAACATGATCATCAGCACCTACGTCTGGATGTCTTATTGCAGGGCCCTCCCGCCACGCGCCACGCCGAACCCTGTGAATAAGAGAGACAGGAAAGCCATCTCGAGCCACATCCAAGTGCTGAAGAACTTCTTCAAGGAGCATCGCTTCTGTACGTATCATACTCTGGTCGTCAACCCTCGGCAACCTTTCCAGCTAACTAATGTGCCTCATAAGTCCATTTCTTCTTTCCTACGAAAGACGAGGAGCAGAGGCGCGGTGGCAAGGATGACAACAAGACGGTGGAGAGCCTGTCTCTCAAGACCAACCCGGTCCTAACGGCCCTCTCCGCCCACCGGTTCCCGGATGTGCGGCCGAACTACGAGTACTTTGCCCGCCTTCTAGCGCAGAACTCAACTGTGTCAATTCGGCCAAAGACGTGCTGGATCTTCGTCTCGGCTAAAGATGCCGCGGTCAACGGGGAGGCTCTCGACCCCACGGGGAACGCATTGGGCTTTTCCCGATACTATCCCCACCAAGGCTCTGAGGATACGCTAGCGTCTCAGAGACCCGGAGCGGCCCGTCCTCTTCATGAGTACACCAACGCTGTGTCGCAAACGTACTCTGGGCCGGTAAAGGAGGTCACGAAGCACTGGGACACATACTTCCCCGAGCTCTCCGAGATGCTCAATCTCCCAGAGCCGCAGCACGAAGACTCTCTCACAATCCTCGAGATGAACGTCACGCTCGATCTACACAAGAAGCACTTCCCATCGGGGTCCGAGCTCAACGGGCTGGTGGAGATGGGCGTAGCCCACCCCTCGCTGCAGAACCACCAGTGGAAGTGCATCACCCGCCTCGTGCGCCCACAAGAGCTCTGTCCAGACCAAGAGCACCCGGCCACATACCTGGAGGACACCGACGAGGCCGAGGTGCAGTTTACGCACCAGGCGGGATGCGCCGACACCGACGACGGTTGCGACTGCATGACGAGGCCGAGGCACGACGTCCGGGTTCCCTTCCCGGCGGCGGAATGGGCCGGCATGCTCACCAACTGCGCAAGCTACCCGGGGGGCGCGCCCCAGGAGACCAGGCGGTGCCGCAGCTCGAGCAACAGGTCAGATAGCGACAGCGAGGGTGCGTCGGGGCTGACGCAGGGGGAGCTCCTCTCTCAGATCGGCATGTTCCAGGAGCTCTGGAGCAGCCCTTCCGGCGGAGACGCCGCTGACTGGACGCGGCGGGCGTTGGTGTTCTGGAAGTTCCGCGACGTGCACCAGTACAGCATCAAGAAGAAGAAGTGGGTGGCCGAGGCGCCGACGACCCAGTGGCGGTTCCTGACGGTCAACGACCCGACGTCCGAGTACCACATGAGGAACGCGTACGTGTACACGGCGGAGGCGGAGGCGCCCGTGTTCGCCTCCCCGGGGTCATTCCAGGAGGGGCTGACGCCCGGGGACGACTTTATGAGCTGGAACATGAACGCGGGCCTGTCGAACCACATGCGGAGCGTGTCTGCTTCGACGGGGTCGTTCCACATGGAGATCCCGGAAGGGCTCTCCACGCTGCCGAGCGCCTATCCCCCCAGCCTCGACTCCTCCCAGGATCTCACCCAATCGTTCGGCCTGATGGCGTCCAGCTGCTCCACGGAGAGCCATGACGGGTCCTTTGTGGAGGACGTGACGCCGGACTTCCTCGGCGACGGCCTCGGCATAATGCCCAGCGCCCTCTCGTACGAGGCGGAGATGGACCCCACACTGCAGGGGTGGGAGACCGACATGAAGACCTGGGTGCCCAGCTCGGAGCTCGACGCAGGGCTTGCCAGCACCGCAACGTCTGAGTGGGGAGGCAAGGAGTTGTGGGTGACCGAGGAGGAATGGGCGCCGCCGCTGCACATGTCGATGCGGCCTGAGTGGGACGAGGTGAAAGAGGAGGAAGGGGTGATGATGCCAGAGGCAGTCATGGGCAGCAGGGTGCTCGGGAAGAGGACCAGGGAGGGATTCGAGGGCGTGGAGAGGCCAGCTAGGAGACCGAGGACTGAGGCTGGGTTGAGGAGCGTGATTGGGAGGGCGTAGGGGGCGTTCATTCTGCACTTGCCTTTTCGTTCGGTATTGGGCTATACGGCGTTGGGGGCGAGTTTCAGATGGCTTGTATTACAATAATATAGACTTCTATATCCTTCTTAGTCTCGTGTTCGCGTGCTTCTGCTGGTGACTTTTAGCTCGTGCGCCATCTGCTCTAGGAATGTCATTAGACATGAGCAGCGACGGCGAGGGGGCGAATTAAAGGGGAAGTGCACGGGTCGATCCCGAGCAAGGCGTTGGTTGCAGGTAAAACAACGAGCCAAGCCTTCCCACACCCTCGGTGCCAGCACAGACGGGTCTTGGGAACCTTCAGATGAAACCATTCCCCAGAGCACGAGCACTGGGCATTTCATCCATGGGATGGATGAAGGATGCCATCGGAGGGGTGAAATTGACCCCTCAAAAAGGGAAAATAGGGACGAAACATGCCTGTGATGATCGAAGCGTGTCAGATCAGTGGATCACGGCAGGGCGATCCGAGGTCCACCGGTCCACCCGCGATCCTACGCAGCGCAGCGCGCCCCCCTAAAAAGAAGGAATTGACGATGGCACCATGTGGAAAAGGCAGCTCGCCCGATCGTTTCGTTTCCCGCCGAGACCGGGGTGTCGTGATACGGGGATGATTCGCGCAAAGAAACCCTGGTCGGGGCCGGCTTCTTCGACGCGCGGTAATCGTCACGGGCGTTCAGGCGCGACGAACGGGTGGCTGCGGCTGTCTGCATCGCCGACGCCGAAAACTCTATTTACCGTTCCTTGGCTGCTATTCTCGCCCGCCCCGCGCGCTTGCCGATGAAGACCTCGATTCCGCGAAGCGCTGCGGGTGGCTGCGCGGCGGAGCGCCGTTCGAGACGAGACCCCGGCGCTCGACTTCACTCGATCCGGGCGTCGGCGCCAGGGCCTTGGCCGTCGGGCGCCAAGCAGGCGCGGCCAATGGAGCTGCGCGAGGGGTTCAATCGGACACGGCACTTGGGGCCAGTCGATCGGGGTGTACCTCGTAGGCGTCAACTCAGCTTTGCTGCGGATGCCGGGTTCCGGGCACCGGCCAATGGAAGAGGTGCGCTCGGGCCCGGGTTGCCTGTTTTGGGGGAGCAGGGGCAGGGAAACTGTTTGAAGCAGTGGATGAGGAGCGTTTGGACCCTGACGAGTGGGGCGCACGTGTGCGGTACAACGTTTCTGCGCCGAAGACCCATGACTGGTACAGCAGCCTGTACTGTCACGCGTAGCCACGGGCCACCCGGTACCTCAACGCTAGCATATTCTCCCACGCTGCAGCCGCATGAAAGTACACCCAAGCTTCCCCAGACCGATCAGGCAGCGGACCCCTGCAGGGACCCGCCTCAGATGCGATTGAAATGTTTCCGCTCGATTCTGCCGGCCCACAGAACAACCTCACCCGACCAGCAACCACAGACGACGGCCCCTCGCGGGCCACCCCCAAACGAGTGGCTCCCCTGCGCCGGCCATCAGACGACAAAGCGAGGTTAAGCTGTTATGATACACGGGCCTTTGTCGTCAGACCTCTGACTCCACACGTGCTGGATAGGTCTTTCTTTGACGGCGCGCACAAGGCCCCGTCATCGGGGGCCGTTTCGCTTGACCTCCCCCATCTTGGGCAAACGGGAGCCAAGCGAGGGATCGAGTGCGCGTTAGAATTACTGGGATCGGGCAGCCATGTGGACTCTATTCTGGGTCATTCTGCTCGTGCCCGGGGACTTGCTCCGGTCTTTCCACGCCCAGCCGCGATCCTCTTACACCCGGCACGCCCCCTGGTCTCCGCAGTTATCTCTTGGTGTTCTGTTTCTGTATATACCTGAAATGAGTTGTGTCCCCATAGTGCATTCTCCTCGCCATAGATAAACCCGACGCTGGCCCGTCCTGCATATCCGTCGTCCCGCTCCCGTTCGCACATACTCCCACCGATACGACTCTCCAACCTTGGGCTACAGCCCTCGAACCAAGCGTTGATCTCTCCGAGTCGATTTCCCCCGACGTCATATCCAGGACTCACTCAATTGTATCTGTTCCATTGTCCGGCTGTGTCTAACCGGCTTTTGAGGGAGCTCAATCATTGTTATATCTCGATCAACAGTCATTGTCTCTCATCCCGACCCACGAGAGTGCTCTTGTTCCAAAACACAACCATGCCGTCATAAAGACCTCCCAATTCTCCGCTTCCCATTTCCTTGGTCTCTTCTTCTTCTTCTTCTTCTTCTCTTACATCACACAGCTGGCCTGTTTAGCCTTCATCAACGCTGCGCGCTGAGGTCTTCGCGAATATTTATCTGGCGCTTCGAACTTACATCGGGAGCGAAAGTCGACCTTTTCTCCAGACGTCACTTCGACAAGCCAACAAATTTTCGAAAACCACTTTCTCTTGACTTGTTCGGGATTCTTTCCACCTTCCTATATACTATACATCGAATCACTGGCGCCAAAGTGGGGACAGCTGCAGCAAAGAGAGTGGTGCACTAGCAACTCCTCCAACACCCACGATATTCCGCTTGCGGAAGGAACGCCCACAGCACGAGCAAACCCACACGAAAGGGAAGGCACGCGCCCATCACCGGTTATTCCCAATCACTCAGCGCTTGACGCGCTTTGAAAAGCCCTCGTTCTCTTACCCCGCCCTTCACCTCTGTTGTTATTTTCATTACCACAACGCCACCTTCACTCTCACGCATCACGGCTTCTCATTCTTCCTTTCCCATACCGGGATACCAAACCTCATATTCACAGTTCGTCTCACATTCGACAAACACAAACAACATGTCTCTCATCAAGACTCAGTCGTTGAAGGGCAGCGCTATTACTGCCGCTCTCCTCCTCGCTGGCACCATCGCGCCCGCTCATGCCCACACTTGGGTCGAGCAGGCCCGCCGGATCGCCCCCAATGGCACCTTTGTCGGCGAGCCTGGCTACGCTCGGGGAATGATGAGTCGAGACCAAGAGGGATTCGCCGATGACGATCTCATTTACCTGTTGCCTCCCAACGGACGACCCGAGCCCGTCATTACCGAAGACGACAACATCGCCAAGAACGGCATCGACAGCTACACTGATCAGTTCCCCAGACTCGGCGCTGCCCCCGGTGAGCTCGTCGCCCTCCGCTACCAGGAGAATGGCCACGTTTCGCTCCCCCAGAACACCCTAGACAAGCCCCTCAACCGCGGGACAGTCTACGTCTATGGCACAGAAAAGGCCTCGGATGATGACAAGATTCTGGACATCCTTAACGAGTGGACCACGGACGGCAAGGGTGGTGACGGACGCGGAAAGCTCATTGCTACTCGCAACTTCGACGACGGGCAATGCCACGAGAACAACGGTGGCGAGATCGCCGCGGCGCGGGTCCAGCAGTTCCCGAAGGAAGACGACACGCTCCAGGGTCCCAAACTCTGGTGTCAAGTTGATGTTCGCATCCCGGAGGATGTGAACGCCGGCTCGACCTACACCATGTACTGGGTCTGGGACTGGCCCACTCTCCAGCCCGAGCTCGTCGAGGCCTCCAAGAATGGCGAGTTCCCTACGCAGGGCGAGGGTGTCGTGAAGCCCGAGGTCTACACCAGCGCCCTCGACATCGACATCCTCGCCGCCGACGACGCGGCCACCCAGAACTTTGCGCAGCCCGGCAAGTCCGCTGTGGCGGATTTCGACTCCCAGCAGGACGTTGGAAACATGGCAATTAAGGACCAGATTGAGGACATGTTCCTCGTCTCCCCCCCGGGATCTGGCACCGAGCCTGTCGATGGTGGAGATGAGGATAGCCCTGTTGCTCCCAGTGCCGGTGGAGACGAGAGCAGCACCGTCATCCCCAGTGCTGGCACCCAGAGCGCGGTCCCTGGTGTCACTGATGCCCCCGAGAGCGAGGCCCCCATCGCGACCGACGCCCCCCAGAGCCCCCAGGCGACCGTCACTGTCACCGTCACCAAGGAGCCCACCACTCTGACTACGGTCGTCACCCAGGCTCCCGCCGACTGCGCCTCGGCTCCCCCTGCCATCCCCACCGAGGTGGGCAATGGCCCCGCTAGCGGTATCATTCTCCCCCCCAGGGGCAAGGCTCGCCGCCGGGGATTCGGCCGCTTCTAAGAGGCTGAACACCATCTTCCGACACGGGATGTCGGCCCCTCCACGTGTTTTTGTTTCCAGTTTTTGAACTTGCGGTCATTTGGCTTTTTTTGATATCACTTCTTTCGGCGGACGGATACTGGCGACTTTCGAACTTCACACTCTGAATCGACAAGCGGCGTACACCTTGAACGGCAGGTGACTCTCGACAATCAAGGAAATCCCAGCAGCCAAGTACATCCTACCCACAAAAGGAGAGGAGGGGAGTTCGGGAGGGAAAGGACAAGCAGCATATTTTGGGGCGTTTTTGGAGTGTGGACAGGGAAACATGGAAAGGCGGTTTGTGATACCAGGGAGGCTTCCGTCGTTTTCGATAGGAACTCCCTCCATTTTGCTACATTTTTTTCCTTCTCATCTTTTGCATTTGTTTCTTCTTCTCATTTTCCATGGAAACGACACGTGGAGGAGGGTTATGAGTTTTTTGGGGGGCCGAGAATGTACTGATGAGAAACGGTATGAGAAAGGAGGATGGATGGTTGTACATACTTATCAGTCAATTGATGGTCTCCTAACGAGATGTCTCTTTGCAATAGTGTCTTGTAGTGTGTATTTTGAGTAGTGATACCTTCCCGAGCTTGAAAATAGAAGGCGGGCTGTTAGGTCTCGGGGATTATCGATCTCGATGTAAAGCTTCCCCGGTTCGTGTCATCCGAAGACACTTTGGCAAGGAGCTTCGGAACGCCCCGACGGTGTTCATACATAGATATCGCTGTCAAGGGAGAGTGACGGAGTCCTAAGTCGTGCGTAGTTGTTCGGAACGGATTACGGATTCGAGGAGGGAAGAGTCGTGCTGGCTCAAGGACGCCACGCCTTGAGATCCATCTGCACATCGAAAGGAGCGAGTTCAAGGCCACAGCTAGGGATACAGAGATTTCACAACGAACACCCGTCTATTTGCGCCACTTTCCATTTCAACCCTACTCCCAGCCCTCTCTCGCGTAGACAGTGCAGGCCACTACATCTCCCCGCACTCGGCGATAACGACATCCATGCTCGGCACGTCGCGCCCCTTGTGGCCCGTCCGGGTCATCTCGATCTTGCGCACCACGTCCATGCCGTCCCTGACACGACCGAAGACGACATGCTTGTTGTCGAGGAAGGGAGTCGGCACGGTTGTGATGAAGAACTGGCTTCCGTTGGTGTCCGGACCGGCGTTCTGGGAGGGTTAGCGTCGAGTGGGTGAGGCGACGGGTGGTGTGAGGCGACGGTAAGGGGAGAAGACTTACAGCCATGGATAGGAGGCCAGGGGTGTCGTGCTTCAAGTTGAAGTTCTCGTCTTCGAATGCTCGGGTCCCGTATATACATGTTGAGCCCGTGCCATCGCCCTTCAGGAAGTCACCACCCTGACACATGAACCCTTGGATCTTGAGCACAAATTTAGCTTTCAGTCCTTCCTTTTCACGCGGCACGGACGAGGAGACGCACCACGCGGTGGAACTTGGACGCTTTGTAGCCCTGGGGCTTGCCCTGGGCGTTCTTCGACTCGCCAGTGCAGAACTGGCGGAAGTTCTCGGCGGTCTTGGGGACGACATCCTTGAACAGCTCGAATGTCACACGGCCGAGGGGGGTCCCTGTGCATTGTCATTATAAGCTCCGACTACTGCTGCCATTCCCAGTGTTTGGAGACCAGGGGCTTCATGAGACGGATATGCGGCTCCTCAGCCTCGCAGGCATACCTCCGAGCGTTATATCGAAGAAGACTCTACGTGCATGGTCAGCCTCGTGGACGGCTACACGCCAAGTCCCTTATCGAGATGGACTCCTGGTATCAGCACCACCACCTTCCGGTCCCAGACACACACAAGAATCAGGAGGCCTCAGATGCATATGCACCGCCCGCTGGTGACGTACGCCCCGCAGCACGCCGGACGCCTCGGGAAGGAAACAGCCCGGCGGGCAAAAGCGGGCCGGCGCTGGACCGGAGGGGCGGTACAAATGTACGTATGTACACGCTAGGGGAACCACCGAAGACGACGGCTATTTGAAATCCGAACTTACAGAGGGTTCCCCGATTCGGGGAGCTGGGTGGGCGGCATTCTCGGATTGGGGGGGGGGCCGAAGACACAGCCACCGGATGACGAGTCTTGGAGGGGGTTGAATGGCCCTCTCGTTATGGTGTAAGAAGCGAAATTCCCACGTGGAGGTGCGGAGGCTGGAAGGCGCTGGGGCTCCGTCTTGCGGCCTCAAAACCGCAGATGTTCCCTTCTGAATGGCAGGGCTACAGCGGTGGTGGCTGGGCAAAGGTTGGATTCTGCGGAGGGGTAAAAAGTGGGTACATATGGTGGAAGGGAGCCGCCCTCGCCACGACGTAACCCCGATATCCCCGCACTGGGGGTTTCTCGTCGCAGCGGGTGGAGCTTGAGATCGCTTGCCGTTGTACCCCGCGCCTCGAGCAGCATTCCCCGACGCAGGTCGCCAGAACGAGGCACCGAAACAAAAGCCAAGACAGCCCGAGACGACCGGGAGAAAAAATTATGGAGCTTTGGATGGGGAGGTCGGAATTGGCTTTGGGCTTGTCGTTTCGACGGGTAATCTGCCCAACGGCGTGGTGTGGCGGATCGCCGAGGTTTCGGTGGCGGCGGACGAACGTGGCTACAATACGATGAGGTCACACAGTACACAAGTACATGTATGGATGTATACACTTTATCCCCAGGTTGGGTCTTCTCCAGACGGATGCATTTTAAAAAAAGCCCATGCTCTCTTAGGTCTCGCGTCAGCCAGCTGCGGCGAGCCAGACCCCACCGCCGCGCCGCGCCGCGCCGCCACTGCGCTTCGCGATGAGGGGAGCGAGGAGATTCCGAAGGGGGGCCCCGCCGGAGCGTTCGGATGTCGGGCGTGTTGGGGGTGTGCTCGGACGATGCGTTCTCAATCGCGATGAGGCGGGCGACGCCAAGACGAATAGATAGCGGGCTATTGCCGCAGGTAAAAGCCACATCTGGAATCGCGATCTCTCCACTTTGATAAGCGATGCGTGTTATGGGGTTTGCAGGCCGTGGCCCATTCCCGACCGCTTCTTCCAATATAACGTAAAGGGCGGCAGTGCTGCATATATGGCTAGCGAGCTTGGCTTCCCCCTTACTCCGCACCCGATGTCCCCAATCGAGAAGGGCTGTTCGGCACTGTCAGCGAGAGGCTCGTAGGTGCAGGAGGGAACGGTTGTATTCAATCGTTATTTCGTTGAGCATCCTCTGACGGCACGGGGGCTTGCTGCTGCGGCTTCCCTGGCGAGAGACGGCGAATACGTGGCTCCATGGAAGCAACGACTCAGATGGCCGTGTTGATTGCGGCCGCCCGTTCAGGTCGGCCGACGCTCGCCGTCACAGCCGTTCCTTGGACAGTGGTCGATCGCTCCCCCCAGCGGCCTGTCAACGGAGTCGAGGCTTGGAGCTCGTCCTGTGGCTTGCATGTCACGAGCCTCCCGTCACCAATGGCGTCGAGCTTCTCCAACTCCGCTGACGGGAACAAAAGCTCCTGTGAAGCCGACAGGACACCGCCCACGCCGCGGGCCACCCCGCCATTTGTCAGCCACCGCATCACCTCAGATTCCAGCGTCTGGAGACAAGGTTGTGGGCCAGTCGGCTCGACGCCAGCGGAATTCTGGTGGGGCCGGTCGCCGATCAGCGGGGCCCAGGTGCCGCCAGCCAGGCCTCGATCACTGAGATTTGCCTGCTCGGTACGAGCACAGTATGAAGGCGGCTGATCACCGCCCGATTCTTTCCCAGCTGGGACCGCGCTGTCGTCGCTCTCTGCAAGGCGGGTTTGGAGGACCCGGGTCTGATCATACCCGGACCGTGTGAGCGGCCGCCGCCGATTGGGCTGGTGGGAGACGAAGCGGAGAAAAATCCCTCCATGATCGACGGCGCTGTTCCAGCCGGCGCTGGAGCGGGCTCGGTCCACGAACGCCGGCGGCTGGCCGTGATGGCGTCTTGCCGCCTACCGAGGATGGCGGAGGTAATCTCGCGGAGCATCTCTGCTTTTGGAGAAACGGGGCGTTTTTGGCTTTCATTCGCCGCGCGTCCGAGATACAGGGTCTCCCCTGGCGCGATGCGGCGTTGCGTCCGCGCCAGTCGATATGCTCCTTGACGTCCAACCTGCGTCAACCACCAGCCATCAATCCAGACGGCTGGATGCCCATCTTTGTCGCACTGGGCTGGGGATGTCTCGAAGTCTGACGGTGGCATGCCAAAATGCAGGTTACATCGTGCTGGGAGGATGCGAGAGGTGGGCCTGGGTGTCCGGTCCACTAAAACCGAGACTTGCAGCTGGGATCGGCCCAAAACATGGAGCTGGAACAGTCGGAGTGGGGCGCCAGCCACTCCTGGTCTTTAATTATTGAAGCTTGAAGTTCTGCTGAACATTCTCGGTAGTGACTATACGACGTCCCTGTAAAGTATGGGGTTGAGGAGAACAAGGGTGGCAGGGAGCTTCGCCTTCGGCGATACAACTCCTGTGAGCGGCCCTCGCCCCGTCATTTACCAGCAAGCACGTCCCGAAGTCTGGGTGAGTGCGGTCCTGGGGTCTTACAGAACCATGGCCTGGGCAACCCTGCAATGTCTGGGTGTTGTTGGCTCAAGCCACCCCGATCACTGCGATCAGCGATCCTGCTTTCAATGACATGGGTGACCCTTGCAGGCGGGCGCTTCCAGCGTCATGCTGTGTCGTTGAGCTGTGCTGGCGATGCTTCCGACTTTTGGAATTCCAGCTTGCTCAGGCCCAAAGCCCGACACGCAATTGCAAATGTCCCGCCGCCTTGCGTTATCCTCAACACGAGCCCGTGTTGGGCGACAAAGGGCGCGCCGGATCTTCCGGCAACCCCCCCAAATCCAATACACCGGAATTTCCCCTGGATCCAAGGCAAGGGATTCGCACAAACTCGCATTTACTTCCGAAAAAAAAAAGTAGAAAAAAAATACCTCCTGGCGGATCCTACTGCGGGCAACACGAGTGATGGGCACACAAATGAGAGCGAGTGAACACAAAGAGAGACCCCCTGGTCTCCATCCCGCCTTTTGTATCACTTTGAAGGGAACCAGGGTTTCGCGACAGGGCTCACCCGGGCCTGGACCAGGCGCGCTTTGGCCGCGGATGCGATGGGATCTTCGCGCGCCCAGCAGAGCCAATGGCGGGCCGGCTGCTCGCTGCACAAGGCCCCTGTGCACTGACACGGGGGTGTTTGGCTTGTCGCAGAAGCGTCGGCGGCTTCGTCAACGAAGGGGCTGGAATCCAGCAAGCCGGAATTCGGCGCGTAAAAATAAGAAACGAGAACGAAAACAACCGGGGAAACACTCCGTGTTGTTAGCGGGGAGCTGTGTACTACGTGCAACGCCATGCGTTCGTCAGGAGAGCAGAAGGGCCCGCGGCTTCCATTGGTGTTAGAGAGCAATTGGAACACGGGGCGCAGGGCGAGGACCCCAAAGTCCCGCCAATTGCTGGCCCGGGTTTCCAAGATGGCCCAGACCTCGGAGGCATGGGGTGAGCAGGGCGGACCAGGCGGCACGGAATCCGGGCCATTGTTTGGCCACGAGTGGGGTTGAGTCTTCGGCTGGCCGTGGTGGGAGCGCGCGCTGGTGGACCTGCAGCGGACTGTTCTCCGTGGACTGATCTTTGCAGGCCGCATTGGAGACCGATGGCTGTTCGGGGTTCTCGGGGTTCTGAGGCTTTAACACCTGTACAAGTAGCTTGGCCTCCTCGGAGACCCCCCGCGTCGAGAATCCGGGGATACTGTGTGCCGGAAAAGGAACATTGAAGCAACATGATGGATGGAGGGCAGCGAGACCTGGGTTGCATTGTGCATTGATTGAAGCGAAGCTGGAGGCCCTGGGCGGGAGGAGGGAAGGAGGCTCTGCTCGTGGACAGAATGCATTGTATCAGCCATATTATGATGCCAAATACCTCGTCGTACAGCATGGAATACGAAGGATGGCGCGTGCTGGTGGTATAAGCTTAACTAACCGCCGGTCTCGTGGCATCATGTTGCCCCCGCCGCCGCCGCTTCCGAAGCTGGCAAACTATTATGTGGGAATCGGGGCACACTCTCCAATGAATCGGCTCTCAAATCACTTCCATGACAGTACTCGGTGTACATCCATGCCCGTATCTCAGCTCGAACGGTCAGCTTCGAGGCTGGAGTCTGGAACAACGCAAATAGCCACGCTCGACACCTGCACCGAGTTAAAAAGACCCGGGGCCCCGATGGAAATGGCGAGACCTGACATCTGGAGCCGTGGATATTGGCCCGTGCCACCCATTAACGCCCATACGACCCAGCCCCGGCCATTCGCGCTGAATACAGTGCCACGTCCTTCCCCTTTCGACCACTGCATCCCCACCCTCCCGGACCTCAGCGAACCTCCAGCACACCTCAGCGAGGGCGGGCACAGTGTGTATCACCCCCTGCCTCCCTCCCCTCCAGTCCCCCCTGTCGGCGGGCCTCCCCACACCCCCCTGCCCATCCCTCTTTTCCCTCATTTTTTACCCGCTCTCTTGCCTCCTTCTCTGGCGCTCCGCCGTGTCCGACCCAGTCCACATAATCCTCGCTCTCTCTTCCCAAACTCTCCACTCGCACCTGTCACCTCCTTCCGCAACCACCGGACCCATCGATCCTCGTCCTCGACAATCCCGCGATTTCCTTCCCTCCCCGCCTCCTCCACCCGGATTAAATTATCCTCCTCTCCTCCAACTCGACTTCCTCGGTATTGGAGGCCTTTTTTTGCGCGTGCGAGCGGCCTACCCGGGACGATTTGCTTGCTGCACTCCACACTTTCGATGCGCCGCCCGCTGGCGCCCGCGACAAGGTTGTAGACTCGCTGACGAATCGCCCCGACTCGAGTTTCACACCGCACCCGCCTCTCGATGACAGCGTTCTCGCCGTGGTAGACGCCTCCTAGCCTCCTTCCCCGTCGTTGTAGCCTCCGCCCGGCAGGCCTGAACGACGTGCAAGATGGGTGTGCTTCATATGCTCCTGGTCCAGGCCTCCGTGGTCATCGCGAGGGCCCTCGAGCACCAAATCCGACAAGGGCCGGTTGTACCCCTCGACTCATCTTCTTCCTCGTCCCAGTCTCCGACCTCCTCCGTATCCTCACCGACGCAGTCCTCTTCCCCAACGGAGACCACCTCGAGCAATAACGAGGGCCGTGACGAGGGCGGCGACGATGAGGGCGGGACCTCCCCGCTGCTTTTCTTCGTCGCCTTGGGTTTTGGTGTGGTATTCACAAATTTATGGTAAGATGTATCCAGCTTGCCCGCGGCTTAGCGGCTTCTCGTTGGAGGCCTTTGGGGAGCATTACCCTAACCGTGAGACAGGATTATTGTTGGCGTCAAGTACTGCTTCCGATACAATGCTCGAAATCGCCAGATGCGAATGGCAGAGGATGGGGAACCGATGGCACTCGAGAACATGCCCCGTCCGCACAGACGACGCCGTGAGAAGAAGCTGATGACGATGGACGAGGTCAACGAGAAATTCCCCATGATGAAATACAAGAACTGGGTCTCGCAGAGAATGAGCGAGGGGCTACCCACCGCTGGAGGTATCGACATGTCTCAGAGCAGGGCGAATAGTGTGCGTTCTGTTGAAGGCATCGTGCCGTCCAAGGAGCGGGAATCCGTCGACCACCAATCCGAGAGAAATCCGACCGTAGGAAACGACGCCGAACCCGCCACTGAAGCGCCGTCGCGCGACGACTCAAAGGATGGTGCCGAGACAAAGGAAACGAAGGAAACCGAAAACGCCCAAGGGGCTGCGCCCGCTACTACCGGCCAGGGCTCTACCACCGCCGCTGCGCCCGCACGCTCGCCAAGCGCTGACCGCTCCTCTAACCACGACCAAGACACAAGCGACGATGAAGATGACGAACATATCAACGCGGCACTTCCGCCCGAATGTCTGGCGACCAGTGGCGACACTTGCGCTATCTGTATCGATACCCTCGAGGATGACGACGATGTCCGCGGCCTCACCTGCGGCCATGCGTTCCATGCCGTCTGTGTGGACCCATGGCTCACTAGTCGACGAGCGTGCTGTCCGCTCTGCAAGGCCGACTATTATGTTCCGAAGCCGCGCCCTCAGCAGACTGATGCCAACGGGAACCCGGTCGAAGGTGGCATGAGCCGATCGAACACGCGGGGCAACATGCCGAACGCGCCGCCGCCTGCCTGGTACAATCTAAGAGGCCAGGGTTTACGCTTCTTCTCATCATCCAACAACCCGCCGAGCCAGGCCGATGCAAGGAGAGCTAGGGAACGGCATAGGCGGGCTCGCCAGGCGAGGGCACCGGCTCAAAACCAGACTCCTAGACCTGCAAGACCCGCTCCCGAGACAACCGAAGAAGGCAACCGCTCAATATTTTCTCGAATACGCCTGCCGCAGCTGCGGAGGAATAGGGACAACCAGAACGAGGCCGCGCCTCCCGCGGCCTCCGGTGCCAACAACCCCACCCCGTCGCAGCTCGAAGGCGGAACGGCCGCCACCAACTAGCCTGCCCGTGCTGGGCGTGTATTATGCAAATATCCTAGGCTTGATAGAGCCGTTTGGACAAGCGCATCGGTGCCCCTATAGTCCGGCTAGGCCGGGCTTGACGACGATTTCCTAGTTTTGATTGAAGCATTCGGCTTTTCCCGTATATACCTGACGTTACGCATGGAGTTTGGAGCATTCGGGACCCTCATTACTTCCCACACTTTTTTTCTGGCTTAGTTTCGGCTGGTAGAGGGGAACAGGTTTCTACATGGCGGTTGGGCCGCCGAAGAGGTGGGAAAGATGGAAATAGGGAGGCTGTATAGGTGAACATGAACGCCCTTCTGTACAACCCAGACACGTTTCTCTCGTGGTTTCACCCCGCCGGGGGCGTGGAACCTTGTATCAATCTGCCTCGTGCCCGGAACCACACTTTGAGATGATGGCGCGGGCTCAGGTGGCATGCAGCACAACTTGCTTTTTCTTGTCATTTTTCTGGCATCGCGCGCACACGGCGGATTGGCTTTCCTTTAGCTTTGGGCGGGAATGGTGGGGGGATGATTTGCGGGCGGCGTTTGGGGTTAGGGTAAATAATGGTATGAACATACCTTACGACTTGATTATCTTCATACTGTGATATTGCAGAAGCCGTGCCACGGAATCACCGCTCTTGTGGCCACCCTAGGGGTCTCATTTCGTCATTGGGTGCCAAATCTCCTCTGGTGTCCATTGCGTAGTCTAGATCCCCGAGGAGTACCCAGAGGCTGGACCCTAACCAGCCGAGGCGCCGGAATATACATGCATGCTCCATATCCAACGTGGCCAGTGAAACCGAGCTAGAGAAACGACCCCTTCGAAAACCGGTCCCCAAAGTTCGCCGCCTTGCTCATGAACTCCTTCTTCTGCGCCGCTCCCAGCTGGCCCCCTAACGCCATATCCTTCTCCCGATCGAACGGCCTCTTGCTCGGGTCGTCCTCCTCCTCCTCCTTGCCCTTCCGCCTCGCGGTCCCCGCCTTCTTCGCCTCCTTCTTCTCCTCGTAGAGCGACTTGCCCCTCGTCTGGGAGGTGTGCTCCTCTATCCTCCGCCTCTGCTCCGCCTCCTCCTTGCTGGGGCCGGAGGCCGATGGCGCGGGGTCGGCCTCGCGGCCGAGGACCTGGTTCTGCAGGCGCGAGAGCTTCTCCGCGGCGGTCTCGGTCCATATCGAGGACACGCCGGAGGACTGTGGCTGCGCGGCGCCGGGGCCGGAGCGGAACGAGCGGTTCTTTAGCTTCGTGGGGTCTGGAGCCCGTGGCCCGGTCGGGGCTGGAGGCGCGAGCATCCAGTCGTCGCGCTTGGAGGGGGCGTCTGGCACGGCCTCAGGGAGGGGCTGAGCGGGGCGGCGGGAGGCGGAGGGGAGGGCAGGGCCGTAGTCTGAATCTGAGTCGGAGTCAGAGTGGGAAGGGGGAGAGGCCGGGCGTTCGGAGACGGACGAAGGGAGAGAGGGGCCGTAGGTGCGTTTTGGAGCGGGGGCCGGGGAATCGGATGTCGTTTCGGCCGGATCAGTGCGTGAGGGTGGCATGGACGGGCCTATGGGCCCTTTTGCGGGTTTGGAGGTGGATGGTTTAGAAGGGATGCTGGGACCCAGGGCGGGCGCGGGGCCCGTGTCAGAGCCGGAGTCGGAGAGGTCTATCTCATCCGCGTTTTCCGCGGACGTGGATGGCATCGTAGGCCCTATTGAAGAGTTCTGTGGCCCCGGAGAGGCTTGCGCAGGGGCCGGAGCGCTTGGCCCGTAGGCATCGTCGTCGGAGCTGTCGTCTAGATCGATCTCGTTCGGGTTTGCGGCCTTGGAGGATTTGGCCGGAGGTGACGGAGCCGAGTCACCATCTTCTGGGCTGCGCTTGCGCTTGGCAAGGTGTGGGGGCAGCTGCGGGCCGACGGTTGGCATCTTGAAGCTTTCGTATCTGTGTGGGTTGCGGATTTCGGAAGATGGCAACCGCGTCGACGAGAGTTGGCAGCCGGAGCTTGATGCGCCGGGTAAATGCCGGCGAATTGTTAGCGGGTGGCATCAGCGGGCAGAAGTGGCTGGGGACCGGGCTTGCCAGAGGACCCGCTGTGGACCTGGTGCTGCGATAATACACCGCGGTGCGTGGCTTGGCGAACTGCTTGCGTGTGTACGAAGTACGAAGTACCAGGCCGCACCTCTCACCAGGAACACCAACTGCCAGCACTGGAAGGGCAGCAGAAGACGAGCGCCGATCCGACAGAGCCGAC
The DNA here is from genome assembly GCA_023628835.1 of Sordariomycetes sp. S4602. Classification (NCBI taxonomy): domain Eukaryota; kingdom Fungi; phylum Ascomycota; class Sordariomycetes; species Sordariomycetes sp. S4602. The sequence continues at coordinate 201,069 of JAMAJV010000010.1, forward strand.
GCCTTTCCTGGAAATCTATACTCCCCTTGCCGCCTGATCGTCGCCTAGCCCGTGGTCCCACATGCCAGCACTAGCCTCGAAGCTCTGAGCTCCCCCTCGCGAGACCATCGGACCATTCAGCGCGATGGTCGATATACGGACGGTCCGATGAGCAACCCTTTGAAGGAGAACCAGGATGGAGGCGGGGACGCTATGGATACTGCCGAGGACGCCTCTTCACGGAGTTCCAGCGCGGCAACCATCCCCGCTGCTACTACGGACGGAGCGGTGGGAGAGCTTGGGGACGCGCACGCGGCCTCCGCCCCCATCGGCAATGGATCGCTCCCCAACAGATACCGTCAGATCCTCCAAGATCAGCGGGACCAGATTTCTGAGGATGGCTCGTCTGTGGACAATGCGCCGAGGCGGGCTGGGAGCCCCATTGGCTCTGGCCTATCGGTGCCGGACGACGCGGCATCCGCCCAGGTATGGCGGCTCAGATCGAGGAAGCTGGAGGTGTGCTAACTTAGGCTTTAGGGCTCCAGCTTCTCCTCTCCCGGAAGCAGCGTGCTCCCGTCCATGGCCTCGCGATCCGGTCTCAACTCCCCGGTCCCGAACCTCCGACCCTTCGACCGCCGCTTCCAGTCCCGCATATCCCCCTTCAGCCCGAGCTCGAGCACCTCGCGACCCTCCTCGCCTGCCTTCATGCACAGTCACAGCCGCAACGTGTCCCTCAGCTCGCAGTTCTTCTTGGACCAGGCCGAGGCCGAGGCATCCAGCCCGCCGTGGGAGGTGGTGCGGTGGACGAAGCTGAAGAAGCTCAGTGGGCAGGTGTTCTCCGAGACTGGGAAGAGGAACTTTGGCTCGCCGACCTGCTTCGCTATTGCGTCAATGATTGTGCTGGGGACGACCAAGGGGATAATATTAATATTCGATTATAGCCAGAATCTGAAGCTGGTCGTGGGTCCGGGGACCAAAGGTGAGACACGCCGTATGCGCCGGGGCGGCAGACCTGGGCTAACTTGGGTATAGCAGTGGAGTGCGGACCGGTTGTGTCCCTTGCTATCTCGGCGGATCACACGGCGATTGCGAGCGGCCACGGGAACGGGTCCATCTTGGTCTGGGATACCGGCCGCCCGTCTAGGCCGTTCCTAACCATTCCGCATCTTGAGGGCTCGCAGCTGCAGAACAGGACCGAGGATGGCCACTGTCCCGACGTGCTCGTAACACATCTCGGCTTCCTGGGGACGAGGCGCACGGCCTTGGTGTCCGCCGATGACCGGGGGATGGCCTTTGCTCACCTTGCGACGAGAGGTACGGGCTCACTTGGGCGGACGGTGAAGACGACCCGTATCCTCGGTCGGTATCCGGACGCACCGTTGCCAGCCGGGAAAATCCTGAAGCCCAGCACCGTCCTAGCACTTGCATCCCTGCCGCTGGGAAATGTCGACCGGACAACAGACACCATGGGCCTGACGGCGATGCTTACGCCCTACCTCCTTGTCATCGTGTCGACAACTCCGATAGCGCAGACCCAGCACAAATCCCCCAGGCCCAAGGAGGTTGTCCCCCACGGTGCCATGAGCGGGTGCCTGGCTTGGTTCCCCGCGGTCAAGCTTAAAGTTGCCGATCCTCTCACAGGGAGCGATGTCTCAAAGGTCAAACTAGTATACTGCTGGTCCAACGTCTTGACTGTACTCGATGTAGAAGAAGTACCGGCGGAGGATCCCAACAAGCCGCCTAACCTTAAGTTCAGGTCACGTAGCAGGTGGACCTGTGACGAGGCTATCGTGGCCGTCCAGTGGCTCAGCCGCTCGGTGTTGACCGTTCTCACGATAACCCAGCGCCTGATCGTTCTCGAAGACCGCAGTATGCGCGTGACGGACGGCTTCGACCTTATACACAAGCACATATACCATGCGGATCGCTTTTCCAGCCAGCTTCATGCTCTGGTGGAGCAGCTGGACGAGGAAGACACGTCGATGCACGGCGTGGTGGCTGACGCCTTCTACATGAGCGTCAAGGCTTATAAGAGCCGGTTATTCTTGCTCGGGTTCGATGAGGTTTCTATCGGCACCCTCTCGAACTGGTCGGACCGTCTGCTCGCACTGATGGAGCACGGTGACCATGTTGGCGCCATTCAGCTTGCAACATCATACTACACTGGCGACGCCGACAAGCTGACGGTCGGCCTCCCTGAGGACGCGGAGCTGAGGCACGCCATGGTCAAGGACAAAGTGGTCGAGGTCATGAGTGCTTCATTGCGCCACTGCTTCGGCCGGCGGAAGAACGAATCGGGCGATACCGATGATCGTCTAGAGAGCCTCACCGACGCGTGCTTCACCGCGAGTCAGAGTATCGGCAACCTCGACTTTGTCTTTGACGAAATGTACGAGTGGTTTGAGGAAGCCGGTGCCGAGGGCATCTTCCTCGAGGCCTTGGAGCCGTACATCCTCGATAGAAGCGTTACCTTTGTTCCGCCGACTGTCGTCAAGGCCATGGTTGCCCACTACGTCTCTCAAGGGTGGGAGAGCCGTTTGGAAGAGATGATCTGCCATGTTGATACGGCTACTCTCGACCTTGACCAGGTCACAGCGCTGTGCAAGCAGCACGGACTGTACGACGCGCTTATATACGTCTGGAACCAGGCAATGGGCGATTACCTCACTCCCCTGATTGACCTCCTCTCCCTTATCGTTCCGCTGATGGACGATGGCGAGTTCATGTCGTCTGGGAATTTCATGAACGATGAGGCTATAGGGGTCAACGCGGTCAAGATATTCCCATATCTGTCGTACAGCCTGACGGGAAGGGTGTATCCGACCGGGGAAACCATGAGCGAGGAAGCGTCAACAAAGGCATGCGCGGAGATCTATTGGTTCCTATTCTCTGGAAACAGCATAACATGGCCAAAGGAGGGAGACAAGCAATTCTTGACTAGGCCTGCAAACCACGTCGAGCCCTCCTTTCCTTACCTCCGTCTCATTCTCAAGTTCGACGCGCCGAGCTTTCTCAGCGCCCTCAACGAAGCGTTTGAGGATTCGTTCCTGAACGAGGCGCCCGAGAAGAAAGCGAACGGAGAGTCCACGCGAGACCTGCCCGAGGAGCAGATCTTTGGCCAGACAGTGGACAGGCAATATGTCGTGTCTATTCTCCTAGAGATCATGAACCAGACGGACTTCTCACCTTTCGATACTATTTACCTGGACATGTTCATCGCGCGGAACCTGCCCAAGTTCCCGCAATATCTCCTCTTCCCGGGATCGACGCTTACGAGAGTGCTCACGGGGCTCTGCAACTACCCCGGCGAGGACCTCGCGGACGACGCGCAGCTGAGCGCGGAGTATCTTTTGTCTGTGTACCAGCCGCCGGACATCGACACGCTCATGCCCTTGTTCAAGAAGGCCGGTTTCTATCGGATATTGAAGCGGATCTACAAGGTGGACAAGCAGTATGGGAAGCTAGTACAGGCGTACTTTGAGGACCCGGATGACAAGGACGCAACCTTTGAGTGCATATCCGACTGCCTGAGGCCTCATAGCGGGCTCACGCCCCGGCAGGTCCAGCAGGTGCTTGAGGTTGCTCGCGCCAACTCAAAGCAGCTTGTTGAGCTTGACCCGGAGAAGGCGGCAAAGGCACTAGCATCGCAGGAGCCCAGCTTTCACCACGACGTGCTCAACTCGGCGGAAGCGACCCCCGAGCTCCAATACCAGTATCTAAATTCCCTGCTGGAACCGAAGGGCGGGGAGGCGGATGTGGAGGCGGCATCTGACCGGGATCTGATCGAGCGGTACGTCCAGCTAATGTGTCAATTTGATGCGACGCATGTAGCGGAGTACGTCACGGCCGTGCAGTCGAAGAACCTGCGCCTTGACAGGCTGCTACCCACGATGGAAGAGACGGGCGTGATAGACGCTGTCATCAAGATGATGGCCCACGAGGGCATGGTGAGGGATGCCATGGAGCGGCTGGTCAAGCACCTCGAGACTCTGGAGTCAGCGTTGCAGGGAGTGTTCGGGGGCGCCGAAGACCCGATCGGGCTGCAGTGGTCGGCAGAAGAGCTGCTCCGGGCGATGCAGAAATACGTACACGTGGGCATCTGGCTGTGTCAGACACACACCAAGTCGAAGCAGGTCAACGGCATCCAGAAGCGGGCCAAGGCGGAAACGGAGACGTTGTCCCCCGACGAGGAGCTGTGGCTCTCTCTCATCGAGGCGACGGTGCACATCACGCGCAGGGTCTCGGCGTCCATCACCACGGCAGACAGCAAACCGGCCACGCCGTACTCGGAAAACGGCGAGGGATCGCCAAACGGGGAGCATCTCCGCAGCCTCCTCCGGTCCCTGGTGCAGCATACCTTCACAGCCCTCCTATCCGCAACCTCTACGCCGCCGCCCTCCCCGGCGATGCGCCCCGCGCCCCTAGCAAACCTCTCCTTCCTGCGCATCCTCCGCGCGTTCCTCTCCCGTGCCGCAGAGGCGTCTCCCAGCTTGGCGGACCTCCGCGCCGTGCTCTCTTCCATCTTCTCGGCGTACGCGTACGAGCACTCCATCCTGCAACTCTCGAACCGACTACTAGACAAGAGCCTCTTTGTGAGTGTCAGCCGGTCGGTGGAGCTTAGGCAACGTGGGTGGAGGCCGCGGGGCTCGACGTGCGAGGCGTGCGGGGGGCGGATATGGGGCCCCGGGGTCGGGGCGGCGGTTGTTGATGCCTGGGAGGAAAGGAGAGGGGCTGAGGAGCGTAGGAGGGAAGAGAGACGGCGGGAGAGAGAGCGAGGCGCTGGGATGGAGGCGGGCAAGGGCAAGGGCAAGGCGGAGGCGGAGGTGGAGGTTGCGGGGGCTGGGAGCGAGGAGAGCGCGCCGGTGGACCAGCTGGTTCTGCTTGCGTGTAGGCATATCTACCACCGGAAATGCATTGACGCGCTACAGGTGGAGGATGGGGGTCACGGGGAGTACCGGTGTCCGATTGATGGGTGAGAAGCCGAGGCGGGGAGTCATCTTCTACGCATACGTGTACGCTTTTGGGGATTGCCTTGCTTTTGGGTGAGACGGGCGTTGGTAGATGCATAATGCCAATACGATCTGTATACCGGACCGGTCTATGGAGACTTTGGTTCCAGCAGTAAGTGCCCTGCAGGGAGTGAGGTGCGGAGGGCAACGAGCGCCTCCCCGCTCTTGCTCTCATGGGCATCCGATGATTTGTTCTTACACGGGGGCCTGCTGAACGGCTCCCTTGCGGCCGTTACACGTCTACTCGTAAGTCGGGATCCAGTGGCGAGAGTCTGGACATTGCCGTCACAACAACAGCCCAGATACTGGACTCGAGACAGGGAATAAAAGCCGTACCAAGGATGAGCCTAGGCCCGGACGGGCTCTACCCCCAGTCTCCCCGTTTCCGGGTCGGAAAACGACGCCCAGGGGCATTTCGGTAGGCATTTCGGATATTGTTGCCGCGGAGGAAGAAAAGGGCGCAAGGCGGATGCGGTGGAACCGAATCCATCGCGCCAAGAGAGGCAGTGAGCGACACACGCTAGCTTTCAGACTTGGCTCCGGCCCCAAGGCCGGGCTGCCAAGGGGCCAGGCACGGGGCCGGGGTCTTGGGGCTATGTCAGGAGTGTCCGGGGTTGCGGCGAGAATAAAAAGGACGCCAGAGAAGCCGACTGCATTTCTTCAAGAACGAGGGACGAGGAAAGAGGATTTGGTGGGGTCCTTTTTATCCGTGGGGAGAACAAGCCGCTGTTGGGGAAATCTGCGGGTGATTCCGCCGCTGCCCATTGGCCCGGAATGGCGCTCCCAGCGGGCGTTCCAGGCCTGGACCCAACTGTGCCGACACGGGCCCAAATTGAAGACACCAGCGACCGCCGAACCTCGACACGCTCCATCTTCGCCTACTATCTCAAGCACCACCGCCGGGGAAACCCGCGGCGCACCGAGCCGCATACCCATTCGCACACTCATACACATACGCATACACCGACACATCGCGCTGACCGGGAGACTCCCCGAAGCACGCCGCAGCCGCGACACGGGCTCACGCACCGAGAGCGGCCACACCAACGCTTCTGGCCATCGATGCCCCTTCCCATTGAGGAGGAGCCCTCCGAGGGCGCCTCGTACTCGTCGTCTGCATCCGACCACGATGACTCGCCGCGCCCGCCCGCGTCCGCCAACTACTTCGCGCCCCCCTTCTACGGCCGTCCCGGCACCTCGCTCCCGCCGTCGCCCTCCATAACCTCGCTCCTCATCCCGTCGCGCCCCACGACGCCCGACCTTTCCGACGCCGAGGACGAGGCGCCGCCGTCGACCGACCGCAAGGCGCCGCAGGTGCCGACTTACGAGTACTACGGCTTCGTGCTGTACCTCTTCTCGAGCCTCACCTTCGGCGTGTACCTGCTGTGGTCGTACCTGCCCTCGCCATTCCTGCACGCGCTGGGCATCGAGTACTACCCCAACCGGTGGTGGAGCCTCGCGGTGCCGGCGTGGGTGGTGGTCGCGCTGGTGTACATCTTTGTCGCGCTGGGGAGCTACAACGTGGGGTACCTGACGCCGAGCGTGGGCAGCGTCGAGACGGTGGTGGACGACGCGGGGTTCGTGGCGGTGCTGGGCGGGAGAGGGAAGAGGAGAGGCGGGAGGACGAGAGCTGACTATAGGGAGTTTTGGGGGCAGGGGACGGATGGGGTTATGGATGTGCCGCTGGGGGGTGTTTGCGAGATACTACATGGAGGAGAGGAGCGGGAGGAGGAAGAGGACGCGGGAGATGGGGGGAGTTGGTTCTGGAGCCTTTTGGAGCTGTGATGGGGCGGTCTTGTGGGCATGAATAGCGAGGCGTTTTGGTGGGATTTCGGCCACGGTTTACGGGGAGGCATATCTCGGGGAGGCGTGGACATGGCCGCGCTCCCCCACATCTTCCGTCTCATAATAGCCGGATGAACAGGGCTGCGTCGGTCCCAATTATAGAACCGCGTCATCCTGCAGCTTAGCAATGAGTATACGGCACGACATATGAACCCCATCACCCATTGAGGGTCGCCCCGGCCTTATCGCGTGAGGCGACGTCCCATCATCTCGAGGCCATGACGACGCCTCACTCTCACGTATATTGGCCTCGCGTACAGCCTAGAACAGCCGGCGCCGCGCTCCCGTCTTGGGTCGTCTATAACAGGGCAAGATCCGGGGCCTCATTGCCAGCTCCTACGGCCGACCCCGGGAACGCCAACGTTTCGGGTTGAGATTTAATATGGGCGAGTTCTGGTTCTCGGGTGGGCGATATTGAGCATTCATTGTTTGCGCGGGCGCTTTGTCGAGCCGCTCGGGTGGTTACACCTGCGTGGGTACATGCTATCAAATTGTACCACACATACAAGCCAAGCACGGCCGGAGCTGTCGTTGGCCGAGGCTCCACCCAGCCCGGAGCTGGCGCTGACATATGAACTCAATTGCACCTGCCCCAACCTGCTCCTGCTCCGGACTACTCTGAGCTCTAGACTCTTGTTGCCTGACGGCGCTCACTCTCCACGTGCTGTAGCTATATTCACTTTGAACTGCCCATCATGCCGTCGAAACGCTTTGCCAATTACCCCCAGCCCATCGACCGCACGTGCGACGAGCCAGGCCATGTCGCCGGCGAGGACAACAACCCGGTGATGAAGGGCGTCGCCCTCGCCATAGGCGCGTCTCTGTAAGCCCTTGGCGTCCTCTGAGTGTCGGATGGTCCGTAGCTAACGCGCCCAGCATCTCCAACTTCGGCTTCCTCCAGCGCCAGCTCTGGAACAACGCCAAGTTCGCCTCCATCAAGCACATGGCCGAGCTGGACGACTCGGTCCTCCCGCGCCTCCACGTACGATGCCCTCCAGCACGCGTACTCCACTCCCTCGCCGCGCACTAACAAGCCTAGCCCTGCGTCGTCCCCCTGGCCGAGGTCCCCACGAAAGCCTCAGAGGCCGCGTCTATCCTCCCTTTCGATGAAGCTATCACCACCCCGGCTCCGGCCGATCTGACCGGCCGCTACCACTCCGCCGCCGACTTCCATGCCGCCTACAAGTCCGGCGCCGTCACCCCCCTGCAGGTCACCGAGGCCATCCTGTCGCGCTCCGCCCGCGGCCAGTCCCCGCGCTCGCGCTACGACAACGCCTGGGTGCCCACGTACGGCGCAGACTCCCTGGCACGCGACGCCGCGCGCGCCTCCACCGAGAGGTACGCCAAGGGCCAGGAGCGCGGCCTGCTGGACGGGGTGCCGTTCGGCGTAAAGGACGACCTAGACGTCGAGGGGTATGTGTGCCACTTTGGGATGAGGTATGATGAGGGGAATCCGTTCTTTAAGAAGAGCGAGGGGTCGATTTGGGCTGTGCAGAAGATGGAGGAGGCGGGCGCCGTGATGGTCGGCAAGCTGACCATGCATGAGCTTGGTGTCGGTGAGTCTTTTGTTCCATGCGCCTTGAAGGTCCGCGACGAATTGCTAACATGGCGCAGACACGAACGGCTGCAACGTGAGTCTCCTGGGTGAGATATAAGTGAGCTGCTACTAACTTTTGGCTCGCCAGCCCTCCTGGGGAACTCCCACCAACTGGCTCAACCCGGCGTACTACCCCGGCGGCTCTTCCTCCGGCGCCGGCTCGGCGCTCGGCGCGGGTATAATCCCCATCGCCATCGGCACCGACGCAGGTATGGTTCGCTCCCGTTCCCACCCCATGTCCCCACTAACGCCCTCAGGCGGGAGCTCGCGCATCCCACCCTCCTTCAACGGCATGTACGGCCTCAAGCCCACACACCACTGTCTCGGCGTAATGCAGAACTCCATGTGCGTCATCTCCCCCATGGCCGCCACCCCGGCCGACCTCGCCGCCGCCTACCGCACCATGGCCCAGCCGGACGCCTCCTGCAGCACCCGAAACCTCTTCGCCCCGTCCCAGCCCCCCTCGCCGTCCGCCAAGAAGACCATCGGCGTCTGCCGCGCCTGGAACGAGCGCGCTGTGCCATCCGTCCGCGAAGCCTGTGAGGCCGCGATAGCGCACTACAAGACCCTCGGCTACTCGGTCGTGGACATCGCCCTCCCGCACCTCCGCGAGGCGCAGCTCGCCCACGGCGCAACATGCATCACCGAGATGGCCGCGACGCACTATACCCGCGCGCCCAGCGTGCGCGCCGCGCACGCCATGCTCAACCCGCAGTCGCGGGTCCTCGTCGCGACGGGCAGCCAGACGCCCGCCGGCGACTACCTCGCCTTCCAGCGCCTGCGCGAGCTGCTGATGCAGCACGTGGCGCACCTCTTCTCCACGCACCCGAACCTGCTGATCGTCTCGCCCACGACGCCGATGGCGGGCTGGCCCAAGGACGCCGGGGAGGAGAGCCACGGGTTCAGCGACGCGAACAAGAGCCTGGAGAACATGCTCTATGTGTTCCTCGCCAACGTGACGGGGTGCCCGGCCGTTACGGCGCCGGTTGGGTACGTGGAGGCGGCGCAGGGGGTGGGGAGGGTGCCGGTGGGGTTGATGGCGATGGGAGAGTGGGGGAGTGAGGAGGCGTTGTTGGGCTGGGCGAGGGAGGCCGGGTCGTATCTCGATGGTTTGGACACCGGGAGGAGAAGGCCGAGGGCGTGGGTTGATGTCCTCGACGCTGGAGACGAGGATAAGAAGTCATCGGGGGAAGCAGCGGAGTGAGACGACGGATAGCCTCATATCTCAAATACTGTATTGCCTGTTTCTCGATTTAATCCGTATCTCCTCGTGGATACATTATTATAACTCGTGTACACATGACATCCGGGGTCTCCCGCCTACTTGAGGAACTTGGACGCCAGCCCCGCGATGCCGCCGCCGCCCTGCGAGCCGCCCTGGCTCTTCAAGTACATCTTCAGCGCCATCTCGCCCGCCTGCTTGATGACGTCGTCCTTCTTGGTGCCCGACGCGACGCCGTTCTTGGATGCGCGGTCGTCGAAGAGCTGCGCGGTGTTAGCCCCTATTTGGTCTTGAACCCAGGGAGAGAGGGGAGGGAAGGGGGGTTGGACGTGAGCGCACCTTGCTCCCCTCGGCCATGGCGAGGGCCAGGAATTTGCCCTCCGACTTGCCGGAGCCCTGGTCCGCCTCGCCGCTGTTGAACTTCTTGAGGGCCTGCATGGCCGCCGCGGCGCCGAGGCTCCGCGAGTCGGCCTCGTCGTTGTCGTCGTCTTCGAAGTACTTCTTGTGCTTCTTGACGGCGTCTTCCGGGGCCCCGCGACGTTAGCATTTCTCATCTTTTGGCCAAGTATGGTGCGTTGTGCCTTTGAGGCGGTCGTTCCTCTGGTGCAAGGTTGAGAAGGGGGCTACACACCCTCCTCGTCAATGTCCTCCTTCGCGACCTGGTCCTTCTGCGAGGTGAGCGACCCTAGGATCGACTTGAACATGTCGGCGTTACCGCTGCTCCCCGCGCGGGACGCGGCTTCGTTGGCCGCCTGGTTGCGGTCGTCATCGTTGTCGAGCATGGAGAGGAGGTTGCCCGCAAGGGGGAAGGCGCCGCCGGCGGCCTCTGGTCGGGGTTAGTCCGTCTCATCGGGTCGCTGGCGCAGGGAGGGAGAGACTGGGGCTGGAGGCAAGGGAGGAACGTACTGTTGCCGGGGGGCAGGGAAGACGCGGAGGGCCCTTGCCGTGTTAGTCTCGATGCAACCGCGCGGATGGTGGAGATGCACGGCGGATCGCAGCTCAAGCAGGGCAGCATGGCATACCGTCGTTGTCCTTGGTGATGGCGCCGATGATCTTATCCATGGTGAAGGGTGTGGTCTCGTGGTCTCGTGGCTTGCAGATGCAGCTATTCCAACGGTATGGAGCTCTGTTTCTGTCTTGGGCGAGGGGTGTGTCGTATCTGAGGTGCGATCGATGCAAGGGTGATCAGGGAAGATGTGATGGAAACGGAATGGTGCCTGGCAAGGCAGCTTCCCTCGACCGCGTCATATACCTCCTGCTCGGTACATGCCGGGGCAACATGGGCGGCTTTTACCCCTCACTTGCCTGTGTGCACCGCTGTTGCTGATACCAAACCTGGGGTTTCAGGTGCTCTGGACCTTCGTGGGCCAATGATCTGCCTCCGTGGCCTGCGCTCCTTGCACTTGCCAGCTGAATACCCCTCCTCCCTCCCCCAAGCCCATGCCAGTTGGGCGAATCACACGCGCCCGATATGCTGGGGGCCGCTGCACGTCAGTGCTGGACTTGGGCCTAGCGCTCAAGGGATGCAGGTGGATGAGGGGGATGTGGGGTGTTCCCCAGCCGCAAGGGCCAAAATAGCTTCTTTATCGTTTTGCTCTCATTTATGGTCCCTTCCCAACTGAGCATGAGTATGTACGACTGTTTGGGGCTCATTTCCGGGGTTGAAGAACCTCCCATCTTCGTGAGACCCGCCGCTCAGTATGGAAGCTATGCGAACGCCCGCCCCGGGCTTTCCATCCGCTGCCCAACTCTGGGACGGCACCTGGCCCCGGCGACAAACCTCCGAAGATATCGTCATCGCGCAGGCCCCGCCCACGCAACTGAGGCATGTGCTCCAAAGTACCCTGTACCTACCGGACCCCTCCATCCGCCCCCCGAGTACCTTCAACGGCCCTAGCCACAAGGGCCCGAGTTTAGCGTTCCGTCCCACAGCGGGGAATCCGGCCGAGAGACGCCGTTCGTTATGACGTCGACCGGCGTCTGGCTCTCGGCGTGAAGGGCTTGAGCCTCGGATTGGGATTTTTTCTCTCTTTCTTTTTTTGGGGGTGCTGCAGAACCTCGCGCGGTGTGGGGGGCACTAATTAGTGGACATGTGTATGTACTGTACGGTAGGTACATACACGTGTAGAGCCCTTGGCATGGTCCCTGGAGTCTCCATCGAGCACCCTTCTCACCGTCGGGGACCACCCTGTACCAGTACATATCTGCTGCAGGATTCGCATGCCTTCTTGTGCATTCGACGTCGTCCGTCTGTCTGACACCCGCTCCATGCTCCGTCCCCGCATGCCGCCCCTCGTCCAGGATAGGCATCTGCAGTGCAAATCTGCCGCGCAGGGTTGCCACGGTCCCCCGCCCAATTACGCCAGCCCACACGACCCCTGTCCGTTCCGCGACACTCCATGTATGACATCATAGATGTCCCACCGCCCACGCTCCTTCAATTCGTCGACGTCATCGCTGCTTCGGCACAGCACATCCTGGCTCCCAGATCATTGCCCGCCGGAATATGGGAGCTGGTTGCTTCATGTAACCATTCTCACCTGACCCTTCCCTTCACTTGGACTTGTGTATGTGCTGTATACTTGGATCGTGCATTGACATTATCCATTACGCTGGTATTCTAGAAGCTCGTATACACTAGAATCCGTATCCCGCCGTAGCTCCTCTACTCGGGCGCCTACCCGCCAGCACTGAGGAACAAGTCGCCTGAACAACAGGTGCAAAACACGAGCGAAGCTACCTCTATTAGGTCTCCCTCTGCCCATTATCATCATGTCCTCATGTCCACATATCCTCATCCCAAATCCCAACAAAACAAAGTCAAAAAGTCAAAAAACAATCGTATACCAAGACAGAGAGAGCCCCCAATGTACCCCGTTGCTTTTTGTACCTTGCTCCTCTATCCCCACTCCGTGCAGTAACTCCCGAGTAAAACCCCTAAAATAAACCCACCATCCCCTATTAATATGAATCGAGAAATAGGTATAAAAAAGCCGTGTAATTGTTGCATGGTACATTGAAGTGAAAAGGGCGCCTCCTCTATGTGTGTCCGCTGTCGGACCGCAAGGCGCTCTCTGGTGTTTGTTCGCCACGTCGATTAGCGTGGAAAGGCTGTAAGATATGTCGGGGCGATAATGGCCCTTGTTGTAAACGGGCTCGGAGCAGAGTCTGCGTTATCGTATGACGATGGTCGAGTACGGTCGTGGTCATCCCATGGACTGGGGCTGTTAGGTGCTAGACGCTGCGCTTGTGCTCACCAGCTGCCTCTTCTTCTCCTTTTTCGCCCAGCGGAGACCACAGGCGTTACAGAGTGTCTTGGGCCCACTGGGACCCTTCCTCCACTCGGGCGACTCCAGTGTTCCTGTAAGAAAAAACATCAGTATTATGCGCGAATGGACAGCCACCATTGCGTCGGGGATACCAGGGAAAGGAGGGGCTTCAGTGGAAAGGGGGGTAAAGGGGCAGTAAGACGAACCGCAGTCAGTGCACACATATTCCTCCACGACCTTCTGCTTCCTCTTCTTCTCGCCCGCCCTGGCCTCGCGTCCGACCGGGATCGTAATCCCCGCGTCTCCCGTGATCAGCTTTGGGCTCGTTTGCGCCGATCCCGCGCCGCGACGCTCCCCATCAGCATACCGTCGGCCCGTGAGCATCTCGATCGTCTCGATGGGAGATCCCCGCTCGTACCGCGCCATCTTGTCCCGCAGCGAGTCCGGTCTCGCTCCCGCCGAGGCGCCCTCGAGGTTCTCCCTGGTCAGCGCCCCACCGGAGCTCGACGGCGGCCGGCTGGGCGGCAGCATACACCCGTCGACCACGCTACCCCCTCCGAAGCCATTGCCGGTCGCGGCCGAAACAGAGCCACGCGCACGGCTCCCCTCGGACTTGGATGGCTCGGACCTGCTTTCCCGCCGTTGTCTTAGTTGCCTCTGCACGTCCGCCTCTTCCGTCTCCTCCTCCAACCGCAGGCTCTCGATGCGCCGGCGGAGGCGCTCGTTCTCGACCTTGTGCTCCAGGAAGGAGTCAAGCAGCCCCGCGTTCTTGGTCGGGTAGGGACGCGATATGAGGAAGACGGCCTGGCAGAATGGGGTTCGGTTGTTCGGATTCGGCGCGAAGTGCGGCGGGGCGATGTGGGCGTGGCCCACGGCCTCGAATATGGAGAACGAGCCGTCGTTGTTTTTGAAGCGGTAGAACATGCGCATGGACTCGCCCGAGGCAATTGCCTCGTTCATCTCGGACACGAAGAGACCGACATCGTCCGAGTGTATAAGGTCCTTCAGGTGCATGTTTGCGATCTCGCCCGGTTGGTAGCCCGTCAGCGCCGTCACACTCGGTGAGACGTACTTGATCCTCCCGTGGCCGTCGAGCACCTGGAGCAGATCCCCCATCTCCTCTACCACCTTCGCCGGCCAGTTCCGTCTCTTGGTGAAGTCCGTCGAGGTGTTACCGGCGCCGCCTGAAGTGCTCGACGATCCCGAGTTCTGTTGTCCGCCGGTGCCGTCGGTCGGCGGCTCGCGCGGGATGTGGGCGGAGCCTAGCGGGGGCGCGGCGAGAGGGGTAGAATGGGCGGCGGGCTGCATTTGGGAGGCCATCGCTAACGGCATGTGAGGGGCGAAGGGCGCGGAGAACGGCGGGGCCATGGCGGCCAGTGCATGTTGATCGAGTGGCATCGAGAAGGGATCGAGTCCGGACGCGAAGAGGGGGTTGTTGAGGAACGCCATCATGTCCACACTATCTATGCTGTCCATGGGCAGCTTCGCGGGCCGTCCGGGTTAGCTAGCGCACCGGGAATTGCCAGGCGAATGGCCCATGTCGCAGGGGGGGAGAGGGGCGTGTCGGCGTGGGGAGCGTACCTGAGACGGTGCCATGTCTTGGACGGGGCCCAAGCCCATGTCGTTGAAGTCATAGTAGAAGCCGTCCGTGGTGGGGGGATAAGGCTGCCCTCGAGACATTGTCTCGTGTTCCTCGCGTTGCGGGATAGCGGCGGCGGCCGAGCCGTCATCCACTGCTTTAGCGCGGACGAGCGGGGGAGAGGGCGACTGGAGCTGCGCTAGCAACCACCATGCCGTGTATTGTGAGGGTTCTTTGCCAGCCGAGGAGGAAGGGACGGGTGGAGTGTCTGCTGAGCTATGGCCTGTGGCCTACCGCCTAAGGAACGGCCACTTGTATGGATGGGCCAGAGGGAGGGAGATGCCGTCGGGGGATTGATGTTAGTGCCGGAGATTGGAATAGCGGCCCGTGGACGGAGCGACGTTCTGCGGCTGCGGTTCGGTGCTCCCAGTAGGCTCGGAGGTCTGGGAAAGTCGGGATGGCGCTCCCAATATGTAGGTCCGGAGCTCTCAAGAGGTGCCGCGTAGGCGGAATTGCCAATACGTCCCGCTTTGAAGTCAGGGTGGGATGCGAATGTACTGTACTGTACGTGCCTCACGTGCCGGTAGATATCGACATCTCGGCCAGGATGGGGAAATGGGAATTGGGGGGTTTTAATTGCTGTCTGCGACGAGCCGGATATGGTGCTTCTTTGCGTAGCTTTGCGCCGCCCAAAGCGAATAGCTGCGAGGGAAACCCCCATCAAAACGTCATCGTGCCGTTCCAAGGCTCCATGCAGCGAACCAGAAACATGCTCCCCCAAACGTTGGCCCGCACAAGGCGCAGCCATGTACCTGTACATGCACCGCCATCGAGGGGTATCTTGTGGGTACCTCTGAGCTTATCCGTTTCGGGGCTTCGTCGCCGCAGGGCTGTTTGTACGCTCCCGGCCCCGCCAGTCCCGCTCCGCGAGTCGCCCTGCCCAGCACACCGTTTGTGTGGCCCTCTATGGACCCCTGAGCTGGCAGAGAGAGCTGGAGGCCGGAGAGCGAGAGAGGGGAGAGCGTGAAAGCCGGCAACGCGTTCTTGATGTCACCGCTTTCTTCCCTAGCACTCTGCTGCCCCTCCGCGGTGGGTCCAGTAGAGAGAGGTTGACGCTTGGCAGTTTGACGGTACCCACGCACCATGTATTACGGGCCCCGCTTTCATTGCACTCTTGGCTCCGGCGGGTATACAGTACACTGCAACGCACCCGTTGGTTCAACGGTGGGGGAGACGGACCCTGAAGCGGGGCTGAACTTTCGTCATGCTCTTCAGGGACCTGTCTCACGCACGCTCACACCGAGCCATGACTCGAGATGGCCCACACGTGTGGGGCAGAATCGTGCGGCGCATGCCGAGGGCGCCCCAAAACCGAGACAGGGACCGGGTACTTCGGCATTGGCCTGGAAGCCCGCGGAAGGATCCAAGTCTGCTCAATGTCGGCCACTGGTGATCATGTCCCTGCAAGGCATCTCAGTCGTGGTGACGCATACTTCGCGGTACCGTGTCTCGTGTGCACACCTGCAGCTGCGCCATCTGAGGATTGCGGGGGCCACCGCGCTGGCAGCAGCCGGAATGCGCATCATCTCGCCCAGCATGTCAGGAGCTTCGGCTGTGTTGGCTTCGGCGCCGTTGGTAGTTTATTTGGCCAGTCTTGTGTCACCAGCTTTGGGAATTTTGGGTCACTCGAGCGGTCGCAGAGTATGTAGTAAATACACTACGTGGTGCGGTCTGGTGCCGGCTGGAATGTTATTCTGATAGGAGGGGTCAGGGGCATACCGGGGTGCACGTGCTGAGCTCATCAGTCCAGGTGGTCGATCCCCACAGGCAGCAACGCTGCCGCCTGGAGCTTGTGGGTGCGCAGGGGTCGCCATGCGTGCTGAGCGACGCGTCTCCCAGTAAGGGACCGCGTTTGTGCCCGTAAATTTTTAGGAGCAGACCACCAAGTAACCGCACACGACTCTGAATCCACGGAACACTGAGACTCGGTCGATTCCACTCGCCTGCCGTCTGATATCTCCACGCCTGTCGTCATAATTGGAATTCGAGCGCAGTCCGTTTCGGTTCAGGGGCCCACCCCTACCGCCCTGCATGTCGAGGATCGATAAGCTGTCCATCCAGGGCATCCGCTCGTTCGCCCCGAGCTCGAGGGAAACCATCCAATTCAACACGCCCCTGACTCTCATCGTCGGTTACAATGGCTCGGGAAAGACGACCATCATCGAGTGCCTGAAATATGCCACCACCGGCGAGCAACCCCCGAATAGCAAGGGTGGTGCCTTCATCCACGATCCCAAGGTGAGCTAGCATACTCGCCTGCGCGGATGGCCCCCTCCGTACCAGCTACTGATATGTGGTGCTCTCAGCTATGCGGGGAGAAGGAGGTCATGGCCCAGGTCAAGCTCTCGTTTCGTTCCGCCGTCGCCTCCAAGTACGTCGTGACAAGAAACCTCCAACTCACGGTCAAGAAAACGACTCGATCGATGAAGACACTCGAAGGCTCGCTGAATATTATGAATAATGGCGAGAAGACCGTCGTGTCCACCCGTGTCGCTGCCCTCGACGAAGATGTTCCCAAGTACCTCGGCGTTTCCCCCGCGATCCTTGACGCCGTCATATTCTGCCACCAGGACGAGTCGCTCTGGCCCATGAGCGAACCCGCTGCTCTGAAGAAGAAGTTTGACGAGATCTTCGAGGCTCTCAAATACACAAAGGCCATCGACAACCTGAAGCTCTTGAGAAAGAGGCAAGGGGAAGATCTCGCCAAGCTGAAAATCTTTGAGGAGCAGGATAGGATCAACAAGGACAAGGGCGACCGTGCCGAGAAGCGTTCCCGTGCCCTCCAGGGCGAGATCGAGGGGGCCAGGGAGCAGTGCGGGGCGATCTCGGACGAGATGGACGAGGTTCAGGGCATGATCCGCGAGAAGCACGAGCAGGCGAACAGCTTTCTCAGCATTGTCCAGGACCTCAAGAACAAGCGCGACCAGCTCGAATACCGGCAGGATGCCGTTGCCGAGCTGAAGACGACCCTGGAGGAGCTCACGGAGGACGATGACTGGTTGGAAACGACCTTGTCCCAGTACGAGGAGAGGATGGGTCGGTACCGGGCTGAGGCAGAGGAGAACCGGATCCAGTACGCGGGGCTGCAAAAGGACCTCAGTAAGGGTCGTAAGGATCTTTCGAGCCAGCTAGCGGAACAGGGAAGGCTACAGTCAGATAAAGAGAAGCACGAGCGCCAGCTTGTCACCCGTATGGAGATGGTCCATGCCGCGGCTCAACAACATGGCTTCCATGGATTCGATGGGGATTTGACTGACGCCCAAGTCAAGTCGTTCAATGACAAGATCCAGAAGCTCTTGGCGGACAAGAAGCGCGATTTGGATCGGACGCAGAAGCAAAACGCCAAAGAGGTGGACAAGGTCAACGCGACCATTTCCGAACTCGAGGGGAAGAAGTCTGCTCGCTCCCAGGATCGCTCCTTCGCAAAGAAGCGCATGGCCGCGATAGAAAAGCGAACCGAAGTCCTTCATAACGACGTGAAGCTGATTGACGTAGACGAGGGCGCCAAGGCTCTTCTGGACGGCCAATTCAAGGACGTCGAGGGGAGGCTGCGGCAGGTCCAGTCTGATTTCGAGAAGTCCGCCTTCGACCCTGAGATCCAACAGGAAAATGAGGCGCTTTGGAACCTGGAAGCGGAGAACGAGAGGCTTGGCCGAGAACTTGTCGAGTGCACCAGGCTTGCGTCGGAGAGGGCCCAGCTTGACCTCCGAAAAGGCGAGTTGGTTGATCGCAAACGTAAACTCGACATACGGTCGGCGACTGCAAAGGACAAGCTCGACGCCATCATCGGCAGTGACTGGACAGCCGCGAGCCTAGAAGACAAGTTCCAAGGTACACTGAGGCTCCAGAATAAAGCTGTCTCACAGGCACGGCAGCAGCGCGATCAGATGCGGGAGAAGTTGCAGACCCTGAGCTACCGGGCCAAGACCGCGAAGGATACCGAGAAGAGCAAGAATGATGAGGCCTCGAGGTGTGAGAAGGCTGTCTACGACTACCTTCTCACCGTGAACGAGGAAGCCGGCTCTGCCGACGACTATCCCGGCGAGGTATCCCACTACGAAGAGAAGGTCGAAGAGAGCAGGACCGAGATCAGCCTCTGGGACGCGCTTGCGCAGTACTATGGCCAGTGCCAGAACACTCTCGCCAAAAAGGGTGCGTGTAGGCTCTGCGAGCGGCCGTTCGAAGCCAACCAATCAGCCTTCCGGTCGCGAATGGAGAAGAAGATCAAGGAGAAGCTGAATCCGAAGGAGAAACTTGAGTCCGAGAAGGAACTGGACGAATCGAGTGCCGTTCTGGATGCGTTGCGCGATCTGAGGCCGCAGTATGATACCTACAAGCGGAGTAACGAGGAGCTGCCGGCTCTTAAGCAAAACTGCAAGGCCATCGAGAACGAGTACGAGGTTCTGGAGCGGCAGTTCGAGGATGTCCAGGCTGCTGCTGCCGCGGAGGAAGAGAAACTGCGGGATATGGAATCGACCAACGAGACGGTCATGACCATCACGCAGCTGCTGAGAGACATCAAGGATGCTGAGGCGCAGGTTGAAAGAATCCAGTCGCAGCAGTCGTCCGGCATCACCACGAGGAGCGCCGACGAGATCCACGAGCTACAGGCTAGTTGTAGCGAGAAGATGCGTGTGGCCAAGAACAAGATATCCAAGATCACAGCGGACAAGCAACGATCTCGGGATCAGATAAACTCCCTCGAACTCGAGAAGAGCGAACTGCGGAACAAGATCAGCAGTGTCGCCAGCCAGCTTGAGCGGAAGGCGGACCTCCAGACTCAGATACAGTCGCTGAAGGACGAACATGCGCAGCAGCGCGAACAGATTCAAAAGGCTATTGAAGATCTGGAGGCCATCGAGCCGGAGATTGTTGAAGCACGCTCACTACGGGATGACACCGTACAACGCGGACGCGCCAAGGAGCAGGCCATGGTCGAGGAAAGGGACTTTGTGGCCAGCAGCGTGAGTGAATTGAAGATAGTGGAGAGCGACATCCAGGGCTATGTTGCTCGAGGCGGAGACTCGAACCTCGCCGCCAACCAGCGTGCAGTCGCGGGCCTGGAAAAGAGCATCGCCGACGTAGAGAAGGAAATCTCGGACTTGACGGTGCGGGCGAACAAGTTGAAGCAGGACATCGACAACGGCGACCGAAAGAAAAAGAACATCAGCGACAACCTCAACTACCGCAAGAACCTCCGTATGCTGGACGTCCTTCGCCGGGATATCGCGAACCTGGAGTCGCGGAACGCAGACGAGGACTACGAGCGGCTGGTTGGCGAGGCTCGCTCGTACGAGAGCCACTACAACAAGCTACTCGCGGAGCGCGGCTCCATAATGGGCAGCATGAAGACCAAGGACGAGGAGCTTGAGAGGCTGCTCAAGGAGTGGGAGATGGACTACAAGGATGCGGCGCGCAAGTACCGCGAGTCGCACATCAAGGTAGAGACGACCAAGGCGGCAATCGAGGACCTGGGACGCTACGGCGCGGCGCTAGACAAGGCCATTATGCAGTACCACAGCCTCAAGATGGAGGAGATCAACCGCATCGCAGGTGAGCTGTGGCAGAGCACGTACCAGGGGACCGACATCGACACGATCCTCATCCGCTCCGATGCCGAGACCTCGACCGGCAAGCGCAACTACAACTACCGGCTGTGCATGGTGAAGCAGGACGCCGAGATGGACATGCGCGGGAGGTGCAGCGCGGGGCAGAAGGTCCTGGCATCCATCATCATCCGGCTGGCCCTGGCGGAGTCGTTCGGGGTCAACTGCGGGCTCATCGCCCTCGACGAGCCGACGACGAACCTGGACCGGGACAACATCAAGTCGCTGGCGGAGAGCCTGCACGCCATCATCAAGGCGAGGCAGGCGCAGAGCAACTTCCAGCTCATTGTCATCACCCACGACGAGGAGTTCTTGCGGCACATGCGGTGTAGCGATTTCTGTGACAGCTTCTTTAGGGTGAGGAGGGATGATAGGCAGAACAGCGTTATTACGCGGGAGAGCATCACCAAGGTTCTATGAGGTGGGCAGAGGAGATGCAATGGGAAGAAGCGCAGAGTGCTGAGAGAAGGTGGTTTGCTTTCGCGGCCGTTCGCGCTGGGATGTATTCGTTCATACGTTTGGCGTTCGGAGTTGTGTGCTGTCTGGAGTGAGGGAGATGAACAGTTCAAGTTCGCGAACCTGAGGACTCCTATTTAATAAAAAGACTCATGACCATGCCCTGCTTGAATACACCCTTACACCGGTAGGTATCCGTAACCATGTACAACCTGTAAAGCAATGAACCAGGGCCGTCTCAACCCTGGGGAGCGGGTTTTCATCCGTCAAGGGCGAGGTATGAGGGCCGGTCGAGGAGCCTGACTCTCGGTACGACCGACCAAAGCCAGCATCAAAACCGTCAGGCGCCTACACGCCGCGGAACCGCCAGCTCCCCGCCATCCGAAAGCATCATGTCAAACCCGTCAAAGGTCTACGACTCGTCCACACCCCCCATGTCCTCGTCCCCCTCGCTCTTCGCCTTCTTGGGGCTCAGCTCCCCCTCGGGCGCCTCCCCCGCCTCCCTCTTCGGCGGGCCCTCGGCCTCATCCGGCTCCTCCACCGCCATCGCCTCGCCGCCCTCATCGGCACTCTCAGGCGACGTCCTGCTGACGAGTTTGCGGCCTACGGCGGCCTCGAGGTCGATCTCCTGGGGGTGCAGGCTGTTCTCATCGATGCGGTTAATCGTCAAGATCGTGGGTCCGACGTCGCTAGCGCCAAGCTCATCGGGGCCTCTCGCATGTGGCTCCTCCTCTTCATCGGCCTCCTCTTCCTTCTCGGGCGATCCCTCCGGACTCGCCTGCTCCTGCTCCTGCCTCGATGCCTCGCCCTGCCGGCTGAACGACATGCCGTTGACGCTGATGCTAACAGTCTCTATACTACCGACTCCATTGGGGCCCTCGATGGTCTCGGTGCTCTCGGTGCGCAGCTCGCGCTGTGACGGATCTTTGTTCACCCAGGGGATGGGCGTGAAGAGGGCGCCGCCGAGCGCCTCGTCAGCGCCCGGGTTGTTCTGCGCCGTGTTGGCCCACGAGACGGTGTCGGCCGGCGCACCGTTGGCAAAGGTCACGTCCGGGAGAGGGAGGGGGTAGGTTGAGGAGGGGGAGGTGACGTGAACGACGCGGTCGAGGGCGTGGAGGTACGAGGTGAGACTGCGGTAGTGGTGCGTCGGGGTGAGGATGAGCTCCGCGACGCGCTGGATGGTGTGAGGGGGGTGGGTGGCGAAGCATCTTAGCGCCGAGGTGATCTCGTCGAGCATGCCCTGGAGTTGCGGGGGGAAGCCTGGTTCCGCATCGGGGGTGTCTTGCTTTTGGGGCGACGAGGCGGCGGCTGGTTGTGTTTGCGCAGGCTGCGCGGGCGCGGGGTCGGCGTTCTCCTTATCAGCATCAGGAGAGCCGGAGCGCTCCAGGGGGGAGGACGGAAGAGGGGAGTTGGAGGGTTGTTCGGCGTGCGGGTTCCATTTCGGAGGGGGAGGAAGTTTCGGGATCGGGAAGTCTTCGTGCGCGATCTGTTGCGGCGCTGGTGAGCAATACTGTCTACGCGAAGAACTCAAAGGCGCAAGATACCTTGGTTAAGCGTGTGATTATCGAGTCCAGTAGCTGAGGCCAGGTTTCTGAGGTGGGAAAGATGTTGCTAGAGAAGCGTTAGCTGATGCCCGCGCGACGCGACGCATTGGCGGGAGTATGCGCGGGCTCACATACGCATGCGGAATGCTACCGTCGGCTAGCTTCGTGAGAAGCTCCTCCTCGGAGTCGCTACCCATAGCGTCGAATACAGGAAGCGAATGTACGTGGGGTGGGTGATGCTGGCGGAGATACGTGGGCGGTGGCAGTGGTTTGCGACGATAGTGAATGCGCCCAAGTGGGAACGAAGATACAATATCTTGGTTGCATCAATCAGCCCTCTGCGGGCGGTTCTTGCCAAGTGGAGACTAGTGCCAGGACTGAAGGTGGGGTCACAGCGCGAGAAGAGGCAACTGATACCAACTGGGCTCTGCTGCGGCTTATCGCAAGATAGAAACAAAAAAAAAAAAAAAAAAGCGCCCGCCAACCAAAGGAATAAATTTCCGGCAACGAGCTCTGGAATCGAGATCTTGCGACGACAACCCATCGGCCATGGACATATTAAAAGTTCTCTCGCGCGGAATCAAGAAGCCTGCCCAGGCCGCTGGGAACAAGGCCTCGGGCCACCTCCCCACGAGCCTCCCCTCCGCCGGCACGAAACCGCAGCCGCAGCTGTTCCATGACAATGTCGGCTCAGTCCGCGCCCAGAAGAGGAAGAGGGCATCCGACGACGAGCACGAGGACGGCTCTGCCGAGGACCTACCCGACGTCGACTTCTTCGCGCCCCGCGATGTGAATGCGAAGCCCGCACGCGCCGAGCCCGAGCCGGCGCCACAGCCAGACGCAGCCGAGGAGGAAGCTGCCCCGCAGCCGAGTAGGGAGCTCAGCGAGGAGGAATGCCGGCAGATACTGCGGTCGCACAGGCTGAAGTACACGCTTCTCACTGGCGCCCTTTCCAAGGAAGGCCAGCGGAAGAAGAAGAAGTCCAAGAAGGCAAAGGGCGAGGAGAAGGACAAGAAGCCGGAGAAGCAGGGGCTCTATCCGCGGCCCCTGGAGTCGTTTTCCGAGCTGAGGGGCACCTACGGCGTTTCGTCCAAGCTCGCAGAGAACCTGGCGAGGGAGAAGTACCGGACGCCTACTGAGGTGCAGCTAGGGAGTCTCCCGCTGCTCCTGCGCCCCAGCGCCGCCTTACCAGGCTACGATATCCCTGACGATGACAACGCCGCGCTCGACTTCTTGGCCGTCGCGCCGACGGGGAGCGGCAAGACCATAAACTTCCTCATACCAGCCATCGACCGGATCCTAAAGAGGAGGGAGAAAGAGGGCCTGGAAAGGATACACGAGCTCGAGGCCATCGTGGTGGCGCCGACGAGGGAGCTGGCGTTCCAGATTGTGAACGAGGGGCGGAAGCTCACGATGGATACGGGCCTCCGCGTCGTGCAGATGAAGAAGGGCATGGAGATTGCGGCGGAGGAGGGGCAGAAGGTGTCTCTCGACGAGGACTCCGACTCCGGGGAGGAGGATGGCTCCGAGTCTGAGGGCGAGGAAGGCGGTGACGATGGTCGCAAGCGGCCGCTCGCGAAGGCCGACATACTCGTCACCACGCCCCTGGCCCTCGTCAACTTCCTCGCAAACGATGCCTCTAAGGGTACGAAGATCCTCCCAACAGTGCGGTCCCTCATCCTCG
Organism: Sordariomycetes sp. S4602; assembly: GCA_023628835.1. NCBI lineage: Eukaryota > Fungi > Ascomycota > Sordariomycetes > Sordariomycetes sp. S4602. The sequence goes on from JAMAJV010000010.1 coordinate 224,919, forward strand.
ACGAGGCAGACGTGCTCCTCGATCCCCTCTTCCTCGAGCAGACAACTGGTCTCTGGTCTGCCTGCACCAACCCGTCCCTCCAAGTGACCTTGTGGTCCGCCACCATGCCGTCCAACATCGAAACACTCATCAAGACCCGCCTCGCCGCCTCCCCGCGGCCCCTGCTTCGTCTCGTCGTCGGCCTCAAGGACGCCGCCGTTCCCAACGTAACCCACAAGCTCCTCTACACCGCCTCCGAGTCCGGCAAGCTCCTCGCCATCCGCCAGCTCCTGCGCCCCCACTCCGCGGACGCCTCCCTCCCGTCCCTCCGACCTCCTTTCCTCGTGTTCACGCAGACCATCGAGCGCGCGTCGGCCCTCGAGTCTGAGCTCCGCTACGATATTCCCCTCGAGGCCGGGGGGCCGTCGCGTATCGCGAGTCTCCACTCGGGGCTCGCCGACCCCGTGCGCACGTCTATCATGAAGCGTTTCCGGGCGGGTGAGATCTGGGTGCTCATCACCACCGACGTGCTCGCCCGCGGCGTCGACTTCGCGGGCGTGAACGGCATCGTGAACTACGACTTCCCGCCATCGTCCGCCACGTACGTGCACCGCGCTGGGCGGACGGGTCGCGCGGGTCGTGAGGGCGGCATGGCGGTGACGCTCTACACGAAGGAGGACATCCCCCACGCCAAGACGGTCGCAAACGTCATTGCCGCCAGCGACAGGCAGGCGGGCAAGACGGGGGACGCGGCGGGAGTGCAGAAGTGGCTCCTCGACGCGCTGCCGAACGTGTCCAAGGAGGAGAAGAAGAGATTGAGGAAGGGCGTGGAGAGTAGGAAAAGCGGGAGCAAGGCCAAGATATCGAGCAAGAGCGGATGGGAGAGGAAGAAGGAGGACAACAGAAAGGGGGCCATCGAGGCTTCGAAGAAGAGGAGGGTGGAGAGCCGGAAGTCAGGAAAGGGTCGCCCGAAGGAAGACGACGGGGAGTGGGGAGGATTTGAGGATTAGACGGGCGTTGAGACAGACCCACCTCGCGCATTCTTCAGCTTAAATATCTGTAGCAGCAGTTCCGAGGCCAAGAAGACAAACTTGTACCAAGACATTGCGTTGTCACAAGCCGCATCATCAAGACATGATCACCAATGCTGGGTAAATCCCGCGCGGGTGGAGAGCATTTCCGGCACCAAGTTACACCATTTTCATTTGACTTCTAGACCCTAGGATACTATCCTGATCCAGTCTCGCTAACGAAAAGACATGCCTTCACCGGACTAAAGTTACAGGGCGTGCTTAGACGGTACCAGCGTTGACAATGGTGGGCTTCTTGGGGTGCTTGACAGTACCGGACTGAGAGCCAGTGGCCTCAACGGCCCGGACGACGTTCATGGACGACTCGTCAGCAACCTCGCCGAAGACGACGTGGCGGCCGTCGAGCCAGCTGGTCACGACGGTGGTGATGAAGAACTGCGAGCCGTTGCTGTGTAGAATGTCAGCCTCGCGTCCAGACTTTCGGCGGTGTGGCCAAGGAGCTTACGTGTTGGGGCCAGCGTTGGCCATGGAGAGCAGACCAGGCTTCGTGTGCTTGAGCTGGAAGTTCTCGTCGGCAAACTTCTCGCCGTAGATGGACTTGCCACCGGTGCCCTGTCGTGGCGGTTAGCAATGGTCCTTGGTCCAAGACGTAGTGTGGTAGGAAACGCACGTTGCCACGGGTGAAGTCACCGCCCTGGAGCATGAAGTCGGGGATGACACGGTGGAAGGCAGAGCCCTTGTAGCCGAAGCCCTTCTCACCAGTGCAGAGGGCACGGAAGTTGGCCGCGGTCTTGGGGACCTCCTTGTCGAACAGGTTGAAAGTGATGCGGCCGGACTGGTCTGCAGAAATTGTCAGCGGCAAGCTTTCGGTGGGGCCACGGGAGCGTGGTGGGACGAGAGGGGAGCACGGAGGGAGAAGGGCGGATTGGACTATGCCACGCGGGCCTCAGAGCTCGCGAGATGGGGAAAGGGCATCCAGGGAAAGCACTTACCCTTGACCTCCGAGGTGGGCTTGCCATCCTTGAAGACGGGACCCTGCCACTCAAGGTCGAAGAAGCTTCACGGAGCTATCAGCAGCTGCAGAGAAGCAAATTTGATGGCAGCGGCAAACTTACACTTGGCCGGACATGATGGAAGATGCAGTGAAGAACCTGGGGCGGGCGTTGGTGGATGGCTTGGATAGGAATTGTCGAGATTGACTGGCAAGAGAAGCTTGGGAGAGAGGTAAACAGGGGGATTGGCGGGGTAGGAGGGGTCGAAGGAGTTGGAGGGTCGGTCTCATTTTGAAGCTGGAGGGGTTTATATTTGTTAGCAACACCCTGCTGGCGAATCGCAGCCGACAATTGCGGGGTCCGGGTGGGGGGCTGAGCAAATCGAGCGAATCACGTGTTGGGAGGCGGGGCAACCAGGGAACTTGAACAGGAGGAAAACAGGTGGAGCAAACCGCATGCGGCAGGAAAGGTACCAAGGATGGACGGGGGCGGGCGGGTGAGGTGTCAGGGCGTCAGGGCGTCAGCCAGCTGCGGTGCCAGCATAGGGGCAGGAGGGGTAGCAGTTCCGCTGGGGCGAGGTCTGACGCAAGAAGAGGCGGGGTACGATGGCAGAGGTCGGCCCGGCCGCAGCTGGCTCGCGGAGTTCCGCGGAAGCAGGGGTGGAACCGCCCAGAGCTTGCAGCTTTCGCTTCGCTCGAGAGCTCCTGCGACTGCCAGGCCACCGCTTCTCGCGCTCATCGACGCCGCGGAGGCCGTGTCTGAGTTCTGTGCGGCAAGGCGTTCCCACCTGCACTCTCGATCGAGCATCACCCGTCGGACCTCTTCGACAAGCTCGCCTTGGAGTCCCACGGAGACGGATGAGTGGCACGCCAAGGGTGCATGTCCAAGCACTGCTTGTCTGCGTCCGCGTTCGCACGCAACCGGGAGCGCCACGGGAGCCAATTGGACGCCGAGTCCGGGGCACCCGTCCCCAGCCTGTTTGCCAGGGCGGGTGCATCAAGTAGCAATGTCCCTCGCTGAGGGAGCTTGCCCGCAGACGTCCAGCATTCGGGGCGGGGAATGGAAAGGGGTACAACGGCTGTCGGAGGGACTGGCGGGACGGATGGCCAGTGGAGGGAAAAGTGACCAGAGAGCACCTACCTGATGCAAATTCAACGGTGGCGTACGCAAGAGATGGAAGAATTAAACAAAGATGCGAAGAAGGGCTCTCGAAGGGTCGAGCTACAAATACAGTGATGGTACAATGGACGGCTCTGTCTGTTCGGGTGAAGATTTAGGGGCAGGAGAGGTTCGACGGACCAGACGTCCAGGAAATTTTTCCTGGGCCTCGTTCGTTTGCGCGGTTGTCAGGGGAGCTCAGATCAGCTCGGCCCTGCAAGTACCGTACCTGAAGTACAAGTGTCATTAATAGGCCCTGGCCATTCAGGTAGTTTGACTACTGGCCTTTTAAGAGCCCAATATCGGATGGAATCGATTCAACAGATCACGGGCCTCTTCAAAAGAAGCGTCCATCCACCTGATCGAGAAAGGGCCCTCCACGTTTCCCAGTTGCAATAGCCGTCCGCGCCGTTCGAGCTCCTGCGTCGAGTACCCTTGCATGTCTAGCGGCATATCCAAGGAACCGTGAGTACCCGCATCGGGTTCTGGCTTACATAGTTAAAGGTACGTACCCCTATTACACGGCCCGGGGTTTCCAGGGGCGATTCCACGTGACAACTTACGTGACATGCTTTCCCGATCCTCCAAGGCGGCATTGGGCTGACAGATAGACTTTCCAGGGTGCCGTGTCAAAATCGCCGTCCGTCCCTTGATCGCAAGCGCCCTCCCTGTGCGTCCCAGGGTTTATAATAAGTGCCCTCTCGAAGCAGACTCAACTGGCAGAGTCATCTCACCTCGTAGCTGCGAGCTCGTCAATCTTATCTTCCACCAGCCTCGTTGGCCACCTTCGCGATGGATTTGAACTCGCTCAAGGACACGGTCTCGAACCTGACCTTGTACGACGTCAAGGCAAGCGTTCGAAAGGTTCAAAATGGTGAGCAAACGCGCAATTCGCAGTCTTTTCTACCAGAAAACTGACAATTGGCCAGCCGTCATGAACTATACCGAAGTCGAGGCCAAGGTAACCCCTGCCCTGCTCTCGCCTGCCACAGATCACTACTCACGCCGCTGCAGGTTCGCGAAGCCACCAACAATGAGCCTTGGGGAGCATCCTCGACGTTGATGCAGGAGATTGCGAACGGAACTTTCAACTAGTACGCCCACCGTGTGCTATGGCTTCGCCGGACGGAAGACTGACGACCTGCACAGCCAAACGCTGAACGAGATCATGCCCATGATCTACCGACGCTTCACGGAGAAGACGGCCGAAGAATGGCGCCAGATCTACAAATCCCTCCAGCTCCTCGAATTCCTCGTCAAGCACGGCTCCGAACGCGTGATCGACGATGCGAGGAGCCACCTTACCCTTCTCAAGATGCTGAGGCAGTTCCACTACATCGACCAGAACGGCAAAGACCAGGGAATCAACGTGAGGAATCGCGCCAAGGAGCTTTCCGACCTGCTGAGCGACGTCGACCGAATCCGCTCGGAGCGCAAAAAGGCGCGCGCCACCAAGAACAAATACACCGGCATGGAGGGAGGCAGCGGGATGGGAGGCGGCTTTTCGAGCGGGAGCCGATACGGCGGGTTCGGAAGCGAGTCTGCAGGATATGGAGGATACTCCGGCGGTGTCTACGGCGACGGTGGTGGCTTTGGTGGCCAGTCGAGCGAGTATTCCGGCGGCGGCGGCGGTGGCGGCGGCGGTGGCTCTCGGTCCAACCAGTTCGAAGAGTACGACGAGTTTGACGATGACGACCGGCCCTCGGCGTCCAGCTCGAGGCCCAGGCCGTCGGAGCGAGCGAGCGCGAAGAAGCCAGCGTCGCCGCCGAAGAAGAAGGAGCCCGAGGTTGATCTATTCTCGTTCGACGACCCGGAGCCAGCCGCGGCTGCCCCTGCTCCGGCCGCCGCAGCGCCGCCTCCCAGCTCAGGCCTCGCGGGCTTGGCCGCCCCGGCTAACGCGGACGACGACGACGACTTTGACGATTTCCAGTCGGCGCCGTCCTCTGCGGCCCAACCCGTTCCTCCCTCCAACGCGCCGGCTGCAACTCCCCTCTCGCCACCTATTGCCCCCACGGCCGCTTCACAGTTCGCAGCGCCCAAGCCGGTATCGGCCCCCCAGCAAGCCAACCTGACCAACATGGTCAACCTCTCCTCCCTCTCGCCCACGCCGAGCTCAACCACCACCCCCTCGGCCAACTACTCGGCTTTCTCTGCCCCGCCCCCCGCGGCGCCCCAGGCGTCCCAGCCCTCCAAGCCGGCCGGCTTCCAGGCGACGGGTCCCAACTACTTCCAGTCGGTGCAGACGGCTGCGCCGACCCAGCAGAACACGGGCAGCACGAGCATGTCGGCCCTCAAGCCCGCCTCCACACCGTCCTCGGCCCCTAAGCCCGCGGCGGGCGGAGACGCGTTCGGCGCGCTGTGGTCGCAAGCGAGCGTGGGCCTCAAGAAGTCGGACAAGCCGGCTTCTGGGCCGGCGCTGGGGCAGCTCGCGAAGGAGAAGAGCAGCGCGGGGATGTGGGGTGCGCCGGCTGGCCAGGCGGCGCCCCAGCAGCAACCGCAGCAGCAGCAGCAGAAGCAGAGCACTGGGAGTGCCTTGGACGACCTATTGGGATGAAAAAACGACTAGCGGGTCCAGGGGTAGCAGTGTTTGTATTTTGTGTAGGTGATAGGCAATTCATGCATCCATGAGCACACGGTTGATGCCCTAGCTGTATATTATAGAATGGCATTTCGATATGGGCCTGCTCGAAAGGTGTAAAGCTAGGCTTGGCCCAATCTGCAATGTCCAGCGCCACGAACACATTCGGGCGACCTTGCGAACGAGACATTTCTCCAGTCCGGCCCGTGGGCACACAGTACAGTATATAAAGCAAGCATGTGCCGAAGCATCGCTATGTTTATATACTCGCTCGTAAATGCATGTTTCGTTGGGTATCTTGTTGAGCGCTCATGATGATAACAGAATCCCGCTTTTCCTCCCCTCCACAGCCCTGTTCACGCATTAAACATATCCGTCGTTCCCTTCCCATGCTTTGCCACATTCCTTGAACTCCAAGCCGTAGCATTACATGCGCAAATGCTCCTGGCGCCGCTTAACCACAGCACACTGTTGTTTCATTGGCGGCGCTCGTACGTCTATACATTGTTAGACCCTCGCTTTCCCCTTCTGCAAAGTTATACGGCAACTTACCCGTCGCTTGAACCTTCTGTTAGGGTCTCCCACTGGAAAAGGAAGCCGCCGATATACACGCCGATGAAGATGCAGATGATGATGTATCCGTTGTAGTACATGGCGAGACTAGACACGCCTCGTTAGTAAACCCGGTCTGCAGAACGACGGCACCCAACACCCGCTACAAAAGCCCAAGTACCGCCGGCACCAGAGGGACACTCACAGCATCAGGAAGTACGCCACGGCAAACTGCACCAAGTGCAGGGTCGCCCTCATGGCCTGCTGCCACACATTGGGCCGAAAGGGCGGTATCACGACGCAGGCCTCCCCCTTGGCGGCATCCGCGGGCTTACAGCAGTCGGTGGGCGCGGTGGCGGTGGCGGCAGCGGTGGCGGCGGCGTCCAGCGAGCGGGCGTGGTGCTGGCGCACGAGGAAGCGGTCGTACTCCTTGATGGAGCGGCGGAGGAGCTCGAGTGTGATGCCGAGGAGGACGACGCCGACGCAGGAGCCGGCGAACATGCCGCTGGAGGTGATGTGCCAGGACGGGGAGATGAAGCACGCGTGGATGGTGTTCCAGTTCCACATCATCTGGGGCTGTCAGTGCTACTCTTGCGCGCGGGTTCGTGTGGTTCGGGGAGAGCTGCCGTACCTCGACCTTGCACTCCTCGCCGCCGCCGGAGCCGTGGGAGCCGTGGTCCATGACGGCGGTCTGTCTGCGGCGCAGATGTGGTGAGAAGGGATGGGACGGCGGCCGCGGCTTCGGGAACCTCTGCGCGCGAGGTCGTGGGTCGTAGAACGAAACGAAACGATGAGAGGCAATCGCGGGTTTGGGGGAGGTGCCGTTCTCGGGTTGGACGGGGCGGCTGCGCGAGTGAAGCAACTTGAGCGAGCGAGTTCAAAGCACGGGGCACGCGAGTTGAACAACAATAAGTGACCAGAATCTGGGCAGCAAAGGGCCGGCGGGGGAATTAAGCAGCACGGGAAGGAGCGATCTATTATACAAGTGCGGAATTTAGCTCGCTGTGGGAACCAGCCAAGAAACGCGCCCCATGCAAGTGTAAGTGCAAGCGCAAACGCAAGTGCAAGACCCATCCGGGTTGAGCACGTTTGCGCGGGACCGGCCCTCCACTCGGACCAGGAATAGAAAACCTTCTCTCACACTCTAATTAACAGTCCAACCCCAGCTGCGGTCCCTCCAGGAAGCCTCGTGAGCAGGTATATGGCCCGACAAGTCTCGCCATCCGCGTTCCCAGAACCACGGTCGCGGCGCCGCCCGCTCTGTAATTACATATTAATTGACCCGGGAGAGCCTCTCGAGTCCAGGTCTGCGTGAGGCGTTGGCGGCGGCGGGATGGCGGGATGGCGCTATCCTGGGCGGGTTGACTCCCGCATGCGGGTCTCCCCTTGTCCCTTTCCTCTCCCTTGCTCCCACCTGAGAGCATTTGAGCAAGTTTTCCGTTTCTGGGCTGGCGCCGGCCGACATGGGTTCGCCGTGTCTCCACTTTTGGGTCGCCACGAGATGCGGCGTCTTGGTTCTTTTTTAGTGGGGAGCGGGAACGTGGCGGGCCCGTGAACTCGAGGGAGCATATTGAGCCAGTTAGACCTATCTGAGGGGTTGAGGAACGTGCTCTGGGCCTTCCAACTGCCCCCCCCCCCCAGCCCACGAGGTGAAACCGAGTCAGGGACATCTTGGCACTTACACGAGAATCTTTAAACTCGCGCACAGCGGCCAAGCCTCCTTCACCAATTTAGGTTGCATGGCCCCATAACTTGCTCAAATCACCCTCAACGCCCTGCAAAGTTGCGCTGACCACCCGTCATCACTGTACTTGGCCCCCGTATCGCTGGAAAGGCACCTGTACAGACACGGCCCGCAGCGAAGCCGGCGCACCGGAGCCTTCGCCGTGCGGGGCCGTCGGCCGGCGGAAGCTTTACCGGCCGGATACTCGGCCTCCACACCGGCCCGAGAATCCTCCGTGCTGCCCTGGTGGTGGCCGGGCCATGGTCATCGCAGGTGTAACTCCGGGACCGTAAGGCTTCACCCACCTCAAATTCATCGTTGAGCCGTAGGATTAAGCTTTGCGAGTTAATATAAGCGGTAATCTAAATACCCGCCAAGCGCGCCGGTAACTCGTCCTATCCGCCCACGTCATTGTCACCCCGCGTCCACCCTCCTCCCTCCTCCCTCCCAGGCAATCTGAGGCACCCAGGCCAGCAAACATGCTTTGAGTGCGGGTATCAGTTCTTGATAAAATAACCGAGCAACGCCTTTCCGATTAGACGGCCGGCCGTCCAGCCAACTATACACCCCATACAGGCTTTGCATACAAACAAAACGAATAGGCGAATGTCCCGCCATTTACGGACAGCAGCCACCTACGACTCGTCCGAAGCAGCGGCCCCGCGGGCGTACAGCTCCTTCGGCCTCTGATTCGCGTCGCAGCTCGAGAACTTCCACCACCCCGAGTGCCACGAGCCCGCGATGTTAACCATCCCCCACTGTCCGGCATTAGCACCCGACTCATGCAAGCCACTAGAGAGAGCTGGGTTCAGCATACCTTGATGGGCGCAGGCATGGGCGGCCAATTCGCCCACAGCCCGTCCTCAACGGTACGGTCAATATTCAGCAGAAAGAACGGCACAACATCCAGCATCCCCGCCTTGGAGACCGTAGCTTTCCCCCAGGCCTTGAAGGTCTGGCTCGCCGCGGCCTCCTCTGGGCTTCCCGACGCAGGCGTGCTCGCGTGATCAGCCATGTTGGCGATGGTCTTGATCTCGTTGTGGAAGTGGATCTCGAAGGGACCGCTGAAGGAGTCCATGATGCGGCGGAGTTCGTCGCTAGAGAAGGACGTGGGGCTGTCGAGGGAAGTGAGGTAAGTGTTGAACGCTACGAGACCTTCGAGGAAGGACTCTACACCCGTGTCAGTATCTCGCTGCAGCTCGCCGTGGGGACCAAAAATTAGGGCATCTAGGCCGCGTACCGTGCTCCTTGTGCGACTCTGCCCAGACCTCCTTATCACCTAGATGCTCCTCCACCTTGGGGAAGAGGTTCGCCTCCTCGTCGTCGTGATGCGACTTGACGAACTTGTACCAGGTGAGGGCGTAGCCGACAAAGTCCGCCTTGTCCTCCTCCTTGACGTTGGGCGCCTGGAGCCAGATGGAGTTGAAGCCGCGGATGATGGAGTTGTGGAGCATGGCCATGTGGCTTGCGCCTGTGGTGAAGATGTCGGTCTAAAGTCATCTACGTTTAGCTTGCTACGCTCTGAAAGATGGCGGACTCTAGGTTTTGGCCCATGTCTTGGATTAAGGATGATTGGGCCAAACCGACCTTCTTCGTCTCGTACTGAGGCGTCGTAATCAGCTTCATGGGGCCATCGGCCCAGGGGCCCTTCGGAGCTTCGGCAGTCATCATCAACGGAGCTCTGGTCAACAACAAGCCGACAAGCAGAGTTGTGACAGCGAGGAGGAATTGGGTCGCGCGGTTCGCCATTATGTGAGATGAAGAGGGAGAAGTGCGGGGAGAAGGAATCAGCGTGCTACACGGATTGCCATAGCAGTTGGTTCGCAGAGGAAAGAGCGCTGTGCATCAGGCGAGTTTCGCATCTGGATGCAGGAGCTCAGGCCATGAGCAGCACGAAGTGTGCCCACGCGATTGGGCAAGTGTGGGGATGGGACCCGCCTGTACAGGGGATGGCTGATGAATGCGCGCATGATGATTGGCTGTTGAGCCTACCCGTCAGCTGGGGAAAGACGTTGCGCTGTTGATCCAGGCACTGAAACCTCGAAGGCCGGAAGCTCTTCTACCTAGCACTTGGTAATTACATGCAGCACTAAGCACTTAGCCCACCATGGATTGACTGACCTGGAATATACATGCATCAACTGCTTGTTCCCGGACGGAAGAAGCTGGCATTGTGACACCACCATGCCTTCACCCACAACAACATCCCAAGAGAATCCCAGGTCGAGATTCCATGTGTAAGTCTCCATTTGCGGGCGGCTTGCTACTGGCACAGGAGAGTTCGACAAGTTGTGTTTCTAGTCGTCAAGCAACCATCGTCGGCCATTTCGACGGCGTGTTTGTACCAAGTAATGTCGTTTGGAAGCTGGAAGATCCGAATTTGCCGGTGGCTTTTACTAAGGGCTCTTGAATCTACCATGGACTGCTTGCCTGGATCCGCCACAGCGGCCTGGGCTGGGCACCTACTATGACAGAGGCCGGTGCTTTCAAGCCGACTGTATCCGGCGACAAGAACCAGCGGAGAGATCCGATCGTCCGGGGGAGCGGGCTCCCGTCCCTTCGCCCGACCCCCGCCGCAATCAATTTCCAGAAATATACCGATGCCGATTGATATGTTCCTACACCTATCCACAGCACCGGTGTCTTCCGGCTAAAGTCACCCCCAGAAAGCAGTGCTCGGAGCATTTCCCCTTCACGAGAGAGCCACTCAGCACCAGAAAGAACCCCAGCGCCCTCGGATGAGTGTCCAGAAGCCTCCATACCAAATTGAGGGGTGCTTCAGGCAAGTCGGCTACCTTCAGGGCGCGCCGCCGCCTTGGGGGTCCGTCCGCGGAGAATATCATATGCAAGTGTATATTCCGCCTATATAGAGCCTCAATATACCTCCTCAACTACCAGCGGTCCAATATATGGCTAAGCCGGTAAATGGGTTCGCGAAGCAACGAATGCGGGATCCGGAATCCGGGGTGAAGCTTATCCTCACAACATACTTAACCACGAGCCGTCCGACGTTATGGCCGTGTCTCCGTTCCAGTCCGTGAGAGTACCGACCCTCGTTTGACTTCCGCCCGTCTCCCACCACAGACAGAGTGCCATGAAGACAGCACTCCTTCTCGCCGCACTTGCTGGCGCCGCGTTCGGTGTGCCCCGTCCGCAAGACACCCCCGAAGAGCCCGTACCCGAGGAACCAGCACTCGAGGACCCCGCCCCCGAAGAACCCTCCGCTATCGAATGCGCCCCTTTCCCGGACCCCCTGCCCTCGTGGGAGGATTACCCAACTCAGAGCTCCCTCCCTGACCCCTTCCTTCCCATCCAATACATGACCACTGCCGGAACCGATGGCGCTACCCCGGCCGACATCATGGCCGGCCTCGGACCCAACCGCGTCCAGACCCCAGAAGAATGGTACCAGTGCCAGCAGCCGCAGCTCATGCACCTGCTTCAAGAGTTCCAGTTTGGGTACTATCCGGACCACTCTCTCGAGACCGTCACGGCCACGCGCAGCGGCAATAACGTTGCTATCTCTGTAGAGGCGGACGGGAAGACGGCGAGTTTCGAGGCCACGGTCGCGCTGCCGTCAGGGGAGGGTCCGTTCCCGGTCGTTATCGCCATCGGGGGAGGTCCCCAGGGGTACCTGCAAGAGGGCATCGCGGTCGCGGACTTTAACTACGTGGCCGTCGCGGCCGACAGCAACGCCAAGACCGGTGCCTTCTGGGACTTATACGGCGACCGAGACATCGGTAAGCGCCACTCCTCCCAGCCACCCACCACCCTTCTCGCCTCTCGTTCTAACACCATCCAGGCGTCCTCACAGCCTGGGCCTGGGGCTTCCACCGCGTCCTCGACGCCCTGAACGCCACGGTCCCTGAGATCGACCCCACCAGGGTCGGTGTGACCGGCTGCTCCCGCCTCGGAAAGGGCGCCCTGGCCGCCTCCGTCTTTGACGAGCGCATCACCCTCTCCATGCCCATGTCCTCCGGCGTCCAGGGCTTCGGGCCCTACCGGTACTTCTCGCTGTCCGGCCAGGGCGAGAACCTCGACAACAGCAAGGAGGGCGCTCCCTGGTGGACGGCGTCGCGCATCGGCGAGTTCGTGGGCCACCACGAGAACCTGCCGTTCGACGCGCACACGGTCGCCGCGGTGGTGGCGCCGAGGGCTATCGTGGCCGACCAGGGGGTCGGGGACCAGTTTGTCAACTCGGAGGGGTCGAGCACGGTGATCTTCCCGGCTGCGAAGGTTGTGTATGACTTCCTGGGGGCGGGGGATAAGTTGGCCGTTGCTATTCGGCAGGGAGGTCACTGTGACCCGAGCGGATTGTGAGTTCTCTTCTCTCCCCTTTTCATTCCCGTCTGTTTTCCGTCGTTCTTCTACAGGCCCTGCTCAGTCAGGTAGTTCTTGGGAAGCTAACCCGGCACAAGTGACAACGTTCTCCCGTACGTGAAGCACATCCTCCTGGACGAGCCCCTGGATCGGGACTACCACGATCTCGGGTCCTACGGAAGTGCCCTGACGGAGGCCTTCCCCTGGGCTGAGGCTGCCCCCCAAGGCGCGTAGAATCAGGCTTCCAGTCGAGGATACTGAGGGCTTTCCGGATGGGGATTGGTTGGTCCAAGGGAGACGCTAGGGTTAAGACGGTGGGTGGCAATGTACATACGCTCTTCAATTCAATCATGAGCAAGTCTCTTTCTTTCCCGACGAGCAGTTCACTGTGCGCAGCACTTCTCTTAAAAAGTGAGTATTAAATCGGAGGGTAAGTTCCGTGTCTATGAGCTGATCAAGGATACTACATGCCCTGAACGCCGGTTGTATGTGCATGTCTTCCAGATGATCGCCCAGATTCCAAACAGAGCAGAAATGCAGGCCCAAACTCCATACCATGGTTCCGTTCCCATACCATATCCCTGCTCACCTAGGCAATCGCCCTCACGGCAGCCATGAGTAACGCTCCTCCCACAACCGCAGCAAATGCCCTCACTCTCCGCCGGCCAGCAAGCACTTTATAGCTCTTTTCGCTCAGGAAATCCTCCGCCAGCAACTGGACCAGCCCCGCAAATAGCAACAATCCCGATGAGATCGCATTCATGAAGCCCACCATCAACAGGCCCCCTTCGCTCTGCGGGTCATACATCCTATGTATAACCAGACCAATAGCCTGCCCCAGAGGCGTCGTCATGCCAAAGGCCAGGACCATAAGCCACGGCCGTAGCGAGCGTCGGGGCAGGTGGATGGCCGCGATGCGGCTGCCGAGTGCGAGACCCTCGAAGGACTGGTGGATAGAGATGGCGAGGAGGAAGACGAGAAAGGTGGGGCCTGACTCGACGGATAGTGCCATGCCAATGAAGATACTGTGGAAGAGGATGCCCGCCTCGAGGAGGACGACCTGGAGGAAGAGGCGGGACTGCTCTTCGGGCGTCGGCGCCTGGTGGGGTTCTATTATGCTCGGGAGGGCGCGGGGCTGGCCGTTAAGCGGCTTGTGGGACTCGTCGGTGGGGTTGGGGTCCAGCTCGCTGATGTCGAGGTCCATATCCGAGTCGGCGTCCGAGTCACGGCTCTGACGGCCACTGCTCGTTGCGGCAGGGGCTGGTGTGGTGGGCGTCAACCCCGGACGGGGAGATATCCCCGCCACCAGGCCCTCAGTGGCCTCCATATCATCCATGGTTATAGCCGCGGGGTGCTGGTGCCTCCTTGCGGCCAGAGAAGATTCGTCGTTGGAGCTGCCGGTCGGCAGCTTTTCTTCCTCTTCATCCCACATGGCCGCGTGCGTATGAACATGGCCAGCGCCCCTGGCAGAAAGGTACGACTCCAGCGCCACGACAGAGAGCGCGGCGGTCATGGCGACGAGCCCCGCCATGGGGGTGTACTTCTTGCTAAAGAAGTCCGGGAGACACGGGTTCGTGAGAGACATGAAGGCCATGGGGAGCAGGTGGATGAAGGCGGTGGCGAGGAGGACGCCGGTGCCGAAGTGCTGGCAGTAGAAGACGAACGTCCTCCTGCCGTGGGATTTCGTGGAAGTGCTCGTGAAGAGGGGGAGGCCGCAGGCTGTAGCTCCCAGTTAGCGTGGCCCCCGCGTGTATCCCGGGACGCGTGGGAGAAACATACCACCCGTGCTGAGGATGAGGATTAGGAAGAGGGCGCCGACGTGGAGGGGTGTGTTGTAGGATCCCGCGTTGCCAGAGCTGCCGCACTGGGGCTTGGGCATGTCGTCGTTCGTGCCACCATGTTGGCGCTTCGAGAGCTCGGAGAGGAGGTCCTCGGTCGAGACGGCGGACCATATCTCTGTTAGGTGTTAGCCGTGCCTCGGGAGGTGGGCCATATCGATGGAAGGGATAGGCCCTGAGTGCGCGGGGGCAGGGGATCTTGGTTCTTACCCCGCGAGATCGAGAGGGTGGATGAATCCATCCTGGCCGGTGCTGGTGTTGACGACGTTTGAAGGAATGCAATGGTTTAGTACATGGTCGACCAGGGGCGGACAGCTACGGTATGCGCCGGTCGAGGTTGAGCTACGGGATAAGCCAGTGGTCGTCGGTACGGGTGGAGCAGCAGTCTTTGACGGCCAGGCTCGGCGAGGATGGAGGTTCGAGCAGGCGAACGGTAGAGTGTGCTACTCGGGGTGTGTGAAAGGGTCGGTGTTAAAGGGAGAATTGAAGCATGCAAGCTGGAGGAGTACGAGGTAGTACAGGGCGCATGGCGGCCATGTGCTGGAGTCTGGCCCTTGTCCACTAAAATCTCGCGAATTGGGGCTGAGCAGGGGTTCCACAGCTGTGAGAAGTCCCTTTCCCCTCCTGATGTAATACTGATAGTCACGGCTGTCCAGCCCCAGCCAGCCCAGGAATGGGCGAGCGATGCAACCAGGCAAGACTGGTATGGGATAATCTCGCTCGGTGCCTTGGGGAATCCCCTACGTAGTACTCGGGCAAGGGACGTGGTTTGCGCAAGTTTGCTCGCATTAGGACGCCCCTGCTTAATTCCCGGTGCTCGGCATTGCGCGTCAGCTGTCAGTCCCGCGTAAGTACCCCCCTTCAATTCAATGTTCTTGGCCCCGAACCTCCGCTCAATCCGGGTTTGGTTTGGTACTATGTGGGGCCGCGCGGGTGACGTTGCGGTGCATGACCGCATAATTCTGGACCCGGTGCCGTGGAGTCAGGGGAGAATGCCAGAATTAAAGGTGGAGGCCGGGTTCTCGAGGGAAACGACCACATACCACCGCTGGTCATGGAGTATGCCGAGCACGGAGAGCTCTCCTCCTACGAAACGCGGGGTTGTACAACTGGGCTATTCCTGCTTCGGCTAGAACCTCGGGCCCTGTCTTTGCTTCTATGTCGAAATTCTTGGGAATCAAGGAGGGCAATCACCAAGTCTCGGAGAATGGTCTCTTACAACGGCAGCACAGTGTTGCTTTTCCAACTTTGATTGCTGTATGGGTGCCAGTGTCTGACTCTGACAACGTGCTTTTTATATCAGAAAACCAGTATTTGGCAAGGAATAGGGTTTCACGAGAGCTCACCACAGACGTGGTGGTTAAAAGCTAACTAGGACTTGGCTGTCGTCTCCCCTCTTATCTCGGACGCAAGGCTTGTTCATGGGACGCCAGCATAGGGCGAATGGGGGTAGTGCCAGGCAAGTCCGGGGATTGACACGGATAACAGCTGGAGGGTGGTCTTCATGACCAGTCTGGAATCCCCGTTTTGATCACATTGCGATGCCATGCTCGAGATGCAGGCCAAAAAGACGAAAGAAGCGGAGTAACTTACTGGATGGATGGACGAGACCATTCAGGCCAAGGTTGTCGACCCGGCCTCGTCGTCCAATCATAGACCAAAGTTCCCGCATTCCCGATGGCACTCTGACAGGGGGAAAAGCGGGCAGGGAAAACTGTCCCGTCACGTGACACTCACTTTGCGGGTCTCGACCTTGCAGCCAACAGGGATCACATGCCGCGCTGATGTCACTGCACAACGAAGGGTAGCGCATCTCAGATCGCCAAGCTACGTTACGCAACACATCACCCAAATCTTCGCCATGAGCCTGTCCTTTACTTCTTGACTTCTCCGTGTCACGGCTTGTGTGTCTTGCCGACTCTGGAACCCGGGTCCTCGCGCAAACCCTATGGCCGCCTGCCCTCGACCATGAGACCACGCTGCCGCCCCAGCACACAGGGAAGTCTTCGAAGGACGGGCCTAGGCCCCCAAAGCCTCGATCATGGCCTTCCTTTTTGCATACGATAGGAAGCCTCTTCGCGAGGAGGAGCTCGCTGCATCTCGCATCAATTCTCGGATGCCCTCCCGCCAGCCGTCAGTCCGGGGCCATCCTGGGGAGTCGCCGCTGCCAACCCCCGATGCTAAGACGGAGTATGCCAGCGGCGACAAGGGCATGCTATCGCCGTCTCCTGCTTCCACTCCGGGGCGACGGAATATCGTCCTTCCAGATCATGTTGCCTTCAGGTGAGACCACCTGCCACATGGCCACACCGCCCCTCTCTACCAGGCTTATCACCATCCTAATGCTGGCCTCCACAGATACCTAGAGGAAGACTCCGCTGTTACCGTCGCAAACCCGAGGACCATATTGCACGGCTACGAGCTATATCTTGTTGAGCAATGGCCGTGCTCTCGCCAGTCACCTACGCTCGTAATATCCACATACACAGGGGACCAGAGGCACTCGATCGTCGTTGGCGTCTTGGCCATACCAGCTGACGAAGCCGGGTGGTCGCCGCGGTTGAGGGTGTTCTTCAAGGCGATAAAACAGCACCATGCTCGGCCAAAGGACACGCCCTTGGGGGAGCTGATGGTGACCAACCTGAGTAGCTTTCCTTCCGCGTTCACCGCCATACCCGTACCAGAAGGCGACATCCGGAAACACCAGAAACCCTTCATGGTGAACGAAAACCTGAAACGCATGGGCTGTGCCGGCCGCTCTGGCCTTACGCTCACCGACCCGACACCCGCGACGCAGGCGAAATTCTACGAGCTATACAAAGTGAGCGAGAGGGTGCCACTCTTCCAGGCGGTCCTTGAGCTCGTCAAACTGTGCCAAATAGCACTCTACATATTCGGCAACCTCGATCCCGAATTCATGGACGGGCTCCTCTGTGATGTTACGGAGACGGCGATCCGCAACTGGTGGACCGAGATCGGTACCGAATACTACAACGTGGAGCCCACCGACGGGATTCTAGGTCCCACCACTGTCGCGGCGTTGTTGGGGACGCTGATGGGTGCGAGGGGGAGGCTCCATTCCTACGGTGCCAACGTGCCCAAGGATATCTTTGACATGGACGGTATGCGGCGGGCTATCTCGTATTTTCAGAAATACCAGAAGTTCGAGAGGACGGGCCGGCTTGATCGCCAGTCCCTTCTAAAACTTCAAACCGTCACCGCCAGGGCAGCTGCCGGAGAAGGATGGGGCGTCCCAAAGGCTGTAAAGTCGACTATGGCTGAGATTGGCGGCAAGAGGGGCGAGATAGTCATGGAGATGGTTTCTGGGCGCGACAAGGGTGGGATTGGCGAGACCGAAACCACCGATATTGACAAGTTCATATCCATCGTTTCCGGCGAGCGTGCGAAATGGCTCTGGCTCGGGAAGCCGCGGCGGGGCGTAGGGGCGGACGAGTACACGAAAACAGACGACATGGCAGGGATGTTGGCGCGGCAGGAAACGACAGGTTCGTGGCGCACAAATGCACAGTCCCTACCCGCAGATGAGGACCAGGAGCGCCCCAGGAAAGACGATAGCCCCGCGGTCGGCTACCCGCAGGCCGCTCCCCCGCTTTCCACCATCCCGTCGACCGATAGTCCCGGGGAACGAGACCCCATCAGGAAAGCCATGTTCAAGAGCGTAGCGGGTAAGGTGAGCGACGCGCGAAGCGGGCTCGGTCGGATCAAGGACGCGGTGGGCGGTTCCCGCAAGACGCACAGCGCCAGGCCGAGCATCGCCAGTACCGACTTTAGCGGGATGTTGAGCCCGGGTGCGGCGCCAATGTCGCCCACCGAGAGCCTTCCTGGGCCCCAGAGGGCTTTCACGTGGAGAAACAAGCCGGAGGAGTACGTCGACGCCTTCAAAACGGAGGGCGAGAATGGCGCTGTCCGGTATGAGCCAACCGTTGATGCGTACGAACCAAGGCCGCCGCTTCCTGCTTCTCCCCAGTCTTGTCGAAGTCGGAGGATGAATGGGGCCCCCCCGGAAGCTTCTTTCGGGAATATCGCAGACAGGGTGCGGCAGGATCTGGCGGGTGGTGCATCAACCTCTCCATCGGGCGAAGGCGACAGTCTACCAGGGCCAAACGCGGTGGCCGACCAGAGCGACGACCAGCCACTCTACGCCCCTCACCGCCGGCACACGCTTGAGCTAGAACGCGTCTCCATGAAGCCACCTCGGGACAATAGCCGCTGGCCACGCCGCCTCTCGTTCGGAGACGCCGAGGAAGCAGTCCTCCGCTGGGAGGAGATTGCCGACTCTCTCGACCTTGAAACTGTCCTCGACGCCGCGGCAAGTCCCATACCTGCCGGCTACCTCGAGGAACTAGTCCAGGACCTCAACCAGAAGATCTTCTCGATCCGGCGCGACGTCGGCCCCTGGACGGCGCAGAACCTCAAGGCCGTCTCGGCGCTGGAGGCGCACTTCGGGCGGGAGGCGGAGGCGCTGCGACACCTCGCGGCGCAGCTGGCGGACGCGGAAGCGGGCGTGAGGTCCGCGTCGGCGGAGCTAGTGGCAGAAGAGCGGTCGTCGCTGGGCGAGTCGGTGCGAGACGTGGAGATGCTACTGGCGCGGCTAGAGTACGAGATGGGGGCGCTGGTCTCCAAGGTCGAGGACGTCGAGGACGGCGTGCTCGCGTATGAGAGGCAGGTGGATGAGGTGGAGAGGCGGGCGGAGGAGCTTAGGGCGCAGTTGGACACGGAGAGCTGGGTGCACTGGTTCGTGAGGACGCTGACGGGGATTGGGACAGGACCTAATATTACGAGGCGGGAGCCGAGGAAGGAGGTGAAGTGAGTGGCATTTAGGGCGTTGCATTCTTGGGATGGGTACAGCATAGGAGACGGGCATGGAGCGAGGAGTATCTACTTTAGTATATAACGCATCGGGATAGCACTGGGAGCATTGGATGGCCCCTCCATAACATGGAAATTCCGTAACCCGGTTCCTTCTATATGTATGTGCATTGGCTATCGTACAAGACTTAAAAGGGGGGGTTTTGTCCCCTTTCTATCTGCTCCGCTGTGCGTACACCTGGGACATGGCGCCAGTCATCCCTTCCATCTATTACAACCCAGGTCCCTCGGCCCAGGACACACTCCAGCATACATGTACGGCCTCGCCAGTTTCCCTTCCCTCGCCCATCACCCGGCACGCAGATCAGGCAGGGGGGTTCAGTCGAGGTCAAGAGGTAGAGCCCCCCTTATTTCATCCCGCCGATCTGCCCGCCATTGGCCTGCATCTGCTGGCCGTAGGTCTGCATCAGCTCGTTCGTCTTCATGTACGCCTCGAAGAACTTGGCCGTGCAGCGGTCGAGGCAGACGGACTCGCCCTTGTTGACCTCGCCCTCGCGGTAGTCGGTGGGGATGCATTTCCGCGTGCAGATCTTGGAGAGGCTTGTCACGAGGCTTCGTTAGCGTTGCTTTCCCGGCCTATCCAATCCCCGTTCCTGCGGGCTGTCCGGGAAAGAGGGAGGGAGGTGGGAAGGGGAGTGGGCGCGAGGACGAACCGGTTGTGCAGGTCGGACATGGCGATGATCTCGTTCTCCATCATCCCGATCTTCTCCTCCGAGGAGGGCTGGGGGCGACCCATTCCGAAGAGAGACATTTTGGCGGCGTGTGTTTTGGGTGGTGGTATGTGTGGCTTTTGTAGTTCGTCGGGATCGATGGATCGTGGCTGTTTTTGCTGGTGACGTTGATGTCGTCAAGCAACGCAGCTTTGAAGCTCGTTTTTTCGCGGTTGCCGATTCTGCAGGTCACGTGGATTAGTGGAGCACGCACCCAAAGCATTGCTCGCACAACAGGCCCACCTCTACATGGGTGAAGCTGGTAAGATGCGGTACATTGTACATCTGCAGGTTTTGGTGTAGGATCAAGTATCCTGTGTTAACAACGTATTATGTGATCTTTCATTGGTGCTGAACCAGGCACAGAGGAGCTGTTTTCCATCATTCCTCTCTCCCCTCATACCCCCCAGTCCCCTCCACAAATGGGTTGATCCATCAATCATGGTCTGTTATTCACATCATTTCTGCTGTGGGTGGGCCTGGGAACTTGTTTAGAGCATTGGATGGGCAGGAAAGCTGCGTACTGCGACATGTATGTGGCTGAGCTGTCTCTTTTCCATCCCGTTTCTTTTTCCAAGACTCCCTTTGGCATTCCTCCTAGCAAATGGCCGGCCGCCTGCACTCACCATCCCGAGTCTTTGCTGTTTCGAGGCGAGACAGGGAACCCTGAAATATGGGAGAGACTTGTGGGCAACGCAAATAGCAGCCAGCCCCTGCCTGAACTGGCCCTCCCTCGCGCTAGAGCACAAGCGATCTCGCTTACACGGGCCTCTAGGAGTCTCCAAGATGACCTGCAGAAGGGGTGACTGCGATTCTCGTCACATTCAGCTATCTTTCCAAACTTCTAACCCGGCTTCATCCTCGGCATCCCGCTTGTCAGCTCTGTGGAGTAGTGAGTACGCTTAAGACCCTTGCAAAAGGGCCTTTCCTTGGAACTTGGTGTCTTATATATCTACTACAGTCATTAGAACCAGACATGTAATCCGCCGGCTCGGCCTGTAAGCAAGCCCGTTTTTAGCCCGGGTTGCTATTTACGCTTCGGTTGCCTCACTCGCGGTGCCCTCACGATGAGAGCGGTCAACCTCGGTTTCAGTTTTCCAAGACGGGGCAATCACAAGATATATGCCCGCGGACAGTGGCGCTGTCTGTCGACGCCACCTGCTTTTTCCTTCCAGGTTCCAACCTCGACGCGCTTTCGACCTGCTCATCCCCGCGCGTCTGGTAAGACAGAGTGAGGACGCGTTCACCGCGTTCCTCGGTGATGGGCACTGGACCTCAGAGCCCTGACCCTTTTCCCCAAGTGGGGGAAGTATCTCTCTGCTGGGATGTTTCTCTGTGCATATCGCCGGGACCGTCTCGCGGAGGGTGGGCCGCCAATAAAACGTGTTCGAGATCTCAGCAAGGCAGTAAATATAATCAAACATACGAGTCAGGTCCACGCCAGCGTCCCGGATCTATGTGCTCTCGGGCCTATAAGAAGGGACTCTTCGTCACCTCTCCGTCCCTCACTTCCATCTCCCATCAGCAAGCTCTTCTGCCCAGTTCCGAACCTCACTCCACTCGTTTGTGTGCTTCGACTACTTTCGCTCAGATAATCATCATGTCGGTCTTTAAGTTCTCTCTCCTCGCCCTCCCTCTCCTCGCCATGGCTGCGACCCCGGGTCCGCCTAGCGGAGGGTTCGAGGGAAAGCCTCCCGGGGCATATGGCGAAAAGCCTGGCCCGCCTGGGCCTCCGGGCCCCGACGCGGCGGACCCTGTCCCGCACCCTCCTTCGCCGCCGTGCTCGACGACCACCACGGAGATTGTCATCCAGACGGCCGACCCCGGCCCCGGCCCCGGCAGGGATGATGATGAGGGTGATTACGAGCCCGGTCCCCGGCCTGGTCCCCCCGGCCCCCCTGGGCCCCCTTGGTCTCATGGCAGGCCCGACCCTTCAGACGACAACGACGAGGAGGCGGACCCCGTCATTCCGGGTCCCGAGGACCCGTGCCCCTCAGACGATGGCGAGGGCGACTACGAGTCGGGTCCTAGGCCTGGTCCTCCCGAGGATGAGGACGAGGACGAGGATGAAGACAGCGAAGATGAAGACAGCGAGGATGACGAGGATGAGGCGGACCCCGTCGGCCCGCCGTTCCCTGGTCCTCCCGGCGGTCGTCCTCGTCCTCAATGCGGAGGGCCCCGCCCCAATGGCCCTCCCGGACCCCCTGGCGCCGCTGCTTCCTCTGATCCCTCCAGCCCTGCTGGCCCTCCTGACGCTATTGGTTCCGCTGATCCGTCTGGCCCCCCTGCGGATGGTGGTGATTACGGCGAGGACGAGTGTGATGAGGAGATCGAGGACGACGACGAGATCGAGGATGATGCTCCCTGTGGCGGGCCCGAGTGCGGCGAGGAGGAGGAGGATGGGGTCGAGGCTGTGGATCCTGTCGGGCCTGTCGACCCTGTTAGCCCTCCCCAGGACAGCGGCCTCCCCTGCAACGGGACTGACTGCGGTCAGGGAGATGGGGGCCATGTCACTGCCGGCGGGGCCAGGCTCCAGGTAGCTGGAGCGGGCCTCCTGGCCGTCATGTCCGTGTTCGTGGCCCTGATGTAGTGGGCTTCGTTTCCCGGGGGATAAGGATAGGGCGCGGATATGTGGACGGTGCATCAGAGGGTGTCGAGGGCGTCTCAGGAGAACTGTTCTTCCTTTGTAACTCGAACATGACTTTCCTACTAGTGTATAATGTCTGCAGCAAATATAGTCAAAACATGGTCCTCTATGACTTCGAGTTTCATTCTTCCCTTCGCTCGTCACCCTGCCAACCTTCTTCTACTCCCATATGTCTCTCGAGC
This sequence comes from Sordariomycetes sp. S4602, assembly GCA_023628835.1. NCBI lineage: Eukaryota > Fungi > Ascomycota > Sordariomycetes > Sordariomycetes sp. S4602. Next base: position 247,519 of record JAMAJV010000010.1, read on the forward strand.
GTCGCTTTTTTCTTTTCTCAAGACGTCATACGGCCCGGCACTGACACCGCCGAGGATATGTGAGTGAGTCAGGGACAATAGGCATTTGAGTCTAGGTTGGGGCGGTTCAGTGAGGCAATACCTTGAAAAAGGTAGGGTCTTCCTCCAAAGCTAACATGCCCCTTTTCCCTCTCCTAGCCGACCCTGAAGTCTGAAGGACACATTGTTATGCGTGGAAGCCGCCGGATCTGGAAAAAAAGACATCGAATAAGCTTGAATAGAGCTCTTTGATTCGCCACGTTCCCTTACTAGAGAGACGGCAGCCCGCCGGTCACGTCCCCAATCTCCACGCAATCTGGGTAAATTGCCTCTCGCATCTAAGCCACGCGGGCGTGACCACCCCATTAGACATCGCTCACACGCTACAGGTAAGACTCCAAGGTTCTCAAAAACCCCGCAGCGCCGAGGAGGAAGTAGATGCCCCGTTTGGAGAGCCCAATATCTGACTCTGCGTTACACATGGCCAATGGTTGAGGTTTCTGGGTGGCATTCGGGTCCCACGGCAGCGACAAGACCAACAAGTACCGAAATAGAAGGTCTCTCGAAGGCTCGTAGTTCGATTAGATTGACAAGTGCGTTCCGCTCCGCGTCCTCGAACACCGTGCCCGCCAGGGCGGCCGAGTTGAGCAAGTTATATCGGGCGGGCTGCGGATTATATGAAGGCCCCAAAGAGCTGCTTTACCCATGCCGCTACTACACCAGCTGCTTGTTGTGGAAAACCCGGTCGCCAAGTCCTCCCTTGTCAGGGCGTCATACCCTTAGATTGATTCCAACTACTGGCTCTCCCATTACGTCGACGACATTGGACGGTTTGAGCCGGGGGAGCGGTAGACGGGGGCGACGAGCCGTGAATGCCTAGCTTCTCGGACCACACCTGAGTGCCATCACCCGCACTGGGGAACTCACGAGCATATTGGTTGACCCGTCTTGTGTGGCGGGATCCAAGGCCCAGGGCTTGCCTATATTGCGCCCTCGTACTTGTTGGTTGGGTTGCAGCCCAGTGGAGGCTGTCCGTAGTCATCTGGAATATGATAGACTTCCCCATGGTGCCCTCCTTTCCAAGAAGCCGTGGGGGAAGAGTGGACGCACATATATAGACATTTGTCTACCCTGCCCTCGAAAGCCAACTTCTACAGGAGCCGTCCCCACGCACTCAACCCGTGGCTACCTGTACTAGTATCGAATAAAGAAAAAGGAGCACCAGTCCCAGTACTGTATCAGCCATGAGACTTCTCCTTCCCCTTTTCGCTGCCGGCATCGCCACGGCCCACACCATCTTCGTCTCTCTTGAGGTGGACGGCACGGACCACGGCGTCTCCAACGGCGTCCGCACTCCGTCCTACGACGGCCCTATAACAGACGTCTCTTCCAGCTCCCTGGCCTGTAACGGCCCCCCCAACCCTACCACGCCCACCTCCACCGTCCTCGACGTGCAGGCCGGCTCCACGGTCACCGCCATCTGGAGGCACACGCTTGACTCTGGCCCCGACTCCGTCATGGATCCCTCGCACCTCGGCCCGACCATAGCGTACCTCAAGAAGGTGGACGACGCAACCGCCGACGACGGCCCCGGGGACGGGTGGTTCAAGATCCAGGAGGACGGCTTCGACGGGAGCGTCTGGGGCACGTCCAAGGTGATCAACAACGGCGGCCGGCACGACGTCGTTATACCTGAGTGCATAGAGCAGGGCCAGTACCTCCTGCGCGCCGAGATGATCGCGCTGCACGGCGCGGGGACGTATCCCGGCGCGCAGTTCTACATGGAGTGCGCCCAGATCAATGTCGTTGGCGGGAGCGGTGCGAAGGCTCCCCAGACGCACGCCATTCCCGGAATCTATAGTGTAAGTCGAACGCCATGAGTAGGGCATCGAACCCCGTGGCTGTGTTTCTTGACTAACTTATACGCAACTCAACAGGGGAGCGATCCCGGCATCCAGATCAGCATTTATTACCCTCCTGTCACCGACTACGTTATTCCCGGCCCGGAGGTGTTCGCGTGTTAAGGGGCCGTGGCGAGGGGGTTGTGGAGGAATGGCATATTCCGAGCTAGAGGAGGGCCATGGAAGGCGGGAAAACGAATGGAGGAGCTTGGAGCGTGTTAGGTCTGGGTATACTAGGACTCCCTCCCTCTACCAGTATCACTTGAGGCGACGGCTCCTAGCTCCACGGGTAGACAGCTTTGCCGGCGTTTATCACCCTGACCACATCCAACCCTCGCGCCGCAGCTCACCCCCCTTAATCACGTAGCGTACAAAGCCTCGCACGCGTTCAAGAAGCTGCCTTCATTAACCCATGGATTGCGCGAATTCTATCCGTGTATCCCGAGAACACATCCAAGGCCCATGAAAACTCACCCGCCACGCGACTAGCTCCCTCATCTAAATCCTCCATCTATGACAGACGATCCGCCCTCCCATACCCAGCATCCCAATGCAGAAAACATGCGCCGCCCTAACCAACGGGAGAAGAGATGGCTATGTACGTCCATGCCCAGCGGTCGCAAGCCCCGTGTATGTACACTCCGCTTACTCCTCCTTGCCCCAGCGGGCGGACTCGTCGCCACCCTCCCATTCCTTCTCAACGTATCCAAGCTCTCCCTTGACCCTGCGCACCGTCTCGGCATCGCCCGTATTCTTTCCAATGTTGTCACTATGCCAGTAGTTAGTCTCATGCCCCCTGTCTGGACAAGGCATGGGCGTTGGTAGCTTGGGAGTCAGGTGGGGAGAGTTTACCTTATCTTGACAGCGGGGTTTCCCGCTGCAGAGCTAACCTTGATGACGATGTTGAGAGGTACGGACTTCTTCCCCGTCAAAAGGTGAACAAAGTCGTTAGTGAGGAACGTGCCAACACCAAACGTCGGGGCCAACCCGGCATCCTCGGCAATCTTCTTGTACTCGAGACACCGGTCAATATCCAGCGAGTCCGAGAACACGATGGTCTTCTTGTCCGTGATGCCTTCACTCTCGTAGTACCCGCGCACCGTTTGCACGTAGGATGCCGGGTCTCCCGAGTCCTGACGCACACCACTAAAGATTTGCGCATAGGTCATGGGCTTGCCATCCGGTGTCTTGAGCTTGGCATCGATCGAAGCGCCTTCCTTCACCGGGGTGACGGGCAAGCTGAAAGCCCTGAGGAACTCCTGGGTACCAAAGGTGTCGGTGAGGGCGATGCCGAGCTTGCCGCCAAAGGAGTCAACCCAAAGCCTTAGCGCATGTTCGGTGGCATTCTGGTAATCGCCAATGATGGCCGCGACTCCCATAAACCACTCGTGTGCGACCGTACCGACGGGCGGGATGCCGAAGCGCATAGCCAAATGGACGTTACTGGTGCCAGATAGCTTTCCGGGCAGGCCTTTCTTCCCAGCCTCCCTCCCGGCCTTGACCAGTCCGCGGAAGACAAGTGCCTGGGTGTGATAGTCGCGGCGGCGACGGGTGCCGAACTCGGAGAACACGCAGCCGGCCTCGAGGAGACGCATGCCCTTGTCAAAGGCGCGGTCCTCCTGATCGTCGTAGGTCCAGTCGGTGTCCATGTAGCGGAAATAGGCCTCGGACGTGAGCGCCAGGATCGGAATCTCATAGAGGATCGTGCCGGCCCAGGTTCCCGAGATTTCCATCTCCACATCGCCGAGGTCCGATGCCGCGCCAGTATCCTCGCCGCTCGGCACAAATCGCATCTTGACCTGCCTGTGGGGGTTGAGGCGGAACTCCTTTAGGAAGTCTAGATACTCCTGGCTCAGGTAGTCGCAGTGTGTCTTGAGGAAGCGGTACTCCTCATCCGAGAGGCTGATGTTGCCCAGCTCTGCGAGGGCATGTTAGTGTGCCGGGATCACCAGCAAGCAAGCGCTGGCATAAAGAACACCCAGGGGGAACCCACTGTGAACCTGCTTCTGCAGCCACTGAAAGGCCTCACGCGACATCTTCTTCTCGGGAGTCCGGTTGGTGAACGAGTAGGTGACCGGGACATCCTTGAAGTACTTCATCACAGCGCATTGCATGGTGAGCTTGTACAAGTCGGTATCCAAAAAGGAGATGACCCCCTCAGGGTAGGGAGAGGAGTTGGAGAAATCCATGATGGCCTCAATTAGCAACCGCAAGGGTGCTGCTCGGTCTGTGATGGCGATGGCAGACGCGGCTTGGCAAAGAGAAATGGAGAAGGCGAATGTTAGTTGAGAAATTGTTCTGCGAGAGAATAAGTTCCTATTTGGCAGGAAGGTGCAGCTTATGAGGGTGCCGCCAAGCTGGAGCTGCAAACAGCAGGTGCGACAATGTCCGTTCCGTGAAGCCGAGCGAGTCGCGGAAGTGCCCGGCCCTGTGCTGGAGCACCTGAGTCACAGCAGGTGCAAGAGCAAAAGGTGGGTGAAACACAGGTTGTGGATGGGAAACCCACTGAGCTCAAGGCGAAACTGCCTGGGAAAAGCTTGTGGTGCTGATCAGAAGGAAAGAGATTATCCTGAGGAAAGTGCTTTCATAGTTACAAAGGCCAAGTCTGGTTGAGACGCTTTGGGGGTTGAGGCGGGCTGTTGCAAAATCACACCAAGGGACCTGGTGTTCCTGCGCTGTGCAGGTATTGGCTCTCGCTAATGCTTTGTCCCTGTATCTACGTGTAGAGCCATAGCCCAAATAATACCTCTTTGGCCCATGACCTAATGGGCTTTCCTGCTTTGCTGTGACATAATCCTCCTGGCAAAGTTGATGTCGAGCCCAGTGCTCAGCGCCAGAGAAAAATGTACAGTATGTACATCCTTGCAGAGGTGGGGTGGAGGGGTAAATCGTGCACGGACGGTCTCTGGCGCAGTCTGGACTTTCCGTCTTCACCGCCCCGGTTTTTGGAAGGCAGAAAAAAAAATATTCGTCCACCACGCCAAACACCACCACCATCGCGGCCCACCCTCTGGATCGCAGACCTTTCAGACAGACGACCGCTTGGGGCTGATCGTGGGCGAAGAGTACTCGGCACCAACCGCTTTTCGAAATCCTCGAGTCCCCGGACTCCCACCCGGCGCAATGGATATCCACCGCTGCCGCTTCGTGCTCTACCCTCCCGCCCCGATCAATGCCGTCGCCTTCTCGCACCCGCAGGCCCAGTCCTCGGGCCAGGCCGCCAATGCGCGCCTCGCCGTGGGTCGCGAGAACGGCGACATTGAGATATGGAACCCCCTGAGCGGCTCGTGGCTGCAGGAGAAGATCATCCATGGCGGGGAGGACCGGAGCGTGGACGGGCTCGTCTGGGTTACCGAACCCGACCAGAAACTCGGCGACGACAAGATCATGACGGGCCGGCTACGCCTGTTTAGCATTGGCTCAAGCTCGACAATTACCGAGTGGGATCTTGCCAAAGGAGTGCCCAAGCGCCATGCCACCGGGTCCCACGGCGAGATCTGGTGCCTCGGCGCCCAGCCCGTGTCCTCGAAGAAGTCCAGGCAAGGCTCCGACGCGTCCCCTCCCCAGCAAACCACCCGGCTCATTGCCGGCACGATAAATGGTGAGCTTATAAGCTACTCGATTGAGGACGACACCCTGCGGTTCGACCGGGTCCTCGTCCGGTCCCAGACCAAGAAGCACCAGCTCCTGAGCATGGCCTTTGTCGACCGGCATACCGCCGTTGTAGGCTGCTCCGATAGCACCATCCGCGTCTACGACCTCAGGAAAGGGATGATGACCAAGACCATGACCCTCGGATCAGATCTCGCTGGTGGCTCAAAAGACATCATAGTCTGGTCCGTGAAAAGTCTTCCCGGCGGCGACATCGTTTCCGCCGACTCCACCGGCCAGATCTGCATATGGGATGGAAAGACCCTCACCTTGGCGCAGAGGTTACAGAGCCACGACTCCGATGCCCTTTCGTTGGCGGTGAGCGGGGACGGCTCGCTCATCGCCAGCGGTGGCATGGATAGGAGGACCATCTTCTACAAGAAACTGGCTGGAAGCGGCCGTTGGGGCAAGGTATGGAGCCGGCGATACCACGAGCACGATGTCAAAGCGATGGCTTCGTTTGAGAGCGGAAACAAAAACGTTATCGTCTCAGGAGGTAAGCACACCATTGCCCCTGGTCATTGTCCGGGTGAGTTACTAACAGTCTTTCAAAGGCCCGGACGGCGCCCCGGTTATTCTCCCGATGAAGGAGGTCGGACTGGAGAACCACCGACGGCTCTCCCACCTGCCCCAACAGCCCCCGCTTGCCGGCGCCACGAAAGCAAGATTCATGGTTAGCTGGTGGGACCAGGAGATCCGCATCTGGGTATTCCAGCAGCCGGTCGAGGCCATCCGCGGTCAAGTCGACGAAGCGGAGTTCAGGAAGAACCGCAGGCTTCTCAAGAAGATCATCGTCGACACGAATTCCAACCTCTCTTCTGTAGTGATCAGCCCGGATGGCAGCTTCTTGGCAGCTTCGTCGGCGTTAGCTGGCATTAGGGCGTGGCGTCTCGACCACAAGAATCCTACGGTGCCGAAAGAAGTCCGTGTCACCGAGCTCACACTGCCGGCCGAGTTTTCCGGGGTTGGCGCCGCAAATCTAACCATCTCCCCTGATGGACACTGGCTCTGCATGGTGGAGGAGGGGTCGGACGTGTCGATTGCGAGGATATCATTGACAGAGGGCTCGAAAGTACTGTCTCTACCCCAGAAGACCCAGAGGCTAAAACGCCTGCGCCGAGACGTGCCACGCCAGAAGCTCCTCGGAGGACTGGGTGCCTACGATAGGAGCATTACGAAGACCTGCTTCTCGCCCGACAGTAAGATGCTGGCGACAGTGGATCTGGCCGGGTACATCGACACCTGGATCTTGTGCGATGCCGACGACATGGCACAAAACAGAGCGGACCGGTCTTCATCATCGGATGAGTCCAGTGATGACGAGAGCGACGTTGATGGGAAGGCCACAAATGGCACCTCGGGAAGCAAGGAGAGGTGGAGTCGCAATCCCGCTGGAAACCAACTGCCGAAACTGTCGTCAACTCCCGTCGTATTGTCCTTTTCTCCCGACGTGCCTCGTCAGCCTCTGACGAATGGGGCCACAGAGGAGGACGTGAAGAACGCGCATGACGACTACACCCTCCTGGCTGTCACTGCACCTTTCGAGGTACTCACATTCCACCCTCTGAAGGGCACCCTGACGGACTGGTCCCGCCGGAACAAGCGCGCCCAGATGCCCCCGCAGATGCTCGACATCCGCGACCTCGCCATGGGCGTTGTATGGAGCGGTCCCTACGCCATAATCTACGGCCCCAACTTCATCTTCAAGCTCCACACCAGCCTCGACACGAAGGTTTCTCTATCGCAGAGCCAAAAGCGCAAGCGCGCGGAGCAGGATCATGGTGCTGGAAGCAAGATGCAGGTAGGGTCGCTCGGGCCTCACAAGGTCTACAAGCTGGACGGCACGTCGAAGGAGCCGTCGGCGCTTGCCAACGAGGTAGGGCACGAGGATGAGATGGAGATGAGTGATGAGGACGAGGAGAGCGGGGACGCGCGTGGCGGCGAGCTGGAGGCGCTGAGGGAGAAGGAGGGAGAGGGCTCCGAGGGATCGACAAGTGCGGATGGTGGGAGGCGATGGAAGTTGGAGACCAAGTTTAGGCCGATATTGGGGATTGCGCCGGTTGGCGAAGGCGCCGAGAGCGCCGAGGTGGCACTTGTTGAGAGGCCGCTCTGGGAGATTGAGCTTCCCGAGAGGTACGGGGAGGGCAAGGACAGGACGTATTACTAGATGCTCGGGTGTTTGGCATGGTGGTGTTGGCATGTAAAGTAATATAGAGTGAATGGCATATATTCTATCCGGGACGTTATCCGCCTGTGGACTGCAAGCAGAGCACTATTGCAAGTGGGCCGTGAGTGGCTCATATTCAACTACGGGAGTGTTGAATAGGGTCCAATGGTGGACTTCAGTTCACGACTCGTCATGTGCGTCGACTTGCGAAGCTCTTTTACTCACAGCCCGATTCGATGGGTCCCTGGCGCCGCCATCCGGAGCATGGGTGGGCCCACGTGGGCTGTCGTCCGAACAAGAAAAGGTGGGCCGGGGTCCGTGGTCCAGAACCACTCGGGCGGCCTTTGCCCGGCTTGCAGAAACCCGAGGGGAAGAATGAGCGGAGAGGCGCCCAAGGGCTCACAATGCGGAAGAGAACGGCCGTCCTATTTTGTCCCGGTGGCAGCCATGGAATGGAACAGCGCCCCGGCTTGCTTTCTAGGCCGTGACTTGACAAAACCGGGCGCAGGCCAGTGGGAAAGTGTTCCCGTCCTGCCAGATCCACGGCCGAGAACCGCGTATCCCGAGACCGGTTACGCGCAAGCCATCTCTGGGGAGTGGACGATCCTCTCAGTCGATCATCCCCTTTATAAACCAACAGAGGGATTCGTTTCACGGGCTCGAACAAAAAGTCAAGGGTTATTCTAAGCACATATTGGCGGTCGGACGGGTTGATTCCCAGAGGAGTGGATGACGCGTCAGCGGTTGTCGTGGACGTTAGTTTCACACCCAACCCCACCCCTCGTACCTTTCTTTGCGTCCCGTGGCTTCTGACTGTGCTCACTAAGAAAGGTAGTTGAAATGAAGCGTTCAAGCATTCGGAAGGAGACGATTGTTGAGGGTTGAATGCCTCGGGCGGTCGGGAGACTGTAGTCTGGACCAATCCTGCTTGGCGGGGGACCCTGTCCAATTCCAGCGGACACCGGAGACTCGGAGCCGCGGGCCAGGCTACCAGGGACAACAGAGGCATCTCGTACGTCGTATCAATGTACGCAGCCGCGTCTTTATAGTCCGACGACCCCAGCGTCGGATTCATGGGGATGACAAGCCCGCGCCATCCAATTCCGGGTGGAACCCTTCTAAAGGTACAGGTACAAGCACCGCTGGGAGCTTATATCGATGAGGTCTGCCTTCATGATGGGGGTATCGCGGAACAAACACCCAGCTGTGGAGAGGAAAGAGGCGCTAGGGTGAGAAGAACCTGGCTAGGAGAGGCCGTCGTTTCGTCCGAGAGGGAACGGCAGCACGTGCGTGCCTTCTAGAGTGGGGATCCTGCAAAGTGGCTCGATGATAGCGTCCTCTACATATATGGAGGACGAGTCTCTCACACGCTGAGAGGCTTCTTCAACTAGGAAGCCTCCCGAGGGTCGCCTGGTATACCCAAATCATGACGCATCGTGGGGGTTGGAAGAACGAGGTCATCGACACAACTGTGCGCGACACACCATATGCAGTCCAGGTGACGGCCTCTAGATATTGTCATTGGAAGCTCCAGGACTCGAGGACCAAGGGGCCTCCGAGATCAACTTCCAATGCACGTGCTTTCAAGGACGTCTGGGACCGAGACGAATCTTGTGTTCCGTATGACGAGGACTTCCCGGAAAGACCCAGAAGCCACGAGGCTCGGACTCGTGACAAAGCGGGATCCTGCGAATGCGTGGCCATCCCACTAGGGTGAGACAAGGTCCTGGACCTGTCGCCGTCGACAAGAAGTCTCGTGCTGTCGTCTATCCCGTAGAACCTGGGGCCCGTCCTGCATCAAACGAGCCTGACTGCATGGTTCAGTTGATGATCGAAAAGAATACAAACCGGAAGGAGTTTGTGCGCAGAAAAGCCGTCGGATTTCCACATCCATGAGGTGGAGAAGGCCAGACCAGCTCGCACCGAGCTAGCTGCCTGCTTGGCCATCTGAGGCGGCAACTCACGCTCCGCGTGGCCTTTAACGGCGGATTGTGCCTCCTTTTGGCGACTCGGGCAGGGAACAACTCGGTGAAGCGAGACGCGTATGCTCAGTGGAAGTGGCAAGAATGACGACGGTGTTCCCAGTCGCTCCCCAGTCGCGGAAGGATTGACGAGCCCACGCAGATCCTGTTACGTTCAGACGTCGCCGCCCCCGATTTTATGATAACGTCTTGGCGTTTTAGAAGGGTCCTGCAAGACTGGGAATTTCGCCTCCTTTTGCTTACCTCAGCCTACATACTTGGTACTCGGTTTGAGGCATAGGGGCAGAAGGGTCTCGGTGACGCCTGGCCTGCAGGCAGGAACCAGCCGCCCGGGGGGCGAGACTCTCAGGCACTCGAATAAGGCGGGCGCGGTGCGCATAAATACAAATCACAGGAAGCTCTGGCATTTCCGGACTAGTCGACGCCCATGGGATCTATGGAGGCATTGTCGACACTGGCGTTGAGACTCGAAAGAGGCGCTTCAAGACCAAACCCGAAAGGGAAGCCAGCGCCTCGTCATCGCCCCTCCCTCCTGCCGGGCTGTGAACGGGGTGGAGCAGCGGAGGGTGCGGAGTCAATGTACAAGGGGTTTGCGGGATGGCGTAATGGCGGCCAGGGTTCAGGTACCACAGCGGCTGGCTCGACTCCGGGTGACGGGTATCGGTACATCTCTCTTGCGGTGCGCGCCCGAACTGCTGAACTGGCTGCTGGTGGCCGTCGGATTTCGTCCCACTAGAGCGAGCGTGCGCGTCCCATACGCCGCGTGCGACGACTCGGAATACCCCCCAATCTCGAAGATGCGCTCCTGTAGCAGTACCGAGCGAGCACTGATTAGGCACGATCCGGAAGTTAGAGCAGGATGACAACGCCGGGACAAGCAGGAAACACCGTCTGGGGCTCAAATCGCCATTACGTTGACGCTGGGGGCGGTTATTCGCAATGGCGGCCTGGCATGCTAACGAATCAGCGCTTTCGGGTTCATTACGAAATCCGTCTTGCGCAGGCCTCCCTTCCTTACTCCTGCGAATGACGACTCTGGACTGACGACACGGATTACGACTTTTACGAGTCGACGGGGGGGGATCGAATTACTTATTAACGGGCGCTGGAAGCTCTGCGCAGCCCTCCAGAAGTCCAGGCAGCTCTGACAGACCAAGTACCTGTACGCAGAGCGAGTCAGGTCCGACTGGCGAGCGTAAATGAGTTACGACGCCTGATTGGCCCCGCTCACGCAGCTTACGCGTATGCCTTCGACATCTTCCACTTCTCCTCCCCCACAAGTCTGCCGCCAAGCCCACCTCGCCGGCAACAGGTGCCACTCCCCTGCCGATTTCCCTAAATTCCCTTTGGTTCCTCTGGTCGTGCGCTCCCTCCGCCCCAACATACGCCCGACTCGCACACCTTCATTCACATCGCCAACCCGACCATCGAATCGCCCATCGCCCGCGCTTTCTCTCCCGCTCAACCTCCCTTTCCCGCCGACGCCGCAATAATCTCGACGAGGCGACTCCCAGGCGACGACAAACCGGTTTTCAGGAGAGTCGGCGCCTATCCGGAACCGACCGTACCTCAGCGGCCGCCCCACGCAGTCCCTTCGCCCATCACTTCAGCACCGGAGAGGGGAAGTGCCGAGACGGCAAACTCGTCGACATCAGCCGATACTTTAAGCGACGACAAGACGATTCAAGGGAAACACGGCGATTCTATCGAGTAGTGCCGCCGCTTGCGCCTTCGAGCATCACCTCCGTCGCTACATTCTCGCCGCCCGACACCTTTTTGCTGTCGCTCGAATCTGCCTACCATCCGGCCAAGAGTCCGCACTACTACGCTCTCGGAGCACCGAGCCCTGGCAAGAGGAGCAATCTGGCGTATTGCCCTCTCAACCCACCGCGTCCGTGAGGGACAGCATCCAAGGCCAGGCACATCGTACCGTCTTTGAAGCACAACTCGAAAACGGCCGCGACCATGGCGGGCCAAAGACCACCTTTTAACCCTCCCACCGCTCAACCCCGGCAAAACAACGATGACTTCGACGAGGAATGGGCGCGGGACTTGAGGGTGCGGTTCGAGTCGCTCCTGCGCGATAAGCGCATGAACGAATTACGATCTGGTCCCCGGCGGTTACACTCACCATCGCCTCGGGAATGCACTTCGAGCGCCAATCTTCGAGCGTCCGCTTCCAGCGTCTCCAGCAGGCCTTCCACATCCCACGGGAACACCACCCCGCCTGCGTACTCCTCCATCCGCCACCTTCCCAAGATCCCGACGCCGCCCGCCCCCAATGACGCCGTCTCACAAAAGTTCCGCAGCCTCATGATCAGCCTATCGCTCACACCTACCAAGTACGAGAACCCGGGACTTCTCGACGAGGCCCTACAAATCATACCGCTCGACCGGATATACAGCGAAGCGGAGGAAGAGACGCAGATCTTGCGAGCCCAAGCCGAGAGCCTGGGTCGAAGGAAACCGGAGTGGGGATACCAAGATTGTGTCATCCGGGCCCTACTAAGGTATGTGCACGCTGAATTTACTCGCCGGACTACGGCTCTGGGTATCAAAAGTGACTAACCCTTTTTCTTCAAGATGGTTCAAGCGATCATTCTTCACGTGGGTGAACAACCCTCCCTGCCCCGTATGTCTCAACCCGACGATTGCGCACGGCAATGCCGCCCCAACCCCCGACGAGAGCGCCTGCGGTGCGCTACGGGTTGAGCTGTATCGCTGCTCGGCGGCAGACTGCGGCGCCTACGAACGGTTCCCTCGCTTCGGTGATGTGTGGAGACTGCTTCAGACCCGACGTGGACGTGTCGGGGAGTGGGCAAACTGCTTCAGCATGTTGTGCCGGGCTGTCGGAGGGAGGGTACGCTGGGTGTGGAACGCCGAGGATCACGTCTGGACCGAGGTCTACTCGGAACATCAGCAACGATGGGTCCACGTTGATCCCGTCGAGGAGGTATGGGACAACCCGAGACTCTACACAGAGGGCTGGGGGAAGAAGATGTCCTACTGCGTGGCATTCTCCATTGATGGCGCGACCGACGTCACCCGCCGCTACGTGCGGAAGAACGACTACGCCCTTCCGCGCAACCGCTGCCCCGAGGAGGTAATGCTCTTCATCATGCAGGAGATCCGCAACATCCGCCGCGCCAACATGAGCAAGGATGAGAGGTATCGGTTGCAGAAGGAGGACAACATGGAGGACCACGAGCTGAGAGGCTTCGTCGTGGCTTCGATTACGATGGCAGTCACGAGCCTTATTCCCGGGGGGTCCAGTGCCTCTGGAGACGACACGAAGCGGCCAGCGGAGCAGCCCGCTCAGGTGGCGAGGAATCTCGAATACAGAGAATTCAACCCGCGGGATCCGTCTAGGCGGAGAGACTTGCCTTGAACGGATGGCGACACTTACGTACCATCCGGGATGGACAAGCTCTGAGCGAGGCCCCATCTTAGCCTCGCCGTTTCTGGGTAATAATCCCTTGACCCTGGGCACGGGGGCTTAATCTCCTGGGGTGAACCAAGCAGGCCCCGGAAAGCGCTCAGTGTGGAGGTCGGGCAGTTTGCGACATTGGCCCGGCTGCCCAGCATCACCTCGGAGCCCTACACTCGCGGTCCGGTTCTTCCGATATGCGACGTCCCCAGACCATGGCGATACCTTCGCGTACGCGCGCCGCCAAACCAACACTATTGCATTTCGGCCCACTAGGGCCAATTCTAACGGGTTTCTATGTGTCACCCCGTGTAATCGGGGCTTTCGACGCCTCCCAAACCTTCGCTCGGTCATGCCCGTAGCATGCCAATATTCTCTTTTGTTTGTGGCCCAGAGTTCCTACCACTGGGCCGGGGAACCTACTTCAATACCCGTTATTGCACTTTTTTCTTTGTCTTATGATACGAAACCAAAGGAACCGGAAACATGTTTACAATGGTGGGGGGAACAAAGGCATATTACATCGCAGCCGACGGGGAAAAGCTCGGCAGGCGTTCTGTGTTATCTGGCTACCATTTGCCTTTTTTGCTCACTGGCTTTAGCTATTTTTGGGAAGGGAGTTCTGCATTATCGGGGGTGAGGGGTGTATAAAGCGGGCGCATGTTGGGGAGTTGAACGAGAGAGACGAGGGGGCTAGATGCAATATAGCTTGCAAATGAAGATGACAGTTGGAAGTTCAAACCATTAGCCAACCAGAGTGACCGACTTGTGCATTCTTCAAGATAGCCGGGTTAGGGCGAAGTTTGCGTCCCGTTCGGCGGACGCGATCTACGTCGGGCCATGGCCGGGATATCATCTCTGCCTCTGCCACAGGCGTTGCTTCGGCAGCTCGACGGAGTACCCTGCACGGTTCGCACGAGGAGATATCGCATAATTGGAGCGCTAAACGGAACAGTGCCCGGAAAACGCGGATATACCGGTTTCATGAGGGGGTGCTATATTCTGCCGGGATAGCCCGGAGGTCGAGGGCCGGCAGGTGTATGAGGGCCGGGACGGTGGCTGGGGGGGTATCGGCTCTGAAAGCAAGAGCGGGGGGACTTGGGTTCCCGAAGGTGCCGGGCCATAGGGACGGGACTGGCGGTTGTACAACAGCGGAGCTCCACGTCGTCTGGACGTGACGGGCCGGTGGAAGCGCGGATGCTGGGAATGGCCCACCCACGATAAGGAACTGTCCACATCACGGCCTTCCTAGGTCCGGCTGCTCCCGGGTTGCAGTTCCGGAATGAAGCCATGGCAGCACGAGATAGCTCGGCCTGCTTTTGTGAAGGTGCGGTACGAGGCACGGCTTCTGGGTTGCGTGGCCCTGGAAGGGGGATACGGGGTCCGATGCTGTGCGCCCTCGGCTTTCAGGTTTGATACCGTGCTACTTCGGGAAGCCTGGGGGCATGGCAGGGGGCAGGGAAGATGTGCGAGACGTGTTCCGGAGAAAGAGAGATGATAGTTGTTGGCTGGCGTTGCGTCTGACGGCACTGCGAGCGAGGCGTTGTTCTTTGTTGCGGGATGGACCCCGGCGACATGAGGTAATATCGGATCGGAGGCTACACCAGCCCGAGAGGAAGCAAAATGCCGGCAAACACACAGCCACTCTTCAAATCCACTCCCCGAGAAAGATTGGACTTGACAACAAGCCTGGGGCATCTCACGAAGGATCCTGGGAGCCCGAGGTCCAGGCTCAGAGTCGACCAGCTGTGGTGGGGAATTGTGGGGAACTGGCCGGGGTCTGGAGGGACGCGACCACTGTATTATGTCGCGTCGCCCTCGCGCGGCGCGCCCCGGTCGTGTTCCAGCCACAGTCTCCCGCACCATAAGAATTGGCCGCCGCGCCCGCTCGTCCCATACTGACTTGTGCCCATTCCACACCAATCTGAACAGCCCACCACGAACACACACATCCACAGTATCAACAACATCAACAATCACATATTCTTCCCATCCGGCGGCAGAACAACTCCAACCCAACAACCATCACCACCAATTGCTCGGCCCAAAACCCGCCACAATGGTACTCAAGCGCAAGCGGTCCGCCTCGGAGCTCAGCTCGCCCTGCTCCACAACAAGCACCATCTCCGCCTCGTCGCCGGTCCCCTTCTCCTTCTCCTTCTCCTCGCCCATGGCCAACGCGCCGCACCTCCCGAGCCGCACCCTCAAGCGCTCCCGCGACTCCCGCCCGTCAGACGACGAGGTGCACCGTAAGTTCTACGAATGGCGCGCCCACCACCACGGCGGGAGCGGGAACTCACCTGTTGTCGTGCCAGGGCGAACCCTCGGCCTGCTGTACAACGCCCAGCGCCAAGGCCCGTTCGACGCCGCCTCGCCGTCACCGCCCGCCGGCCACCCCGCCCCCGAGGCGACGGGTCTGATGGGAGGGGCCCAAAGGTCGCTGCATAGCTTCTGGGCGATTCCGTCGGCGCCGAGCTCTATGGGGTCAGCACCGAACGCCGGGATGGATGGTGCGACGAGTTGCGACGACTGCGGGGGCGATCTCCCGGGCTTCGAGGCGGACGCTATGGATATGGATATGGACGGCGGGCTGGGCTCGGCGTGCGGGCCCTGTGGGAAGCGCGTCTGCGGGCATTGCTCAGTCACGAACGTGGACGGGCAGAGGCGGTGTCTACAATGTGCAGGGAGGAGGGTGTGGGTGGGTGGCCTTGGGTGGACGGCGGCTCCTGGCGTTCCCGTCTGCTAGAGCGTGTGTGCCTTGGGCGTTGTGTGATGGGCTGCGATGGATTTATAGCTCGTTTTGGATGGCGTTTGGGACTGGGAGCGGAAATGGCGTTTCAGGGACATGGCTGGCATTGGTTTCGCCGCCGGTACAAATCGGTAGTAACAAGAGCTTCACATCTTGGTCAGTTGGTCATCCGACACGGTTCTTGTTGAATGCATATGTGATCTTGGGCGCTGGAAGTAGGGCAAGTCTGCTGCATCATCAACTCGTGTCTGGGTGCATACATATGTATTGTACGAGGCTCTTGCAATGCGCAGTGCTCAGTTACCCCTCCATGTCATGCATTTGATGGAGCTGGGATGCGGGGCACTTCTGCTTGCCGCACCACCGCCAAACACGCTCCCCACCCCACCTCCGAGCTCCCACCTCCGAGCTCCCGCCTCCGAGCTCCCAGCTCTCCCAGCTCCCAGCTCTCTCCCGACTGGCTGCCTTATCGTTCGGTTATTTCTCTCCCAAGATCTCTCTCCCCCAAACCTGAACATCTCGTATCTCTTGATTTCGAGAGACGAACAGCCGCAAGATGTCGGCCCGGTCTCGCCCCGCAAGCCACGCCGATAGCTGGTACGACGGCAACCCGAGCGAACTCTCTGACGAGCTTGAAGACAACCTCGCCGAAGTCCCCAGCTCCCTCCATGACAGCACCCTGCCCATCCCGCGAGCGAGGGTGATCATCGCCCCGTACGTACTCAAACCTACTCCTTCCCGCACCCCCTACCACCGCTTCTACCACCTCTAAACCCCGTCCGCCGGCCCCAAAACTAACCACCTCCCCAGCCATGCGGGCTACTCCTACTCAGGCCCCTGCGCCGCCTGGGCCTACAAGTGCCTTGACCTGGCCAAGGCCAAGCGCGTCTTCGTCCTCGGGCCCTCGCACACCTACTACCTCTCCGGCTGCGCCGTGACCACCTGCACCACCTACGAGACGCCCCTCGGCAACCTGGCAGTCGACACCAAGACCCTCGCCGAGATCAAGAACAAGGGTTCGTTCAAGGACATCCCCTTCCGCAACGACGTCGCCGAGCACTCCCTCGAGATGCACCTCCCCTACCTCTACAAGCGCCTGCAGCAGACCTTCCCGTCGCCTGACGCCTTCCCGCCCATCGTCCCGCTGCTCATCGGCGACAACAACAGCGCCGAGGAGAAGGCCGTCGGCAAGCTGCTGGCGCCGTACCTGTCCGACCCGGAGAGCGCCTTCATCGTGAGCTCCGACTTCTGCCACTGGGGCCGCAGGTTCGACTACGCCGTGTACTCCCCCGCCGCCGAGTTGGGCAGCCTGAAGTCCATATCGCGGTCCGCGAGGGTGGACGGGAAGCCCATCCACGAGACGATCAAGATGGTGGACCAGCTTGCCATGGACGCCATCGAGACGGGGAGCCACGACGCGTTCTACGGGAACATTGCCGAGACGAAGAACACAGTTTGTGGGAGGCACCCCATTGGCGTCACCATGGCGGCCATGGAGGAGCTGGGTAAGGGTTACAAATTCAGGTTTGTGCAGTACCAGAGGAGCGGGCTTGTTGAGGAGCCGGACGACTCTAGCGTCAGCTACGGGGCGGCTTACGCCGTAGTGTGAGAGGGGGCGGGCTCTAAGGCGGGGATGGCGCGAATAAGGTTTCCCAGGAGAGAAATGGCGCGATGGATGTTTCTCCTATAGTCTAATACGATCCGTCCCACCGCGGCCTTTATATTTCCTAGGCTTTAGCTGAGAGGGCTAGACGTGGATATGAGATGCCGAGGATGGGATGAAACCCGGTCTCAATGCCGTCTCTTGTCCAAGTCGCATAGTTGTGGTAGCAGCGGCATGCCCTCCCAGAAGCTCGAATCGCCCCTCCGGCCTTGAATATATACGCCATATGTCTTGAGTTAGTGGCTAACGAGGTTTCTCTGCGTGCAGAAGGAGAAGGGCGCGCGCGAAGCTCTCCTCTTAAGCGCCGCGCCGGCCAGGGCACACCCTGTCCTCAAAAGCAAGTGCGGGCCACATTGGAGGGCAGATCTTGGATAAGCTCTGACTGCCAAGTCCGACGTCGATCTGTCAGAGATCGCTCTCGGAAGGATTTTAGAAGGGCATGGTGTGGCAGATCTACGGTTCGCCGCACCGGGGAGGCGTCGGTTACTGAAGAGCTGGGAGTGACAAAGCGTAGCGTACGGTGGGTAACAGAGCGCTCGACTCGGGACGGGGGGCGACAGCGCGTGGCGATGGTGCGTGTCCCGAGGGTCAACGCGCGTAACCGACTAGGTGTAAGTAGTGGAACGGAGAACCGAGGGGCCGGAACACGCTCCTCCTCAACCTTGGTTGCGTATGCGCCGTCACGATGCCTTTTGCCACCGCCGTCAACATGGAGAGGCCCAAGTGGGGCTTGGGCCTGTGGCTTGGATTCGACGACGTCGGCTCGGTAAGGGCTCAAGGCAATGACGTGTGTTAAGAGGGGCACAAGACAAGGAGGGTCTGCCAAAGGTATGGCCTGCGAAAGCCGGCGCACTAGAACGGGAGAAAATGGGGGCGGCGGACTGAGAAGGCAACGCGAGCTGATCTTGCAGCGAGACCGCTGAAAATGTTGCGTCAGGCTGTCTGCTTAGCGGCCGCCACCGAACAAACGACGAATCCCACAGCCCCAGACGCGGCTCAACCCCATGTTACCATGCGTGGATACTATTTAAAGTATCAGCTGGGGAATGCGGAGTTGGCGCACGGGACCGCCGGCCTCAAGGGCCCGAGTTGATGAAACGGTTCGGGTTGTGAACCGCGCGCTTCCTTGACTGGGAAAGTTCCTTGACCAGTTCGAGGCCGGTGCATGTTGTCTTTTCAAACGCCCTTCTGCATGGCAGCGTGCCTGGTTTCACGACCCCGAGTCCACCGTGTTGCACCGGTACGACAAGAAGCGAGAGGCTGGGCTTACGGTTGGATGCTGACCGCTGGCCTCCCTTTCGCCCGTCCGCAGAGGGGGTCGTGGAGATTTAGCCAATGATGATGTCGGATGTTCATATTCCACACATATTCTTGCGCAGTCAGACCCAGCTCTGCTGCAAGGTGTGCCGTATGGCCGGCGCTGTGGGTGGCATCTTTCGTCAGCACGCCCTTTGTCGGCATGTCATATTGATACGTAGTAAAGTGTGGGAAGACGTTATCGCGGGAGATGAATGTTGGAAATGACGGGCGGCAATTTGTGAGATGAGGGAGACGACCGCAATCCAGGCCTGGCGAAGATCGAAATCCTGACGCTCATTCACCCCTGGAGACGTTCCACAGCCGACGATCATCCTTGCCAGGTCGGCCCTTTCTCTCTCCACTTTGCTCGCTCTTTCCAGGGGCCACCCGCCCACTGCGCGAACAGGCGCACTGTTAGCCACAGGACACTAGGCTCTACCTAAAGCTGCTTAGTGTGCAGGTCCATTGCGTTCTTGGTGGGAGGAAAGCTTAAAACGCCACTAACAGCACCCTCTCGGTGGGCCTCGCCCTCCCCTGATCCTTTCGGCTCGTTGGTGGAGATCAAATCCGGACGGTGCGCGGATACAGTACAGCCCACTCCGTAAGATTTTGGTTCCTCGCCAGAGCCCCTGCGCATGTAACATCGCTTCTCAGCTCCAGCATTTCCCGCTCCCTCTCGCCCATCCCAAACACTTCCGGAGACAATCCATTCGCAAAATCTCTCGCAACCCCGACCCTCACCACCACTCAGTCCCCCCCGTCGTCCGAATACTGTTCGCAATCCCGGAAAGTCGTCGATATCGCTCGTAGGACCTCCCCGAGGTCGAAATCCGCGCCTTCCCCATCGGCGGCCGCCCCTTCTCCTAATTCCTCTCGCCAGCCGAAGCGCGGCGAATCTCCAGCAACATGAGCGTGAGTTGCCCGATTTCTTGGCGATCAATTATCATCATTTCATCCCTCGCGGGCTCTCTAACCCTGGTGTCCCCTCGTCGCCGTGGCTCCGTCTCGCTCCCGTTACCCCTTTTCGCAGGCAGAGCCCTCGTATCGTTGCTGAGTGCCAATGCTGACAATCGAAATAGTACGGGTTAGTCCTTTCCGCCAGAGCAGCCGTCTGACTGCCAACTCGCGACCCACCGGCCGTTACTAATTGATATATTCGCGACAGATACGGAAGGCAAAACCCCTTTGACGAGAGGGATGACCCCTCGATAAGCGGTGGTTATGGGGCGCCGCCCAGGCAGCCGCCCCAGGCTGGGTTCGGTCAAGGCCCCTCGCCGTATGGCGGCGCGAGGAACAACAACTACGGAGGTATGTCGTTCCGCGTGCTTGTACGCGCTGCGGGCGCTGACAGTAGCTAGGCGGGAACAACATGGAGATGTCGTCCTTCTCGCAGCCGTCTACTGGCGGCTTCGGCGGCGGCGGCGGCAACTCGATCCTGAACGAATGCAGCGATATCGACAGGGGCATCGATCAGGTCGACCAGAACCTAGGCCAGCTTCGGAACATGCACCGCGCCGCGCTTGGCGATACCGACACCTCTAGCGGCAGCCGCGTCAACCGCGACGTCGATGCCCTCTCCTCCGAGACGATGAGCCTCTACCGATCACTCGTGGACCGCGTCCGCAAGGTCAAATCGAGCCCCGAGGCCAACCAGCCAATGAATGCCCGCCAGGTCGAGCGTGTCGACAGGCGCCTAAAGTCTGCGATCCAGCAGTATCAGTCCGTGGAGGCCGACTTCCAGAGCGAGATGCAGGGCCAGATTGCCAGGCAGTTCAAGATTGTGCGGCCGAACGCGACCGAGGAGGAAGTCAGCCGGGCCGTCGACGGTGCCGAGGGCGGCCAGGTTTTCACCCAGGCTCTGATGCAGAGCAACCGCCAGGGCCAGGCGTCCGCGGCGCTCAACAACGTCAAGGACCGGCACGCGCAGATCCTCAAGATCGAAAAGCAGATGTCGGAGCTGGCCCAACTGTTCCAGGATATGAACACTCTCGTCGTCCAGCAAGAGGCTGCCGTTCAGCAAATCGACCAGCAGGCCGAGGATGTTGTCGAGAACCTCGACAAGGGGAATACCGAGATCGACACGGCTGTCAAGACGGCCAGGGCGACCCGCAAGAAGAAGTGGTGGTGCCTTGGTATCACTGGTATGTTCATACTTCCCATCTTAACGGAGCAAGGAGGCTAACTTCATTCACAGTCCTCATCATCATCGTCGTCGTCATTATTGTCGTCGTATACCTGGCGGGTATGTATCATCCACTTTTGCCCCTCGGCTACACTCTTGGCAGGCTCGGTCCTAACCGTATTATAGTTACCGGTCAGCTCGGAAACAAGGGCGGCGGCGACAACAACAACGACAGCAACAACAACAACAAGCGAGGCCTCTCCGGCATTGACGCCGATAGCGTCAGGGCCGCGGCCGCGATTGTCGGGAGGGTCCCGAATCTCCCCCGTCATCTTGCCGAGGCGGTACAATCAGGAGCCCTTGCGCCCAGCGCCAAGTTCAGACGCATGCTTCAGGAAGCGTAATGCGCCCACCCTACGTTTATTCGCCGGTGGATGGAAGAGACGTACTGTCCTGGTGTTGTGACAGGAGAGCGTCTGTGGTTTCTAGTTGTATAAAATGGCATCCTGTCTGCGTGTCATGGCCAGAGACCTGGGCTACTATGCATTCAGGGGTCTACTGATCGCTAGCATTTTTCCTATCTGCGTCTGTGTCCCTCCTTCACTTTGGCAGCAAGCAGGGCAGGAAAACGGGGGTTCTTTGTTTACATGGCACCTCCTTTTTTGGTTGTTGTGTAGTACTGTCGCTCTGTGGCCTTCTTTTCGTTTGTTCCTCGGGGGTTCTCTTTTCTCTTACTACATTGCGGTTCTTCCACTTCCTTCTGCGGAGCAGTCTTTGTTTTGTGTTTTTTTCTCGAAACGTATAGGTATTTAGTAAAAGAACTGACAATGGTAATTCTTGCTCTCCTTGGAAGTTTGATAAGGATGTTTCTTGCGTGGGGAACTGACTGGTGACGGGGAATTTGTCTCATTGGGTATGGTTTGGGATGTTGTCTTGGGTTGTCTTGGCTCGGGGGTCCCTTGACAAGGATTGGGATGGTCGCACTTGGTTCTTGGCTTCCCGGGGCCCACGCGAAAGCTTGGCCTGAAATCCATGCGGACGGGTGCATGCTTTGTGTTTGGCATGCAACGCTTCTATCGGCCGGCTCTGGTTATCCACTAATCGCACTGCAGACAACGTCGGGATAGCACGAGAGCCTGGATTGGTTCATTACATAGTATTACATTAGATGGAGCTATTATGGCCCTAGGTCCTAAACGTCGTAGAAGTCGTGAGATGGTCAGAGTGGTCATCGCTATAATCAAGTAGAAGTCGGGTTATTAGATGTTCGGTGTGGGAGCAGAGTTGTGGCCGTCTTGATGCCGTGAAAGCCCCCGGTGAATGGGTCGCGGGCTCAGCGTCGAGTTGTAAGCGTGGCATCACCAGCTGTGCGGCGTCGTTCGCTTCGTCAGGCGTCCATCCTCTGGCTGAGGGGAACGACTTCGAGCACGAGGCCGGGGTGGTCCGTCGTTTCCGGCCGAGCGGAATGGAGACGAGAAAACCGCCGAATCCCGCCACTATGAGGATCGTGAGCGTAAGGGTCCGATGGGGGGCCCAAGCAGCCGCCGCTTCAATCTCCGACCGGGTCCTCGGGCTGAGCCTGCTCTTCGGTCCTTTCAGGGCTCTTTCCCTTCTCCTCAACCTCCTGTGATCTCTGGTCTTCGGTCCTTTCAGGGCCCTCCCCCTTCTCTCCAACCTCGTGTATTCCCTGCTCTTCATCATTCTTCTCGCTGGTTTCCTCAGGCTCGTCAGGCTCACCTTTGCCCTCCAACAAGCCCCTCCTCCTCGCCTCCCCAGCCCCAACGACCCTCCTCAAAACACCCATCCGCCTCTCAAACTCCCCGACGAGCGCCCCATACTCCTCTCTCCCGTCCCGAGCGCCCTCCGAAGCCTCCACGTCCCCGAGCTCCCCCTCGACGCCCTCGATCCTCAGCATCAGGCCGCCCGCTCCCCCCTCTTGCCCCTCGGCGTCCTCCATCGGCCGCAGCCTGGCGTCGACGACGGCCCAGTCGGCTGATAGGCTGGAGGCGTGGGATACCTGCCATCCTTGGTCTCCCGGTTCTAGATCGAGCAGCACCGAGCGGGTTGCGTCCGCGCCGCCAGATGCGGCGGGGTCCGAAGCTGTAAGGGCACGGGTTAAGACCTCCGGGTCGTCGTCGGCGAATATGTAGTGCACATGGGGGTGGTGTGTGGTTTTCGAGGTGGAGTTGTGCACGAGGGTGAACAGCTGCGGCAGCCTCTCATCGGGCGCCTCTCGAGGCTCGTCTTCTTGCCGGGGTTCGTGCTGCTGCCTGGGCGGGGAGGCGGGCGGCGGGTTGGGAGATCCGGCGTTGGCTGGCGACGATGTTGCCTGTGCGGGGGACGCCATAGCGAGAGATCCACGATGGTAGGGCTCGAGAGTTGTTTCTTGCCGGGTAGCTAAGGGGAGATGGAGGTCGAGAAGCCGCTCCGATGCATGGTTGCGAGGTTGGAATGGTGGGATGGTTGCTGCGGGAGGTGTCGGCTTGCGGTGCCGATGGGGTGGGAGCTGTCAGCTTATCTTATCATCACGTGAACTGCAGGGGTGATGATGGTGTTAGACAAGGATCCGTGGGACTGTCCCGCTTCGGTGCGGCGTCTTCGGCATTGTCCCGAGAGTTTGGTCCTCTGTGATAAACATGATTGCGATTACCATGGGCCAGGAGTCCCATCCATCAGGCTGTTGCACCTTTCTACGTAGAGCTTTTTTGTACAGAAGGGTCTGCCCGTAATCTACAAGCAGAGGTATCTCAGGACAACAGTTAAGCAAGTTCGACTTATCCTTGCAGCCTCAACATCATATCATCATACACATAGGGTATCCCGATGGAATGTAAACGCCCGGCTCAAAAAAGACCGCTCATGGGGCTCCCCCAAGGAAACTAAGTACGCCGACGCCAAAACACAGCCGGTATCCACCCGTCGCCCGGATCTTGGTAAGACGTATCACGCCTCGACCTCGGAAGCCGTTTCAGCAGCCGGCTCATTCCATTCGAACCCTGTGCAGAGCGGTTAGTCGCAAGCGAGGTCACAATAATCGACGGGGCCACATACTCTGTCGGCACATGGGACATTGGCCCTTGGCTGATTCTTGCTTTATCCACTCGAGGATACAATGCTATGGAGATGTAAGCGCACGAACGCTAGGACAGGAGGGGAAATAGGGACGGGGTTGCTGCATATCTCATACCATATGGAATACGTGGCCGCAGGTCCCAGATACTGCAGGGGAGGAAAGGAGTCAGAAATCCACAGTATAAACATGGGTGCTTCGACAAGACGAACAGATGCTGCAACCATCGCCAGGGTATTTGCAGCTTGGGCAGGCGCCATCGTAATTGACTTGGCAGATACCACACACGTCGTCATCGGCGATGTCCCACCTCCAGGTTGCGACAGAGCTCCAACTTGATATTTTGACCTTCATCGCGGCGTTGTTGACATTTGGGCGAAGCTGCTCTGTTGTGGTGTTGAAGCGCGACGCCCACATTGCAGGCATTCGATGTGTTTGGTTCAATTGGGAACTGGGAGCTGATGCCAGCTGGCGACAATTGCTCTCTTCCCGTGAGGAGGCGCAAGCGGGGTGGCCCAAGCTCCGGCAGCCATCACGTTCCTTATCGCTTGAAAATACCAGCCATTCTTGCAACACTCACGATCCCTGTGGACCTTGCACAAGCCTCTCGATACAGCAAGAATTGATATCAATTCAGGCCCAGAACATCCTCCCAAACCCCCCAATCCATTTGGGATGCACCGAAAAAGGGCCCACCCTCTTTGGACTCATTCCCTTTGGTCCTCGGATGAGGTGACCAGGTGAATCCTCACCACAGACAACCCCTCAGCCGAGCCAACCGACCACATTCACACACCTCCAGCTCGGGACCTCGTGCCACGCCACACCGATACGAATTGAGATACCCCTACCCTCACATAATGTCCGCCATATTCCGCTCCTCCCCCCGGATGGGGCTCCAGCAGCTCGGTGCGCACGTCGCTCGATCTGCCGCCTCCCCGACCACCCGCTTCTTCTCCTCCTTCCTCGTGTCTCCCAAGGAGCTCTCCGACGCCCTAGCGAAGAACCCGCCGCGCATCAGCCCCGAGCCCAAGACCATCCCCGTCTGCGCGTCGTGGTTCCTCCCCAATGACGGCCGCTCGGGCATCCAGGTCTTCCGCGAGAAGCGCATCCCCAAGGCCCGTTTCTTCGACCTCGACAAGGTCATCGACAAGCGGTCGCCGTACCCGCACATGCTTCCCGGCTCCAAGGAGTTCGCGCTCGCGATGAGCGAGATTGGTGTCCGCCGGGACGACACGGTCGTGGTTTACGATTCGAAAGAGCTTGGAATCTTCAGCGCGCCGAGGGTCGCTTGGACCATGAAGCTCTTTGGCCACCCCAATGTGCACCTTCTCAACAACTTCAAGCTGTGGGTTGACGAGGGATACCCTACTGAGTCTGGGGAGCTGTACAGCGTTGACTGCTGCACCTATCCCATCCAGCCGATTGAGGAGTCCAAGGTCGCTTCGTTCGAGCAAGTCAAGGAAGTCGCGGAGGACTACGGCAAGGAGGGCTCTGAGGGCGTGCAGATCCTGGATGCCCGTCCCGAGGGCCGGTGGTCTGGGAAGGACCCCGAGCCCCGCCCGTCTCTGTCTTCGGGGCACATGCCGGGATCCATCAGCCTACCCGCCAGCGCAGTTCTTGACCCCCAGACTAAAGCTTTCTATGAGCCCGAGAAGCTGCGCAAGATCTTCCAGGAGAAGGGAGTGGACCCCGAGAAGCCCATCATCAGCAGCTGCGGCACTGGCGTAACCGCCTGTGTCATTGAGACGGCCTTGGAAATTGCCGGCTATGGCTCGCCAGAGGCTCGGAGGGTGTACGACGGTAGCTGGACGTAAGTCATGCCCGATATATACTCTAGAGATGTCTCGCATTACTAACTCATTGATAGTGAATGGGCCCAGCGGGTGAAGCCCGAGGAGAACCTCATCGTCAAGACAGAGGGCGACAATTAGGCCCGAGGCTGTCGTGGTGGACATACGGACGCGCATATGAGCTGAACCGGTTTCCTTGCGTTTGCATTACATCTCCATTCCCTGGTATTTCGTCACGGTTCGACACGGATACATTGTATGATAGTTTTCACCTCGACACGGCTGTTTTCCGTGCAAGAGCGCGAAGCCAAGTGAATTGAAGCTTGCGCTCCATCCATTCCATCTCCTCTGATACCTGTGTCGCGTACAAATATGTAAAAATACAAGATTTCAAGCCAGATGCGCGACAACTCCTGAATCCTTGGTATTTCGTAGTCACGAGCCTCGTGCGGTTGCCCGTCTCACCGAGTCCTCACCGAGCGATTGGGGTACGTACCGTTTTGGAAGTTTTGCGCCTGCGAAATCAGGCATCACAACGATTTAGGGCTCGAAAACGGGACCACACCAAAAATTACCCTCACCGTCCACCCCGCCAATTCTTCACAAAAAGTTGCGAGCCGGCGACCCCATTCCACACCCACCACCCGACTCACCTCGACATTTCCGCCCGACCACCCAACTAACCCCCAACCGAATTCGACGTCCGACGACGCGACTCGAACAACTCAATACACAATGGCTGACCGTGGCGGTGACCGTGGTGGTGCCCGTGGCGGCTTTGGAGCTCGCGGCGACAGGGGCCGTGGCCGTGGTCGCGGCCGTGGACGCCGCGGCGGCAAGAACGAGGAGAAGGAGTGGCAGCCCGTCACCAAGCTCGGCCGTCTCGTAAAGGCCGGCAAGATCAACAGCATGGAGGAGATCTACCTGCACTCGCTCCCCATCAAGGAGTACCAGATCGTCGACAACTTCCTTCCCAAGCTGAAGGATGAGGTCATGAAGGTGCGGCAGCCCGAGTCTCCCAGGCCGTTTGAGCTTGGATTCTCAAGGATCCGGAACCCCAGAGCTCCCCTGTGGACGCGAATTAGCAATTGGAACGGGTGACTGACCAGGATTTCCCACAAAACAGATCAAGCCCGTCCAGAAGCAGACCCGTGCCGGTCAGCGCACCCGGTTCAAGGCCGTCGTCATCATCGGTGATTCCGAGGGCCACGTCGGTCTCGGCATCAAGACCTCGAAGGAGGTCGCCACTGCCATCCGCGCTGCCATCATCATCGCCAAGCTCAGCGTCATCCCCGTGCGCCGCGGCTACTGGGGCACCAACCTTGGCCAGCCTCACTCGCTTCCCTGCAAGCAGAGCGGCAAGTGCGGTTCCGTCACCGTCCGTGTACGTATATCCCCGCAGCTGCGCTGGCAGCGAATTTCTCGTCGGAAACACGTACTTGGGTGCTAACACTTTCTCGCCAGCTCATTCCCGCCCCCCGCGGTACCGGCCTTGTCGCCTCCCCCGCCGTCAAGCGCTTCCTCCAGCTCGCCGGTGTCGAGGACTCGTACACCTCCTCGGCCGGCTCCACCAAGACGCTCGAGAACACCCTCAAGGCCACCTTCAGCGCCGTGTCCAACACGTACGGCTTCCTCACGCCCGACCTCTGGACCGAGACCAAGCTCGTCAGGAGTCCCCTGGACGAGTACGCCGACACGCTACGGGAGAAGCGCTTCTAGGCGCTGGTTGTTTTCGGCGACGGAAGGGATGAAGGAAATGCGGCGTTTTCGTGACGTCTTGTTTGATTTGGCACGCTTAAAAACGGAACATCTTATGTCACTTTGGTCGTTGCATGGGGCGGCTGGTTAGGGCATCGGGTTGAGGCTAGGTAGACGTAGCTTCAATCCGGAATTTGACCCTGTCAAGACATACCAAGTTTACGGGTGTTATCCGCATGTGATGGGGCTTGCGTTTGCCGTTTGATACTGCTTGCTGGCCCACGTTACGCAACTTGGCAAGCAGTTACATGCACACGAGGGGTTGGCATAAGCAGGGACCTTTCCCGGTTTCAGTGTAACTTGCCCTTCGAATTAACATAACAAACAGCGGCGGAAAACTAGCGGAACCAAAAGCACAAAACGCCCGCCACAACCCTTTCGCACGGGGCCGTCATCACCCTCTACTCGCCCTCGTCCATCCTCTCCCGGTCACCGGTGGGAGATGGCACCGGGCCATCCACTTTCATAGCCTCCGCCGCCTCCGCGTCCACCTCCTGTTCAACCATGACGGCCCCAGCACGCGTGGCCGCCGTCGACACGCGTGACTCCCTCTTCACTGACCGCAGCACGGCACAGGCCCGCCGCCTCCCCCCCGAACTCCTAATTCTTTCCTGCAGCTCCTTGCTCTGCAGATGGACGGGCCACCTCCTGATGTGGAAATAACCCCTCGGGCGCTTGACGTCCGGCCTCGCCCACGACCACACGCCGTCCCTTCTCCACAGGGTCTTCTGCCCCTTCGCGGAAGGCACCTGGCGCCACCGCGCAGGCCAGAGCATGGTCTTGTTCTCGTGCGCCTCCCTCAGCACGCCGGCGTACACGGGGCCCAGGTCCTCGCCGTCCTCTACCTGCGCGTCGTCGCTCGCCCACTCGGGGTTGAAGCGCCGCGGGTCGGCATAGCGTACGACGTCGCGGTAGTCCATCGTGTGCCGGGTTCCCTTGGCGTCGCGGTGCGTCTCGACTTTGCGCTCCCAGTTGCGGGTGAGGTCGCGGTAGGTGGTCCGCAGGGCGGCGCGCTGGGCGTCGGTCGGCGTGTCGGAGGCGAGGGCCTGCTCGAGGTGCCGGATGGTCTTGCCCAGGCGCCAGGCCGTGCGCTTCAGGAGAGGCGCCGTGGTGGCCTGGTTCACACGCCTGACGTTGGGACTGAGCCCGACGAGGGCCTCGTACGTAAGGTAGGTCGGGGCCGGGCGGGGACGGGCTCCGGAGGCAGAGTTCCAGTAGTACGTTTGCTCCGGGTGAATGGTCGTCTCGGGGCGGGAGTAGGTAGCTTCGGCCCCCTTCCTGTTGATCCTGTGGCTCTCCGTCAGTCTTTTCCTCTGCCTGCCTCGCGATCCAGAAGGGGTGGAAGCAACTTACGAGATCCTCTTGAAAGCCTCGAGGTCGCCTAGATATTCCGTGGCCTCCTTGAGGGTGAATGGCATCCCCTGTACGGGACCGTTGGTTCGCGTGTTTACGGCATCAACGACCTCGTTCAGTGTCGCCTGCTTCCCAGCCGACGAGAATATGCTCACCGTGCTAATGTCCGCGACGAGAGCCTGAACGTGGTCCGCAAAGATGCGCTTGCGGGGGCTCCACTCCCTGGGCACGAGCTTGAGCATCATGTCGTTGATGGAGACGTGCGACATGCGCTCCAGCAGCTCGATATCCGCGTCGTTGTGCGTCATGACACACACCTCCTTATCCCCGTCACCTCCCTTGTCAACATCGTCACCGGAGAACATGTCCACGTCTTCCATAGCCGGCGGCATCCCCTGGAGACCTAGCCGCGCGTTAACGAGGACATCGGCGAGGATCGGGCGAGGGCTAAGGCGCGAGGCCGTCTCGAGATCCCGCAGAGTCCTCTCGAGGCGCCCGAGGAGCTTCTCGTTGGTGTGCCGCTCCTCGTTGACGTCTACGGCAGTGAACGGCCCCTTGAAGTTCGTCTCCGGCACGGGTGGATACTTTGCCTCGTTCCGCCCCACGAGCGTCTTCCTCGCGGCCTTAACCTCGGGGATCTTCTTCCGCGCCCAATTCCCTTGGTTCTCGAGCATCATGGTGTGCCAGAAGTTGTATGCCATGGGGTCAAAGTCGTCCTTGGGGATCTGGTCGGCGCCCAGCTTGGCGGACTGCCAGATGATTCCGGGGCGCGTCTTCTTCTCCCGCTGCTCGGGCGTACGCACGACAAGCTTCCGCCAGGGGCTGCTGACGGCCTGGATCTCCCTCGTCTGCGAGCCGAGGGTCCTCAGGGCCAAGGTCAGCGCCGCGCGGTTGGCGCCGCGGAACTTGGAGAACTGCAGGAGCTGCTTGTTCCTCCCCGGCTTGGCGCCATCGCCGGCCGCCTGGTGCTCGTCTGGGCGGTACTTGAAGTAGCACGACCTCTTCAGCTCCTCGTACGTCCGCAGAGGCCCCTGCTGCATGCACGCGGTGAAGGTGTTGTCCTCGGTCTCGCACATGTTGAATCCGTCGGGCCGCTCGTGCGGGATGGCGCGATCGTGGTTTTTGGAACGCCACTCCGCCGCCGGCCGCCGGGTATCCGGGACCTCGGGGGCTTTCATGGTCCAGTAGAGCTTCTCGTCGGCTCGGAGCTCCTTGAGGAAAGCGCCCCTTAGCTTTCCGTCGGGGATTCTATACATGTTGTCCCAGACGCTCTCCGGTGGCCCGTGGAGGAGGTTCCTGGGCGCCAGCGGGTCCCTGGTCACGGCCCTCTGCGGCTTGGTTCCGATGCCGGGGCCCTTGACCGGCGGGAGCCTCTCGCTCTTCAGGGGTGTCTCGTCGAAGTGGAGGGTGAGAGCGGGGGTCCCGTAGTGGTAGTCTTCGTATTCGATGTGCATGCGCAGCATCTCGATGGCCTCCCGCAGCTCGCTTCCCCAGCGGTGCTTCCCCTCGTCGTAGTTGACGAGCAGGTACGCAAGGTACTCGGCGATCTCGGCGACATGGCTGGCCCAGTTGGGCGTGCGGTCGATGTCCTCGTCGCTTAGGAAGTTGTAGACGCGCTTGAGGGTGACGACGGGACCCGAGATGAGCCAGCCTTTGTACGGCTGGTTCTGGAAGTCAGCGACCTTGCCGTTGCGGGTGGCTTTGTGCCAGCCCAGAAACCAGTCTACGCCCGTGGCTGGCTTGGGCGAAGGGGCATGGGCTGGCTTCTGAGAGCCCTCGGAGGGTCGGGCGTTGATCTTGAAATCCCGGAGAGGAGAGACGAGTCCCGACGAGTTGGCACTATCTTCCGGCGTCGGTAGCCCTCCAACAAACGCCCCGGGCGTTTTCGGGATCTCGCCCTCTCCGGGAATGCCGTCTGGCTTTCGCGAAGGGGTTTCATCGCTTTTGCTTTCCCGTCTGTCCTCGGGCGTCGGGGGCTCCATGGCTATGGCCCTCTTAGCAATGGGCCCCTGTTGGCCCGGCTCCTCCTCCTCGGATCTGCTTGTGTCATCTTCCAGCACAATCATCACGTCGTGTGTGTTTGGGGCCCTGCTGGCCAGCCCCATAATGCCGGCCTTTGCGTCCAGGCGGAGCGTTGCCGGGTCCCGGACCACCATGTAGGTAGTCCCTGAGATCTGCATCTCAATGTGTCTCCCGTTGGCAACGTCCTCCCAGCTCAGTCCGTTCAGCGCCAAGTGCTCTGTAATCCAGTCTTCTTTGTAGTCTTCTCCAGGGACACCCTTGAAGGCCTTGTTGAGCGCGTTCACCAGCCTCCTGGTCCGCTCCTTTTCCTCGGGCACGTCTGGTCCGCACTTGAGGTCGTGGCGGTGGAGCCAGGGAAAGCGCTCCACGTACATTTTGCGGGCCTGAGACCATATCTCGTCGTTCTCGAGGAGGAGGGCATCGATGCGGCGGTATTCCAGGAGGTCCTGCACGTAGCGGAAGAAGTGATAGGGGTCGTCTTCCGTGATGTGCTTGATGAGGTCCGGCAAGAGGGTCTCGGGGATGTCAAACTTCGCATCGTCGAGGAGGGACCTCAACTTGTCTGATTCGGGTTAGCTGGGGACATCTCGGAAGGAGTCCTGATCCTAGAGTCGTTGTTTACCTGATTGCTCCTCCATACTTTCTTAGCGAGCTCGTGGACCACGAGGATTCGTGAGCGGCCCTTCGTCGCGGTTGAGAGGTGATCTTGGTTTATTTGGATTACGGTATTGGTAGGTGAAAGTACGGAGCGTGTCTCGACTCGCGCGTGTAAGACGATATGGTGCAGTGCCCGGGAGGACTGGGGTAAAGGGACAGAAACCAGAGACAGAGAGAGGGTCAGGGCAAACGGGAATCCGATATACAGGAGAACAAACAGGCGGAAGAAATAAAGGGCCTATCTTCGGCAGCTAGCCGCCCTCTATCAGGCATTCTATTCCCAAACGCCTCATCGAGCCCGTTGCGGCTTGGAATTCCACCCACAAACAAGGGAGTCGGCCTCATTCCAGTGCACAAGGGGCGGTACAATAGGGACGCCGCAAACATTCGGCAATAGCATTCTTGCCAAAGGGGCCACAAATCCAGGTTTGGGAGTAGGGTACATTCCAGAGCACGGAAATGGGGCTGGGGCTGCGAGGAATTCCATGTAAGTGGCTCTCCATCCTGTTTCCGGACTCCTGACGATAGCTCTCTTCCCCCTTTGAGATATACTGGAGTGAGCTCCAGAACCATTAAAACTCCGTTCCCTTTGTCAGAGACTTTCCAGGAGCTAAGTAGTGCGTTCCGAGTAGAAGCTGTTGCAGTACGAGACGAAGATACCCCCAAGAAGACCAGCAACACACTGCCCGGCATGCCCGTTACCACACGATCAGGTCTGCAGACGGAGGACGACAAGCCAGCCTCTAGCAGCGAGCTTGAAACGCACCGCCAGGAGAGTGAAGGAAATCCCAACGGCAAGAAACGCCGGACGACAGCCGAGTCTGACGATGGACAAGTGCAAACGGAGGACAACGCCACGCAAGGCTCGTCCTCGTCGTCTCGGCGGGACAAGCGCCCCAAGCCCATACGCACACGCGTGAGGATCTCCGAGCCGGAACCCGCTCCGGTTGCGTCTGGGTCCGAGCCGCCGCGCACACCCCGGCGAAGGGGCGGGCGATACCTCGGGAGGGTCCTCGGCACGGGGCGCAGCGTGATCACGACGCCCAGCCCGCGCTCGGTGAGGAACCGGCCGCCGACGCCGTACGCACGGAGGATGAGCCTGCCGCAGACTGGGGCTGAGGACGACGGCTGGGAGCCGTCCATCGTGATTGGGCGGTCGCTGGGGGAGAACTTGAGCAGGGCGGAGACGGCTCGGCGGACGGTCAGGCAGTGGGAGGCAGTGTACGAACACGTCCAGCAGGAAACGCCTGACGCTGTAGGGCCCATCTTGGAGCAGTTGGAGGATGCGCGCCGGGAGCTGGGCGAGATGGACATGACGGAGGAGAACACCACCCCCGTGTAAGTCTCCTCCCGGGCCTTGTGCTCCTGAGCACCCGGACAGCACTGATATCTCTAGAAACGACCTCGCGTCGAGCCTACAATCCGCAGTCCAGGCCCGCCTCGGAATACTTAACGGGGCGCTTCAAACCTCGGAATGCACCCCCGAAGCCACCAACATCCGCGCCGTCATCCAGGCCTACCGCGACGGCACCATCCAGCCCGAGCGCTGGACGCTCTTCTGGAACGGCCGCATCGCCGACACGTGTGACTCCTACAGGGCTTTCTGCGAGGACCGCGAGGCGCGCCTGGACCGGTACGAGCGCGAGTATGGGCCCGGCTGGCTGTGGTACGAGATGCCGCTCGAGGACCAAGGCCAGGGGCAGCCGCCGCTGGCTATGGGCGCGGCGTGCCTCGAGCAGAACCCCAACCTGTATGACCTCGGCAGCTGGAGCACCACGCTCGGCTTCAGGCGCGTGAAGGCCTACGTCTCGCGCGACGGCAAGTCGACGGCGCGCGTCGGAAGCGTCCACAAGCGGAGGCAGCCGGGGCGGCCCATCACCTCCAGCCACAGGGAGGTCAAGGAGGTGGAATACGTCGCCGAGGAGCCAAAGACCCGCCTTAGGAAGAAGGAGGCGGCGGAGCTGAGGGAGACCAAGTCCAACACGTACATCCTCAAGGACGACCCGACGGCGCCGCACGTCTTCTTCGACCTCCTGCTGGACTCGGGCGCCACGTTCCCGCTGATCTACAAGCAGGACCTCCGCGCCATGGGGATAAACGCCGAGAGCTATCCCGCGCAGACCATTGTGGACATCGCCAGCGTCGATTCCAGCTTCGTCACGCGGCTGTACGAGTTGCGCGTGGACATCCCCTCCTCCAACGGCTCGCCGCTCGTGGACCCTCGCCGCCCGGTCTACCCCAACGAGAGGCCGGAGCTGGGAGCCGTGGTCCCCGTGGCCATACTCCCGCCCCAGCCCCCGCACGCGCCCCCGCCGGGCAGTCCCGTCCGCCTCCGCGAGACGCGCAAGGTCGAGAGGCCCCGGCTGAAGAGCCCCGGCCTGAGGCTCTCGGGCATGCTGCCCTTCACCGCGTGCTATGTCTCGGTGGCGCCGGGGAGCAAGACGCTCTGGCTGGGCGAGGACAGGCGGGACGTGCTGGGTGCGCTCAGACTTCCGGGCCAGAGGAGGCTGTTCTCGTCGGACGGTGGGGAGAAGGAGAGAGAGCTGAGGGACAGGGCCATGGGGCCGCCGGCCGTGAGGTTCGAGCACAAGCTCGCTGGGGGTGGGAAGCTAGTAGATGAGGACGGGGAGGTGGGCCTGAGTGAGGTGAGGATCTGGGATGCTAACGAGGAGGAGAAGACATCTTTCCGGGTCGGGCCTAGGAAGAAGGCGGTTCGTTTTGAGAAGTGAGGTAGAGCATCTGGTCTTGGGCGGCCGTGTAAGAGGACAAACTACTGAGGGTTTGGCGCTCTCCGATTATCAATAACACATCCCGATTACTACAAGACCATCTGTCTATATGCGAGGACCTGTATGCCGCGAGTATAACCTACCCAGGTTCGGGCTATATCGACGATTCAAACCCACAAACGACGTGTAAGTGTAAGAGGGCCTCGCTCACGCTCGACGTTTCTTTGGCAAGCGATGATAACCATGGGCACCAGGACGGTGGTTTGCCCCCAAAATGCTCAACCTACATGCCGAACGCTCGATTTAGGAGAGACCGCGTGTACATGCCTGCCGCTGCAGCTTGCATCCGTGACGCGAAATCCACGCGAAACAAAGTTCCGGGAAACCTGCAGCGGACGGACCTCGGTGTGCTCCGCCCTTCCTGTTTTCCGGCGCACGGATTCAGGCCTCGCCCGCTTTGCCAGGGCTCTCGGGGAGAGGAAATCCTCCGGTCGAGGCCGTGCGTGCGTGCGCGTGGAATGCCGGGGCGCTTGCCAAAGAAGCTGTCAGGTCTGACCGCCTGGGGGAGGGGCGTGGTGACTCTCGAGGTCACACTCGGCACGGGGCCCGGCCTGTGAGAGCAATAGAAGAGGATTGGGTGTCTTAGGAAAACGAGGGAATATAGGGGGCTTGCGAGGGCGGCTGGAATGTTGCCCTGTTCCTGGACTTCGGTGTTTCAACTTGGTGGATTGGGGCAACTCAGGCTCATACTGGGCCGATAGGGGGGTGGTATACTTGTATCTTTTGATCGCCGTACTCTCCAGTACGACGTGCCTCTCGCCGGTCCCTAAGCGGGAAAGGGCAATATATTCCCACGTTTTAAGGTCCACTGGGCGGGCTGGGGTGAAGTGCTTATACCCGCACCGGTCCAAACGACCACCGCCGAGCCCCTCGCGTGCCTCTTGAACACCCGGCCGCGGCACAGCTTACGGTTCAGGGTCTGTGACTGTGCAGGCGGGGGAACCAAGAGACGTCTATCCGAGTGATCAGCGTCTGTTGCCCCCTTCAATCGTGACGGCGCGCCGGGAAACACGCTTTCCCCGCGTCTCCCGTCGCATCGGACACGGCATAAGTGGGCCGCTGTGACTTGACTTTCGGGCCACGCCATGGGACACGGTTCCGGGTGGTAAGAAGGGACTGTCGCACCGAAGTGACCAAGTACCCCCTCCCAGCCGGAATACCTTCGGTCATGGCGAGGGCTCATTCAGGGGAAGGGGGTCTGTCCGATGCTTTCACTTTCACCTTCACCGTCGGTTACACTCAAGGTGGCCGAGCTAGTCCCGCCGTTGGCCATGGTAATAGCCCGGGGCTGGTCTCGGCGTCGTCTCAGAGCCTGGCTACAATACCCACAAACAGCGACAGGGACAGGCCGTCGGGCTTTTCGTTTGACAACAGCTCCCGGAATCCACCCTCGTACACACATCTCCATTCGGCTCTGAGAAAGGGGCACTCACACTCGATGAGGAAGCAACGGGTTCCGTGCGAACCAGATGCAAACGCCCGGCGGTAATGCCCTCCGCTCGACCCCGGTGTTGCGTGGCTTCCCATCCGGGGTAGACCCGGCCCACGGAGGACGGGAGGGACGCGCACATTGGTGCACCCCGGCCATCGTACTCCGTAGAGGATGTCGGCGAACCAAGGAATCCTCTCACTCGGTAGGCGGGTGGCACGACATGTGGGTTGACAGCCGTTATGTCAGTGCACCTGTAGGATTCTGGCCTCGACGACACGGCTGGACGAGGCCGAGGAATTCGAACCCTGTGCTCCTTTCCCCTGCTCTGCGAGGCTGATTCTGCTCCAAACTCAAATGCACGGAAGGTGTTCGTCCCGCGGTGACATCGTCGCCTCTGGCCCCTGGTGAGATGCTACCCTGGCCGCCGATCTCTCCGGCGCTCTGTGGCGTTTTCTGCTATAATACGACGCCCGTCTCCTTGCGTGTTGCACATTGCTGGAGACCGGGGCCTCATCACAGGCGCATCGCCCCATATTGTGCCGCCTGCCCTCCTCATAAGGCGTCTGTGCGGTGGACTTGACCGGTTGAAAGGGACAGGGGTTCATGGGTAAGATTGCAGACGTCCGAGCACACCCCGTCCTTGTGCCGAGCTGCCCAGAACAATTCGTGAAGCAGGATAAATATGTGCCATCACGGCGAACGTGCATTGTCAGACAGGACATCGTTTCCATTCCAGAAGAGGTTCGAAGACGTGGCTTTGGCCCTCTCGATCCTGGTGGCCAAGCTCGAAGGCCAAGCTCGAAAGCACAACGCCAGCGTCACGAGCCACTACCAACGGGGGCACTCTTCAACCATGGCAGGGAAGTGCGCCCATATGCTCCCGCAACTCTCTGACGCCGCTACCAAACAACCAGCCCGCTTACCTATCCAAACTGGGACGTGGCCCGCCTGGCGTCCCACGGGCCCCATACGAAGCGTCCAAACCGGGGCTCGGGTATTATTTATATCCCGCAATGCCTCAGACACCCGTACCACTCTCGGTAAGTGAGCTGGCTGTCCCCGGGCCATGGATGGCAGGCCAATTGGCCTATCAAGTACCGGGAGCACGGGGGCGAAAGGCATTTCCGCTTCCGTGTGCGACATGCAACCTTGCTCGGGGTGGGAGTGCAGGAAGACGTCGTATCGGACCACAGGGGGGAGGGAAGAATGAAGCCTGTTACGAGGCAGTGAAGGAGCTTGGGTCGGGACCGGGGATGAAGACACCGAGAATTATTATGAGGGCGTGATCATTTGCTGGAACTCTCGAGCTTGTCAAAGCTCCATCCCGAGCTCATTGCCCGACGTGTCCATCCCCGACCGGGGTCCCTCGTGCCTTGCACGGAGCACGGAGCACGGAGCGCATGGCATATTAATGATTTCAGGCCACGCCGCATCGCCCAGGGCGGCTTCCCAGCCGTTGAACGGCCAACCTGCTCGTTACGGGGACGGTGGGCTCGCTAAACAACTTCGAAAAGAGACGCACCGCATCTCAATGGGGAAAGCCAGCCGTGTCTGGGGTTGACAGAAACGGATATTGGGGCCTTTTTGGAGCGGCTTCGCTAACTGCCGTGCGCACCGGAGCGGGTTGAGTCTTCCTGCCGCACGCGGGCGCCTCGTGGTCCGGCGAGAGCTTCCTCGGGTCCATATTGTCGCTCCGGCCATCACACTCCTCGCTTGCTGACGTTGGGCCTTCGCGCAAAGTGCTCACCTTCCCCTTTCGCCGTCGGGAGTCGGCATGGCCCAGGCAGGGAGGGCCGATCGCCTCTCCCATTGTGTGAACGTACAGCAGCCCGGCCTCTGATTGACGGGGCGGCGGCATGGGGGTTTTCGTCGGCGATGGGACGGCGAGATGAGCCAAGGCCGTTGGAGAGCGGCAGTGGCGTTGGGCTAATTATCCTGCGGCTCCACAGCTCGCAAACGAGCTCCATTTGATGACGGCCAAGCACCGCCGATGGACTGTCAGCCGAGGCCCGCTCGGTCGCGTCAGACGGCGATGGATGGCAAGGGGAAAGGAGAGACGTCCGAATGATGATGAGAAACAGGGTCCAGCAGATCTCACAGTGGCATGGGTGCGGAGCGGGATGGGATGGACTATCCTCGGTCTTATACTTCAATGTGTACAGTACACAGCGACAGAAGCTGGATCGAGAACAAGGTTGCATTGGCAGATCTTCATAAGCTACCTTGTGCGTTTTCCGGGGCGTTCCCCACCGCGGTCAACGAGAGGTTCTCCGTCGGCGCGGGGTACAGGATACCGCCGCACAAAGTTAAGAGCTTGCATTGGATGTTTCTGCCCGCAAAACATGAATCGCTCGCTGCCAATTTGCCTGTCCCCGGGTGTCATTGAGACGACCAATGTCTTGTTCGCCGCCCAGATCGGCAGGGCCAAAGGAGCCTGTGTCGTCATATATGTACAAGTATGCGTGTGCATACTTCACAAGTCTGGATGTACCGAGTACGAGGTGGGAATAGTGGCTCCCACCTGTGAACTTGTTTGTTGTGCCCAGCTTGCCGGTGCACGCTAACAGTGGATTGATGCGACTGGCTGGTGCCCCCGGCCCTTGCTGCGATCGCCACCCCGCCGATCACCTGGCGCCAACCGCAGCAATTGAAGGCTTCTAGAAGGCTTGCAGCGTGCGCCTTCAATCAGCCCCCAGAACCGAATCTCGTCACCTTCACCTCCAGCCATGAAAGAAGACACAACTCCAGAAGAATCCTGTCTATCGCCTCCCCCGCTTATATCGTCTCATCCCACATCAATCCGCTATCAATCCAAAACCCGCCCTCGACCCGCCGAGACAGCAACACCCCACAAAACCAGCCGTCCCAACTTTAACAATGTCCCTTCCAAGGTGGAGCCCGAATTTAAGGCTCAGACAGCCAATGCGCCGAGACGAGCGAATCATGTCTCGTCCGCTGTTGTTTTTCCCTTTTCCTCTCTTGTGTGGTGCGCGCTACCGCCCGAAACGGGAATGGGCGCTGACACTCTTCTGTACATTACATACATATGTACGCGTTCTCGCGCCCCACGTCCAGTCGCGTTTAGTGGCTTCTCCGCTCTTGGGAGGCGGTGCAGACATGACGCAGCCATCGCCAGTGAACCGTGAGACTCGGACAGGACGGCGATTGACAGGCAGGCAAGTCTCGCGCGGATATGAGCTTCTGCCACTGTTCTTGTTCTTGCTTTATGGGAGGGGTGCATTAACTGGTCCATGCTATCGAGGCTCAACTCAGCAACCAGGGAAAACACCCGCCCGCGAGCCCGGATTTGACACGATGGCTCCTCGCCCTTTCAAGGAAGCCGAGCCAGCCGGCACCCGGTTCCGTCCCTGCACTTGTGGTTCCGGGGCCCGGGCAGCCGCACCAAGTCAGGGACACGGAGAATTTTACTTTGGCCCGGGATGGAAAACCTAATTTGCCCCCTTCCCCCAGTCGCGTGCGCGAAAATCGGGGTCAGCGCTTAGTGCCTGGGCTTCAAGCCGCCATTCGTGCCTCGATCTGGTGTCTTGCTTGGGACGAGAGACCCGCGACAATCTCTCAAGCGCCTTCGCGGCGGGGCGCCCCCACAGTCGGTGCTTCTGATCCAGTGTCGTGGATCTGGCAA
The DNA here is from genome assembly GCA_023628835.1 of Sordariomycetes sp. S4602. Taxonomy (NCBI): domain Eukaryota; kingdom Fungi; phylum Ascomycota; class Sordariomycetes; species Sordariomycetes sp. S4602. The sequence continues at coordinate 287,015 of JAMAJV010000010.1, forward strand.
TATGCCCCTGTCCTGTCACTCCCACAACGCGTCTCAGATCTCGACGGGCGGAGACGCAAGTCCGCCGCGTTCCCGACGAAATGACAATGTCTTGTCGGGCGTGTCCGATCTCTAATGACGCGCGACCGCCGTATTGGGCCGGGAGCTCATGCTGCGGAATCCTGCGCGGTGGCCGCTCGCTTCGTTCTGCTCATTGTTAGTGGTCGAGTCTCAGGCACGTCATCCCGGTCGGCCCGCTGCTTCCTGCGCCGTGAGTCGCCAGAATGCGAGCCGATATGCGAATAACCCCCGACCCCAGCTGAGACCGCGGTGCCGACTCATCTCGGAGAATACCACCACAGCCCCCTCCAGACGCGCCTCGAGCAGGAAACACCTCAAACCACTGCAACGCAAAAGAAGGGGAATGTCAATCGCCGGTTGGCTATTATTACACTTGTACATCATGAATACATCGCTGCGCATGTCTCGGCGCGCTCAGGGGCCCATGGACGGCCACGATGCAACCCCCCTCCTCTCCGCGGCTGGATTGCTCGCTTCTGGACATGCAGGTCTCTCGCCAATGGGGATTGCCGGACGCGACTCTCCAGCCGGATCCTCTGCGAGGCAAACTTGGCGTGAGCGCGGGGGCCCCCAATTGGCATGCCACACCTCATCAATAGCCTTATGCGAGGACCGCAGGATGAGCGTGGTGCTAGTCGAGAGCGCGTGCTCTTATCGTCTTGCTAGCTTTCAGCTCTCTAGGGAAATACCTGCTCCGCATCGGGTTTTATTGTCTGCTCCCTCGGCCCAGGCCAAGGGATGATGGATTGCCCAGGGTCTCCATCCAGAGTGGGGTTGCACAGTCCCGGCGGACACTTAACCAAGGAACTGCCTCGCACATGCCACCCACCTTGGAAGGTGGTGATCTCCTCGGCCAGCACGAACCCGGGGAAAAGGCGCAGAGACCTTGCTTTTTTCTCTTCGTTGGGAGAGACAGACCCTTTGCGTTCAGAGAATTCCACGTCTGCATGTTACGCCACTGGTGATTTGAAGGTCTTTACGGCACGGTCGCGTCCTGGGCTTAGCCGCGGTCTCGGACGTACCAACGGGTTTGGCACTGATAGGCTTGTGGGGTATCTGGCGCAGCCACCGAGCAGGCCGACAGAGATACACAGGCCATGGCCGCGGGCTCGTGGCCGATGGTGAGAGGCCAGGTATCTGATGATGATACATGTACGGCCCAATGAAACCGCTCTCCCTCGCCTCTGTTGATCACTGCGAACGCGCGATCGATCGCAAACAGGGATCCCCCCTGAGCTTAAGTCGATCGAGAGCACGAATAGGGGGATGCAACCCCACCGTCAGCTTCCCAAAATGGTTATAATGGTGGAACAGGAATCCTGCGGGCAGTATTCCCGGAATTACCCTGTATCCGGATTCCGCCCCCGCCCCATCTCAGCTGGTCCGGGACCGTGGATCGTTGCCGTGTTGGTGAACATGGAGTCTCTCAGAGCTCGAAGCTTGCGAGGCGCTCGCTCTCCAAGGAAACGTGCCGTCCTGCCGGGTTGCCTCCAGCACCGAAGGCGTGCGGGTCACGAATATTGAAACCAATCGAGGCCAGTCGGAAGCCAAGGGGTTCGATAGATTCGTGAACGAGCGAATGCGAGATCTGGGATCCCTGTCCCGCAGGAGCCCCCCCAGCCCCCCTTTGTATCATCGCGAACCCCGGATACCACCATTCTCAGCTGATCGCCCAGGTATTCGCATCTCGACCACACAAGCAGGGAAGCGAGTAGCAGATCTTCGTCACCGAGGCTGGCCCTGCACCCCAACACAATGATGACGAGAAGGCGCATAGGGGGCCTCCGGCAACACAACCCGAGGCTCATGTGCCCTTCTCCATGATTCCAGTGACTTGGCCCGTTCGTAACGTGAGTCGCGCCACGTGCTGCTCGACTTGCTCGCGTTAGTCTATCAGCAGGCGATGACCAAGATGATGTGCTGTATATGGAGGCTGTGAGAGGGAGCGGCAGCCCACGCCAAGCCAAGCTCCCGGTCTTGGAAGCCGCGACCCCCGTACAAGTAATTCCTTGATACCGATCACGCTACGTCGATACGGCAGCCTCAGCGCTCTCATTCGACCGAGCTTATCACCTCGCGGCGCCACACGTCGCACACGCACGGCTAAAGGCCCTGAAGCGACAAGGCTTGATATTGCGGGCTTCGTGGCACCTTCTAGACGGGCGAGTGGACCCAGGAGGGAGGGCCGGAAGGCGGGCGGCGAGCGGGATGAGGCGCTCTCCTGCGGCCAATCGTGAGGCGGGACAAGTAGTGATGGGAGACGAGGGTATTCAGGGGAGTGGCACGACGTCCGGTACTGCGGGGGCCCGGGGGCAGACGCCAGAGGATGGGCAGGTATCGCCATTGTGAAACGGGAATCTGCAGTTATTTCGAGCGTGCATCCCTGCTTGCAACCTTGAACTTACTTTGGCTTGAGCCCAGTGTCGCGCCGCGAAGCACACGATGTGGACGTCAAACGGCCTGACGAGGGCCGTGGTCCAAAGACCTGGCTGACACCCAGGGTCTTGCAGCTCTGCAAGTGCCACCTAAGACATAGTGTCGAAAGAAGACACAGGCTTGCCATTCCCGCGACAGAGGCCGCGCAGTAGGAAGTCTGTGCGCTCGAGGGCGGGCGCGGGATGCACGGCGCGTACGCGAAAAAGACGAGAGAGAAAAAGTTTTGTGTCAGACACGCTCAAAAAGCGGAGAGAACGCCCCAATGGCGCGTCCGGCGCGTTTCGGGACATGATGCGCGAGATTTCCATGCATCTTCGGTGCCTGTGCGCCTGCGGCCACGGCCCTATCAGAGCTTGCAGGCGCGGCGCTCCCGATGCAACTTTGCTCGGGAGCTGTCCTCTTTCGGCGAGGGAGTCAGCCAGACGAACTTTGTCTGCATGGCTGGGGGCGCAGAGCTCTGCAGTAGCGAACGGGGCGATATTGGGCTCCGACGAACAAGCAGCCGAGAGGCCCCGCCCCGTTGAGCGAAGAGGAGCTTGCTTTTTGGTCTTTAGCGCCGACGACGGGCAATACAATATGGAGCTTGGGCCGGGCGACCCCCCAGTTGGTCGGTTGGGGAACGCCCATTAAGCCGTTTTGGGCCTCGTGGCGCTGGGGGCAAACGGTTTACGGAGACGGGAAGGACAATGGGCTCTGCCACGGCCTCGCTCGAGACAATGGAGGAAGAGGACGCTGCAGCCGGGCTGCCTTTGGCCTGCTGGGCTGCCAGAGGAGTCAGCCGTGGCGTCGTCGCGAGAGCTGACCGATGCAGCTCCCCAAATGCTACTCTGGCCCGTCCAATCGAAAGGCGTCAGCGACGAATCCGCCTCTCTTTCTGCGGGCGTCCCGTCGCCCTGGGAGGCCGCTGGCCACCAGTCCCTTGAGACGAAGGCTCCCCGAGCTCGACATCCGGGTCCTGCTCGTACTATCGCTAGTTTCTTCTCGTTTCGTTTCCCCTCTCAACGGGCGGGCCCTTGCGCGGGAAAGCCGGGCGTGTTTCGGCATGCGGGCCGAGGGAGGGCCTGGAACGACGCGAGGCTCTGTCATGAAAAGGTTTGGCGTGAAGAAAATTTCTGCTGCGCGCTTCTTACTGGCGATGCCGTCGCGGAAATTTGCAAGGCTTCTGCACCAGGGTGGGAACGGGGTGAGGGTATTGATGGCTCCATGTCTAGCAGAGGGGCCAGACGGGGATATAGAGAGGGGCTTTCAGTGTTGGCGGGGAGGTTGGCTGGTGGGCACCCGCTGGAGGGTCCCCTAATTGTGCGTGCAGTGCTGCAGCTTGAGGGGCCCACCAGACACGCGAGTGCCGGCGTCTCGTCTCGCCCCGGCTAGATTGAGGGGCAGCAATTTATACGAAGGGGCCGTTGGGCGGGACGACGGCGTGCGGCCGAGACGGGGCACGATCTTGCTCTGGCGGCTTGAAACAAGCTTGACTGTGCTGTGCGGCTTGCGGGGCGTATGCGGATGCCATATGTGGTGATTGCTCTGTTCCAGATGAAGACGCTGCGGCTCGTTGAAGGCCAGCCAAGGTCTCATCCAACACATCCAGGAAGCTTTCTTCGTAATAATGCGAGGTGTGCTGCCGTACCGCCCACTTCGAGTGGTGGATGAGGGGCTGCAGCCAAGCCTTGGCGGTGGCACGGAGTGGAAGGAGCTGTCGTCGGCGGCGGCGGAGCCAAAGGAAGGCGTGCGTTTGCCGAGTAATCGAACATAGCGCCAGCATAACTGCTTGCCTCGTACAATTGCAGTACAGGCGGACGCCTTCCTTTGTGAGCATTACACGCTTATGAAGCACAGCGAAAGCACAGCGAAAGCACATCCCAATCCATTATACCAGCACGGCTTCAGTTTCTAACATGACGTCGGACCCTGTCTTCAAAACGGCCAACGGCCGCATTCCCGCCCGCTCGACAGCATTGGCACGAAGATGTGTCCTCGGTATCAATGATCAAGTCTGCACGAATAAAGTGGCCCACTGCTCGGGAATCCCAGGCACAACCCATGCAACACGCTCGGCCTGGACCCCTGTCTAGGCCGCCATGTCTGGCCGCCGCCCCGCACCTTTTTTTTTTGGGACCGTGGCAGGGAGCGGTGGAAGGCAGGATCAGCGAGGAGCACATATGACCTGCGATTTGAGGATCGGAACGCAACGTTGGACCTGGAGAGCAATTGTTGAGGGGGGGAAAGGCCGGTTCACCGCGCGAGGCTGGGGCAACATGACTGGGGTTCTCTGGTACCGACTCAGCGGGGAACGGGATTTGCGGCGCGCGAGTGGTTGTCGAAGCTCGCTCGTGATACGCATTATTGGAAAGCATCTTGAAGCTTTGTCAGTCTGGGGCTTCTGATTGGTCGGCCCTCTGGTTTCTTTGTCCCGGCCCTGTCCCAAAATGGCGGCCACTGGAGGCCCGTACAAGAGGTCCTTAATGCACTGGCAAGCTGACAGCCAAGGCCGGACCTCAGTCCCCGTGACAGCGAGTCGGCGAGCGGGAATACTGCGTCCTCGACAAGCCGGGCGGGCTACGGGGCCCGTCCCGGAGCTGGCAAACGAAAGCACGAGGATCGAGCGAAGCGATCGGCGGCGAGGCAGATTATGGCGACCGTGATATAGCCTCGCACAGACCCCAGGAACGGGGGATAAGAGATTCCAGTCCCCGGTGCGCCGCTTCCCGCCTTTATCCAGCCCAACCAAAAGGCGGCGGCTATGTCGTCGTGATAGAAAGGGGCCGGAGCCTGGCGGTCTCTCTACGGAGGTGTGGTTCGGACTGGATAGTGCAGCCGGTTCTGTAAGTTGCGAGTGATTCGGCCAGATGCGCAGAACCCGACGAGGATGCCGCTCGCCAGATGAGACCCGTCTTCTGGCGTGTTCTCTTCCCGATCCTCGCCGCAGTTTGATAGATTGCAGGCCCGTACGCGAGGCGGAAACCCAGGGCCTCCCACAAGGCCGTTTCGCACAATGAGACCAGCTGCTCCTGCAGGATGGAACAATGGACAGTCAAGTTATACCTCGTAGTCTGCAGGTGGTATTAGTGGTGGGCCCTGCCCAAACGCCGCGGCGGCCGTCAGGTGTATGTGCGCTGCAAGCCTGCTGGACATCCAGTCCCGACACACAATGGGCCCCAGCGGTCGCGGCCAGCGGGCCACTTTCATGCGTTGCAGAGATCTAAACAAACACCACAAAGATGAAGAATGCATGGCTTGTGGAGAAAAGAAAGACAGCAAAGACCGCTTTTCGGGCCAGCCAGTCCACGATATAAAACTTCAAGTTCGTCCCCCTCTTATACATTGGCAACAGATAGCCAGGCAGACAGACCCCCTGCTCTTCAGGGCATCAATTACACTGGCCACGCACATGCACCTCGAATTTCACGCATTACGTCCTATGCTGGACATTAATTAGCCCTACCATAAAGTTATCCCTGGTACCCCAGATTTATTCGGGACCCGCAGTGAGCTCATCCACTGCGTATCCTCATCCAACACAAGCGCCGGTTCCACAGCCAGTCACCCAGTGTTGCAGAAGGATTCTGGCTCCAAAATACCTCGCGTTTCTTATCCCTGCAACTGGCATCCGGGCTAAGGCAACCTGACGTCGCCGCGGCGCAGCGAAACGCGAGACGTCCCTCCCCGCCACCCTTGCATCCCGATCTCAGGGGAGCAAGGTGACTGGCCGGCCGCTGCGACGGAGAAGGCCGCCAACCACGCAGCGCGGCGCAGGCTCCATCGACTGGCCCCACGGCTCACACGACGCTGTCCCGCTCTCCCATTGATGACTGGAGCTCGGGCGTGAGCCCAGAAGAGGGGAAACGACTCCAGCACCGGGACGGCAAAGCTCTCCCAGCCACTCGGCTTTGGCTCGCCAGCGAGGGATGACCCGGGCTCCTCACCACCCCAGCCCGGCGATCCGTCTGCTCCGTTCGCTCTCAGCCCCCAGCCGAGGCCTGAACACCCCCCGGGCCTCTTGCTTGCACCAACAAGAGGAAGAGAGAGAAAAACCAAGTGCAGCAAGAAACTCGTCCATTCTCCACTGTTGCAGGGAAATAGCTCCGTTCCAGTTCTAGCGCCGGCGAAAGAAACACAAGACGGGCCTATTTTTTCTTCTTCGTCGCGACGCTCCCTGGACGCCGCCCCCAATTGGCGTGCACATGGCAGATCGGTAAAACGCCGTCGACCTTGTATGTGTGTGTACGAAATACGTTTCCCGCCCGCTGCGTGAGATCTGACAGGCGACAGGCCACACAACCGCCAGGCCACCAGCGCGGCACGAACCTTGCATCTGATCCAATTCGGAAACTGCAGCTGGGCCAGCCTGTAATTTTTCGCTGCGGACCACGGGTCCCTTTATTCCTCCCCAATCCCCCCCCCCGGTTGTGCGAGGTGAACCTTGGGGACGAGACGGGGCCTGGCACAGCCGACCCTGGAGGCGAACCAGAGAATCGAAATCGAGCCGTGTTCCCTCGTCGCCGGTACCTGCTCTGACAGTACAAGGGCTGCAGCAGGCCGGAGCTCCCCTCGCGGGTTCCTTTTGGCGGTGTTTCCCCGCCCGCCAGTACTTGGGCTGCGCCGTGTTCCCGGCACACAATCTCCCGTCCGCCCCCAGCTCGCACGTCCACGACGCGCTAAAACCAGCGGGCCAGTCAACTCGCTCAGCGGCCATTGTCCCATCGTCGCTCAGACACCCACACGCCCACACGCCCACTACTGCAAGCCCGCACACGCCCTGGCCCACCCCACTCCCACTCTCACACGTCCGCTGCCACTCCCCAGCTGTGCCCACGCCGCTCGTGTGTACTGTACGTACCTGGGCACGCTACACCTGGGAAGCTGCTGCTCATTAAAACACCTTCCCTTCCAATCCTTTTCCGTCTCGTCCGCCCTCATCCAACCTCCACCTCCCTCCGCCCTTCTCTCCTCCTCCCCTCATCCATTCATTCCCTCTCCCCGTCCATTCCTTCCAGACCTTCTGCTGCAGAAGGGGACCCCATCTCTCGCAACACCCAGCGACGAGACACAGGAAGGCGGAGTTCACAGGCGTGCCCGAGTCGACCTCGATTGACAGTCGAGACTCGACGAACCACCCCCCCTCAGGGCCCGGCCAACCTACGCTTTTATTTCTTTATATAAGGCTAGGAGAACGACCATCGAAGCCAATTCGAAGGGATAAAAGGAGAGAGAAGCCAATTCGGACGGAGATAGAGTTGTTCCTCGGTTTTTGGACGGCCAAGGAACCACCGACCCCCCCTCGTACACATCAATTTCCCCATTTTTGCAGCTTTTCGAGTTTTCTGTCGTTCCGATACCACGACAGCCTCCGGAGCGAGATCGACCGCAAGTCGACCTCGCCGACCAATTCTCATCGACGGCCCCCTCGATCGGTAGATCAAGCGACCGTCAACCCCGTCAGATCGTATCCGTCGTTTCGCTCGTGGCTGCCACGGGAGCGTCGAGAACACTACATGACTGCGGGTAGTCGAAGAAGCTCAGAGTAAACCGGAGCCTGCCTTGCGGGGTTGTTGAGCAGGTATGTCGGGCCTCTGAGAGAGCTGCGCGTCGAGAGATGTCGCCAGTGGTTGTTTCATCCCCCTCCGAGGAGTCGCTCGATCTAATGGCGTGTGCTTGTGTCCCCCTTCCACAGTTGAGTGCCCTTGTCACCACCACGACTTCACTTAGCCGCTCCCCATCGCCTTCGCTCGGCCCTTCACTCTTGAGGCCTGTCCTGTGGGAGACGTTAGCTCGTTGTTCCCACCAGCCTCGAGAACCGGTTCGAAAATCACCAACTTGTCTCGGTCGCTGCAAGCCACCCGACATTTTAACAATCGTGACGGTAAGTCCAACTTCCCGCTATCGTCTTGCTGTCTTGGTGAGACCCTGATCCCCCACGCCCCCCGTCGGTCTCAAAAGCCCTTATGCCCTCTGTCTTGATCCTCCAAGGCCCCGTTTTTTGTTCTTCCTGCTGCGTCCGTCTCAGCCTGTTGCCGCCAGCGGTCGCCGTCAAAGGAATCCGGCAGGAATCCGGCCTGTGGCTTGCTTTTGCGTCTTTGTCGCCAGCCCCTGTTTCTCTCGGGCTGGCCTGGCTTGCATCACGCCTCCACTTTTGTCCCCCAACCAGGAAATTGAACGAAAGCTGAGCTCGGCCCAATGACTGCAGATTCCGTCCATCGACAAACCCCTTTAAACGGACTCACCACCCACAAAGCGCCGGCTTCCTTCCTCCTCCCCAAGTCGGATCCGACCCAAGGTTTTGTGCGTTTCTTTCAACGCCAGACCAATTCTTTCACTATTTTCTCTTTTCTTTTTCGTTGTTTCGCACAGGCCCATTGTCACTCATTTCACTTTTAATATTCGACACACTCTTTCTTTAATCCCTAATGCTAGATTAATCGCCTCGAGTATCTCTTTCCGCGCGAGATAAATACCGAAGCAACTTTTGTCTTCCGCAAGACGACCACTCCTTTCCGGACAATAATTCCCAACGCCGAGTTTCCTGGAGAAAACGATAGCCAGACGCTCTCTCTCAACACACCCCGGCGGATCAGGTCTCACCACATCTGATCGCCAACCCGTCACCCCCCCCCCCCCCACCACACACCACAATCATGGCGTACCGACGATTCGTGGAGGACGATGAGATGTTCTACGAGACGGACCAGCCCAGCCGGCCGTGGATGGATGCGAAGGAAACTGCCAAGATGTTGGCCCTGAACCGGCAGGAGCTCATCTCGAATGAGCTCTCGCGGTTGGCGGCCGACGAATACCTCGAGGACATCATGCTCCACTTGAGGCACATGGAGGTTCGTTGCCAACTTTTTCATCTGCTCTTGCCTTTCACCGTGATGAATCGGAACATTCTGCTCGAAACCTCTTGCGTTACCCTGGACCCGACTAACATGACTGCCCGCAGGACGAGACCCTACCCGATGCCAACCTCATCGACCTCCAACGCGAAATCCAATGGTTCATGCGGCCGTACCTCATCGACTTCCTCATCGAGGCTCACGCCTGTTTCTCTCTACTTCCCGAAACGCTGTTCCTCGCGGTGAACCTACTGGACCGGTACTGCTCTAAGCGGGTCGTGTATAAACAACACTACCAGCTCGTGGGCTGCGCTGCCCTGTTGATCGCCGCGAAGTACGGAGACAAGAAGGACCGAGTCCCCCAGATCTACGAGCTCAACAACATGTGTTGTGGTCTCTACGACCCGGGCATGTTCACGCAGATGGAGATGCACGTCCTCAACACCTTGGACTGGACCATCGGCCACCCGACAGTCGACTTCTTCGCACAGCTGCTCGTCGCCATCGAGCGGGACGACACCGAGGTGGAGCACATGGCGGCATACATCAGCGAGATCGCCCTCTACCACCGCGATTTCGTCTCGACGAGGCCCTCGATCATGGCACGCTCCTCGCTCGCCCTTGCCCGGGCCATTCTCGGACGGCCCGAGATCACCGACGGAGAATGGGGCCACGTCGAGAACGTGACGCTGATCTCGCTCTCTCAACACCTCCATCAGCCATCGGCGTCGCTAGGCAAGAAGTACTCGTCACCGCAATACTCGCGGGTGACGCAGACGCTGGCCGAGTTCATGAGGCAACAGGCTGCGATCGCCAGGCGCTCAGGCCCTCAGGCAGTTGCCCAGCCGGTCTCGCCGCCCTCGGAAGACTCGACCGTGTTCGCTACTCCTCACGGCAAGAGCGGCGCTGCGGTCAAGGGCTTCGACGGCTACATGACGCCCCCCATCACACCAGACGGCACGTGCTTCGACAACAACGGCATGGGGCGCGACTACGCGATACCCCCTCGCTGTCCCACGACGCCTACTCCCCAGGGCCACACCCAAGGACGATACACCATGGCCATGGAATACCAATAATACGACGGAAATAGTTGCTAGCGCCAGGCGACGGAACACCCACCATCTGGCGGCATAGATGGTGGGCTCTCCACCACACATACCCACTCGGCTTCGTGGACCGAATTATTCAACGGAAGGACAACTCGCAGATCGACTTTGGCGGCGATTGCACCAAAAATCTACAGCATGGCATCTTTTTATCCTGCGAGACTCAGAACTGTCTTCTTTTCCTGCAGTCACATCTCCAGTTTTCATTTTTTTTCTCTCGAGTCATCAACAACAAACAAAAAAAAGTCGGCGAAGGGAAGTTTCTCATAACCCATTGTACCGCATGTTCCAGTTGTCATTTCTTTCCGCACCAGCATCCAGAATTTGCAGCACAGCACGGCACGCGTCGATTCTTTTTTGAGGTCATCATTTCATTTATCTCATTTCCTCTTCATATCTGTACGCTTTTCGAGAAGAGCACGCTCTAGAGGCACCGAACCGGACTTTGGTTCTTCTAATGAGTTGGCGACGAAGAGAAGGGGAACGCGAAAAAGATTGTTCGAACCGAGTCTCGAGAACGGAGGAGGAAGTTTTAGGGCAGCAGGGGTATGGACGGATCTCCCTGCCAGGGAATCACGGAGAAGGAACGCAAATGAGGCGGTGTTGGAGCGGTTCGGGACCGAGGCGATTTGACGGCTACGAAGGCCGGGCGCCCGGACGCAGCGAAGACGATTACCAAACGAGCCGGCAGGCGCGCGCGCCTAGACGGGATAGGGGAAGCAGGAGGCATTACTTAGTCTCAGCTAATGGACCTGTGCGAGCCGAGATATACTCGACCGCTTGGAGGTGGAAACCTCGCTCGCGGTGCAGGCCCCAGATGCCGGTCACAGGGAACCCTGGACCCAACCGCTACCAACTTGCCTCCGGGGTAGCTAGTTTCAAACCAACGGAAGAAATACAAAAAATTACTGCCCAAGATGTGTTCCTCTCGTGCCCCTGTGATACTTTGTGAACCGCTGCGAGAGTTTAAGTGGGTGCGTCCTGCAGGTAATATCGGTCGTGTAATTTGTGCAGCTTACGTGTGGGACCAAGCCCAATTTCCACTGCAGGAGCTGGACCTGCAGCAGTATGCGAGGCGGGCAGGCTTTGCAAATGGGCCGGACCCCCCCTGTCTTACACGCGGTCTTTCGTGCTGGGATATTGGGATTGGCGGGTTTCTCTCCTGGCTGTTGGGTCGGTGCGAGTCATGGCAGTGGCTTTCGGGTACGAGGAGACCGATAGGGCCCGGGTGCCAAGAATACTTCGTTGGGATACGAGACGGGCCGGGGCTTTCCCTGGGCAGGGCATCCATGGGAATAAGGGAGGAGTTAAGGGGATCTGGGTGCATGGTTCCGAGATTAATGGCTTGCAGGCCGAAGGGAGAGGAAGCGGTTGGAACATGATGTTCAGCAGGGGGGCTTCCATCAATGCTGATATCTCTTAGAGCATACCGTTTCTTTGTTCCTTTCGATTGAGATATGGAAAACGCCGTGGCGCCTCGATCTGGCCAGGCGCAATCATGTGGCTTGTTTGCCGACAGTGCGGCAAATTGAACCCCAGACAAGACAGCGTCTTGGCCAAAGCTTCCATCCCTGGCCAAACCCCTTGTTTGCCTCGATAACGCTCTGCGTGGTCATCTTCGTCTTGTGTATCTGCCACGGCTTGATCATTCCCTCGATCAGCTCGTTAAGATCGGCGGCGGACGGTGTTAGTAACCCCCTGGGATATGTGTAGCATATCGTATAACGTATAGGGCGAGTCCCACGTACCCGGACGTCTCCGGGATCAGGAACCATACGTGGACCCAGGCGCTCAGGATTCCGGATGCGAGAACGGCCTCGGCGTCTAGGTTGTTCTGGGGGCCAACTGCCTGACGAAGCCTGGTTCGCGATGGCGGTTGCCGAGAAGGCTCCCCAGCGAAGCGTCACCTGCTGGGACGGATGAGGGCGGAGGAGGACACGAGGAGGGCCAGATGTCAAGAACTGTATACGTCTTCCGCCCCGTAGCCTCAATTCTTGGACATCAACGTGGTGAGAGTGTTGCTGCCCAGTAACCTCGCAACTTACATGGTGCACACATGGGCAGCAGGGCCGGAGTGCCCCACACCCCCGGGCCGGGGAAAGCCGGCGGCAAACTCGCGGCCCCACACAGTACGGCTACTGCAGTAGGCTTAGCTCGGGGGGGGGGCTGAACCCTTCGTCGGGCACCACCTAGCCGCAGACACCGCCGCGGCTCCACTTGAAGTCTCTGCACTGTGCGGCGGTCCCAGGTCCGGGCGGGTGCTAATGCCGAACCCCAAAAAGAGAGCTCACGAAGCATCCAATGGCTTTTCTGTTAGGCTGGGCTCGCGACGATTCGATGGGTAGATAGGTACTACTTTCGTAAGAAGGTACCCGGGCTTTAAAAATAATTGGTTGGGGGGGGAGAAGAAGATCAAAAAGGAAACAAGAACAAAAAATAAAAGTGCAAAAAGCTCGGTCCTCGGAAGGTTCGAACCCTCCTCCCTACGAAACCTTGGTTTCTAACTGTATGAGCGCTCCGGATTACGGCTAGGCCAACGGTCGCAGCTGGTGAGGCTGCTTGAGCTACTCGGTTGGGAGCTGCGGTGGTGCGGGCGTATATAAGGGTTCCAAGTGATTCATGGCGAGGCCGTTGGGATGGGGAAGGAGTGCTGTACTTCTCGGTCATCAGTTGGCCCGCCTGCCAATTTGGAGCCTCGGACTACCGTGTTCACTGTAATCCATATTGCTTCGGGGCATATGATTGGGCCAGAGCCACTGGAGACAGCCTCGGGGCCCAGCGAAGGCTTGCCTCACCAACCTTGCCTGGATGATATGCTGTGCTTTGTGATGTCTCGGCTAACGGAACGTCCCGCGCGGTTCTTCGCAGAAGTTGTGACGTGTTCTGATAGTTTGTGGATGCAGCAGCACATGAAAGCTGAGACGTCAATAAGCCAGATACTGGAAACCGGGCGTATGCTAGGACCGGCCCCTTGTTCTAGTTTCCACCCACAGCCTGGCCGTGCGCTTCTAAGTAGATATCGTCCCATAGTTACACTACTCAGCTGTTCGACGATCCTGTATCCATAAACATGGAGGCCACACTTCTTGCTCTGCCTGTCTGTGGAATGTCTGTTACTCAGCTTCTCATCTTCAGGGTCTTGGCCAACCGTCGCGGCGTTATATTCAACGAGGAAGCCACTACATGTGAGAGTGACAGGGACCGTGAGGTGGAATATCGAGTGTCTTCGGCTTTGCGATCCCCCAAACAGTCGACAACTTGCATAGTGCGCCCTCTTGCTTATAATATGGGGAAAGCAGGTCCGAGAGGCGTTCGTCATCCTAATGCCCCCTCGACACACGCCCTCTCCACCCCATCCGGCCACCCTTCATCCCAACCGCCTTCAGCACCGAGTTAGCCGGCGGCAGCGCAGCCTCGCACCCCATTTCCATACTCAGTACCCAAGTGAGCCTGGTCCCTTGCCCATTAACCATGGAACCCCCAGCCCATATCCCCCTCTCTTGTGAGCACAGTCGAGAAGGAAATCATCGAGCTTGACGGATACCATCCTCCCCTTCTCCTTCTCTATGACCTCACCTGATGGACCATCACGGTACCAAAGTCTTTCCAGTAGCCCTTCTATTAGGAGGAAGCCGACGCCAGCTCCGGAGTCGTTTCCATACAAGCCTGCCCCGTAAGCGAAGAAACCGGGGGGCGGATCTGTCGTGGAAACGGATGCCGGCGGGGTAGTTGGTTGCTCTTATGAAGGCGCTGGGGCCGACTCTGTCAAGGTTATCTACACTACAGGCCTTGCCATCGTTCAGTTGCAACGAAGCTGGCGCATTACTCCGCCTTACTGGCCGGACCTCGCACCCTCATCGTTATGTCGTCCCGGCCTTTTGGGGATAAACGGGGTTTATGGCATTCAATGTTCTGCCCAGATGGGTTCGAGGCTCTTGGTCAAGCCGTAAAATATCGCAGACAGGCGTGGAGATGCAGGAATCCAGAGGTTCGAGTAAGGAAGCAACTCTGATGCATAATCAACGACATGTACTGTATCTCGTAGGCGCCGGTGTGAGAGAGGTCTTGCATTGGCTGGGCTCGGGCGGAGCTTATCGGTGCGACTAAAGATGGTATGCGCTAAACGATGGAACACCTCTGTGCATCAATCGGGGGATTTTCGGGTGTCGCACCTCAAGACGACGTCACTTTCGGAGGAGTTCTCACTTCATACAGGCATTACCAATATATGTCGGTCAGCTGGCTCTTCTCCAACTTCGAATACCCGGGTAGGATCTTGCGGTAAATATATTAATCCCGAAAGGCCAATTGAATGGGTCCTAGTAGGGTAGACGGTGCAGCCATCCCTTGTCCCCTTTCCCGCGCCCGTTTCTCGGCATCCCGTTAAGAGCAGCCGCCATGCTGCGATGGTAAGGCGCCCGGTTACACCACGAATGAGATTCCAGCGCCATGCTAACAGGCCGGCTCTCCAGGTATCAAGGGGTGCTGGCCCGCCGGCCGGTCCTCACACAATGCATCACGACGGGCATATTGATGGCCACGGGCGATACCATCGCCCAGCAGGGCATCGAAAAGAAGGGCAAGGACCATGACTTCATGCGCACCGCGCGCATGGCATCATACGGAACAGGTGAGATCCCACCGCCGCCAGGCTTCACACGCACGGGGAAACGGCTGACTCTGGAACCGCCAAGTGATCTTCGGCCCCGCGGCGGCCAACTGGTACCGGCTCCTCAACCGCCACGTCGTCCACCGGAACAAGAACGTCGAGATCGCGGCGCGCGTGCTCCTCGACCAGGCCGTGTTCACGCCGACCTTCCTCGGCGTGTTCCTCGTGACCCTGGGCTACCTCGACGGCCGGCCCGACCCCGTGGCCCACGTGCGCGGCCACTACTGGGACGTCCTGAAGACGAACTGGATGGTGTGGCCGGGCGTGCAGATCACCAACTTCAAGTTCGTGCCGCTGGACCACCGTCTGACCTTTGCCAACTTCTTCGCCATCGGGTGGAACTGCTACCTGAGCTACGTGAACAGCCACAAGGGCGGGGAGGAGCCTGTGGAGGAGGAGGGCGTGGAGAAGAGGGAGCATCTAGAGTAAACACATAACACTGCATGGTACGGCTTGGATTTTTAGAAGGTCGGTCTATAGATTGGGTCGCTTGTAAATAGTGTCTGCGCTTTCGGAGTGTCCCGGATTCATGTGTGGGACTCGTTTGCGGCAATGTTCAGAGATACCTGATTCGAACAATTTGAGATTATTATTCGGTACTTTCAAACAATGGTGGAAACCCAGTGGCAGGCTGTCGGACCGTCGGGCGCCCCACAATAGCGCTATCGCCACCTGACTGCCGCTGGCGCAATAGGTGCCTTAGGCAGCCACGCAAAATCTTGCTCCTCTCGCCAAGGCTCCGGCCCATCGGCGCATGACGGATGACTTCGATCTCCGCCACCACCAAAGCAGCCTGCTGCTTCCCCCCCCTCCCCTCCCATCCACAAAACACCCACGCACTCGGCGCATCTATCGAACGTTGTCCCGACGTCGATAGATGTCTCCGAAACGAATATCGCCATGCTACCGCTCTCGGTGCGACGCGTAGCCTCCGCGGCTCCCCAAGCGTCGTCGCTCCTGTCATCAGCCGCGCCCAAGGCGGCTCCCGCCGGCCTCTCGACCACTGCTCGGAAGGGCGGCCTCCACCAGAGGAGATACTCGTCGTCCAAGCCGAGCCCCAAGAACCGCCCGAATGGGACTAAAGACCTGCCGACCGGCGACGCCGTGTCGACCTCGGCCTCGTCGGGCGAGGTGAAAACTTCTTCCGAGAAGAGGAAGCGCAAGAGCAAGGCCCAGCAGGATGCCGCGAACGATCCTTTCTACGGCTTCCCCAGCGTCCCGAGCACCCAGCACCTCTCCCAAGAAGGTATGTCCGAGGATACCCCCTTCTCCCTTTACACAGGCTAACATCACCTGTCCCGGCAGCCCTCGGCCTCTCGAGTTTCTTTTCCATGCACCGCCCCATATCCATCACCCACAGCGTCCCCCGCACCATCTCCGACGAGTCCTTCGCCGAGATCTTCGCCGCCGGCTCCTCCAACTCCGCCAAGCCCTCCCCCAACGAGGTCATCTCGACTCTCTCTCGCGCCCTCGACGACATCGATGGCCCCATGGCCAAGATGAGCATCTCGCGGTCCGATTCCGACCCAACGAGCCAGCTTGGCGACGGCGTGCAGAAGCTCGACGTCCGCCATGCTGACGGCCGCGGGTCGAGCGTCGTCCTGCAGGTGAAGAACATGTCGGGCCAGTTCCTCCCATTCCAGCCCCCGCCCATCCCCGAGCCGGGCTCCGCGGCCGCCGAATCCGCCCAGGAGGCCTCCGCCGCCGATCAGGATGAGGAGCCGCAGCACCGCGTCTACCGCGCCATGTTCACCATCGAGGAGACGCTCGATGCCGAGGGCCAGGTCCAGGTCGTGGCGCATAGCCCGCGTATCCTCGGCGACGGCCAAGAGGGCTCCTCTGCGCGGTACATTGACCGCGTGCGGAGGGCGCGCTACGAGGACGCCATGGTGAGGAAGGGCGAGTCGATGTACGCGATTAGCGTCAAGAAGCGGAGGAAGCTGAAGATGAAGAAGAAGAAGTTCAAGAAGAAGCTGAAGGGGTCGAGGAAGCTGAGGGAGAGGCTGCACAAGATTTAAGGCAGTGCATTTCGAAGGGGAAGGAAGAGGAGGAGGTGGAGGTGTTATAGAATCGCACACTGTGGTTTTTGGCATCTGAGGCGCGGGCTAATGGCATATGGTGTTTCTTGTTTGTCACTTGCGCGTCCTTTCCCGAGTACACTAGACGGAGTGCAACCTTAGTTTTTTTTCCGTCGGTATTGGTACGTCCACGAAGATCCCTGCTGGTTCAATCTGTGGGCAGCACTTGCTAGCCCGGAACGGGGTGGCGATAGAGCCTCAGTTGGGACGGGCGGGTTGGAGTGCGTATCGACACCGGCGCTGTAATATAGATAGTCGAGGCATGAATATGGACGTCGTCTTTGCGTCTTATGCGCCGCGGAACCCCGTATGGTGTATCCTCCCGCCTGCATTCCGCATTCCCAAGTGAGAGGATGGTTTGGGAATCTGCGAACAGCCATCCCACTATGAGACTTCCGTCCCGCGGCCTTGCAAAGTACGAGATTTAAGCAACGCCCTCGGCAAACGCCACAGCCTACTGGGGGATGCAGGTGTCACTCGCTACCAGCGCTCCCCAGGGGCGTTGACGATAACCGGCCAAGCCTTGCCCTCGATTCCACCAAGCATAACTTCACACACACGGGGGACCACTGTCGGGCAATCAATCAGGCATAAATGAAGTCCGGTGAAAGTAAAGAATGGAGCAGCTGGGGTACTTCTTATGTACTCTCTATCCAACCCCCTTCGCTCAGCCCGCTTTCCTCTCAGCTTCTCGTCACCTGTCAACTCCTCGGCGTGCCCCTATCTCTCCCAATCCAACCCATACACAACCCAGATCCCCCACCATATAAACCAAAAAGGAATTCACTGAAAAAGTCGAGGGATGCGTGTATAGTAAGACTAAATGAACATGCGAAGCGAAGATATATGCGGCCTAGGGAGGCAAAACGAGAGGAAACAGCCAAGAAACTTGTTATGTCTTCTTTTTCTGCTTCCCTATAAATCCCCTTGCTCTTCCTTCGTAGTGAGAGAACTCGAAATAGATGGGGGAGAGACCTCCCGCCATCGAAAATATGTACATCTAGAAGTGCTCCTTCCAGAAGCGGAAGAGAACGTCGGTGGAGGTGGCCTTCGTGCAAGCCTTCTTGATATCGCGAGCTACGCGCACGGTTAGCAACTCTCGTCCCCAAGCACCTTATCAAGCTAGTGAGAGTAGGAGGGGAAATTGACTTACCAGCCGCCGAGGGGCCGCAGAAGTACACACCAACAGTCGTCCGCATGCTCTCCAGCCCGTTGATGTACGTCCGGTCCAGAATCCCGTCCCTCATTGTCTCAAACAACTTGGGGAAGTTAGGCCTCCCGAAGTTGGTCCGACTCTTCAGCTCGGTCAGGGGGTCGACGTCCGAGCCCACCGAGTTGAGCACGATGTTCTGCGTCGTGTCCATATCGAGCTTCTGCGTCAGGTACGTGTGGATCTTGAGGAACTCCACGCCCGAGGAGCCCGGGATACGCGCAGCCTCGTTGCTCTGCGCCTCAAGGGACGACAGGAGCGTCTGGAACCACTCAAACGAGCCGGTGTCCTTGCAGACCCAGATGAACTCTACACGGCGGAGACGCGTGGGTGGGTTGGGGCCGTTGCGGAGATGCCAGATGTTCTTGAGGATGGAGGCCCACGGTGTCACACCGATACCGGTGCCGATCAGAACTGCAATCTCGTTCTCGAACACGTCCTCGGCCGGCGCGCCGTAGGGCCCGTCGATGAGGAGGCCGGGCATCTGCTCGCCGTTCTGAAGCGCCACCTCGTACATGCCCAGAGGGTCGACGCCGTCGTAGAGCTTAGCCTGCGCTGAGCCGGCGCCGACGGCGTCTCCGAGAGACCGGGTGAAATCACCCACCTGGCGGATGTGGACGGAGACGTAGGGGTCATAGGGGCACGAGGTGATGGTGAACGGGTGCCACTGGTACCTGGAGATTCCGGGAACCTGGAGGAAAAGCCACTGGCCTGCCTTGTACCTAAACGACGGCTTGTTGAACTGAACCTCAACGACGTCTTCTCTCTGTCAGTCCTGCTTTCTATCTCCGGAGAGGTGAAGGGGAGAACATAGAAGAACTTACCGTAAGGGTGACGGACCACACGGGTGATCTTGGTTTCGCGACGAATGCGGATCTCACGCCAGAGACGCTCGACAAGGTACAGCCCGCCCGTCCACAGCTCCCACCTCCAGCCGAGATAGCCGATGCAGTGCTCCCAGTACTCATCGCCGCCAAAGGGAGAGATAGGGTCGGCGGAGTCGCGGACGAAGCAGCCGACGGTATGCGTGTACAGACCGAGAAGGAACGGGATGAAGAGGTGGTGGGTGTACCAGAAGGCCTCAAAGCACTGCTGTCGGATGCGGTGATGCGCGGTCGTGTACATAAGCATCATACACAGCAGCATTACATGGCCCGTGATACCGCCCGCTTGCTTGTAGTGGATGTCCAGGGCGAATCCGGGACGCAGCTGGGTTCGCTCGACGTTGTAGAAGCTGTGTCACAAGGATTAGCACTGGCGGGCATTCCAAATCGTGGGTGGAGAACGACTCCGCTCCCGAATACCACGTAACTGCCGTGTCTGGGAATGGGATTGCATACTTGACGTAGTGGGACCCCGTGTGGAGGGTGCTGTAGAAGACCATCGCGTATGCCAGCTGACGGTGGAACCAGAGATTTTCATCCAGCGGCAGCCACTTCACCTTCGGGCGGATCCACCTCATGATAGTTCGGCAAACTGGTAGTAGGATGAGCATGCCGTCGAAGCTAAGGACCAGTCCAGCACCACGCGAGATCCAGACTGAGAACATGAGCAGGTTCAGCGGTGCCAGACGCTCATCAGACTGTTGCTTCCACCTAGAATGATGATGCAAGTCAGTATATGCTGTTATCAACGTGAACGCCGGCTTGATCCGTAAACCTGGCTGCGAGGGACACGCCAATGTGTTGTGGTAGTCGAATCTTACCATCCATACGCAAAAACGCCCCAGTGCGCTCCCCAGAAGATGAGGTGGAACAAAATCTTCTGGCCCGTGAACTGCTTTTTCAGCAGGGTCATGGTATCCATCTTGGCGGTAGTTTATCGTTTTCCGCTCCTTCAAATCGATGGTTCAAATGTCGACCTGCGACGATTCGGAGGCCGTGGCAAGCAGGGTCGGGCGACCCGGAGAAGCTCGGGGAAGACGTGCGTCGGTTCGAAGTGAGCGGCGCTCGTTGTAGTCGACCGATTTGCCAGGTGAGGTCCGCACAATGACCCCTGGTCTGATATCGTCGAGTCGTCCCTTGTCTGTGCAACTCCTCCCTTTCACTCTGTTGGTATTATTGCTGAGACGGCGTCAACAGCATTCGAAAACGAGCGGATGGAAAACCCGACGGTGCTCCAGCCGTTAGGTGGTCCAGCACGAAAAGAAAAGAGAATAAAGTATACACTAAGTAAAGAATGGTCTGAGCCAGCAGCGAAAGAAGTGAAGGATTTCCCCGAAATCGACTTGAACCGTGAGTCCGAGTCTTCTTGCCTCCCCGAGGATACCAAGAAATAACAAAACGGAAGGAGAGTAAGAGACTGGGGAGGGGAGGACGGAGCAAAAAAAAGAAGAGAAGACGAGTGGACAGCGGGAGTGGACATGCAGAAAGTCATAAAGGATGTGTAAGAGTTTCCGCCAGGATGGGCGGCAGGGGGGGTGCCCTCAACGCCAAGGGCGAGGGTGTGGTTGGGCCAAGACGCTGAGACGTGTAACAGCGGGAGAAGGATAAGCTCGAGGGCGCTGCCAAGGGTTAAGCTTCTCGCAAATCCGGCAAGGGTTCCCATCGTGGCTCATGCCGGGGATCCGCTTTTGGTTTCTGGCGGTTCGTTCACTTGTGGAGAGCATCGTCAGAGACAACCCCGAAAGGGGTAAACTTGATATCGTCGGAAGTGGTAGCCGGAGCGGGGGGCATCCAAGGTCAAGGGAGCGTCAATGCCGACCTGTGAAACATCAACGATTCCCTAGCGCAAAACGGCCGCTTGTGTGGAGGTGGGGGCGAGTAGGAGCGGGCGTTTGGGTTGAGCCAGGGGGGATGATCAGAGGACTCGGTACCTCCAAAGTCGCCCTCCCCAAAGCTAGAGGTCTGAGAGCGGCACGGAGGGAACATTCGCTCTCGAAGCGAGAGGGACGTGCCCTGCGACCCTCCCGCAGGCCCACGTCGCAGATCAGACGTTGGAGCAGTTTCGCAGCCGCACCCTTGCCGTGTCAGGTCCTTCGATCCGATCGCTGGGAGATTTAGGACGCGAGGGAGGCTGGTCGGCGCCGCTTGCGAGACGAGCTGATGAGACGCCAGACGTTGGAGATGTGCAGGGGTTCGCCCGTCAAGGCTGACGGGAGGCCGGCTGATTGGTGTGTCGGGTGATGCCAGGATCCATCAAGCGGGGCGCGCTGCACCAAGAAGGGGCGCGATGGTCCGAGATGTGGCGCACGTGACTTGCCGCCCGCCGCCAAGCTTACTCATGCCTGACAACAACGGCCGGATTTGAGAAGGCGATCCATTGTCCTGGGCGACATTCGGTAACTTCTGGCATTGTTCCCTGTCGTTGCTGTTTCACTTGTCAACGCGCCGCTCCGCGTGGAGAACCCATCGAAGATAAATCTTGTCGTAGCGGCCGACCGAACTAATGTAGATGACGTCGGTATCGGTGCCCGAGTAATCCCTCGGCCCTGCCGTTGGACATCTGGCCGCCCTCACGTCCCTGGCGCGAGACCTGTCGTCTTCAGAACTGCCTCCGGACATGACGAGGAATCGAAGACTGTTTCAACACGCGCTTGCCGTACCCCAGCCGACAGCTTCTTCCGGACAAGATCGTCTCGAATATGAGCAGACCAGGGCCATGTGTCTTGGCGGCTGTCCATGCCAAAGCCTTCTTTCCACGGCAAGCCACGGGCATGGCTCCTTTCCCAGGACCGCGGTTGAAGATTCACTCGTCATGCCATCCCGCCCCCGATCAAGTCATTGCGGGAACTTCGCATAATCCCGAATGCCGATGAATGTCCTTCGCCGTCTCCCACATCCCCCAGCGGCCCTGGCGTGCCATTTCTCAACTCAGGATGGGGTATGGCTGTGCAAAGATGGGATGTACGGCACGAGCGCCACTCCGACTTACTCGGAACTACACTTTGGCCTGCCCTTCCCGACTGCTTCAACCCACCCCAGGCCATTGAGCTTTGACATCTCGCTGGCTCCGCCCGAGGCGCCACCGACACCTGCCCCCCTCTCCTCCGGGAAGTACCCAATCCGCCAAGCGGATCGTCTCAAATACCAATACCCCGAGCTGCACTCCACCCCCGATCATCCCTCAGGACCTCTCGACACCTTAATTCATCCCCTCCCCACGGCTACTCAAACCCCGCCAAGGTGGCCAACCGCCGAAGCACAAGCCCCGAAACGGAGAGCGACTGGGGTTCAGCGGACGGGGATCGCCCTGCCGCTCCGCCCATCGCATGAATGACATCTCATAACTCGGCATGCATGATCCGCGGTTCCGATACGCTTCTTGCCGTTACACCTGGGGGCTGTCGAAGAATTTAGAGTTATTCGTCGGGGCTGCTGGCATCTTTCGAGTCCGCGCTCAGATCTGCTGCATTGCTATCTTAATTTTTTAACCTCTTCACCATTCCCCCTTGGCACATCGTCCTCGTGGGGTCTTCAATGGGTAGTGGCTCCACGAGTGTAGCCTTGAAGACCGGAACATGAAGTTACCCAGTAGTATATAGGGGAGTGTCACGGTGCCTAAATGAGGGATATGGTTGTGGAAGGTTGAAGCTGTCTCCCTTCTCGGTGCAGCGGCAGAACCATTTCACTTTGTCTTGTGGCAACCTGGGGACCTATGACTACCTGCACTTTTCTCAGGCACCCCAACTCAAGTTAGATTCTGCTAATGAGCGAGTGTTTCCGCAATTGGATAGCCTTCCTGTCAATCTCCCAAAAAAAAAACCTTGTCCATGCTAGCATCGTTGATTCGATGCTTTCATGGTTGCGACCAACTGTAGCTTTAAAGGGACTACTCGTTGTCACAAGAATAATAGAGGCCAGTCACATCCGAGACCTTGTGTAGTGGAACACAAGTCAATAATAACGAACTGGAGATGTAGCTAGAGTACATGCGAGATGTGGGCCCCCTTCACTGGATATCTCCTTGAATCTTGGACAACAAACAATCTGAGATCATCCTTGCCAGATATCAGTAGAACCCTAATGCCCTTCCTCGATGTCATTATGCCCTGAGGGCCAAACTCAGAACAAAATCATAAAAATGCAGTGCGCAACCTCCCTCCCACACCTCCAACCCACCAAACTTCGACTTCCCTCAACACCCTGACGGAGCAACTGGAGCTGGGTATCATGATGCCACCCTGTCCTCTGAACGCCTAGATGAGCCGGACTGAAAAGGCTCTAGGTTGATACTTGATCTTCCCTCGAAGACTCGACGAAGAAGCGGGAAAGGGTATAATAATGCAATGCTGGCCTCCCCCAACACCTTGACGAATCGGAAGGAAAACGAAAAAGGACAATGATGATGTGGTTCTAACCTTCTTTAACGCTTAGTGAATAGGAAAAACATGGAATGAGTATAATGGTGTTGTACTGACCTTCCACAGATTGACGAGAGAACGGAAATAGGAAAGGAATGATGATGATGCTCTCAAGTCCTTCCTTGGTGCCTTGGCGACCAGACATATGGGATTTGTGCTGCTGTGATGGCTGTCTTTGGGGTCAAGGCCATGGGGAGTTCGGTATGTGATAATACCCTGACGTTTGAACTGCTTGTGGACTCCTAAACGTTCTGCGTGCATCCGAAAATGCTGACGTTTTGAAGGCCAAATGGAAAGAAACGATATGCCTTTGCATATCCCCACCGAACCAGACCGAAATGATACGTTTCGAATCATTGGACTTCTTCGAATATCAAGATGGTCGAATGGGAAAACAAGCATGAGATAAATCAAGTATGCCCTTGCCGGCGCTTCCAACGCCTTCAGTATGGTGACCGAACATTCAGAACTGGGATTATGCGTCCCAAATCGGCATAGTACAGTTCCGAATAATGAGTTGGAATACCATGGCCATGTAGCCATGGTGGTCGTCGATGATGATTCACTTCACAATCCTGAACACCTCTTCGATAGCATCAGGCGCCGTCACGACAGGCCTTTCCGGCTGAGGATTCTTCCGTTTCTTCTCCTCCCACTCCTCCCTGATCTCGGGAACCAGGTGGTACCCCATCATCAGCAGGTGCGTCTCGTCGGGCTCATTGCTCTCCCTGATCCCCGGCTCAGTGATGACTGACGTGTCAGAGTTAGCGAGCTGTTTGCGCTGTACCGGCTGGACGATATCAAAGAGTTGCCTCCCTTCCAGTTGTTTCCTGCGATTGAGTTCACTCGGCCGGCCTATGCTGACCGCCCACGGCTGGTTCATGTTACGAGGGTTCGCTTTCAACACCCGCGGTCCGGCCTCGACGTACTCCGGCAAGTATGTGATGTTGGGGCCCACCGGCTTCCACCGGGGACCGCAAAACTTGGGCTCGACGTATTCCCGGAACCACTTGTTGTTGGTTGCAAGGCCATCGGTGGGCACCGACGGCAGCCCTCTGCTGACATGCACCGACTCCTCGGAAACGGCGCAGTCATCCCAGGTGCCGTCGGTCGTGCTGCTCCTAAAGCTGGGGGCCTCACTGGCGTCCTCCATTCCCGCAACACCCGAGTCCTTTCTCTTGCGTTCTAGTTCCTCTTGCCTCTTGCGTTCCTGCTCCTCTTGCTTCCTCCTACGGATGCCTCCGCAGCTCTCGAAATCGGAGGGACACGCTTCTGGCCTCATGATTACGATCTCGTCCAGGTCGAGGAATGGACAATCGGCCGGTTTTGGGAGTGTCGCAACCGCCGTAATGGCCTCAGCCAGCTCGTTGGCATGTGGTATACATCGCTCCCAGAACATAGAGCGCCTGAACCCGCAATTGGGACACAACGAGATACGTTGGTAGCACATGACTGTTCTTTATT
Organism: Sordariomycetes sp. S4602; assembly: GCA_023628835.1. Classification (NCBI taxonomy): domain Eukaryota; kingdom Fungi; phylum Ascomycota; class Sordariomycetes; species Sordariomycetes sp. S4602. The sequence continues at coordinate 312,173 of JAMAJV010000010.1, forward strand.
CTTGAGGTTAGGTATTTTCTCGGTAGGATGTACAGGAACCATACCTTTTCTGTAAGAAACGAACAGTGCTGGCTGGCAAAATGGCGCTGGAGTCAACTCCAGCTGGCTGGACCTTTGTCACAGAAAGGCAGGAACTCAGAGGTTTTATGCTATTCTTGCAGCTTCAGAGACTCTGTCCCTTTAGGAACCTAGGTTTGTTGAACGAGAGCGGTGGCTGAAGGATGGTGCGAACAGTTGCAGAACTGGCTTTGGAGGAGAAGTGATCCCTCCTGAAGTTGAAAGGATCACAGCACTTAACAGGTGCAAGTAGTAAAGGCTGCTGCTCCCAGTATGGATACCCGAGGAACAAACTGCAGTTGTATGGAAAGACGTGAGTGGTTTGTGGTTGGGACGGTGGACGGTTGTGATTGTGGTTGGGATGGTGTACTGTTGTGATTGTGGACAGCACAGAAGGCGTGACGCGGATGGACGATAGGATAAAAGGCTATCCAGATAGACAAGGAAACTAGCAGAAGGAAGAAAGTGCTCCTTCCTCAAAGAATGCTATGGGAATTCAAGGCCTAGATGATGGTGGTGGTTGCCCCTTCCGAACTTCATCGCAAGTTGTTGTTTATCGCGCCTTCCCAACTCGACTGAAGCTACAGCTTCCTGCCCCAATAAGGTTTGCAATGCACCTGCGCCTGCCCCAGCAGTTCTGTCTCCAGGAGCAACATACTCAATGCCTCTCAATGTACATACATGTATAGTATGTTGCCGTTTCACACACGCCATGGTTTAGCCTCCACCAGTCATGTGGTAGCACATCCTCCTCAGTGCGAGATATCTTGGTATTATATGCTACCGTCAAACAACACCTTCAAGGTTGCTAATGTACAACTCTCCTGTCCTGCCAACTCAGCTCATCTTGGCCTTCTTCCCCAGCTTCACCTTCTTCCGCTTCTTGTCGCCGAGCTCCTCCTCATAGATCTGCTCCGCCGTCTGGCCCGTCTTCCGCTTCGTCTTGCCCGATTTTACGCTGACGATGGCTCCGTCCTTCCCTCGTTTCGCGGCATTCTTCACCTGCTTCTCGGCCTCCTCCCACCCGGGAGCGTCCCCTTCTATTTCGTATCTGCGCGCCGACGTTAGCCTCTGAGTGAAGTTTTGGGTTGGTGGGAGGTATAAGGGGAAGGGGGTTCGCATACTGGTCGAGCGGTAGGGAGTCAATAAGCTCGCGCTTCTTCTTCTCCACCTCCGTGAGCGACGACTGATCTTGGAGGTCATCCTCTAGCGACGTCGCAAACGGCTCGAAGCGCTCGTTGACCTCGTCGTCGTGCAGCCCAGAAGCGTTCTCCCGGCTCACGCCGATCGACTCGCGTTTCGGCATTTCTGCCTCGACGGCGCCTTCGACCAGGCTCGCGAAATGCGCCGTGATCTTGCGAATGATCTTGTTGAACAGCGGGAGTACCTGCTCCGGTTGCATCGGCATGTCTTGCGAGATGGCGTCTATGCTCTTGCGCTGCAGGCCGATCGAGAGTAGGATGCTCTGCTGGATTCCGGAGAGCTTCACCGCACTGCGCAACCGCCCGCTGAAGTAGAGCATCGCGAGGGCCGGCACGAGGTCTAGGATGACGCGGTAGTCGAACATATTCTTGGCGTAAGAGTCCAGCCGCTTGAGATCGAACGGCGTCATGAGATCATCGAGCTCCGACTTCGTAAGGGCGCGCGCTTCGACCTTGTCGAGCTGCGCACCGGCGTTGGTAGATTCGTCGATACTAAGCGCCGTGACGGCCGGGAATGTCCGGAAGTCGTACGATAGCAACGAGACAAATCTGCGGTGGAAGTCCCTCGCGAACGCCCCGAGCCAACTCCTATCTCCGCTACTCTCTAACGGGCGCAGCATGACACAGGTGTGCTCGCCTGTGAGGTCGTTCGCCGTCTGCCGCAGGTAGATCGGGGAGAACTCCGCCCTCTTCCAGAATTTGTGGAGTTGCGGCGTCAGGCCGTAACTTACTCCGACGTAGTCAACATTGGCGGGCTTCCGTTCCTCGAGCCTTGCGAAGAGGGGGGGCATCTTGTTGATGTCCCGGACTTTGATATCGTCATCGAGAAGGGACGCGCTGGCCAACTCGGCGTCGGTTACCCGGGGGAAGCTCCCCTCCATGGCACCCATGGGTTCGTCTTCGGAAAGATTGGTGAACTTCCTGTCGTAGTAGTTGACAAGAAGCTCCAAGGCCCTGGTTCCGTAGCCCATCCCGACGTAATCGGGGTTTGACGCTATCCTGACTACGCGAGCACCTGACAGTGAGGCGAACTCATCGTCCTGGAACTGCTGGCTCACTAGCCAGGGGATCAGATCTCCCGAAGGCCGCGTCCCTCGGCCTAGGCTGTTCAGCACGCTTTGCCGGCTGATTTGTCCTTCAAGAGCGACTTGGATGACACAGAGAGGCTCTGGAAGTTTCTGGCTGTCCTCGGAAACCGGGGGTACAAGTACAAATAACTCGTGAGCCGGCGCATCGCTCATGAGTTGCAGGTCATTTGGCGAGTTCTTGTAGTGGCTGGCTACATAGAGAGCGATCATTTGTTGAAGGAACCTCTCAGACACGGGGTGGAAAGAGAAGAGGGTGTCGCGGTTGACGCTGAGGAGTTGGCACTGGGAAGGGTCAGGGCAGCCAGCGATGTTGTTCTTCGACCGCGGGAGAGTTGCGTCGAGGCAGAGGAGAGAGTTCAGCCATCTCTCGACGGCATCACCCTGGGCGTATCGGATCGGTTCTGACAGAGTAATCTCTCTTAGCGACCTGCCTCCGAGCTGGCCCGATTCTTCTGTCTTGGACGCCCTTCCGGTGGATCGATCCGCAACTTCAGTCTCGGAGTTGGCCGCCTTGGAACTTGACTGCTCACGCAGTTGCTTGATCAGTTTCAGCGACAATGACCGCCCAGTCCCCTCGTATCCGTTTATCGTCGACGACATGAAGACGAGGTATGGGCCCATGAGTTTCCTCACGAGCGGCAGCGGAATCGCTGCGGCCTCATCGACGACGACCAGCTCGGCCTGGCCCAGGACGTGGGAGTCCTCCGGCCGGATGTACTGGATCGTCTGGCGGTGCTGGCGATGGATGTTCACCCGCACAATGGCCTTGTTCCAGTCCTTGTTGGTGGATTGTATGATGGTGTAGTCAATATGATCAGCGTAGCCTAGGGAATCGAACCCCTTGAAGATGAACTCGAAGAGCGTCTTCAAATTCTCCGGCGACGGGGACGTAATGAAGATGTTGCTATAACCATGAGCCACGGCGGCTGCCACGGCCACACCCATCGCGGCCGACTTTCCTCGTCCACGCGCTGCAGTCAGAGCGACCGTGCTCCTCAGCGTCTTCTCTGCGATAGCATCGACAAAAGTCAAGAGAGCCTTCGCTTGATCAACCGTCCGCGCCAGGCTAACGAGCGACCCGACCGGTTGCGTATCTTGCAGCGAGTCCTTCAACTCTTCCAACTCTCTCTGCTTCGCCGTCTTGGGTTGGTCCAAATCTGGCGGCGGTAACGCCTTGACCTCCTTGCCTCCAGAGATAGGCAGGACATTCAGCTCGTCGTCAATCACGAGACAAGACTGGCAGCTCCCAAGAGACAGTATGAATCGTTCGTTGAATCGCGCGACGACATCGTCGTGGGCTTCGGTTCGGTAGCGCGAGTGGACGTCCATGGAGAGGCTGTAGAGTTGCTTGAGACTGCTCATTCCCTTCAACAGCAGCACGACAAGGCCGCCTCCCTCGACCGTTTCCATCGTCCTCGCAAGGATATTGGGCGTTAGGGCTTCGAAATCCTGGAGAATGCACATGCCGTAGGTGTTACCGAGGATCTTCTCGGTTTCCTTGTAGTAGACATATCGGATATCGTGGAGCGAGACAAAGAGCTCAAAGGGGTCCTCGGAGTTCGCTTCGCGGACGCCTCGTTTTATTTCCTTCTTGATCTTGGTTTCCCTCTTCTTCCGGTGGCTAAGCAGGGCAGGCCGGTCAGTTCAAACTTGGTTCGTGGCGCGGGGTGTTGGGGGGGGGAGCCTCACGATGTGAATCCTAGAAGCTTGTTCTTGTATGCCCAGAGAACCGACTTGTTGTGCTTGATGTCCATGCTGGACATGATGTAGTGGAGGTGGACGATGACATCCTTGGACCTGTCGCCGACAACGACGAAGAAGCTCCTCTTCTTCTCCTGTAAGCCATTGCGGATGAGGGCGGGGATCCTCGAGTCACTGTAGCAAGAGTTAGATTCTTCTGGGCAATGTCTTGGTGGTGATAGCGCAAGGGACTTACACGGCCTTTCGCGACATGTTGGCAGATTCTCGAAGAAACCAACGCTGAGTCTGAAGCTTTGCCTGTTGACCGAGATACCGCAGTCGCAAAAACCATGGCGCAAAGAGACGACGTTCTGAACCTGGCGACCGACTTTTTTCTTTTCTGCCGGGCGGTCAAAGTCGAGCCCACCTCGATGTGGGGTGGTTTCGTCCAGCGAGCGGTACTTGGGTACTTTCGTCCTGGTACTCGTATTACGTACACGAGAATGACCGAAAAGTGGCTGGTGGCGGCACGTGGCGGAGGCTTGGCCACTGTGGGTCGGTTTCGTCCAATCCCTGTTCTCTGCCGGCGTCCCTCTTTCCGCGCTGCAAGCAGACGAGCCGCCAGGGACCATGTTTCCGCCTGTTCAAGTGTGTCGGAAAAGGTTCGGACATTCGTCATCGGTTGGCGCAGCAGGTCCCAGCAGCGGTTTCGCGCAAGGCACCGGCTCTTCCAAGGAAGACCTTGGGATTCCCTAAAAGCGCACATCGTCACTCACTGTTCCTGCTCGAGCAAGGGCTTCGTGTGTTCTCCTCCACGCAACCGCAACGTCTTCCTTGCATATTTTTGACTCTGTCCGAGCCCCTGCTCACCAGCGCCCCTCTTATCTCCCCTCTTCTCTGGCTGGTCCGAGCCTGACACGTCAACCGTCCCCACGACCCTCTCCTAGTCCCTCTCCTTCCTCTACCTTGGCATCGGGAGGCTTCTTGATTCCACGAGGTGCCTGGTTGACCCTGACCCAGCATGGTAAGATAACCAACCCCCTGTACACCGCGCCCGCTTCCTCCGGCTCGACCCCTAACTCGCGGATTTCTGTCGGTTGCAGGGCATATCAAGGCGACCCAAAGACAAGGCCGCTCGCCAGGCCCGCGGGGGCGACCAGTCTGCCAGCGCGAGGCCGAAGAAGGCGACGTTCGAGACGACCAAGAAGAAGGAAATCGGTGTTTCCGACCTGACCCTACTAAGTAAGGTTTCGAACGAGGCGATCAACGAGAACCTGAAGAAGCGATTCGAGGGCGCCGAGATCTACACTTACATCGGCCATGTGCTGGTGTCTGTCAATCCCTTCCGGGACCTGGGCATCTACACAGACCAGGTCCTCGAGAGCTACAAGGGGAAGAACCGCTTAGAAGTGCCTCCCCACGTGTTCGCCATCGCCGAGTCCGCCTACTACAACATGAATGCGTACCAGGACAACCAGTGCGTCATTATCTCCGGAGAGTCCGGAGCGGGCAAAACGGAAGCAGCGAAGCGCATCATGCAGTACATCGCCAACGTGTCCGGCGGTAACTCGGGCGACATCCAGAAGGTCAAGGACATGGTGCTAGCGACGAACCCTCTCCTGGAGTCGTTCGGTAACGCCAAGACGCTGAGGAATAACAACTCCTCGCGATTTGGAAAGTACCTCCAGATTCATTTCAACTCTCAGGGAGAGCCCACCGGGGCCGATATCACCAACTACCTCCTCGAAAAGACCAGAGTCGTCGGGCAGATCACCAACGAGCGGAGCTTTCACATCTTCTACCAGTTCACCAAGGGCGCGCCGGCACAATACCAGCAGCAGTACGGCATCCAGGGCCCCGAAACCTACGTGTACACGAACCGATCGAAGTGCTTCGACGTCGACGGCATGGACGACGTCGCCGAGTTCCAAGACACCCTGAACGCCATGAAGGTTATTGGCCTGTCACAAGCGGAACAGGATGAGATCTTCCGTATGCTAGCTGCGGTGCTATGGACGGGAAACATCCAGTTCCGCGAAGACGACAATGGCTATGCCGCAGTGGCGGATACGTCGGTGGTGGACTTTTTGGCGTACTTGCTCGAGGTGACGCCGGAGCAGGTCATCCACGCCATCACGATCAGGATTCTCACGCCGAGAAACGGGGAGGTGATTGAGTCACCGGCAAACCCAGCCCAAGCGACAGCTACGCGCGATGCCCTAGCCAAGGCCATCTACAGCAACCTGTTTGATTGGATCGTCGGACGCATCAACCGCTCGCTCAAGTCCAAGCAGGCTAATGCCAACAACATCGGCATTCTCGACATCTATGGATTCGAGATCTTCGAGAAGAACAGCTTCGAGCAGCTCTGCATCAACTACGTCAACGAGAAGTTACAGCAGATTTTCATCCAGCTGACTCTCAAGACAGAGCAGGAGGAGTATGCGAGGGAACAGATCAAATGGACCCCCATCAAGTACTTCGACAACAAGGTCGTCTGTGATCTCATCGAACAGCTGCGTCCGCCCGGTGTCTTCTCTGCGATGAAGGATGCCACAAAGACAGCCCACGCAGATCCTGCAGCTTGTGACAGGACCTTTATGCAGAGCATTAACGGCATGTCTCACCATCATCTCACAGCCAGACAAGGCAACTTCATCATCAAGCACTATGCTGGAGATGTGAGCTATACTGTGGATGGAATCACAGACAAGAACAAGGACCAGCTCCTCAAGGGCTTGCTCAACTTGTTCCAGGGGAGTGGCAACCGCTTTATCCACGAGCTCTTCCCCCACCAGGTGGATCAGGACAACCGGAGGCAACCCCCTTCGGCGGGTGACAGGATACGCACCTCAGCCAACGCCTTGGTGGACACTCTGATGAAGTGCCAGCCGTCCTATATCCGAACCATCAAGCCTAACGAAAACAAGTCCGCGACCGAGTATAACAGTGCGAACGTTCTTCATCAGATCAAGTACCTCGGTCTCCAGGAGAATGTGCGCATCCGGCGGGCTGGTTTTGCCTACCGGCAGTCCTTTGAGAAGTTTGTGGATCGCTTCTTCCTTTTGTCACCCGCAACGTCGTACGCGGGCGAGTACACCTGGCAGGGGACCTACGAGAATGCCACGAAGCAGATCCTCAAGGACACGAGTATACCGCCCGAGGAATGGCAGATGGGAACGACCAAGGCGTTCATCAAGTCTCCCGAGACGCTCTTCGCCCTTGAGCACATGCGAGACCGCTACTGGCACAACATGGCCATGCGTATCCAGCGCATGTGGCGGGCTTACCTCGCATACCGCGCCGAGTCCGCGACCCGAATCCAGCGTTTCTGGCGGAAGAAGCGGACGGGTGCAGAGTATCTCCAGCTGCGAGATGAGGGCCACCGGGTGCTCCAGGGCCGCAAGGAAAGGCGAAGGATGAGCTTGCTGGGTTCCAGGCGCTTCCTCGGGGATTACCTTGGTGTAAACGCCTCTGTCGGGCCTGGTGCCCAGATGCGCAATGCCATCAACCTCTCGTCCAACGAACGGGCCGTCTTCTCTTGCAGGGCCGAGATTCTCGAGGCCAAGTTTGGTCGGTCCAGCAAACCTAGTCCCCGCATGATCATCGTGACCCCGCGAGCGTTCTACATCGTCACCCAGCTACTGGTCAATCACCAGGCGCAGATCTCCATCGAGCGGACCATCCCCCTCGGCGCGATCAAGTTCATCGGAGCGTCGACGGCTCGTGATGACTGGTTCTCCCTAGGCGTCGGGTCCCCGCAGGAGCCGGATCCTCTCATGAACTGCGTCTTGAAGACGGAACTGTTCACCCAGTTGAAGCAGGCCATGCCCGGCGGCTTCAACCTCAAGATCGGAGAGGTTATCGAGTACGCCAAGAAGCCGAACAAGATGCAGAATGTCAAGGTCATGAAGGATTCCCAGGTGCACGCGGACTACTACAAGAGCGGAGCCATCCACACACAGCAAGGCCAGCCGCCAAACTCGACGTCCAAGCCGACGCCAAAGGGCAAGCCGGTTCCTCCTCGGCCCATCACCCGCGGCAAGCTCATCAAGCCGGGTGGGCCCAACGGCCGGCCGTCGCGGCTGACTGGGAACCGGGCCCCGCAGCCACGACCCGGCGCGAGCGCAGCCGCCCGACCGGTGCGCCAGCCGGCCGCCGCTGTTCCCGAGGCGCGACCGCAGCCCGCCATCCCTAGCCACACCAGACCCCAGCCAGCGGCGGCGGCTGCTCCCGCTCCCGCGACGAGGATGCCGCCCCCACCCCCGCCCGCGCCGCCCGCAGCGAAGGCGAAGGTCATGGCAAAGGTGCTGTACGACTTTGGGTCTGACAAGACTAACGAGCTGTCCATCACTGCGGGTGAGATGATTGAGATTGTCCAGAAGGAGAACAACGGTGAGTAAACAATCTCCTAACAGATCTATCCTGTGGCATATTGCTAATAGCTTCCAGGTTGGTGGCTCGGCAAGAACATCAAGGGCCAAGCATGGGTCCCCTCCGCCTACGTAGAAGAGCAGGCCGCGCCCGCGCCCGCCCCCCGCGCCCCGCCTCCTCCCCCCGCCGCGAACGGCCGCGCGAAGCCCACGCCGCCCGCCCCGCCCGCCAAGAGGCCCGCCGCCGGGAGGAAGCCCGTCGCCCTGCAGGCTAGGGACTCGGGAATGAGCCTGAACGGCGGCGCGGCCTCGGAGAACGGGGCGTCGAACCCGAACCTGGCCGGGAGCCTCGCGGACGCGCTGCTGGCGAGGAAGAACGCCATGCAGAAGAAGGATGATGACGATGATGACTGGTAAATGTTGGGAGTTGGAGGATTTGTATGGGGGAAAGGGGGTGGGTGGTTTGTGTTTACTTGTGCCTGTCTTTTGGGGAGCGCGGGAGCAACCTTGCGGGTAAAAGTAATGCTGTTATGATAGAGTAAATGGCGTGTTGGTGCTACCAGTCTATTCAGCCTTGAATATGGTCTCGAGTTTGTTTTCTTCCTCGGCTCATAAACGTTCCGACGGATGAGAAATGGTAGGACAAACGTAGGCAGAGAGGCCCGTTCAAATGCAGATACGCTTCCGTACTCGTCCCCTAAGGGGCAAGGACACACTCAACACCGCCCGTACCGGTGGTCAACAGCCCAATCCCGTCTTTCCACTCCTCGCAAGCATGCCTCCAGGCTAATAACCCCACCTCAACAGCCCATGCGTTCTTAAATCCCGCCTCGCCGTTAGACACATGCAGACCAGGTCACAAATATAGAGCCAACCTAGAAGAAGCAACAAGAAGAAAAAGAATGCAAAAGATCAAAGGTGGACGCTCGCTACCTGTTCCCCACCCCGCCTTTACTTGAATATCAACGAGAAGCAGAAGAGTATGTACTGTCTGATAAGAAAAGAGTTCATCTCGCATAGGCCCGTCTCATATCGCTCCGCAAACGCCCTTCATGTCCCGTCTCCATTCCCACCATGCGTTCACCCTGTACTAAAGCAATAGATATATGTTCGAAGAAAGGAGAAATGACGCCCAGCCCCATCCCTACTTCAGCAGCGGCAGCTGGCCTTCTACTCGCACGTCCCTGACCCCGTCCGGCATCACTCGCAACCACTCAGCCCAGTTCTCAATGTCGAAGAAGTCGTCCTTAAGCCGCATGGACATTTGAATTTGCGGCCCGGCGTGATCTGCCGCGAAGGGTAGACTCGTGCGGTGGAGGCGGCACAGTTGTATTGACGGCAGGCGCGGGTTCCCAGTGATCTGGAGGTGCAGCGGCGCCGGGTAGCTGGAGACATACTCATTTGAGGGGTCCCTATCCTGGATCAACTTTGAGTACGTAGACAGGAGTTTGGCGTGTAGGTGCGCGGCCGTCAAGGAGTTGTTGTTCGGGGTCCGCGCCTTGGCTCGAAGCTCTTCTGTCAAGGCTCGTGTGAAAGCGCAGCGATCCAGCAGCCGGAACTGCTCTTCCGACGACGCCGCGGCGATAAGCTCCAAGACGCCCTGCTTCCGCTCAACGTTCGGCGACGGGTAGTAGGGGGCATCCATGATGACAAGCGTGTCGGAGCATGCCTCTTCAAGGATCTGCTGGATTCCGCTCCACCGGATTGTCGTAGCCTTCTCACGATCTCGGGAACTATAGTCATGCCTAGGTTAGCCGGGGTTCCCGAGCGTACCCGCTTCTGGAATATATGGGAAGTAGTTCAAGCGACACTTGGTAAGTGCAAGCGGATGCATCGACATACCTCGCAAGTACCATCTCCCGGTTCCTGTCAAGATAGCTGTGGCCATTGTAGTACAGGATCTTCAAAACGTCACGCTGGTCACGGTCGTCGGCAAATGCTGTTATCTGTTGTAATAGCCATCGCAGCGGATTCCGGCACTCCTCCGAGGGCGACGGTATCTTTTGCTTCTGAAACGTATATCTGTACTGCTTGTCGAACACGTCTGCGAGGTCTTGCACAGTCGCGTTCAGCTCCGGGTCGTCATCCTCCTGCCAGTACAACAGGAGGGCCTGGGCAGCCGAGTATCGGCCGCGGTGGGGAGTGGAGAAGATGCGCGAGGCGTGGGTCTCAAGCACCGCCCGGAGACTGTCGATTCCCGGAAGCGTGGGCGGTTTCCCACCGGGTAACGGTGTCCGGAGGCGCGAGTCGCCTGGGGGGGACTGTGAGGAGGACTGCGGCGGCGGAAGGGGGTCAAGGTCCATGGCGTCTGCATTGTCTCCCCTGAAGACCGAGTTGACGTGGTTACCATGGTTAGGCTGGCTATAGCTCAGGGGAGGTGCTGGACTGATGGGCCGCGGCGATCCAAGAGGCGCGATCTCCTGTACGTTCGGGCTCATTGGTCGGTGGTACTTCTTCACGGCGTCCTCCCAGGTCATGCTGTGGTGGCTGGGATGGCACTATTGGCGCCGGCGCAGGGTTCGTGTTAGTCACAGATCCCAAGGGGAGACTGTCCTTGCGGTAGGGGAGATGTAGCGCAACGAAAGGGAGGCCAAGGGCAGAAGGGTGTACGTTTGGCGCACAGGGTGTATCAGAAAGCACGGGCATTTGACTTACAGCAACGCGGCGTCTCCGGCAGTCGGGACAGGCACCGAGCTTCCTGATGAGCGCCGCCTTCTCTCTTTGCTGCTGAGACAAGGGACCAGTCCGCCTCCTAGTGGCGCGACGGTGGTTAGACAGGTCGGAGCCATCCGTGACAGAGAAAATGGACTGGTGCAGATTGGGGGAAGTTTCGGCACCATACGATGAGTTGTTGCCGTCGATGAGCGGCGAGCGGGGGTTCCCGGCGGGCGGAGACATTGCGGGAGACCGGTTGGAGAGAGAGGAAGGGGCATCCTTCCCCAGGGGAGGCGACACGGACTGGGAAGGGGTCGGCGGCGAGTGGTTAGACGTGCCGCCAGCGGAGCCCAGACCGTGGCCCGGCGGCGGCGCGGGCGACCTCGACTCATCGGTCTTGGGCGGAGCCTCGGCCAGGCTCGGGGCGGGATGCATGGCGAAAGCTTAGGGTGGACACTGGCTATAGCCTTCCAGGGCGCATCATCGGAGGGCGAGCCCGCGGGATTTGGTGGATGGCGGAGCGAGTGAGATCCCAGGAATGAGGCGGGAGTGTGGATGGAAGGAAGAGAGTTGTAAGGTGAGGTGAGGTGAGGTAAGGTGAGGTGGAGTCCGAGGCAATTACACCCGCCGGCGACTTTGCGCTCCAACAATGGAGATACGGAAGAAAGGGCGGGAAGGAGGCGCCTTCCCAGCCTGGCAGGAAGCACGGAGAAACGGCGTGCAGTTGAGGAAGGAGCAACGGGGGGCTCCGGTTGTGTTTACACGGCGCAAGTTGAGGTCGCCAGGATTCCGAAAAAAAAAAGAACGGCCAAAAATAATAATAAAAAAAAGAACGGTTGGTGGTGGGGGCGGGGAAGATCGGAGCGGGAGCCAGAAATAGGCGCGCTCTATTATCAGATTATCCCGGGGTGGATGACGTGAATCTCGGTTGCCGGACCCGAAAGTTGTGATTCGGGTGAAGGAGTGTGGTCCGACTGGCAAGTACCGGTGTGAGCTTGGCTGTGTGGGCGGGATGGGGGTTTGACCGAGACTGGAGATGGAGGGGTCGAGAGAGAGAGGAGGGGTGGGCCGCGCCGGAGCTAAGGTGAGCGAGCGAGAGAGAGAGCGTGTGTGAGTGTGAGTGTGAGTGTGTGAGTGGGACACACTACACCAGATAGCCACGCGACAAGGTGGTTATGAGGACGGCGCGGGCCTCTGTTCGTCCACGAAACACAGCTCTGGGGGCGCTGCTGTGCTGGCGCTGTTTACAGGTACTCTTGCAGATGTTGGGCCTCGCAGCGTCCAGGTCGCCACGGGCGGAAGTTTCCTGCTTTTTTTTTTCCCTCGTCGCAATTCCCGGACCGCCTTAGCGATGGATGGGTCGGTGTTATTTCCAGCGACGTGGGGACGGTGTGAGGTGCAAGGTGGGGGCAGGTGGCCGCACAGGCGGAAGCTCCTCCACAAGCCAACGGCTACCAGGCGAGAAATTCAACCGAGACCGAGGCTAGCTGTCAAACCACAAAAGATCCCTCCAAGGGGCCAACGGGGTGGGGTTGGCCCGGGGCCTTAGGCCTGGGCGGCGGTTCCCTGGGCTAATTCCACACAAGGGGATACCACCCCGGCGCCTGTATGTACTTGTAGGGCACGGCGAGACGGGGCAGACGTGTTGTCGCGTACCAATGAGGTCACCGGTGACCGGCGGGGCCAGTTCGGCGATAGTGTGCTTGGGTGCCGTCACAGGCACAGAGTGCTTCCAGTCGGGAGGGGGCGAGATTTAATGGCTAATACCGCCGGGAGCGAGTGGGCACCTGGACCACGGGCCAGTCACACGCGCCGCGTTGTAAGCTGTGTGGGGTCGGCTGGCCTCCGGAGATCGGTCAACGGGAACGGGGGACCGTCCAAGTTGCTGTGCCGGTGTGGGCGGACGTGGTGAAGGGGGATAAAGGACGACTCTGGGACAACGGCGCCGGATGGGACCTGAGGGCAATGCGGCCTGGCGATCCCTGGATAAAATAGAAATGGGCGCACGGCGGGAAGACTTGGAACCAAGGCGGCTTGGGCTGGTCCGTTCCCCGGCGGCGGCACCCGCAGGCAGCTGAGGGCGTGCGGAGCGTGCCGTCATGGTCCCAGTCGAGGCAAGGGTGCGGGAGTGACGGGGGGGGGAAGACAGGCCCCGTGGGCTCTGTCCGTGCTACACAGGCAGTTTGCGCGAACGAACATGCCTCGTACCCTCGGTTTCCCCATAGCCGCCAATTGCGTCGTGGTAATCCGAGGTGGGAGGTGTGAGGCAAACAATGCGGGGGGTTGCATGGGGGGCGTGCGGCAGCTGTGAGACCGACAGACATACTCGGTACTGTACAAGGGCCTTGTTCCATCCTCACCACCACTCCACCTCGGCGCCGTGTCCATCTTTGACGAATCGGACATCCGGGGCGATCTGGCCCACCGACGGTCGAATGTGGAGGGATCAACGCGCGGGTTGGAGCCTCGTCTTGTGAGCACACCGTCACCCGCCGAGAGGGAGTCTGGGCGGGAGCCGTGTTAGTGACAAAATTTGGTGTAAGTGACAAAGTTCTGGGTGGGCTGGACGCGGGAGATAGGCCCCCGGCAGCTCTCCAGGACCTCCGGGTTTCCCGGCCGATTCACGGCCTCAACACATTCTGCAGACTGTTTCTTTTTTGGCGCGCACTTCCCGTGCGGGCTCATCTGCCCACATGCCCGAATTGGAAGGGAACGGCGTGCTTGGCGGCCCGTTACGTGCAAAGATGCCGCAGCTTTGAGTCCCGGGCCGGCATCCTCTCACCGCGCCCCCCGAGCGAGCTCCTTGAGCAGTGCACAGCGAGACCAGCACGGCAAAGGCGCAGACCACGTGGGGCCCGTCTAAGTGGGAGCTTCATTCCCTGCCAGCCCGCACGGAGTAGCCCTGTCCCCGCGTATTCGTGGGGAAGCTTACAGCACGGGCGCCAAGCGAGGGCATCGCGTGATGGGCCAGCTCGCGGAGTACCGTCGGGCACAAAGAATCCCACGAACGAGTCATGGGCCCTCGCTCGGTATTCCTGCCTGACCGAAGAGCATCTCAGGCGGCGAGGGGGCGTGGGCGGTGGCAGCGCTGGTTGGGCGGAAATACACGGGCAGACGACCAAGAACCAGAATTTCCCTCGTGGACGAAAGAGACAGACACCCTCGTGCAACGTTTCGTGGGACGGGAAAGAGCCCTGGGGCTGCCTTCTCAATCTCAAACTCCCGTGTCTTTCTCGAAACCCTCGGGGAAGGCACACCCCCCGCCACGCCCCATTGTTCTTTTTCTTTTTTCACCTTTGCCGCGGCTTCCTCGCCTTTATTCTGCCCGCCCCCAACCACCGCCACACAATATTTGACACACCCCTGCACCCCACCTTTTCTTCTTCTCTTCTCTTTACTTTTCTTCACCTTGACAAAAGCAAGGAGAGATCACCCACACACCCCCATGCGCACCGGACCAATGGTGAAGCTCACCGGGATCTGCCGCCAGCCTCACCGCAATTCTTCCCGTCCGATAGGCGGGTCCCGCGCCTTTTCCCGTTGCAGGGATTCGCGGGACCTCGAGGTTCGAGTTCGAGGTTCCTGACTCGCTCTGCGAATTGGGCGCTCGAACAAGGGACCCTGTCCGGGACTCGGACGCGGGCCCACACACCCAACGTCATGGCTGGCTGGCGGAGACGTGGGGAGAGGGCCGCCCTCTCTCCGTTCTCTTGCCTTCCCCTTTGGGGCCTGCTGATTCGGGTAGGAGCGTTTGTGCTGCACCGCGGTCCGGCAAGCAAACTTGCTGGGGTATTTCGTGGAGAAGGGTAGCACTGTCCATCAATGGGCTCGAGCCCCCCGGTCTTTGCCATATCGAGGATCCCTGCCCGCCCTGCGGGAGCCCCCTGAGATCGCAAGTGGCGAGTGTGATGGGGCTCCTGGCTCCCCGACCCCGGCGGACATCGTCGCTGGAGTCAGGCGGCTGCACTCGAGCCGTGTGTCGGCGCGAGACCGGCACATCCCCCACCCGCCCAGAAGATTCCAAATTCCCTCCCCCGTCCTCGGCATATCCAGGCCCTATTTGCGAGGTTCCTCGGACCACCCGGCCGGGGCAGGGCCGGATAGAGACCCCCACACGGGGAAGACATCGGTGTAATAACACGGGAGTGGGAACACACATATTACATGTATGAATGTATGTACGCGCTGGCGGAAAACGAGCGGCGGAACCACTGAACGGACCTGGGAGCCCCTCGTTCCCAGCACCCCTCTTAGCGCGCCCCGCCCCGCCCGTCAGCACCCTCACGCACGCACGCTCATTGTCCACACAGGGCTCACCCCGCCGCGCCCCACCTCGTCCTCGTCCGGCCCGCATATGCAAGAAACGACCTGCGCGTGTTTTTTGGTGACGTGCGAGGCGTGTTTGCCGCTCGTGACGTGAAGAAAAGAGGGCCAAAGAGAGACGATAGGCAGGTGACGGCGAGACGGAGAATCCGACGCAAGGGATTGCGCGTCGACCACCTCGTTACAATATTTGCGGAGGGATCCGTCGGCCGGCAAACATGGCGCTGCGACGCTGCGGAAACAGGTACAAGTTTGAGTGCAGATTTGGCGGGGCGGCGCGCTGTGCCGCGTCGCTTCAGTGTTTCTTCGTCCCATTATTTCCCTCATTCGTTCCCCACTAGTCCGTTTTTTTTCCTGCTCCGTCCCCATCCACCCACCCTCGGATGAACGCAGCGTGAGCCCTGAGGGGGGGTCATCCGGCCCCTTTCACAGGGACGGCCCATCCACGGACGTTCTGCTCGATACAGGGAGCCACCTGGGCGCGCAGCGGACGCGTGCTTCCATCTGACGGGATGAGAAAGATCTCCGCCGCGGCTTGATACGGCGCAGGAGCTGGCACGGCGGGAGACGCGGTCGGGCTGTGTGGTACTGCCGAACAGCCAGCCAGGGCCTCTCGGATCTCGACCCCTCTTCTCCGACGGGGCAAGACCTTGCCGAAAGGGGGAGCTTTCACCAGTGGGCACGTTCCCTCACCTCGCTCCCCCCACCCCCTTGGCACGCCGTTGGTCGCATGCCCACCCCACACGCCCGATCTCACCGGGAAGAAGGGGGCGGGGGGGAGGGACCCAAGCGGGGACCAGGTTTCCCCGAACGCGGAGGTGGGAAGGGGGTCGCGGCCTGCGCTGGCCACTCCACCGTGGCATGCAAGATCTGGACCCGACCGAGTGCGGGACGGAGGATTCCCGGTGTGATTTGCTTTTTAGCGGGTGCGCGTTGCTGTTGGCTGCACCACAGCGCCTGTTAGCAGCCCTCGCTGACGGTCCCCTAATCTCGCGGCGCCCGGAAAGGGCTTCCGCGGTGATATATGCGTGTGATGGCCTTACGGGTCTGGCGGCTTTGAAAACAAGGGAGGGGGACGCTGGGGGAAGGCGTGTTTTCAGCGGCGCGCCCTTCCCTGTATCCCTTCTGGGGATGGCCCAGGGACGCTACGGGGAACGGGCTCGTCCAGACACGTGAAGCCGCGGAGGGATGGTCCGCCTCCACCGCCCTGCTCGGCTACTTGGACTTCGGCGGGGCTCCTGTGACTCTCGCTCCCCCCCCCCACTATCCGAGCCGAACCCTGCTCCGAACGCGGGTCTAGATCGGAGGCCTCGTGCGATCTCGGGGAGAAACAAGAACCGGGATGGGCCTCACCTTCCCCTTTGCTAGATAGTTGGGCATCTAGAACTCCCCCCCTCCCCCCATCTCGCGAAGCAGCCACCCGTTGCTTGTGGCTGCGTGGCCCGGCTGTAAAGGACCGTTCCGCGCGGCGGGGCTAGGCCCGTCTTGGACTGCGGGATGCAGGCCAATGACGCGTGGTGTTTCCCAGTCGGCCCCCCAAGGACACACCGAGGCGAGGGTGGCGCCCGGCGATTGGGGGACCCTCCCGGTGGCGCCTGCGCGGGAGGCAGGTGGGAAATAGGGGGAGGTTGGGCGTTCAGCACCGTTGGGCCAGGGGTTGCATGGGCTTCGCGCGAGGGCACGCCGCCAACGCGGAAGGGGGTGGATGTGGAAGATTGCAGGCGCCTTTTTCTTCTTCAGTAACTGGCTCGGTTGGCCCGTCACACGCCTCCCTCCATAGGTGCGTGTGACCGGGAAGAAGACTCGTTGGGTCGGGCATGGCGAGGGTGTTGGGGGCTGCGAGGAGCGCGCGTCTTGTGCGCAAGGGCGGAGCTGAGAGGATGGGTCTTGAGGGGGGTTTCCGGTGCGTCTCTTTTCCCTTGCGGGATAAAGCAAGGAGGCCGGAGGTCTAGACGCCGGTCTTAACCTTTAGCAAAGGCGTCCAGCATGGCGATTGGACTATATGACAAGCCAGAGCTGAAAGCGCCACATCAACTACCTTCTCCAACGGCCCCTTTCCGGGGCGGCAGGTTTCCGAAGGCACCAGTAAGCCAGCCACCCCGGTACAGCTCAAGCGCTATCCCTTCGCTTCCAACGCGTGGCCCCTCCCAGCCGCCGTGCCGCATCCAACTGTACCTTTCTCCAGGTAGCTCTCGATGGTGGTTCCCCTGTTCGTAGCCGACTGGCTTCCCATCCCCGTCGAAGCCGCCTCAGCTGCAGCGGAGCTATGATGACGGCGTCAGGTCGTCAGCCCTGAAGAGTAGCAGTTATGTCTGAGTTGGGGGTGTCCTTTCGGCTGTAGAAGAGCTGCGAGCTGACTGATGCCCCTCCATGCCTTGCCAGATGTCCTACACCATGATGAAGCACAGCTTGGTTCTCCCACCGTTTCTATCAAGTCCATGCGCTATTGCTACTGGCGATTCCTTGACCTGGAACCAGAAGTAGGCAGCTCTGCAGTAGTTCCTGTGTTCTCGGGTCCCAGAGGGGAGTTTATTGCAGAGGACGCTCTCTCTGCCGTCTCGTAACCCTCGGCCTGTATACACTGCAGGATTCCAGTAGACTCACCAGCGCCCAGGTGGGTAGATCGACTAATATTACTCTATGTGATGTGTGGTTCCCAAGCGCCCCAAAATCATCGAACCCAAGAGCTGATACAGTGACAATAAACAGGCCGTGAGAACTGTTAGACAAAAAAACACCCTAGGGTTCCTCGTACACAAACCCAAGCTCCTCTCGCTTATCGTCAACCAGGCGCCCCCATTCTAAAAGTAACCGGAACAAATACACCTCCATATCCTCCTTCCTCAGCGCCTTGCTCGCCCACGTCTTCCCCTGGGTCGCAATCCACTTCGCGTCCTCCGTGGCACCCTTGACCTTGATGTTCCTCCCGCCTAGCGTAACCTCTATGTCCCCGTCGTCTTCTTCGCCGTCGTCCTCGGCATTTAATCCCGTGAAGTACGCCATTGTGCTGTGGAGACCCTGGTATCGTAGGTCGACGGGGACAAAATGCACCCATGGCCGGATTCGCTCGCTGAACCACTCCGTGAAGATAGTGGACACGAACGGCACGCTCTCGGATCGCATGGTGGCCATGAAATCTGGTGATGTCGCGGGGCCCGAATCGCCGTCGAGGAGAAGGGTGTACCGGTGCTCAAGAGCGTTCAGCACGGGGTCTGACGCGCCGAACTCTCGGGCTGCGGGTGCACAGGCTTCCGGAGTAGAACAGGTGTTCAGAGAGGGATCGGGATGGAAGCCCACGTCCACGGGGAGGAGGCTGTTGAGGCTCTGCGTGGGGACCTTGGAGTAGCTGAACGTATCCTCCGAAACCGGAAGGACGACCACAGTCTCGTCCGTAGCGCTCGCATTGTTGAAGAAGTGCACTAGCCTGTGCTTGTGGTTGCCGTGCAGTGCCACGTCTCCGACGGCCGGGTCCCCGTACCCACCCCTCCAATAGAGCGCGTCCCGCTTCGACTTGAACTTGGACGCCGAGCTCGGCTCGTCTCGTGGGAGGGGGATGATGATGTCGGCGAAGCCGCCCGTTTTGGCGCGGCTGAAGAGGGGGGCATGCGCATATGTGTTGCGAGAGGACGGGGCCGACATATGGAAGCCGTGTAGGTGCATCACGTCGGGCTGGTTGCAGGTCTTAATTGCCTTCTCCCAGTTCATGATGAACTGCGTCCTGGGCGACATCTTGGAGTAAGTCAAGTCGAGGTCGCGGAGTTGGAAAGAGTCTCCCTTCCCGACAGCCGACCTTTCCGGGCATGCCATGGTTAGCATGTGGCGATGTTCTTCCAGGGATGCCGGAGAATAGGGCCCCAAAGCGGCGTCGTCGGAGAAAACCACCCGTGGATTATCATAAAGATTGATGGGCACGTCCATATCTGGGAGGTGCTTGGAGAAATGGGAAATCATCGTTACGAGGCCATCCAACATCTTGGCATCTCGTGTATCTTCCACACCCTCGATAGACACTCCGCCCGAACGAATCCGTACCATGGCAATGCCGGGCTTCCCGCTGAGAAATTCGATCCGTTCCCTTAGCAAGTCCGGGGGTACTTGCCAGAAAGGGAAAAGATCCCTCTGGATTTGGTCAAAGTGGTCAATGATGACCGAGTTCTTCGCCCTTGCGAACTCGTACCACGCATCGAACTTTGGTGGCGGGTTCCGTCCGTGATTGCGCTCTCGGTACTCCGGGACAGCTAGCCACAGCGATTCACTAGGGGTTACCTTCCGCAGCCAGCGGTCAGCCTCGACCCTCGAGTTGAGGATCAGTCTGTCCAGGGGATGGCGAACCACCGCGTCGTTGTCTCGGGCCCGCAAAAGAGAGATGGGCACGCAGGAGAATATCGTGGCCGCCATGGCGAAGAAGACGAAAAGTCGTAAGCCGATATTTAGCATGTTCATGTGGTTCCTAGAGAGGATGAGAGAGTAGCCGAAGCAAAGATAGTAGAACGGGATGACGGTTAAGTAGGCGGAGCTGTGAAGCCACGTCTTGATGTGATCCACATTCTCGAGGGACGCGACTGTGCCGTATGTGGCCATGACGACCGAGAGCGGCGCGAGTGGCGTGGACTCGCACATCAGGAAGGACGAGGCCACGAGGAAAATAGATAGGAGCGCGCCGTCCGTGAGGGCATCGGAGAGGTGGATGAACCTCAAGCCCGACTGGCCAAAGAGGACAGAGAGGATGAAAATGAGGAAGCTAACGGACAGGCTGTCCCTGATGATCGAAGACAGGGTGTGAAGCCGAGCGCGCGTCGAGTCTGCCCACCAGAGGACACGCCAGAGTAGACTGAGGACCAAGGCGTCGAGGCATAACCCCAACAGTTGCAAACCAAAGTCCCAACTAGCATGGTCGTGAACAGGCGAGCAGAAATAGGTGGTCTTCGACGTCTGAGAAACTGCGTAATACGTTCCGAGGCTAAGAGCCCCCGTGCCGGCGAACAAGCATATCCTCGAAGTAGTGAGCCAATTTATGACATCCACGATGGCACTTCCCCATGGGTCGGAAGTGTCCTCCGCCGCCTCATTTGCCTTCTTAGAGAAGAATGCTTCGTAGAGGAGTAACGGGACGCAGAGAAACGCCTAGACAGCTTAGGATATGTCTTTACCAAAATCACCGGGTGGGGGACAAACTTCGACCCCTGGAGTGGAGCATTGCGACTCGCGACTAACAGCGAGAAACGTCTCAAGCCGCAGGATGAGACAGAATAAGATGGCGTAGTGGGAGTTTCCCCTCGGCCTCTTGGGCGAAGCCACACGTGCCCGTGTCGCATCGGACCGCAGCCCATCTAATACCGATGTTAGTGTACGGAAGAGACCAAACAAGGAGCTGAAAGCATACTCGGTTTCTCTCTCTGACTTACAGACCGACCCATGAGTCGGGGTGCCAGCCACGTAAGACAGGCCGCGACGCCAATGGCTGCCACGGCAGTCCCTCGTGGCTCGTCTGCGCAGATGTTATGTTAGGTTGTGTGTCGGCAGTGTAACCAAGCGGTTTTGTACGAACCCAGAGTGGCATATCGCTCAAACGTGAGAGAAAGCCGTACATATATGGTGACAGCGCTGCACCAAAAAAATCATCAGCACCTGTCGATCGCCTCTGCTCGGGCGTAGATCCTCACCAGAGAGACGCGAACGCCACAGCGCTGGCCGTCGTCTTGGCCCGGGGGACCGAGGGCACACGGGAGTGCAACTTGGCCAGCATTGTCGGGTCGCCCAGTGATCCTTGGGCAGAGGCAATTCAGGAGAGGAACAACCGAGGCCCAGATCTCCATTGTGTTTCGGCTCAGAAACTCGAGTTGAGGCCTAATTGTTGTTATCTGCTCTCCTGGCAGTCGCCCATTCCTCCCGTGGGTCCCAACTTCCGTGGTGACGTTGCCAGTTATGTAAGCGTCTCCCCTGAACCCCTGGATTTTGGCCCACGCGTCGCAAGCGTGTCCACTCTGACATCACCACATCGATCGGCA
This sequence comes from Sordariomycetes sp. S4602, assembly GCA_023628835.1. Classification (NCBI taxonomy): domain Eukaryota; kingdom Fungi; phylum Ascomycota; class Sordariomycetes; species Sordariomycetes sp. S4602. Next base: position 333,559 of record JAMAJV010000010.1, read on the forward strand.
CGCGCCCGCAGGACCCCTACCAGCGAACCAAAGGGACTGGAAGCCCGCATCGCCTTTCGGGGCAAATCCATTCCGCCCCATCATGGCGGGCATCTCCGACGTCCCCTTCATCCAGAAGCTTGCCATCCCCGCCGTCTGTCTCCTGATCTCCTTCCTCGCCTATACCTCCCAGGCCCTCTTCCACACGGCCAAGAACCTTGACCCCGGGCCCCCGGCTCCTAGGCAGAGCATCGTGTTCAACATCCTCCTAGCATGCCTCTGGTGGACGTACTATAGGGCTTGTTCCGTCTCGCCTGGCCGCTACCTGAAGGTCTCGCCCGCGAGCCCCGCGGATTCCGACGAACCGCACGATGCAGACGACTTGCCCCCCGGCACTCGGTGGTGCACAAAGTGTGCCGCCCCGAAGCCGCCGCGGGCCCACCACTGCCGCCACTGCCGCACGTGCATCCCCAAGATGGACCACCACTGCCCATGGACCACGAACTGCGTTTCGCTGACCACCTTCCCGCACTTTCTCCGTTTCCTGCTCTATGCGAACCTCTCCCTCCTGGCCCTCTCGTACCTCATCTACCTGCGCTTTGCGGCGCTCTGGGACGCCCGGAAGTGGCCCTCGTACCTGGGTCCCAGCCTACCGGCCCTTATACACCTCACAATCCTCGGGCTTGTATGCTTTGTGACGGAGGTGGCATTGGGCTTGATGCTGGTTGCGACCGTCAAGGGCTGGGCGTTGAATATGACTACGATTGAGGACTGGGAGATTGAGCGGCATGAGCGGGCCTTTGAGCGCGGGTGGTTCGACGACGACGAGAGGGTCTTGCCGGAGAAGGTGGAGTTTCCATACGACGTGGGGTTCTTTGCGAACATGGCTCAGGCAATGGGGACACGGAACTTCCTGCTGTGGTTCTTCCCTTTCGCCGGAGCTCCCGCCATTTCGCCGGACGGGAAGGGCCCGGGCTGGGAGTATGAGGAAGACGATGTCAACGACAGGAAAGGCATGTGGCCTCCCCCAGACCCGTCACGCCGGCACTGGCGTCCCGTGGATATCGATGCCGAGGGCGCGATGCCCGTCTACTCTTCCCCCGAGGAGCGGCGCGAGGCGTTTAGGCTAAGGCAGGAAGCCGATCTCCAGAGGCGGGAGCGGCAGAGGGAGGGTATACTGGCTGAGCTAGAGGAAGTCGATGACTACGAGCGAGACGTGCCGGTAGAGAAGGGGAGGCTCGGCTGGAGGGATTCGGATGGGAATACCCTGGGTGACTACGGGGTGGACGAGGGCGTGGACGAGGTTTTGATTGATAACGATGATGACGATGTTCCACTAGGCGAGCTTGTGCGGCGGCGTAGAGGTGTGCGGATAGAGGAGGATTAAAATTCCCCATATATATAGATGTATATATATATAACACAGCTTAGACTGCCCTTCAAAAGCCGGGAGCTGCCTTGCCGCAGGTTTTCTACCTCGGGGGAAGAAGGCTTGCAACCATCATCACACTGAGAGCGAACGGGTATAAGACACGGATCTAGGTCCGAGGCCAAGTATCCTGGTTAGGCTCGACTTACGATCCCGGCGTATCCGAGATTTGTGTGGCCGTCTTGTTCGGGCACTACCTCTTACAATGGGGCAGAACTCGGGAAGCCGCACGGGCCCAGCTTCTCTGTGGAGCTCCTACCCGTCGTTTCTAGAACTGGCAGTAGAAGTTGAAGGCTACAGGTGCAACTACCTCAATTGTCGGTCGGGCGCCTGCCTCGCATGTTCATGTTGTCACACAAGTCACCCGATTGGGAAGGTACGACAGGCCACAAACCCGAGTGGAAGTGCAACAGTAGTACATATGAACTATGTGTTCTCTCTAAGCTGGTGTGAATTCTCGGTATGTATAGTATTGTACATGGCCGTAGGTGCACATATATCCTTGAACGATAGACTCCGCCGACCAGCCCGACATGTGATCGACGATGGCTCGTCTCTTATTATCCTCCACGATGCGACGGATCTCTCTGTCGGCAGCCAGCGGGGGGCTAAACACCACAAATCCAAAACAAAGGGTATCCCAAAAGTCGAGGCAACGCATCTAAAAGCTTGTCATCACAGGGCAAGGATGGCCCATGCCGCACCAGCCGTCAACATCCAACCCGCACCGCCAATGCCGAGCGAAACACCCGCGTTATCGTCGAGCATCATCTCGGGCTCGAACGATCCGACTTCGGCGTCGTCAATAGTTCCATCCCAGCAGTACTCGTCGAAGCAGTCCTTGCAGGCCTGAGGCGGCTCCGTCTCCGTCCTGTGGAAGCTGCGGCTGAGGATCGCGCAGGCCACACACGTCGGCCACTGGTCGTCCAGCGTCCCGTTGCCCTGCGTCGCTACATTGAACCCGTTCAAGATGATGGCATCACGGTCCTCGAGCTCATGCGAAGGATCAAAGGTGGAGATGTTGCTGAAGTGCGAGTAGGGAGCGTTGGGCACGTATACCACGAGCGGCGGCGGGTTCTCGCTGTCGGAAAAGTTGCCCGCGTCACAGCCGAAGAACGACGGCCGGATATTGAGCTCGAGGTTGATGAAGGTGTTGGCGTCCGGGACGGGGGGGAAATCGGTCCCGTTGGCTATGTCGGTGCCGGCGCGGTCGTACGTCGCACGGAGGGCTGTGCCGTTGGGCCAGTTGGTCGTGTCGGCGCTCGAGTCGACGGCGAAGATGACGTCTACACCACGGACGGGCTGGATCACAGGGTGGAGAGGGATGTTCTGGCCGTCCAAGCCACCGTCGACGATGCTTAGCTCCTCCTCGTCCGCCACTAGGCTGTTGTCCGAGTTGAAGCCCTGGAACGGGTTGGGCCGGTACTGGGCGATGTCGTTGTTATCTTCGTCGATATTGCTGAAGAGCCCCTTTATCGTGTCGGTCACAAACGACGGGACCGAGTCGGGAAATTCGGTGATCAGGACAGTGTTGAACAGGGATGACGACGTGCCCAAGATGAAGCTGAGCTGGTCGAAGCCGCGGACGCAGTCGCCGTCCTTGTCGATGGAGCCGTCCTTGAAGTCGCTGCCTAGGTATTTGATCGGGGCGAACGCGAACAGGGTGGGATCCCAGGACCCCATCTCGAACGGGTTGAATTCGTAAACGGTTGAGTTGAGGGGTAGAATCAGCTCATCCGGGTTACGGCCGTCGGCCACAATGATCGGGAAGGGGGTGTCGCCGTCCTTGAAGTGGCTGGCGTCCGCGATGGATGACACGGTATAACCTGCCCCCCCGTCTTCGTCGCTAATCAACTGATAGCTAACAGCCCGACCCCAATAGTCAGTGAGCGACGTTTCGAACCCCGCATCGTCCTTGCTTTCAACCTCGTCGTACACGTTCTTCCAGTACTCCGCTGTGTCTAGGACGGAGATAGCGCTCGACGAAGGGGGCCCGGAGAGGATGGATTCTTGGAATTGCCAGACACTTTCATCGTCCTGGAGGTCCGCAATCGAGGAGAAGTTGTTTCCGTAAATGGAGCTAACAAGCCAGCTACCTCCGGAAAGACCGCTCAGGTATGTCGTGGACTGAAGCAGCCCGCCGATTCCACCATCGCCGCCGGTCCGCTCGTCGGCTGCCTTGATGAAACCGGCGCTGTTGAGCAAAGCACGGTAGCCGCCGCCGGACAGTGAAATCGCAATCCTCGGCCATGCGCCATCACGGTCGAAGTATGAGCTCCGGTCGAAATCGGCAATGTTGGCGTTGTCTAGGAACTCGCCGAGAGCCTTGCGGGTCTTCTCATCGCGGGTCTCAAGCCAGTCGGATTCCTGGGAGGAAAGGGAGCTGGAGCCGCGGATAGTCGGGCTCTTGTTGGGACAGTTTACAGAAGAGGGAGCGTAGCCTCCCGACGGGGCGTCCGGTGCGGCACGGCGTTCGGGCTCGAGGTTGTGTGGGGCCGACAGGGCCGAGGCAGTCGAAGGCGCAAGCAGCGCGGCCGCGGTAAGGGTTGTTAACCACATAGCGCGGGAGTGGTCGAGTTCGAGGGACACGATCCACGGACGAAGACCAAAACGAGGGACGGGAAAGGCAAAAGACCACGGATCAAGACTCTACTATCGAACAAAGGGAAAAGCAAGGCGAAGCGGCTGGGCAGAAGAAACGAGGAGGTTGCCCCCGGGGGATTATCATTTATGGACCCTGAACGGGACCCGAGAGGAGTCCGACGCCGCCTGGCGCCAAGATGCTGGGCTAATAATAATAAGCCAGGGCCGAGGTGAGATCGACTCCACCACACCCTCCGAGAATCCATGACGTCCGGACAAAGAAGTACGATGTGATAATACGGCTGATTTGGGTCTTTTTGCGTGCGCTCCCAGCCGCGGCCGCCGGCCAAGGCCGAGTGCCCTGGCCTTGCTTCGTCGAGAGAGACGAGGACTCGGGCCCTGTGCGGTTATTGGCTGGCTTTGGCGGTGTTGGGGGATTGTCTCAGCGCGCGTGCGCAGAGCCAGGGCCCATCTTGGCGGGAGCGACGATCCACAAGATCCCTGCTGCTTAAGGTGCTGATACTGCCGGCCCGGTCGCTCAGATGGGATTTCTGGGCAGGAACGGGCAGTGCTGCGCTTGGGCTGGCGCATGCTGACGATGGAGGCCATTCTGCAGTCATGGCCGTCAGATGCGACTAAGACGGCTTGGCCGTCAAAAGAAACCCCTCACAGCCCCCTGCGTCGATGGGCAATTGTCCCCCGGACCGAAGGGTAATGGCGATTCGATTGATTCTCGTGTCTAACGCCGTACATAATCTAGCAGCACAGGAAACCGCCTGCCCCTCCCTAGATCGAGGAGAGACGTTTCGACCCTGGATATTGGACAGACAGTTGGACTTGAGGGACCTTAAACTGCCAAATGCGGCTCGTTCCCGCCCGGACCGACCGGTGGGCAAAGCTGACAGGGCGGGGCTGGGCTGTGCTGAAAGGGGCCGCGTCACACAGTGACCCCCAAAGGCGAGGAGGGCTGCATTGCATGGCTGCACCGTCCGGACGGGGCACGACCTCTTGTTGCCGCATGCGGAAAAGCCGTGCTGCTGACCCTGGGCGGGCCAGGCCCCGCAGTCTTGGGAGTGGCGGTTTCAACAAGCGCCTCCAACCTCGACACGAAGGCGGAGGAATCGTCAAGGGGATCTTCCTCCGTCCAGGTGCGAGGGGAGGGAGCTGTGGACGGTACTACCGAGTAACGTTCAAGCAGTGCCATCGATAGTTTTCCCGTGGAATTCATCTTCAGGGTCCGTCCTTGTACCGAGTAGGGTCCGGCGGTCGGGAAATATCTGTTGGCCAGCTGTGGGGTGCGTGGGTCTGGGGCTGCGGATCGCTCCAGCGGCCCAGCTTTTTGCGCAAAATTGAGGTGTCCAATGCGGAATGCGAAATGCGAGGATCGGCCATGGCAATCTGACGGGCTGCAGCTCCTGCTCGGTACAGATGACGCAACCGGACGAGGGTCTTCAAGTACGTGGTACTCGGCAAGGGGCCCGCACGGGCGAGGGAATCTTACGGAGTGCTCGGCGCATCGCAGGGATGCGAGGAAGCGGTAAGACACCACGTGCTCTGTGCGACTGACAGAGATGCTGTTCCTCTACGATGCGCGGATGAATTGCCTGGTGAGACTGCCAGGGCAGCGGCCGAGATGCGAATAGACGGCCACGCTGTGCCGGCCGAAAGAACGAAACAGGGAGCTGGGCTTCCGCCCGTCGCGGCAGAACAGAACGATAGACTCCATTGGTACCGGTAGAAAGGGAATGCCTGGTTGTTTCTTGCTTTCTATATTGGGTCTTATACAAGAACGCTCTCACTCCAGACTCGGACGTACGAGGTATACTTGTACACTTGCCGCCAATGGATCCGTACTACAGTAATTACACAGCTGCGGGACAAGACGGCGACGGAATCTCCCCAAGAGAACTGAGCAGTCAACAGCGTCTCCGCTGGTGTTTTGGCCAGTGATCAGGATCTAAAAATGGATACCTGTAGTCGGTAATTTGGGATTGAGCCACTTCACTGGGTGCAGACGGATCGAGTGATGTTCTTTTGCGACTGAGGCATCTCTCTTGACCATCCAGCCACCAACGTCGATGTCCGGATATGGTGGGAGCTTGCAAGCATCCCCAAGTTGTTGTTGCGGTTCAATAGGCCTGGAACCGGCTGGACCTGCGAGTTGGTCCCTGGCACACTCGGCAGCATGACTGGATCTGAGTTCACCGTAATATTGATGCCGCCAGACTCGCTCAATGCAAACTCGAGCGCCATGTACTTGATGAGTAATAATTCGGGGATTACCTCAGACCGCCCCAGGCGAAGCAAGACTCCAGCACTGTGGAGAATAACAACCGCTCGCGGAAGTGGGTCGGTCCCGTTGCCAGGCAACCAGACACGGTGGTGCTTCGTACCAAGTAAACAGGGAAATCGGGCTTCTCGCATCCACCCAATCCCTCCAGATCCCCTTCAACTGACCTTCCCCACAGAGGCCAAACCCCCAGATGATGTAACCGGCTTTGTTTACTTACGCCTTGGTACATACATCTATCGTATCAACAATCACCAGTTCTTCCTTCTGTCTTTCTCACTTTTCCCGCGACAGAGCTACTAACCAAAACAGCACCGCAATCCATCCTGCCAAACATGGAGACCGCCTCCCCACCCAAGCGAATGACGCGTGCTCGCGCTGCCGCAAAGGCTAGCGAGGCTACGACCAAGCCGACGTCCACAGCCAAGACGACCACGGCTGCATCAAGGGCAAAGGCCGCTGCAATCACCACCACAGTCAAAACCACGGCCACTAAGAGGAAAGCCCGTGCAGACGAGCAAGACGACGAGGACGAGATGGCCTCAGCCCCAGTTACAAAGGCTGCACGGCCCAGGGGTCGGCCCAGGAAAGTGGCCGAGGAGCCTGCCGAGGCCGAGCCCAAGCCGGCGAGGCGTACCGCGACCGCCACAGCGAGCACTGCCGCCACAAGAGCCACGAGGGCGACGAGAGCAAAGAAGGTCGCTGTTGAACCAGCTGAGCAGGGACATGAGCCGCCTAAGCCCAAGCGAGGGCGACCCAGGAAGATTCAAGACGACGAGGAGCCCAAGGCTGCGCCAGAGCCGGTCAAAACGAGAACCCGGGCCGTGGCCACGGCTAAGCCGGCGATCAAAAAGACCGTGACGTTCCAGGAGCCTGAGAAGGAAAACATCGATCCCGGAACCGCAAAGGGCAAGGAATCTGAGGCCAAGCCCAATACCGGCCTCCGAGGCCGCCCCGTCCGGCGGGGCGCTGCCGCCGCGGCACCCAAGGCCACAGCCGCACCCACCGCTGCCACCACCAGGGCCACTCGCGGGAGGACCACCAAGGCACCCGAGAAGATGCCGTTGAGCCCTAAGAAGGCTGCGCAGGTCACGGCGCGGGATATGGAGTCTGAGGATGAGCTGGCCGGACCCGAGAAGACGCCACTTCAGAAGAAGCCCGTGCGCCCGCCCCCATCCAGTAGCCTCGTCCAGAACAAGAGCTCGGAAGCTGCGGCGGCAGAGCTTGCGCAGAGAGACGGCGCCCCCTCGGAGGATGTCACCAAGCAGCCCGAGGCTCCCGCGAACGTGCTTCGCAGCCCTGCCAAGAGGCCCCCCCCCACGCCCTTCAAGGACGCCATGAAGTCCCCGCCGAAGAAGGGCGACGGAATCCAACTATTCCCCACCTCCACCTCCAAGTTCGCCGGCCAGCAGCCCGGAGCGACGCCCATGAAGACCTCCCTGCTCCAGTCGCCGGCCAAGAGGTCGCAGTCAGCAATCAAGGGCATGTCTGCGTCGTCTATGGCGCGCTCGGAGCCTGTCAGCAGCACGCCGCTCAAGAGCTCGCTGCTCCAGACACCTGCCCGGAGGCCCGGCTCGGTGCTGAAGGCCTTCGCGTCGGCCAGGCAAGAGCCGCCCCAGTTGATGCAGTCGCCCGCTACGAAGGCTACGATCCTGTCCACGCCGGGTACGGCTGCTAAGCCATCGGAGATGCTTATGGACCAGGAGGAGGCCGAGGGCACCGCGGCGCCCAGGAATCTGTTTGCGGAGCCGATGCCCAGCTTGCAGTTCCCGGGGCGGCTATCTGCTGTCCTTCCTAGGGACGCTGACCCCGCTTACGACTTGGGGATGACGACCGTCGATGAGGGTAACGAGGACATTGTTGATATGGTGGAGGAAGTGAACGTCCACGAGGATACGCAGGTTCAGGAGGTGGGCGAGGTCCACGTTGCTGAGGAGGCTGCCGTCAACGCCGAGGACGAGGACCACGAGATGTCGGATGTCTCAGACTCTCCTCAGCCCACCTCCAACGAGGCGAACGTCACTGAGCAGGCCGACGAACCCGCCAGCCCTACCGTCAGGTGCGAGATCAACGAGCAGCCCGCGGAGCCTGCCAGCCCTCACGTCACGGCCAAGGCCCACTCTCCGCCCAAATCCGCCAAGTTCAGTCTCCGCCAGAAGGACCTCAATCCCTTCCAGGGTCTGGATGCGGAGTCCGACGACGAGCTCACCTCCAGCTTCCAGCGCAACTACAGGTCCCCGAGCCCCGTCCGCAATGCACCTACGCCCTCGGGCCTCCCCCGGCGTAGCTCCCTCGGCCGTAGGGCCTCTGGTATGGGGTTCACCCCGCTTGCGGATAAGCTTGGGTCGTGGAGCGCTGGCAGCCCTGCGAAGAAATCCGAGCAGCCAAGAGAGGCCAACGCGAGCGAGACGCCTGTGAGCAACGGGGATATGCCGGTCAAGCAGTCGTTCTTCGACGACGAGATGTCGGTGCGCGAGCAGAACGATGTTAACGCCGAGATCATGGCGGCCATTGAAGCGGATATCGATGCGCAGATTGATCCTGTATTTGAGGGTATTCCCGTCACGGACGAGGACATGGACCTCGCCGATGAGGCCAACGAGATGTCGGTCATGGACCCCGACGAGGTTGAGGAGAGGCTTGAGGGACTCGCCAGCCAGGAGCACGACGACACGCTCTCCGAGGCGAGCCAGGACTATGGCGACGAGAACGAGGTCCCGGCCGAAGAGTCTGCGGCACCCCCCAAGACACCCGCGCGCGCCATCCCTACCTCGTCCCACACCGTCTCCAAGGTTCCCCTCAAGGGAGCGGACAACTCCACTCCCAGTCCCGTCAAGATGAGACGGCACAGCACCTCGCGGCTGCCCGTTCAGAGGCCGGCCAGCGCGAAGCGGAGCGCGAGCGTCATCTCGTACAGCCCCGCGAAGGACAAGCCAGCCCCTACCACGCCCTCGAAGGAGTCGGAGGCTTGGTCGACGGCTGGGACGCCCTCGCGCACGCCGCGGAAGGACCTGGATGCCGGGCTCCTTCGCGGCGCGGTGGTCTTCGTGGACGTGAGGACTAGTGATGGGGGCGACGCCAGCGAGTTCTTCGTTGAACTACTCGCCGAGATGGGGGCGCGGTGTGTGAAGAGGTGGGACTGGAGTCCGGCGTCCGAGGACTCGGCGAAGGTGGGGATCACGCACGTTGTGTACAAGGACGGCGGCAAGAGGACGCTGGAGAAGGTGAGGGAGGCCAGGGGCGTTGTACAGTGTGTTGGCGTCTCGTGGGTTCTAGAGTAAGCTTCGCCCTTCCTGCTGCCACCACAGCACCGCCAGACCAAGCATATGCTAACGGAAACAGATGCGAGAGGTGCAACGAGTGGGTCGATGAGGGCCCCTACCACGTCGACACGAGCCTCGTCCCGCATGGACGCTCCCGCCGTCGCAAGACCATGGAGCCCAAGATCATCGCCAACATGAACGGCACGCTCGTGTCGGGGTCCGCCAGCGCTCCCAACACGCCGCTCAACCGCCGCGCCAGCTCCGTCTGGATGCGCACGCCCTCCGACAAGGCGGACGACGACGAGGAGGACGGGCAGTGGGAGCATGATATCCTCACTCCTGTGCCATTCACGCCGGCGCCCGAGGCGATTGCGCGATATGTGGAGGGGATCACGGATACGCCCTCGGACGACGCGCGAAGCGTGGTGTCGGAGGACGGGCGGAAGCTGGTTATGATGACGTGCCCGCCCAAGAAGAGCGAGGTGCGGGATAAGATCTTCAGCGGGGCGAGGGACAAGAGTGTTATGGAGAGGCTGATGGCGGCTAGGAGGAAGAGTCTGCAGTTTGCGCCCAAGGTGGCGAGCCCGCTTTCCAAGGCGTGGAAGTAAGGGTTATCTGAGTTATCTGGGTTATCACCGTTTGGTCCTTTCCGGTTCCGGTGGACGTCTCTGTTGGGTTTGTGTTTATTACGGGGCGTATAGGAACATGGGTATGGGCGTTTTCGCATGGCTCGTTTGAGGATAGATTGTACTCGACGGCCTGCGTTTGGGAATAGGCGTTTATTTATGAGCATCATGCACTATCTCGCTTTATCTGGGTGCCCGGGTTTGTGACATATCCGAGAGTGGTGACAGTTCGTATCCCGAGGACCCATCCTGGAATCGCTTGCCATGGAGTGAAGAGACTGGGGTATCATTTGCAGGGCACCAAATGCCAAAGTATCGAGGCGGTGTCATCTGGCGTGCGCGGACCGCCGCCGACGGACTGGGGTCGTTACGGGACTGCTAGAAGGCCGGATAGTGCAGTCCGTTCCCATACTGCGGTTGTGTCATAGGGACCAGCCAAAATTCGGTTCGGATCGACCCCAGTACCATACTTATCACCGCCGCAACTGTTGTCCCAAGCATGGGCGTTGCGGCCCTGATCGACCCAGCGTCTCTATATCCTGACCTGCACAAAAGCCTTCATCGCCTTGGCGGCGTCTCCGTCGTGCGCCTTAAGCAGTTCCGTCGCCTTCGGCTTGGAAAGATCCAGCTCGTCGATCTACTATGGTTAGTCTCTGCTAACGCCCCACGCCCAAGCCAGCAACAACAGATCGAAGCGCAGAGGGGGGGAAGCCCTACCAGGAGCGCAACATCGGCCTGATCAATCTTGACGTTCTTCCTGATGGGCAGGCTGGTACCTCCTTTGCCGCCGCCGAGCTTCTTCATAGCGGCGCTGACGGCGGCCTGGTCGACATCGCCGCGGGCCTGCGGCGAGGCCTCGTCGTTGAGGCTGGCCAGGGCGGAGGCGGCCTTGCGGTCCTCGGCGGACTTGGCGACCTCGGGGGCGTCGTCGGGGTTGTCGGAGGCCATTTTGCGGGAATGAAGTGAGTTATTCGATAATGGTTTGTATAGAAGTCGAGTGAGGAGTGATGCGGTACACAGTTGAAGAGCAAGGCTTGGTGAGGTGAGGTGAGGTGTGAAATGGTGGGGCTGAGCGAGCAAGCTCTAGTGGGGCTCGATGGCGGTGGGCCTAGTAAAAGCGGACCTTCGGCCAGCAGCGGCGCTTTCGCAGACATGTGCTTTCCCATTGGCCAATTGGACGACGCACCGCGGGGTTGGTGGAAGAACGGAAGCCACCCCACTATGAATGAATGAATGACTCTTTCCGTCTCTTATTGACCCCTGCGGCAGGACACGGCGTCTCCTTCCATACGTAGGTTTCCTGTCATTCCTCGGCTTCCCCAGCTCTCCAACCATCTCTCTCACATACCCTCCACTCTCCAGCCGCCAATATATCTGCCTGCATCTCTTTAGCTTGCACATGCGCACCCTATGATAGCCCTATAGAATCTTTCATCGCCTTCGCCTCTTTCTCGTCCTAAAGCTCTCCGCCTCTCACATCCCGCCATGACTTCGCCAGACTGGGCTCCTGACTCCTGGAGGTCCAAACCCATAAAGCACGCTTCAGAGTACCCGGACCAGGCCTCTCTCAAGGCCAACACCGCAAAACTCGCCCGCCTGCCTCCGATAGTGCACCCCCGCGAGATTGTCGATCTCAAGGCCCACCTCCGAGATGTGGCTCAGGGCAACGCCTTTCTCCTCCAGGGCGGCGACTGCGCCGAGCTCTTCTCCTACTGCGAGCAGGAGAGCATTGAGTCCAAGCTCAAGCTTTTGCTTCAGATGAGCTTGGTGCTCATTTGGGGCGCCGACAAGCGCGTCGTGCGTATCGGGCGGATGGCGGGCCAGTACGCCAAGCCGAGGAGTAGCCCGACCGAGATGGTAGATGGGAAGGAGGTCCCGAGCTTCAAGGGGGACATAATAAACGGGCACGCCCTCGAGGAGAGGGAAATTGACCCCGGACGTCTGCTACAGTGAGTACCCTAAGCTCCTGCTCTAGACGGCACGTCTAACCTAACCAGGGCCTACCATCACTCCGCTGCCACCCACAACTACATCCGCGCCTCGCTCTCTTCGGGCCTCGCCGACCTCCACCGTCCGCTCGACTGGGGTCTCGGCCACGTCAAGGACCCGACGCTCCGCGCCAAGTACTCCGAGGCCGTGCACTCCATCACCGACATGCTCCGCTTCCTGCACACCATCGGCGCTAACAGGACCGACAAGCTGGACACCGTCGACCTCTTCACCTCGCACGAGGGGCTCGTCCTCGAGTACGAGCAGGCCCTCACCCGCTGCCTCGAGCGTCCGCGCATCATGCCCACCGCCTGCAGCGAGCCGGATGGCGTGGACCTCGAGCCCGTGGTGAAGGAGTACTACGACACGTCGGCCCACTTCCTCTGGATCGGCGACCGCACACGCCAGATTGACGGCGCGCACGTCGAGTTCTTCCGCGGCATCGCGAACCCCATCGGGATCAAGGTCGGGCCCACGACACCGGCCGATGACCTGCTCGCCCTCCTGCGAACGCTCAATCCAGAGGCTGAGCCCGGCAAGGTCACGCTCATCACACGCTACGGCGCCTCGAAAGTCGCCGAGCTCCTGCCGCAGCATATCCGCGTCGTAGAGGGCAGCGAGTTCCGCCGGTGTGTCGTCTGGCAGTGCGACCCCATGCACGGCAACACCATGTCTACGCCCTCGGGCGTCAAGACGCGGCGTTTCCGCGACATCTTTGACGAGCTGCGCCAGACACTCATGGTCCACAGGCAGGAGGGCAGCTTCCTGGGGGGTGTACATTTGGAATTGACGGGGGACGCCGTCACCGAGTGTCTCGGTGGCGGAGAGGCGCTCAACGAGTGTGACCTGAGCACGAACTACACGAGTTACTGTGACCCGCGGTTGAACGAGAAGCAGGCTCTTGAGTTGGCATTTTTGATTGCAGAACACTACCGCCAGGAGAGGAGGCCGCGTGTACCGACCTAAGCTGCGACAAACTTTCCTGAGGTTAAAGAACATGACTAAACAAGAAGGCTTTTTTTTATATTGTAGTATAAATACGAGAGATTGAAAGGGCATATTTCAAGACTGGAATTCACTTTATAGGCACCCTTTCCAGAATCTAGAACGTCCCTCTTACTGCGCATATTACTGCGCATAGATCGTCTGCGCGCCCTCGAACACATCCCCCTTCTCGAGCTTCGTCCACGAGCTCACGCTCCCAGCCTCGACGCAGACCATCCGCTTCCACCCGTCCTTGGGCTCAAAGTCGCCCATGCCCGCCGCCTTTTCGGTCCAGGGGTTCCAGACAACGACGTCCGGTAGGTTGTCCCGGACGACCTTGAAGCGCTCGGAGCCGCCCTGCTGGACGGTGATGGGGTTGGAGGGCGGGGCGGTGGGCGTGTAGACGCGGTCGGTCTCGGCGGTGAAGGCGATGGGGCCCGACTGGGTCTTTGTGGAGGCGCCGTCCATCTTGTCGACGAAGGGGGAGGACTCTAGGCCGGAGACTTGGACCGTTTGGATATCCTGTATTTCGTTTTAGTATCTGGGGGCAAAAGGGCGGAGGGAATATAGGGAAAGGGCGAGAAACGCGAGACATACGTCGACGGTGAGATAGGTGTGCAGGAGCGCCTGCAGCTCAAACGCATCGTCCCCCTCGTTGCTGACGACCAGGCTCGTCCCCAGGCTCCCCGGCGCCAGCGTGACACTGTACACAAGCCCGAACTTGTACGCCCACTTGTCCCTCCAGTCCGCGGGCAGGGTCTCGCTCGAGAGCCCAAAGTCGAGCTTCACGCCGCCGGTGCCCTCGCTCGTGCTCTTGCCCAGGAACTCCCACCGCACGTTGCGCGCGAAGCCGTGCTGCGGCAGCTTACTGCCGGCGGGGGGCGGGCCGAAGACGGGGAAGACGAGCGGGATGCCGCCGCGGACGGGCTTGGAGCCGTCGAGCACGGCGGCCGACGAGAGGAAGAGGTTCTCGCGGGGGCCCGAGGCGGAGGGCGTCTTCCACGAGGTGACGGTGGCGCCGTGGAGGAGGATCTCGACGGCGTCGCCCGAGGGGAGCGAGGCGGAGACGGACGAGTTGGTGTGGGAGGTTTGCGCCTGGGACTCCGGGGCGCCGGGGGTCGAGGCGAGGGCGGCGGGACGGTTGGGGCGGTCCATTTTTTGGGTTGGAAGGGGGGAGCTTGGCTCTCTTTGGATTTGGGTTGGTTGGGATGGGGTCGGCGGTTGAGATTACGGTTCGATGGTGATGGCGGTTAATGAGGACTGAATGGTTGATGTTGGTTTGTGAGAAGGCAAGTACAGCGGGCCGGAGGGGATTGGGAGGGGAAAGCAGCTAACATGTAGGTTCAATGTGATGAAACGGAGGGGCTGGAGGGGTACTTGTAGAGGGGTTACCTAGCCATGCAGCAGCGGGGGCGCGCCTGTGTCCCGGTTCTACTCAGTTGACATGCGCATGTATGTACATGTGTGTATGTCCGTTTGGTCACGTCACCAATAGCAGCCGGGGCGGGGCTCTCCTGCTGTTTCGAAGTGCTGGAGGGGGGGGCAAGACACGTTGACGTTACAGAGTCCCGTCCAATTGGGCGTGTGTCAGAGAAACCCGACCCAGGCTTCGACGCAAGGGCGCCGCGCCGCTCCTGCTGTGGCGGGGGATTGTCGCTTGCGTCGACTGCACGTTCATGTTAGCTCCGGCGGCTCTCACCGCGCGAGACCTCGCTGAGGGGTCAAAGCTGTTGGTGGGGTCGCCGGGCTGCCCCGCTCCGTACCTGTACTTGGCTTGGCGGAGAGCCGGCGGCAACTGCGGGGCCCAGCCGGGTACCTGTACTTGGCATCTGCTGTGAAGCCGTCCTGCACCAAATCCACTCCGAAACGCGGATCCCAGCTCTCCTCACACGTCAATCAGCTCCGCTGGGCCTGCCAAGGCACATCACATTCCTCGCCATGACCTCGCCCAGCTCACATTGTGACTATGGCGTTTGAACGACACTTCAATTCGACTGCAGCAGGCTTACCTGCTTGTATGCCTCGCCGTTAAAACAAGAAGCTCGCAACAATACTCCTTAACAGCCGTAACACCAGAACCCAATAGCCCAAGCTCCCCTCCGGATACGCCGTGCCAGATACCCATGACTCCGCAATGCTCCCAAGTAAGCTGTTCATACAATAATGTGACCACCAATTTGTCCCGGGATATAAAATGCCCCATCCTCCTTACTCCTGCCTCCCTCTCCGCTCCGCCTCGTACAGCTCCCTCTTAAAGTCCACAAACAAGTCCTCAATCCTGTACATCTCCTCCCGGGAGATCGACGCCGTCTGCACCCGCTCCAGGGCCTTCTTGAGGTGCCGTTCGATCTTGTGGGTCGGCTTCCGGCCGGACGAGTCGCTGCTCTCCGACAGGTTGTTCCGCGTTCTCCGGGACGATGATTTTCCAGCCTTTGGTGCGTCACCCATCTCGACGTCCTGCGAAAGGTTGATCTCCTCTCCCAGCTCCGGCGAGAGCCGAGACTGGCTCGACGCCGCCATGTGCTCAGAGATAACCTGCGAGTGCACCTCCTCTTCCTCCTGTGACTGCATTCGCTTTCGTCGTCGGAGCGACGGGCTGCTGGTCGCCGAGCCGTCATCGTCTGCGCGGGTCTCAGATCGCTGCCTCTTGGGTCTCGACTCGTGCTGCCGGGATCCCGATCCCCTCTTCCTCTTCCGTCCGCCGCTAGTCGACTTCTTGGATCCCCGCTCCGACGGCGTCTCAGCATGGGGCGTCGAAGGAATCACGCGCTCCGACCTCCGCTTCGGCGTTTGTGCCTCCTCCGCCCTCTCCTCACCCGCCTCCTCATCGTCACCTGCGACAGTGATACAATCAAGCACAGGGCCCTTAGTCACCTTGGTCTTGCCCTTCGTTGCCTTAGGCGAGCGTTTCGGCCTGGTCTGCCTGTCGCTTGCTTCCATTTCCTCCGCCAGCCGGATCATGCCCTGCTCTGCATTCTCGCTGAGGGCAAAGGAGATCTCACCCGACTGGCGCGAAGACGTCGGCGGGACCTTCTGGCCCTTCTTCGCCAAGGCCGCACTGGGACTGGTCAGGGCATCGACGAACTCTTCATTTGCCGACCTCGGGCTATCGGCCCCTTGTTGAGGAGTCGATGGGGCTGACTGAGACGACGCGCGAGTGCTCTGCCTAGTCTGCCGTCTCGTCGGGGTCGAGTTCGGGTCCCCACGCTCCGGAGCCTTGCTAGACTCCTCTGGCTTGTTCTCGGTGGGTGCACTCGACGGCACAACCTCGATGGCAAATGAATCTGCAACAGCTACCTCGTCTGCATCATCTTCTACCATTTTCGAGTCGGCACCCTCCTGGCCTCGCTCCTTGTCCTTGTCGTCCTCGGGGCGTGGAGGCATACGGGACGGAAGAGGCGAGCCAGAAATAGGGGAGGACGTGTACTCCCAGTTGACACCTTCGTCGCCTGGGCGAGTGCGAATCTCCGGCACGAGAGGGTAACGGCGTACTTGCGAAAACTCGGGTGGCGAGGACGGTGGGTCAGACATCTCGACATCGTGCACGAGCGGCAGCATCTGGCCCCTTCGAGGAGTGGGCGTGGAGTTGACATCATCGTACGTCGTTTGTACAGCGGGTGTCCGTTTCTTTGGTGTTTCCTCGGACGGTTCTGGCAACTGCGGAGACAAGGGTGCTTCGTCGTTCTCGGCCTCGGGCTCGTCCTCATGGGCGGGAGTGGAGGACCGGATATTGTACAATGCGTCTTGCTCATGTTGCCTCTCGCGGACCTCCATTTGTCTGTCTGTTAGGACCTGGGACACTTCCTCGCCGGGGGATGCTGGCTCGATAGGCTCGAACTGCAATTGTGAATCGTCATGCCGAGGCTTCGGTGTCGTGTGTTTTTGGTTACCAACCGATTGAGCTCGAGTTTTGTTGTCGCCGGACTGTAGTGAAATGGGGGTTGGGGCCATCGATGATCCAGAAGACACGAGACGGAGCCTTTCCGAGCGAGACGACTTCACCGGTGAGACGTTCAAGACATCCATGTCATCCTGTGACCCGATGAAGGCATGCTGGCCTGCCGCCGCCGACTCTTGGCTGGACTCCTCAATTCCGGGCAGAACGATATCCACCATAGGCCGGATAGCGATGAGCGTGGCCTTGAGTTCATCTGGGTAGATTATCTCTTCCGCGTCGCTAAAGATGCGATTCCAGAGGATCGCCATGCTGTTCACCACATGTCGGTGCTTGCTCTGGAATGCAGCGCAGAAGAGTCGCTCTACACTCTCTAGGTTGATGGACGCTGATGATTCCTCATTGATGATCTGGGAGATCCGATCCCATACCTGCTTCGCCTGTAAGTCTGTGTTAGTTCATGGTTGAATTTGACTCTTGGGGCATTTATCCATACAGCAGCCGCAGTTTCCGCCGCCTGGCGACTGCTCAATCGTGACTCGTCATCCTTTATCCAGAAAACTAGACCGTCCTGGAGGATCGAGATTGTGCGCAGGGCGAGTGACTTGTTGCATCCACCGAGAAACTCGTCCAGGTCCTCCATGAACGCCGTGGTCGGCAAGCCGGCGGCATCGGAGCTGCCTAGGCTCTTGTACAAGTGCTCCATCAGGAAGTTGGACAGCCTGTAGAGGTTATCGAAAGGATCAAAGGTTGGCGATTTGGCGATAGTCGTACCCCAAAGCCGCTTCCTGGCAGCATCAACAGCCTGCCGGTCTGCCGGTTGCTTGGAGATGATTAGAAGGGCGCTGGCGGCGTTAACCGTTTGCGTGGCCAGTCCTCCACTCGTGGCAACGTGATCCAGTACCATCTTCGCCAAGGGTTCTACCACGGCAAGGGCTCGCCCAGCATCCCCTGTCTCCTCACCCACGCGGTTCTCGAAGGCTCCAAATAGAGCGAACCAGTGGTCCCATGGAAGATTCGGAGACGACTTGAAACCCCGTTCGAGAATCTTGCAGTAGTTCCGATACTCCCGCCCAACTGGTACCTCGTGGCTACTAGGAAGGCCCAGAGACGACTTCTGACGAGCCTGTCCCTGTGCAAGAGCAGTCTTGACAGTGTCCGCGGCCATGGTCCATGGGCCATACGGGCACACCGTATCCGTGGGGATCAAGTTGATCATCTCTTGAGCGAGCTCAGATGATGCCTTGGGGTTTTTGGTGCGGAAGAAGGGCCTGAAGACAGCTTCAAAAAACTCGGCAAACGCATCGTCATCCTTGACGCCTTCCGGGGCGGATGACAGGATGGCAAAGAGGTGATGGAGAGGGGTCAACACAGTGCCATTCGTCTTGGCCGGCCGGTGCGACGGGGTAGTGACAGGGGTATATACGTCCTGCCGACTGCAGAGTTGCTTCTCGGTGAAAGGGAGAACACCAAAGGCAGAAACAACGGTCGTCACGAACTCGCGCGTGCTCGCTAGGAAAGTCCGGCGTTGACTTTCGGCATCCTGGCCCTGGACCACTGGTGACAGGCCACGCCTCCATAGACTCGAGAGAGAAGTGAACACCTGGGAAATGAACTCCGTAGTCTCAAAAGAAACCTTGATCTCTTTCGAAGCGGCGGATGACACTGAGGCGATCAGTGTCTGCCACATCTTGGTAGTCGCAGAGGAGGCATCGGATAGATCGTTGAATTTCCTCTCTAGGACCGGCTGGACGAGTAGGAAAACCCGCGCGGCGTTACGCCTGAGCCACTTCGGGTCGAGGGGAGGAAGCTCAGAGGCGTCAGCAATTGGATTCTGTAAGACGCGGTCTTCGGTCCACTGGCGCCGAGTTGTCGCGTCGAAGAGGTTCGTGAATATGCAGATCGCCTGGTCGTATCGTTCGTCCACCTGGTCAGGAGCACAAAGCTGCTGCATGATCTGCTTGAACCCCTTGTCCCAGTACCTGTCGAGGTGGGCGTGGGATACCCCGGGCTTGAACATGTAGTAGAACAGATTGCAAGCACTGCCAAAGATTGCGGTTTGGAATTCGTCGTCGTTCTTGGCGGGGTTCGCCTTCCGTTTCCACTGGCTGCAAACGGGTGAGCAGAGGGTTGAACCGAGGAGTTTCGAGAAAGAGCCCTCCTCCAGGTAGAGCACATAAACGAAGCGGTTCCACGCATAGTTGGCCTCTCGTCGAGTATGCATGTCGCTCGTATTGAAACATTGTTGAATGATGCGAAGCCAGGGATTCAAGGATTGCCACTTGTCCAGCTGAATGCCGCGAAGGAGTAGCAGGACAACGCTCCAGATTCGAGGAACGGAGGACGGATCCTGCCTGGACCGTAGCATGGTTTTGAGACGCTCAATATAGAAGTCAATGTACTCTCTCTTGTTCTCCGCAGGCTGGTCATCTTCCGCGGCCTTTTCGTCCTCGGGACTCCGCAAAAGCTCCGCCAGCTTTTTCGACACCTGCCTGTCTTTGCCAATGGCTGCAGAGGCTTCAAAGCCAAAGGCTATGGCGACGGCGCGGATATCCTTGGTTGTGCTGATGGTATCTGTTATCAGATCGCGCAACCACCCAGTGTAGGCGAGCATGGCAGGCTTGCACTGCTTCATGAGACGTCGGTATATCATGGTCCGCGAGTGGATAATGCTCTTTCCCGTGACATGGTTCTCGATATTGTGGAGGGCCGCGAGGAGACGCGTGGTTCGGTCGATAGTCATGACGCGAGGTGAAAAGTTTTGTTGAGCAACCACATGAAGCAGGTGCCGGGTCACTTCTTTCGGAACGGTTGAGTCTCCGAAAGAGCGAATGCAGTGATCGACGATAAATACGCCGAAATCGTTGGAGAGGGAGGATGACACTCCGGAGAAATAGAGGATCGTCAAAAGGAAGGTGAGTGCGTGGTTGGCAAGGGGCGTATCGAGCGGGGCGGTGGTGATATCCCTTTGGATGAACTCCATGAACCGTGGCATCCTGTCCTGAAGAGCGACCCTATCCGGCAGGTTGTTAGACGCCTTCAAGGCGCTACTCAGCGTACCGTAGGCGTCGACCTTGTCAGCACGGTCGTCACCGGCCAACTGCCGAAGAGTTGACTCCAACATGTCGACGAGGCTTAGCCGGCTCACGGCACCATTGGCGGTATTGAATGAGAGCTCCAAGGGGTTCGGAGACGAGAAGGGCTTCAAGATCCCCTTTTGTGGCTTTGAGGCTCGAGCGGAAGGAATGAGCGGACCGGAAGGGGGCGAGCTTCGGTTTTCCACACCGTAATCAGGAGCGTCTTTGTACTCGGTAAGCGACGCAAAGGCCACGTTCTTCCCGCTTCTTCTCGAACTCCCATTCGAGTGTGCCGTCGAGCGAGGCGAATGAACGCCGTTCGGGGGTGTCTGCAGGCTCAGCTTCGGGTCGGCGGGCGGACGGACAAGCGTCGGCTTGAGGGGAACATCGCCCATGGGGTCGTGGCTCGATTCTCTGGGGGGCGTGGGAGGACGGGGAGGAAGAGAGTCGAATGTGAGAATGGACATTACGGGTCGGTTGGAGCAACCGGTGTCGTTACCGGCTTGGCTCGAAGCGGACCGGACGTGCCTCAACGAGTATCATGCATCCACGAGAAAGAAGGGAGGAAGGAATAAAGGGCAGGAGGGTTGGTTGCAACGCCGGATTCGGCACTATTCCGAGAAACAAAGGGATGAGAGTCTTTGAGGGTTGGGAACCATGAGACTCGGGCGATAATGATGGAGACGGCAGAGTATGGTTGGAGAGGGGGAAGAGGTGAGTCGTGTGCTGTGGTGTGGGCAAAAAGATCTCCAGGCGGCCGGCCATTCGTAAAGGCCGAACATGGTTAAAAAGCCATTAAACGCGAGCGCGCATGCACGAGACGGACGCGTGCCTTCCGCGAAGCTGAGAGTGGGGCCAAAGGCCTGTGCGTGGATACGAGCTTTGCTCGAGGAAGCTGGGGTCTCTGCCAATCATAGGAGCCGGCGGTCTGGGGTGGCTGGCTGCCAATTGTTGGAGGGTAAGGACAGCTTCTAGCAGCTGCTCTCTACTGGTAGGCCTGGTCAACCCAGACCACTTGGGCTTTTGCAACGTCCTCAACACAACGGCTGTAACAACACCAAGTCGCGGCCTTCGGAAAGATCCTTTCTACTATTCTTTTGTTTAAAAAAGAACCCAATGGTTTAGCTTCATAGATCATAAATCCCGAGCTCCACGTAAAATAATAGTTTTGGGTGACCTGTGGGACATTGCCGGGGAAACATCTACCGTCTCTCATAGCCGTCCGGTGCGACTGGTGACAGACTGGACAGCCTCTTAGATTCAAGAAGCAAGTGACATGTTCTGAAGTATCACTTATTCTTGCTCATCTGAATATAGTTATTTGGACGAGTTGTAGGAAGGTATTCCTCTGTGTCCAAGCTGCTCGTATGTTGGCTCTTGGCCTCGTAGGCTCGCGAAAGCTGCTCTTACCGCATCCTCCGATCAAAACTAGCCTTAGTTCTTCTTACTGTCCAACCAGCTGCACTATGCTCTGGGTGAGCTTCTGCTCTTTATTTCCGTAAATCAGATGTATCTGCGCTACCTTCCTCGAGTCTCGCCGCGCATATCCTGAACTGTTTAGGAATCCTTGCTCCAGGCGCTCCTTCCCCCATCACTCTGCTCCTTCCTGTTTGTCTACAGAAACCCCCACCTGACCATATTTGTGAGCCTTTCTAAGTGCTCTATTTACTATCTGGAACGCCAAATTTGTTCTCACTTGACGTGTTCGGAGCAACCCTGATCTCTCCCATCTCCAACCAACACATCATCCTTACCCGATTCTCCGAGGAGCTTCTAGCAAATGCGTTAGCTCCATTCTAAAAATTAATAAAAAAAAAAGAAAGGCAGCTCTGATCCAGCTCTGAAAGAAAGTTTCTGCAGGGATACCGGCCTCAGCGCTCTTGCCAGTCATGCCCCGGTTTTCCACTTCACCCAGCCTAGGAGGGTCTGGCGAGGACGACCAGGAGAGCCCACTCAGGTACTAGAGGGATGCCACATACCAAATCATGGGATTATTCTAACAGTGGGATACAGGTTGACATACAAACGCGGTGAGTCGGTTCAAGATGTCAACGGGATGGGTGGTGACGAGGAACCCCGCCCGGCGACGGTCAGGTCCGATCTTGTCGACAGTGACTCTCAGGGCTCGGATAACGATGAAATCTCGAATGAACCCGCCATCGCACCTAAACCTACGGAGAACGGCGTGAAGCGTAAGCGGGGACGGCCACCGAAGTCCGCCACGAAGCCCAAGGCCAGTGGGAACAGCTCCAAGAACAACCCCAATACGCAGCGCCGAAGCAACCGGATTGTAGCCCAAGGCAAGACTAAGATCGAAGGGGCTCCTGCTCAAGGTGTTACGGGACGGAAGAGAGTAAGTTTGGCCAGTCCGCATAACCTAGGCCTCTGCTAATATCTCAGGCGGCCGCCTCGATGACTTCCCGGGCACACAAACTAAAGGGCGAGAAAAATGCGAGTGCCAGCAAGGCTTTAAGGTCTGATCAAGAGAAGGAGTGGGAAGTCAAGGAAGTTGTCGGCACCCGGATCGACAACGCATCGTCTGAAATGCTGTACCTCGTCCAATGGAAAGGATTCTCCTCCAAGGACAACACGTGGGAGCCGAGGGAGAACCTAGGAAACTGCCAGAGAGCCATCAAGAAGTTTGAGGCGAGGCAGAAGGAGGCCCTTCAAAAGCCCGCCGTCAAAAAGCGCATGACTATGAAGAGTTAGATGGATGGAAGGACCATGAAGTCTCTGCAGGTTTGATATTCCGCCGGCAAGCGGCTCGGATCTCGGCGTATCACGGGATGGAAATTACTGGGGTGTCAGGGTTCTTTTTTTTCATTTGTACTTGGGGGACGCAAGGGGTCTGGGAGCCAAAGGCTTGGTACTCGAGCTTGTGATTGCTAGAAGACCGGAGGTCGCAGGCCAAATCCACGGCGTAGCAACGAATCGATCATTAGTAGTCAGGACACCTTCACCCGCTCCTTGCAGACATCGATGCCGGCTTTGTGGGGTTGTTGGAGGTGTATTACGGGGCAAGATATTGAAGTACGAGCACCGGACCCAATCTTTAAGTAGTTGGTACTTGTCATTCAGCTATGGACTCAATATCAAATTATCTCTGAAGCACAACGCGCCGCATTTGTCCCCAATGACTTGGAAAGACGTGACCAATGCCTTGGGAGCATTGCTATTCCTTTATCCAGGCTCATTCATCTAGCCCGTCAGCCGAGATGAATCGGCATCGGCAAGGCAACACCAGTATGGGGCAGGCGCCTAAGCAGTCCCGCTCTTTCCCGATTCTCGCCCACAGATTCCAACATTTCACCATCCTCGCAACCAAGATCCCAAACAACAATTCCTTCCCGACACAACACTGAATCTAGGACAGATACCACGTCTACCAGCTACGCGCCTTGGCCCGGCCTAAGTCAAGATGCCAGGCTGGTACCAATCCCTCCGCCCACTCAAGGTGGACGTCGTCGGTGACTTCGCCGGCAAAGAGCTGTTCGTCATCCACGGTGACTCGATGCTTTTGTATTGCCTTGGAGAGGCGAAGGTTGATTATGATAGTGAGTTGTTCCCAGAGCGTCTGTCCAGTCCTCTCTCAACCGGCAGCAAGACGCAATCAGTTCGATGCTTTGTATGTTGACGTACTCTAACATCTTCATAGAGGGTCTCCAACTTCTCCATGCTGTCTATGCGGTGGAAAGCTTCCTCCAAAACCTCAAGAGGCGTGGATGTAGATTTCACGTCGTGTGGTTCGAAGATGGCGAGGATCTCTGCGCTCCTCCCTCGGCAGAGGTGCCTGAGCCCTACCTTTTGACCCGCTCCGTCCTTATCAACCACCTTTCGCGGCACAACAAAGTCTCAGAAGACGGGAAGCTGAGCTTTCAGTTTCCAGGCGTAAACTCCTATGAGTATGAGCAGTACCTCAAGGACAATGCCGTTTATTTTTTCCTTTGCCTCGACGGGCATACCTGTTTCGGCGCCGAAGATGACCACCTGGCCGCTCGTTATCTCAGTCTTGTCTACGGACTTGGACTACGCGGGTACAGTGTTGCATTCCTCGACACTCTGGAGTTCTCCAGTTCAAAGGTACGAAAGTCATTGATGGCTTGGGGCTATCTTTGTGCCCGGGAATTATGCTAACCAGACCCGATCCTGCAGGTCTTCGTAGCGGTTGTCTCTCCTGTCATTGCGCAATGGGAGGGGCCCTTTCCCCAAGAAAAGAAACCCCTCGATGGAGCTTCACTCAAGAAGATCTCGGGTCTGAAGAAAATTGAAAAGGGAAATAAGTACCTTTCCTCTCTTTGGGGGGATGAGATGCCACTCACTGTGAGAGATGTGGTGTCGCTTACGGCGCTCTGCAACATACTTCTGCAGGACTCGAGCGCCGGCACGAAACGCTTGGTCGCGGCCCACCTTGTTCATCTCTCCATAATAAGTTCATCGGATCTCTCTCAACGGTCGTTGGGTGTCACGGCTTTGAAGAAGCGGGAGCAAACCAAACTGAACCGTTTCCTTCTATCGTTCTGCAGCATCTGCCGGTATACTCTCGAAACCGACCGGTCCCTCTCGACAATGGAATGGGACGCCCCGGATCTAATCGATGGTCGAGTCCTGCGCCGTGTATTTCTCCGGCTGGAAGCCTTGCGGATCCCTCATGGCCTGGATGCCCAGCTCAATAGATACGCCGACCGCCTTTGGTCTCTCACCGAAGTGGATGTCTCCGAGTCCCTGCCTACTCATATCACTGCGGAAGCCAACGTTAGTGGTAAAACTGCCGTCAAGGGACCTTCTTTGGTGCAGCCGTTTGCCAACCCTGTTCTCGAGAGCTATCTCAACGACGTCCATGTTGAGACGGCCGATTCCCCTGGACTGGGAATTACGAACAAAGTTTTCCAGGACATCACCCATTGGCATAACGCAAATAAGCCTGTGGATTCGAAGAAGAATCACGCAAAGCCCAAGGGATTCTTTGCGAGAAGGAGGAACCAGAAGTATATGGCGGATACCATGGCGTACTCTGCTAGTTTGACAAGTTCATCCGGGAAGTTGATCACTCCGCAGACAATAGTCGTGGTGCAGCTCAAGGATCCGAAGGGAAACAAGATTCGAGGTCAAAAGCAGCCTGCCCAGAGGCAGATTGAGAACTCTCGAAACATTCACCGAGCAAAAGGTGGCCGCCACGCCGCCACTGCGGAACAAACGAAGATTGAGCAGGTGAAGCGTGATGCCAAGACTGAGGGGGCCATTGTGGCATGGCAATCACGATGTGCAGAGTTCGAGCGCGAGGAGGATCTCGTCAAGCGGTTCGCCAAAACCACCCGCTACATCACTGGGCTGGCAGCGATAGATTACGAAGCTGTTGGCGCAGAGGTCTCGCTTTATGCCATGAACACCCTGTCCAGGTCTCTTAGCCGGCGTTCGGACGGAGAAGCCATGAAGCCGTCGGGTGAGTCTGCTAGCAGCAGCGGGTTGCCTTCACTTTACGGGCGTCATACTGACTATTGACTTTAGATTTTGATATACTTGCGCTCATTTAGAAAATGGTGCTGGAGGTGAAATCCCCATGTGCCTCCCGGCAAGCGGCTGAGGAGTTCGTCGCCGCGGCGAAAGCTGTCGGGCTCTCGACCAATTTCACCCCAACCCAGACGCGAGCGAAGGCATTGCCTTTCATCAGCGTTCTATCCAGTCGCCTGCCCCGGATACAAACCTTCATGGATCCCCTGGAGTTCCAGCTGCAGTTTTGTGGCCCGTACCTTGACCGTGGGTTCGACCCTACCCCCGACCCCAGGGTGCGCTTCACGCCGGATGCCTGGCAGAGAAAGGTTTTGGACACAATCGACGCAGACAAAAGCCTTCTAGTCATTGCTCCAACTTCGTCCGGAAAGACCTTCATCTCGTTCTACGCTATGAAGAAGGTTCTACAGACTAGTGACGATGGTGTCCTCGTGTACGTCGCTCCCACTAAGGCTCTCGTCAACCAGATTGCAGCGGAAATCCAGGCAGAGTTTTCCAAATCCTACAAGCACCAGGCAAAGTCTGTTTGGGCAATAAATACGAGGGACTATCGTGTGAACAGTCCTACGGGCTGTCAGATCCTCGTGACGGTTCCGCATATCTTGGAGATCATGCTCCTCGCGCCATCCAATTCCGCGACCCAAGATTCATGGGCTTGCCGAGTGAAGAGGATCATATTTGACGAGGTACACTGCATTGGGCAGACAGATGAAGGCGTCATCTGGGAGCATCTGCTGCTGCTAGCCCCATGTCCCATTATCGCGTTGTCGGCTACAGTTGGGAATGCCATGGAGTTCAAGGCTTGGTTGGAGGACACCCAGAAGTCAAAGGGCTTTGAGCTGGAGATGGTTGTTCACTCGTCCCGATACTCCGATTTGCGGAAGTTTATTTACTTTCCGCCGAGGGCGTACTTTTTCGACGGAGTGAAGGCTGCTGGAAGACTTCCCATCCCGGGTCTTGAGTCGATCGCGGCTAATACAGAGGATGGACTTGGCTCGAGATTTGCGTTTATCCACCCGATCACGAGCTTGACGAACCGGTTAGTGCCATTTCCCCAGTCCTGCTTTTGCATGTGCCCCCTTCTGTTCACTTGAACGCCTCTAACTGATCAACATAGAAACCGTGGCACCCTGGACGATATTAGTCTCGAGCCGCGAGACTGCCTCGAGCTTTGGAGGTGCATGGTTGAGCACCAAACGGAGTCATACTCGATTGGGGACTCCCTGAGCCCTCGTGAGTTCCTGGGCGATGTTGCGAAGAAGGCAGACGTTGTCAAATGGGGCGCAGCTTTGAAAGAAATCCTCCTACAATGGATGAAAGACACAGAGTCTCCCTTTTCTAGTGTCCAGAAAGCCCTTCGATCGCCAGTCGTGGACGCAGCCGATATTCCCATTGCCCATGTCTCCGAAGACTTGATGGAAGCCGGGTTGCGATTCGAATCCGACCCAGGGAACCTGGCGTCAAGTGCTCTTCCACTCTTGACCGACCTCAACCGCCGGGGCGCTTTGCCAGCACTCCTATTCAACTACGACCGCGGATATTGCGAGAAGACGGCCTTTGACGTCCTTCGCCGCCTTCAAGATGCAGAGGAGGATTGGAAGTCCTGCAGCCCAGAATGGGCCAG
Source organism: Sordariomycetes sp. S4602 (assembly GCA_023628835.1). Taxonomy (NCBI): domain Eukaryota; kingdom Fungi; phylum Ascomycota; class Sordariomycetes; species Sordariomycetes sp. S4602. The sequence goes on from JAMAJV010000010.1 coordinate 360,806, forward strand.
GAAGCTCGAGGAGTATGAAGTATGGAAGAAGAATGCTGCCAGGCGAGCCAAATCTTCCAAGCACCAACTGAAGGCCGAAGCGGGATCCTCCAGGGCGGACATGGTTCGAGAAGCGGCGAGCAGAGAGGCCCATCCGATGGAGCGCTTCGACCCGACAGCTCCTGTCTCGATGTTTTCATTCGCCGACAATTCCAAGCTACTTCCATCCGAGCTTAAAAAGCACATTCAATCTCTGAGCTATGTGAACTTGAAGCCAGAGTTGATTCAGTGCCTGCAACGAGGGATAGGAGTGCATCACGCGGGCATGAACCGTGTATATCGACAAGTGTACGTCCCCCCCTTCGCCATCCTAGTCATGTCTCATCGGAACATCTAACAATGAGTTTTAATAGTGTCGAAATTCTATTCCGAAAGGGCTTCTTGACAGTCGTCATCGCCACCGGAACTTTGGCCCTCGGTATCAACATGCCGTGCAAGACGGTCGTGTTCCTGGGCGACTCGGTGTTCCTCACGGCGCTCAATTACCAGCAAGCAGCGGGCAGATCCGGGCGTCGCGGCTTTGATCAACTCGGAAACGTTGTGTTTGTGGGGATGAAGCCGGAGCGGGTATACGAAGTCATGTCCTCGAGACTCCCAGATCTCCAGGGACACTTCCCCCTGTCCACGACGCTGGTGCTCCGATTGCTGAGCCTCCTTCACCATACGGGGAATAGCAAGTACGCAGTCGACGCGGTGAATTCAATGCTCTCGCAGACTCGTCTCTATCTTGGCGGACCGTCAAACCAGATGGCTATCAAGCACCATGTTCGGTTCTCAATCGAGTACCTACGGAGACAGAATCTTCTCACCCGGGAGGGCGCCCCTCTCAACTTTGCGGGGCTGATCGGTCATTTATACTTTACCGAGAATGCTGTCTTTGCCTTTCATACTCTACTCAAAGAAGGCTATTTCTACGAGGTCTGCCGAGGCATCCGCCGGAGGCCGAAGGTCGTGCTCCTGGAGCTGGTTCTCGTTTTGTCGCACCTATTCTGCAGGCTACCGGTACGAAACTACAGGGATAAATACTTCCTTGAGAATATCGTCCATCGGTCCACGTCTGTGGTCCTCCTGCCAAAGCTCCCGCGCAAAGCTGAGCGGATTCTCCTTAAGCATAACAAGGAGACGCTCGGGATCTTCACGACGTATGTGAGCACGTACATTGATCAGCATCTCGGTGGTACGCGAGATGATACGCTTCCATTCACTGGACAGAGGATTAGAAAGCACGGGGATGCCCTGTGCAACGTCGGTTCTATACTCGGGATCCAACCTGCTACCAAGCTGCGGTCCCCGTTCGTCGCACTGTCAGGCTTCACAGACGATTTCGACTCCATCCACGACCTCTGCAACACCGTGAGGTCGGGCGTGTTCCTCGAGGAGTCCGCCATCCCGTACATCCCGATATACCCCGAGGACACGGACCGTGTTCCCTGGAACGCCTACATATACGACTTCTTCAAGCACGGTAACTTGAAGGCTCTTGTGAGCGACAATAAGATCAAGGGCGGCGATGTCTGGTTCCACCTCAAGGACTTTTCACTCATCCTCGCGACTATCACCGCGAGCCTTCAGAGCTACTTCAACCAAGAGACCATGGCAGATGACGCCATGATGGACGTCCAAGATGCTGGCGACGGCACGGATGATGAGTCGGGCGGGCGAGAGAAGGCCGTGCCGGCGAAACGCGGGGCACAAGAAAAGGCCACCATGCATGTGGTTCCCAAGCCCATGAAAAGGTCAGCCAAGGCGGTGGTTGCTGATTCATGGGAAGGCGAGGCGGAGGACGGGTCAGAGGAGGGTTCCTCGAGCAGCGCGTCCAGCAGCGAGGAAGATCCGGGGCGATCAAGCGGGCGTATCGAGGACAACGACCTGATGCTGGTGCTGACGGCGTTTAAGAAGCTGCAGGAGGAGTTTGACACGAAGTTTAAAAAGGTTTGGGCTTAGATGGTTGTGAGTGGAAGAGCCGGTTTGTCGACGGGGATGTGTGCGCATGTCGTTTTGTTTGACTCGGGCATATCCGAGGATTTGTACTGAGAAATTGAGTCAATTGATGTCTGAGTAGTTGCGAAACCACTGGTTTTCTGTGAGTGTATCTCGGACGGCTTTTTGTGAACGGGTTCGCGGGTGCCGGTGGCCAGGGCGACGATAGCAACATGTAGAAACCCCACGCGCCCACGGCGGCGGTGGGAAGTGGCGTGCGTCGGCGTGCACGGCTCCCCCGATCCGGAAGCGCCGGAGACGGCTTCCCCACCTCGGCCCGCACCGCCGAGTTACTTCCCTTATCAGGCAGGTCTGAGCCCGGACTCTCGGACCCGACCGGAAGGTGTGCGTGCGACCATTTCTGCACCCAAGTATTCGGACCTGATCAAGATGATATTACGCATCATATGCAGAGTAGGTGGAATCTATATTGACGTATTTCGCAAGAAACAATACAACCAACACAAACCGGCGCCGACGGGGCGCTCGCCGTCTATCCTCTACCGTCTATGGTCTATCCTCAAAAATACATGTCTTTCGCAAGTCATATATAGGGTCGGAAAACAACGCTGAACACATAGATCTGGATTCTATCTCAAAACGAGAGAGGGGGAAATGATTTACTCGTCCTTCATGGTGTGGGCCCAGCGCATCTCGCCGGGCGACGAGGCGTCGGGAACGACGTACTTGCAGTCGTTGAAGGTGGGCCACAGGCTGTCGAGGAAGGCGTCCTCGCGGTGGTAGAGGTCGCCCAGGAGGGGCTTGATGGCCTCGGTGGCTTCGTCGGCATAGTAGAAGGGGATTTTGCTGCGGCTTATGTTAGCGATCGCGTCGAAACAGGGCCATGACCCGATGGGTCGCGTATAAGTAGGGTGCGGGTAGGGGGCTTACGAGAAGAGGTGGTGGACGACGTGCGTCTCGATGATGCCGTGGAAGAGGTACCGGCCGATGAAGCCAAAGTCACGGTCGACGGTGGCGAGGGCACCCTTGACGAAGGCCCAGTTGTCGGCGTCGAAGTGGGGGAGGTCGGGGTGGGTGTGGTGGAGGTAAGTGATGGCCACTATGGAGGTTAGCTTGCGTCTTTTATGCATTCAGAATGTGCTGCGTCTTACCCAGCCAGTGGTGAACCCAGAAGTACGGCACGGCGTAGAGGAAGAACATGGTCGACCCGCCCACGACGGTCACGCCGTAGTAGATGGCGGCGGCGGTGATCAGGAGACCGAGGTCCGAGATGGCGATGCGCAGCCTCTCGCTGGGGCGGAAGACAGCGCTCGTGGGGTCAAAGTGGCTCTGAGGGCCCCACCTCTTGCCCTCTTGCAGACTCTTGGGCCCGGAGGTGACGTTGAAGATCAGGTAGCCCTGCCAGCCGAACAGCTGGTGGATGACCAGGCGCGCCAACGCGACTATGGGGGCGTCCTCGAACAGCTCGCCGTCAATGCCCAGCTTGGCGAAGAAGCGGTTGTGGTGCTCATCCTCGGTGCGCGGCACAAAGGCCATGTCCCTCTCCATGTGGCCGGTGAAGCGGTGGTGGCGAGCGTGGGAGAACTTCCACGAGAAGAAGGGGACGAGGAGGAACGAGTGGGCGGCCCAGCCGACGACGCTGTTGACGCGGCGGTGCAGCGAGAAGGCGCCGTGGCCGCACTCGTGGGCCAGAATCCAAAGGCCCGTGCAGACGAGGCCCTGGAAGAAGCCGTAGGTGAGCCATGCGGTTATGCGCCAGGGCTTGCTCTCGATGGAGGGGATGTAGGCGAGGGCGGCGTAGGCGAGGACCGCGATGAAGAGGATGTCCCGCGCGAGGTAGCTAAAGGAGATCCAGAGGGAGGGGCGGAAGCAGTGGGGAGGGATGGCGTTGCGGATGGTGTTGATGTCGGGGTACTCGACGGGCCCCGTCTTCTGAGCAGGCTGCTTCTTCTGAGAGGACCATGTTAGCTATGCGCTCTGTGGGCTGTTGGCTGGTGTGAGAGAAGGAAAAGCTCCCTCCAGGGATTCTCACCTTCGCCGGGACAGGGGCAGGCTTCGCGGAGGCGGGTATGACAGCCGGAGCCGAGACCACCTCCGAGTCCAGCTTGGAGGCCGGCTTAAGCCATAGGGCAGCAGCCGCAAAAGCAGCGGCGACGGACGACATGTCTAACAACCAAGAAGTCTTCTATCTTCTGTCTTGAGAAAGAAAGTGAGTTGGATGAAGAAAGAGGCAGGAGGATCCTCAACACGAAACGGGCACCGAGAAAAAATAGAACCAAATATAAATGGGACCAGAAAAAAATAAGGGCGTCAGGGTCCTGGAGAACGGGGGTCTCGCCCCAAAACGGGATGGCGGCGCCCCAGGCGTTTTATCGGGATGCTAATCTCGTAATCTCCCTCCTTGGCTACGATATCCCTTTTTTTCCCGTGTTTCCAAGGGCGGGTCCCTGCGCCCGCAGCGGGGCCAATTTCACTGCTCATCCTGACGGTGACTGAGTCTCGGGTGTCGGTTCTGGGCTGCCGAGCGCGCTTTTCGGCTCTCACGAGGCACGGATAACGAGGGTGATTGGAGGTACCTGCAGGGTTGGATCGTGGCTGCAAGCTTAGTTAGATGAGGCGGTTGAGCCACGTTCATTTTCGCCTTACTACGTACAAATATTTTTTTCTGTCCCTCCTTCTTTTTTTCCTTCTTTTTTTGGCATGCACGTGGCGCGTTGCTGCTGCAGGACCGACAGGACCGTTGCAGATCGGGCAGCGGCGATTGGCTGCTTTTTTAGGCTGCGGCTTTCACACGCACAACCTGGCCCGAGGCCCTTCCATCTTTCACAAGCTCCTGAAGGGCCCAATGGCCGCGAATCTGGCGCATCTGGCTCAGGGTCGTCGCATCGCAATACAAGTGCCTCGTAGTCGCGATCTGCAAGGTTCGAGTGCATGTACATAAGTACAGTGGTATTTTTCGGTGGCGCCTTGCTCCTGTTCGGTGATAAGCGATGCTTGGCGGTTTCTTTTCTTGGGGTTCCCCAGTTCCCAACAATCGTCCGTTAGTCAGGGGCGCGCGCTCTTGCAGGGTCCTGCGGTCAATTGGCGTGGCGGGCCGGTAGTTTAGCGGGCAGCTGGACCCAGTCCGTCCGGGGAAAATTTCCCGAGCGGCCACTTGGCAACACCCAATACCAAGCGAGTGATAATTTGCTTAGTGTTCAAGCTCCGTGTAATATTGCCGTCACCCCGAAGCTCGAGCTCGAGCTCCTTTTCCGTCCCGCGCCCGCCCAACAATTGGACAGACCACACCTCCATCTACCAAGCACGCCGTCACGCCCAACGCTCCGCCGCCCAACATGGATCTCGTCCGCTCGACCCTCCAGCCCATCACCCACAACCTCCCGGCCCCTGTCCGCGAGCTCGGCATCTCCCTCATTGGCGGCAAGTGCTACGAGTCCCTCCTCGTGGATATCGACCTCTCCGACGAGGAATGCCTCAAGTTCGCCGTATCCAAGGCCCTGGGCCTGGGCATAGTCGCAGCCTCCTCCATCGTCAAGGTGCCCCAGATCCTCAAGCTCCTCTCGTCGCGCTCCGCCGACGGCGTGTCCTTCCTCGCCTACCTCCTTGAGACCACCGCCCTCCTCATCGGCCTGGCGTATAACAATCGCAGCGGCTTCCCCTTCAGCACCTACGGCGAGTCGGCCCTCATCCTGGCCCAGAACATCGTCATCTCCCTGCTGGTGTTGAAGCTCTCCGGGAGGACCGGGATGGCGGCCCTGTTTGTGGCGGGGATATCCGGCGCGGCGCACGCGCTGTTTAGCGAAAGCGTTGTGGACATGGGGACGCTGAGCTATCTGCAGGCTGGCGCGGGGACTCTGGGCGTCGCGAGCAAGGTGCCGCAGATTTTGGCCATCTGGAAGGAGGGCGGGACCGGCCAGCTCAGCGCCTTTACCGTGAGTTCCCCACCGGCCCCTTTGCCGCGTATCTGGCAAATACAAGCTAACTCGATCTCCCGCAGGTCTTCAACTACCTCATCGGCTCCCTCACCCGCATCTTCACCACCCTCCAGGAGGTCGACGACAAGCTCATCCTCTACGGCTTCATCGCCGGCTTCGCTCTCAACGTCGTCCTCGCGGCGCAGATGGTCTTCTACTGGAACGCTGCGCCCGCGAAGCCTGTTGCCGGCAAGGGCAAGGGCAAGGGTAAGGGTAAGGGCAAGAAGGCCGCGCCTGTCGAGGCTAGCCCATCGGCCAAGTCATCTGGAGCGCAGCGCAAGGGACCTACCACTAGGCGGAAGGCTTAAGTGGCTATACGTTGACGTGCGATGCGATACTTGCTATGGAGGGTTGCGATCTGTTCTCACTTGTCCTTATGTGGTTTATATTTAGTTTAACTGAAAAGATGATAGACGTGTTCACTCACTTACTATTCGTGGCACACCTCGCGACTTGTAGTAACGTGTTGTAAAGCGGGAAATGGTGTATATGCCAACTCTATGGCAGTCTATATGCCCTCTATTTGGTCCATCACTACATATACATTATAATACATATCTCACAGACACCACTCACTCTCTAACCCGCAGGTGATACGTCTCCAGCTGTCCCTCCGTCATCTGCCCTGGGCTCTTCGCAAACAGGTCCTCGCCCTTCATGCTCTTCGGGAACGCAATGACGTCCCTGATCGAATTCGTCCCCGTCAACAGCGCACATAGCCTGTCAAACCCGAACGCGAACCCCGCGTGAGGCGGCGCGAACCGCAGCGCGCTGAGCAGCGGCTCGAACTCGGCGATCCGCTCGTCGCTCATGCGGAGCACGTCGCGCATGATCCCTTCCTGGATGTCCGCGCGGTGGATACGCCGGCTTCCGCCGCCTATCTCCACGCCGTTGAGCACGAGATCGTACGAGTCCGCGCGCGCCTTCAGCGGGTCGTCGCGGAGGAGTTGGAAGTCCGAGGGGGTTAGAGGTGCGGTGAAGGGGTGGTGGGTGGAGGAGAAGCCGGCCGCGCCGCCCTGGCCGGGGGTGTCATCTTCTTCGGGGCTGAACAGCGGGAACTGGGTCACCCAGAGGAAATTGAATCCTTCGGGGGCGGGGAGGAGGGACTTGGAGACGGCGGACTCGAAGAGGCGCTTGCGGAGGTCGCCGAGGTTGGTGGAGCCGCCGTGGAACGGTGCGGTTTTGCGCGCCTGGAAGACAACAATGTCGCCGGGGTCGAGGTCGCCTACCTCGGGGAGCAGGGGCTCGATCCCCTCAGGCCCGAGTGAGGAGAAGCCCTCGCGCGGCTGGCTGGGATCGAACACGAGGAGCTGGGGCGTGCCGTCCGGATGGTCGCGGATCGTGGGGTGGAGGCTCTCCATGAACTCATGGACGAAGGCTCGGGATTCGCGTATCGTGGTACCAAGTTGCAGCTTCCAGGCTTCGATGGTTGGATTCTCGAGGTGGGTAATCATGCCGACGAAGTTGTCCTCGGCGTTTTTTGTCACATCGCAGATCTGGTCGGTCAGTCAGCGCACTAGTTGACACAGCAGGAAGCGATCTCACCTGGCCAGGGATCCGAAGATCGGGCTTGTCCGACCCGTAGAGCTTCATGGCCTCATGGTATGTGAGCCGCGAGAACGGCTCATCCTGGATTGGCGGAATGTCGGCAGCCTTCGACTGTTGGGACTGTCAGCTAGGTTCTGGGGCGAGTGCTCTAACATGGAGGCCGCACCTGAGCACTATGGGCAGCGTGCTGCCTCTGGACCGGCACCAACGATTCGCCGTATTTGTGGTAAACGTGATCCTCCCGTAGACGCCGCCAGGTATCCTTCACGATGCTCTCGATATCGGAAATGATCTGCTGTCCGTCTGCGTACGACTTTTCTAGATCGAACTGCATGAACTCCGGCTGCCTATCAGCGCGGAGGTCTTCATCCCTGAAGCACACCGCAAACTGCTGATACCCCCGGACCCCCGACGCCATCAGCGCCTGCTTGTACTGCTGCGGGCTCTGCACGAGCGCGTAGGCGCGACCCTTCTGCCTCGTCGGCACAAGGAACTCCCTCGCGCCCTCGGGCGTGGACTTGAAGAGCGTCGGCGTCGTGACGGCCCCATACTCGTGCTCCCTCGCTGCGCCTGAGAGCGCCGACTGCATCCACTCCCGGAACCGCAGTCTGTGCCTGAACTCGGGCTGGAATCGAAGCTGAAGGAACCGCGAGGATGGCGGGAAGTTGTCGTTCTCGGTAAGAGCCAGGTGCTTGGGGAAGGGGCTCAGGCAGTCGACGGACGAGGCGAGGAGCTCGTGCTGTGGGGACGCATTCTCGTCGGAGGCCTTGGCGGGCTTCTCGACGAGGTCTCCGGCTATGGAGACGGCGCTAAATAGGGGGATCTTCTGGACCTGCTTGACGAGGTCCTTGCCGCTGACGACGACGGGGACCTGGATGCCGGCCGAGTCGCGCGTGACGGTCAGGAAGGCAAGCTTTGAGGAGACGACGCGCTTTTTGTCGACGGAGCCGTGGAGGGTCACGTCCTTTGTGGGCTTCGGGCTGAGGAAGAGATCCCTGGGAGATTCCTTTGGTATCGGTCCTAGGTACGCCTTGTAGTCGTCGACCAGTTTCGCCCAGCGGTCATCTTGTTCTCTTGTTCTCGGCGACGTGTGAAATCTCAGTCCAGGGGCGCGTCCGCTTATTATCCTGGTGGCGCGGCTGGGGGAGGCGCGCCCTAATGGGCATCGCCTCATAGCTAAGGAAGCCATCTATCACAGCATGGGAGAGAAGTGAGTTGGCGGACGGTTGGGGCTCCCCTGAGATGTAACGAGCTCAAAGCTGCTTGTATGAGACCATCTCTCAAAAGTGGATTATGAGAGAGCCAATTAAACGACATAATTCCGCGGTTGCAAAGTGGCCCAAGCTCCAGCGTCATCCGATATCAACTGCACAGGATACATACAACACGCATTCTCCCTCAGTTTCATACACAATTATAACAGTCGGCACGGATATCGTGCGGAATTTTACGAGGAAAAGTGGCTGGTCCCACGAGTTTGGCAGTTCTTGCATTAAGCTCGATCTATATGTATGAATTTGCCTCAACGAGGTTGGGAGGGGACGGTGGTTTCGAAAGACACCCTCAGACAGGGCAGTGCGCAGTGCAACGAGGTGGAATAGCAATACGGAAGGTTCTTCTCCGAGTCCACGGCACTAGCTACGTGGAAAGGTGCAGAGTGGTCGAGTGACGCTAGGGATGGAAAACGCAGCGCGCAAAACGACAAACAGAACGAGGTGCCGGCTGAAAGCCCGGAAAATCATGCGAAACAACAGAAGAAACGAAACAAATAAAGTCCTCAACTTCGCATGAATCAGATTGCCGTTTTCTTCGCGTCCGATAAAGTTAAGGTAGGGGTGTGTCGGACGCAGATATCATGGAATCGATCACCCTTCCCAAGCAGACCGCTTGAGCCCTCCGAAGAGGGAGAGTCTGCAAGATCCAGATGTCGACTCCTAAGTCATCTTGAACACGAAGGCATCATCATCTGGGAACAGTCAGCATACTATTTGTGCCGCAGCGATGGTAGAAAGAGCTGATGTTGGGGATACTCACATTTATTTGAAGGAGGGATATGAGAGAAGAAGAAAATTTAACAGGCAGTCGCGCTCGCGCTGGCCTTTTTCACTCACGAGAGAAAAGCGGGTCCATGACGTGTGGCGGTGCAGTGTGGACATTGGACGAGAACGAGCGCACCAGCCACATGTGATCCCTGGATCAGCCTCACGGACATTCCTGGAATTCCCCAGTACCGGGGTACCTTACGACAAAACCCAATGACGAGGCCCAGCACCCGGCGTTTCCCTTTGTCGCTTGAATCCCCAACCTTCGCATTCCTCGGCGTCAGCCGTCTGACGACATCAACCTCGCCGCTCCCACCCTCGTTTCACCCACGGGTCCCGACATACCCACGTTGCGAACACCCCCGGTCCAGCAGCACAGGGGACGCAACCGGACCCCAACACTCTTGGCGTTTTGCTGCCCATCCCGTCACGTTCCGCTCCTTCATGTAACGGAACCGGGTAAACCTCAGCCTCACCACCGCGTTATCCAACCTCGCGCGCCAGCGTCAGCCCTCGCACCTGTGCCACGTCGACTCGCAGATTCTTTCCGGCCCGTCGACGCACCCGCGAGGAATCCGACTCCCCCGACTGCCGCCCATCTCCCGCCGCCATAATATCCCGCTGCCCGATCCCATCATGTCCGGCTCCTTCGAGAAGTCCGTCAAGGGCGCCACCAAGATCAAGGCGGCGCCCCCGAAGACGAAGTATATCGAGCACATCCTAGTGGCCACGCACTCCGGCGATGCTGGCGTCGGCGAGGTCTTCCGCGCGCTGCAGAATCGCTTGCGCGATTCGACGTGGACCGTCGTCCTCAAGGGCCTGATCACCGTGCATTTGATGATCCGCGAGGGGCATCCTGATGTTACGCTCACATACCTGGCGAGGCACCCGAACATCCTCGCGCTGAGCCCGTTCACCGATGGTAAGGACCGCCTACCCCTTGACCCTCTCGTTCAGCTACGCACGAAGAATTGGTGCTGACTCCAAGGCTTGCAGCCCAAACCCAGGGCCGGAACATTCGCCACTACGGGAGATACCTATCGGAGCGGACCCGGGCTTTCAGGGAAACGAAAATTGACTGGGTTCGCGCGAAAGAGACGCGGCTCGAGAGCCTGACAGTGGATAAGGGCCTGCTGCGGGAGACCGAGATCGTCCAACATCAGATATCCGCGTTGCTCGCTTGCGATGTACGTTTACCCCTGCTCGACGGCCGGAGACCGGCTGTGGCTAACCCGATGACGTCCCGCAGGTCGTCGAGAACGAGCCCGAGAACGAGATCACGATAACAGTGTTTCGACTCCTCGTCTTGGATCTCCTTGCGCTGTTCCAGGTGCTCAACCAGGGTCTGATCGGCATATTAGGTATGTCTCCGCCGTCTGCCACACCGTAGTTGCCGGAGCCATGCTAACAGGCACAGGCCAGTTCTTCGAGATGTCCAAGCCGGACGCAGAGAGGGCGATGGCCATCTACCGGAAGTTTGCAAAGCAAACTGATTTCGTTGTACAGTACCTCACTGTTGCTCATCAGTTCGAGCACCATACTCGTGTGGAGGTTCCCAAGCTTAAGCACGCGCCCGTGACCCTTGGGAAACAGCTGGAAGAGTACCTCCGCGACCCCGACTTTGAGACCCATCGCAGACAGTACCTCGCAGAGGTGGACGCAAAGAGGAAGTCGGGCAGGGGTGGGACTTCCAGTGGGATGCTGCGACTCAAGGCTGAGAAGGGCCGAAGCCCCTCGCCGAAGCCCGCCACCACCAGCAACACGAACGGAGCCCCGGCCAAGTCAAAGCCGTCGGAGCCACCCAGGGCCGACAAGGATTTGATCGACTTCTTCGGATCGATAGAGCAGAACCAGACGCCGGCGAATGTTTCTCCGCCTACCCAACAGCAGCAGTTCCCGACCAACACTCCCTTCCAACAACCCCAGCAGACTGGGTTCGCCGGGAACGGCCTCATGGCCCAACCCACCGGGACAAACCCCTTCCAACAACAGCAGCAGCCACAGCCACTACAACAGAGCTACACTGGATATCCCCAGCAAACATCCCAGCCTCTGCAACCGAACTTCACCGGCGCGGGCTTTGGTGGCTTCACTCCCCAGCCGAGCTTCCAGCCGGGGTCCCTCCAGACAATCCAGCAAGATTCTGTCACTTCTTACTCGACCGGCCCTGCTAGCCAGACTCTAGGCGCCCCGCAGACTACCAATCCCTTCCGAGCGTCCATGATGCTAGGCCCGCAGGCTACCGGCCAGTCTCCAACTCTCTCGCTGCCTACTGGCTCAAACCCGAACCGGCTATCCACAAACCCCTTTGCACAGGGCGTCCCTCAGCAGATGGCTCCCCAGCCTACCGGTGTGATGTCACCGCAGCAGCAGCCTGAGCCTTTAAAGCCCACGCCGACGGGTACCAACCCCTTTGCGAGGACATCCCCACGACCGCAAACGAGCCCTTCGGGAGATGGCTCCCCGGCGGCGCTTGCTCCCCAGGCCACCGGGACTACGAACCCCTTCCGGCAGAGCACCTTCACCAACCACAACACCGGCATGGGCTGGCAGCATAACCAGATGCCCATGGGCGGGGGGCTCGACCAGGCGCCCACCATCCCCGTGTTCCCCCGTCCGGCGCAGCAGGCACCGTGGCAGGGCTAGGCCCAGATTGGAGTAGTGGTAGAAACAGGGCATCTTCCTTCACTTCGTGTTACATACATTTTTCCCCGGATAGTACATTGCTGTGGTCTGTGAGTTCATGGTCCGGCGAGCGCGGCGTTATTTTGTGGTTTCTGCCCCGTGTAGGGGGAAGGAGGGGGGAGGGGAGCGGTCGATGAACATAGGTTTTGGTAGTATAAGTTCTGTGTAGGCAATTGGGAAGTTGTGACAGGATCTTGGCCGACAAACAGAGTTTATTTCGCCGCGTGTGCCCTCGACCGCTGGGGGCTTCTGCCAGATGCTGGAATGTCGCGAGTGTTGTGATCATGAGTGTATATTCGTAGAATCTATTTGGTCTTCGTACAGGTCGAAGAGCCTTGTCCTTCTTTCCAACGCCTTGAAAATGCAACAGGTATAACGCAAGTAAGAGCAAGGCACAGCCCTAAACTCCGAGCATCCCCCCCTTTTTGTCACTGGCGCCCCTCCAGGTCGCTAAGCCACCTCGTCAACCTCCATCCTCATGGGCACATCCCCGTTGCCCGCTCCATCATTCTTCTCGTCCTCAATGAACACACCCAGCCCGGAAAACGCCTCGTACATGACCCGCGAGACGTACTCCTGCACCGCGTACCCGCCGACGCGGAAGTCGTTCTTCGTCCGCGCGGCGTCCAGCCACTCGTTCTGGTAGTCCTTCTCCAGTGGCGCCTCGTAGCGCGCGGGCGTGAGGTCCAGCCCGCCGAAGGGGTCGTACGGCAGGTCCTCCTCGACCCTCTTCTCCTTGAGGCCGCGGATGGAGAGGCTCGGCGCGGGGACGCCGGCGGCGGCCTGCGTCCTCGCCTGGCCGCGCCGCTTGAGCATGATCCTGTTGACCGTCTCGGCGGCCTGCCCGGACTCGCCCGTGGCGAGGCCCGTGATCATCTCCTCGCGCAGCTTCGACTCGCGGGACCTCTCCTCCTCGTCCTCCTTCAGGGCCTGCATGCGCCGCTGCCTCGCGGCGGCCTCCTCGGCCTGCATCCTCTTGCGCGACATCTCGTCCATCTCGCCCCTCCTCTTCTTGTTCGCCTCGATCTCGGCCTTGTGGGCAGCCTCCCACTCCATCAGCTCCCGCTCGGCGCCCTTCTTCTTCTCCTCGCCGCCATTCACCAGGGACTCGGTGAGGTCCTCGACCTTCTCGAGGTAGTCGTTGTAGTCGGCCAGGGTTTCGAAGTCCTCCTCGGTCTTGTTGAATACGGCGGCGACGCGGCGGCGTATGTCGCACTCGCGCTCGACGGTGAGGTCGTTGAACCAGGGAGTGCGGAAGCCGCGGCGGCGGAGGGTCTTGTAGCAGCCGGCGTAGGGGCACTGGTTGGGCCCTTCGCGGAAGATGCGGTTGGCGCAGTTGACGCACATGGGGTGGTAGCAGTCCGGGTTTATGAGGAACTCGAGGTCGCGGTTGAGGTAGCGCGAGGTCTTGCAGACGGGGCAGATGTCCTCGGCCGGGTTGTCGCCACTGATGGAGGGGAGGCCGGGGCGCGCCGGGGTGGCCGTCGTGGAGGCCTTGCGGGACATGGCGGCGGGGTGGTTGCGGCGGGCCCGGGGAAGTCTGGGATGAAGGAGACGTGAGGCAAGAGGTCGTGCAGACCCTGGCTGTTCCGTTGGAATCAGGACCGCGATGTTGGTGGCATGCGAGGTTGGAAGGCGCAGAGTGGTTGGCTGGGGTTCGCAGGCGCTGAAGTGCGCGCTGCGGGTTCCTTTTAGTCTAGGCTTACGGGGATGGCACGGGGGTGCCTGGGCTGTGTGGGAAGCTTGGGCCACCCGCTAACAGCACCCCGTATTTCACACCTATAGAGTAAAATACTGGAAAGTGGGACTCTTGCACTGCATCAACCGCCTGTCTCATCGGAGCTCGCGACCACGACAACATGAACGCAGGGATTGACGTTCCAGTTATCAACTTATGCTATCTTGGTACGAGGTAATTAATACTAGGAATCACGAAGAGCTAAGACCCCCCTCCGCTTCAAATAGAAACCCCACCGAACCCCGTTGATCCAGCAACCCCAGAATCTCGTCGATAACCCCGAAGGCCCTCGCATTACAGATCGAAGCACTACTCTCGTCCCTCCACAACTCCCTACACCCCTTCAATGCCTCCACTACAATCTCCCGCGGCACCTGGCCTCCTTGGCCGGCTACCGTCATGTCGAGCGCCGAGTCGTCCCGCACGAGCTGGCAGCAGATCGTCATCGCCGCCGTGAAGAAGTCGAACCGGAAGAGGCCCGCGAACCACGCCGTCGCGCCGTGCTCGGCTTCGTTCAGCGTCTGCTGATGAGACAGTATTGCGAGGGCGCTTTCCAGCGATGAGATGTGCGTGGCGGGGTAAAGGGTTGACGATGACGGGTGGAGGGCGAAGCGGGAGGTCAGGGCGAGGAGGATCTGGCGGAGGAAGATGTCGACGGTGCAGGCTTCGAGGTCGAAGTGCAGTGGCCCGCCTAGTTCACCGGGGCGCCGGAGATGGTTTCGTATTTGGGATTCAACTTCGGTGACCTCTTCGTACGAGACCGCCCCGTCTCTGCGAGTAGCTAACTCTATCGCCCTAAACAAGACGTCTCCCGACTCCGCCAGGACCTGTTCGAGCGGCCCCTCGCCCGCCAAGTCGGACGTGGAAGTATCCTCGGTGCTTTCAGAGGAGAGGCTCGAGATATGGTCCGGCTGCAAGAGGAGGGGCATGCCGCATAATAGCGACTGTCTCATGTCCAGGTATACGACGTTCGCCCACAGTCTCTTTGAGCTTTTGTCGCCGCTGACGTGCAGGCCCATAGTCATCGAGAGCCGAACAATCATGCCTACGATAGGCCAGCACGTATCCGACTCGTGGCATGACATGCCGTATATCTGCTTCACAACGACGGCTAAGCTCAAGGTCCTGATGACGGCAAGGGTAGGGCGGAGCATAAACGGTCCCCGTCTCAGGCATGCCTCTGCGTCGTCTAGGAGCCTCGAAGGCAAGGCCGTGTCAAGCTTGCCGCTCTCCGGGTCGGCCATGAACGAACGGGTTAGGGAGCCCAGAGCGAGGACTAGGAGATATTGCGCGAGCCACTCGTCTGAAACGGTCGCTCCGTCCGACCAGAATTCCTCGAGCTCTATCTCGAAGGCCCCACATCCCAAGAACCCATGTGCCCTTTCGATAGTGTCCATGTAAAGGGAGACGAGATGCTGCTGTACTGATTTCATGGGAAGCCTAGCGACGATGGACGTCGTAGAGTCGCCGCTTCCCGAGCCGCTGCTAAACGGGAAGTTGATAGACAGGGCCAGTAAGCTGGGAGTCTGATTGCTGTGACACTTGGACTGCGACGTCCTCCTTCTGCTGGGGCGGAGACAATTCTTGATCTACCATGGCGTCAGCTCTGCCGCCACGCCACAGGAAGTATAAGCGACTCACCTCATATAAAAGCGTCGTCCAATGAGCTGGGCTCCTATACCGGTGATGCCACTCCTTGTCGACAAACGTCGTGGCAATAGTCTTTGTCGGGTCCAAAGGTATCGAGGACGATTTGGCAGAACTACCCCCGAAGTAGACGCATTCCGACCCCTTGTCGAGTCTCGTGCAACGATCGCACGGGGCCTTCCTGTCGCACCGAACTTTGTGTTTCCGGCAACGAACACAGGATATGATAGCACGATACCGCCTGACTGGGATGTGAGGCAGCCGTTCGGGAGGCGATTCTGACGAGGTTCCGTGATCCGGCTCTTCGGAAGATTGGTGGCACGTATCGTCCCGGACGATGTCATCGCCGGGCCGCCCGCCCTCCGGGGACGGGGTTTGTGACGAGTAGGTGCAGTGTGCGCCCAGCCGGACGCAGCGCTTGCACCGCGGCTTCGACTTGTCGCAGCCGAGCTTGGCCCCGCGGCATCGCAGGCACGCGGAGATCGGCCTATTCAGTACCGGGTATCTCTTGGTCATTTTCACACAAGACGGTGGTGATCTCAACAGGCGTGAAAGAAGACAGAGCTCTTCGGGGGAAGCAACTCGGCCGGCGATGCGCAGCTTATATCCGACTTTTTGGCCGCCTACCTGTGCGTGTCATGGTCACGCTATCTGGGTCGCCGGGGTATATGTTGTAAGGGCGAGCTCGGTGGGGCTCCGGCGGGCTCGGCCGAACATCACCGGTCTTTATCTCCGATTCGGCCCTGCCGCTGGGGCCCACTTTCCGATAGCGGCGCCGGCTCACGGGGGCGACCACAAGGTTAGCCTCCGTATATACGGCAACCCGGCCTGGTTCGCTCAACTTCAAAAGACTGCGATATAAACAGTGCGAAGGCGAGCATGCGGTCGCTCCACGCGATCGGTCTTAAATCTCGGCCGACAAACTGGGGCCATGGGGCTGGAGGGCGTATAGGAGACTTATACATATAAATGTAACCAGCGTTCCTGACAAGACTTTGGGCTCACAGCCTCCGATTTCTCTTACATATTCTTCTTCAAACGAATTCTCTGGATCGATATACATTGTCCCTATTCCGCAATGCTGGAGAAAAGGGGAGGAAGCCCGACCGTCCCCGGAAGCGCGGCTTCGACCATTGACGGATGCCAACTGGGAACCTCCTCGGCGAACCGGCGATCAGTAGTCGAAGCCAGATATAAGGAGACACTCAAGGAGCGGGAGAATAACCCAGACAGAATTACACCCGACGGCGCGGGCCTTGATTCAATCGATCCTAGTAAGCCCTTGGACTACCTGTCTAGCAGTCGTCCACATCGCTTACCCTTCTTACAGACCTGGTAGTCCTTGACAAGGACAAGAAAGAAAACCCACGTGTAAGACACTAACGCAACACCTTTTCACAACACGTCTGACGCTGAGCAGGACTGGGCGAAGCTCACGAAATGGACTGTTACCCTCATTGTTGGCTCATATTGCTTCCTAGCCCCCTTTACAAGTAATTTAATCCCCATACGAACGTACCCATGACGGCCTAGCTTTGTTCTGACTCCATTATAGGCACTATCTTTGCACCCTCTCTGCAAGCAGTGATGAAGGACATTGGGGAAACAGACCCGACCCTCGGCGCCCTGCAGATCTCCGTATTCATGTTCGCCTTCGGGACCGTTCCCCTCATCCTTGCTCCTCTGAGCGAGGTGTTCGGCCGAAGACTGGTCCTAAGCTGTGGCAACATTGTGTTCTTCGCTTTCTCGGTGGGCGGCGGCTTTTGCAAAACCGTAAGGACCCCCACCCTACAAGATATATAACGAGATGCTGAGATTTCAGGAAAGACGGCGCAGCTATCGGCTTGTAGGTTCCTCGCCGGTGCAGGGAGCTCCTCGTCCATGTCCGTATTCGGTGGCGTGCTAGCAGACGTATGGGATCTCCGAGAGCGAGCGACGGCTTCAGCCATGCTCGGCACCGCCTTGTAACTTTCCCTCTCCTATCCTCCCGAGAAGCTCTCCATTGACGGCACTACAGGATGATGGGTCCGATCTTGGGCCCCGTTTGCGGAGGCTGGATGTCCCAGGGTGCATCCTGGAGGTGGACATGTTGGGTTCCCGTTAGTTCATGGGAGGTTCCATGAGGACTCTGAATGTGTAGCTGACCTTGACTTAGGCAATATGCGCGGCGGTGCTCGAGGTGGTGGCCGCATTCTTCCTCCACGAGACGTACATCCCGGCCCTACTGAAGTGGAAGTTGTCCAAGGCCAAGAAGCGGGACGGGTCCAGGGAGTGGTACAACGTTCTTGAAATCGGTAACAAAGACGCAGGGAATATTACGCTCTCCGGACTGGCGTTGGAAGCCAGTCGTCCGGGTACGTATGGCTCGCGTCCTCCTATTGACGATGAAGAACAACGGGCTAACATCCACAGTAACTTACCTGGCCCTGGATCCTGCCTTGCTGATTCTATCTGTTTACTACTCGTGTATCTTCGGGGTTCTCTATCTCGTCGTTGTTACAGTGAGCTATCTACTCTCCACTCTCCTCGAATCCAGTATTGACCGTCGGCAGTTCGCATCCGTCTTTGGCCAGGGGTACGGTTACTCTCCCGGAATCGTTGGCACGATGCTCCTGTCAGAGGGAGTCGGCGCCATGGCCGGCATGCTCATCACCGCGAGGCTCCTCAACATCATATACAGCAGGCAGGCGAAGAAGGGCCCAGAAGCCTACAAGCCCGAGTCCCGGTATGACCCATCAAGACGGATACTCCACGCTCACAGTCAAAATCTAACTGCAACTACTCGACGCAGACTCATTGCTGCGTTCCCCGGCGCACTCCTCGTGTCAGCTGGACTCTTCATCTACGGGTTCACGGCCATAAAGACACACTTCATGGTGGTAAGAACACTGGGCGCAAGTTGCACTGAGAAGCGCTGACAACGCGAGAAAAGCCATTGGTAGGCCTGGCGATCTTTAGTGTCGGGACAACGAACGTATATGTGGGTTTCCCGTGCAGCTCCTCCGTCCCACCCTCGTGTATTAGTGCTAATGTGGGTTTGAAGCTCGCGATCCAGCTGTACATCATCGACACATCTGACTTTCCGGCGTCGGCCATATCTGCGCGTAAGTCGGCGTTGCAGGTGCTACTTCCGGAAAGCTAAGCCTCGTCTAGTCTCAACGCTTCGCTGTCTGTTTGCCGGAGGCAAGTTTACCGTAGAGACCCCGAAGGGACTAGTCGCAGCTAACCCATATCGAAAGCCTTCCCGCTCTTTGGCCAACGCCTGTTCGATGCCCTGGGAATCGACTGGGGCATCGGGCTTCTGGCGTTCCTCATGGTCGGCCTCGGGCTCCCATTCCCGCTGGTAAGCTTCGTTGCCCCGAGAGACGCTTCCATCGCCAGGGCCTCCTAACTCTGCTAACCTTGATCGCGAAGATGTACGTCTACGGGCCGCGTCTGAGGGGGGTTGCGAAGAGACGGCTGCCGAAGAGCGGGCATATCGCGGCGACGCACTGATTGGCAAGCCATGCAGTTGAATCCGCGGGTCCAGATTAGGATTCCAAGTCGACCGGGGAGGCAAAAAGGGGGTAGATAAAAGCCACGCCGGGCTTGTCCATTTCCATTCAGCTTGCTCTGTATTAGATTAGTATTAAGCCAATCTCATCTCATGCCGTGTATCGATTGGCCTTCGTCTCTCCATTGAGCGTCCGTAGCTTTCACGACTTCGTGACCATCGCTCGTACTATACACCCATTCGTTCGACTCGACCGACCGCCGGGATTTACATCTCGAGCCAGGTTCCCATGAACAAGCGAGATTCAGAATGAGGATAGAAAGGCCTAAAACGTTACAGTGGAATGAATAAACGGGCGATTCTAGCCACGGATTGGTTGAAGCGAGGGCGGCTGACGGTACATGTAGTAACATGAAGTCGAGAGATGCAGCCTGCCCTGGAGCAACGCCCTAGGAATGGCCTGCTGTTGAGGCGGCGGCCGCCTGGGGGAGCCTGGATTCTTACTAACAATTTCGCGCCTTGGGTGCTGGTTAGCGGGGCACGGTGGGGCTGTCGAGAGCAAAAGCTCCCCACCATCGTCACTCTCTGTCGACATCCAACACACTCCGGCCTTTCACTTGCCTTTGATATTCCCCGTGCTTCTCCCGAGATGGCTGATAAAGGTATGCTTGTCCTCTTGGCCCGACCCCTCCCCCGTGCCAGTATTAGGTGGCCCCAGTCGCTCCTGAGACCAGCCCGCAGCTAACCAGCTACCCCGCGCAAAGACCGCACCCCGGCCGAAGAGGCGGCCGCGCGCGCGAAGGAGGCCGAGGAGCAGGCTGCGCTCCCTTACAAGTGGACGCAGACCATCGCAGACATAGACGTTTCGGTCTCGATACCCGGAAACCTCAAGGGCAAGGACCTAGTCATCGACATCAAGAAGAACTCCATCAAGGCCGGCATCAAGGGCCAGGAGCCCATCATAGAGGTATGCCCGCCTCGCAGCTTCCTCCCAAGCCCCCATATTGCCCATGACGTGTCTCTAACCCCCATCGACTCCAGGGCGACCTCCCCCACGCCGTCTTGGTCGACGACTCGACCTGGACCCTGACCCCGGCCCCGGACTCGACCAAGACCCTCGAGATCCACCTCGACAAGCACAACAAGATGGAGTGGTGGGCCCACGTCGTGACCTCGGCCCCGCGCATCGACGTCACCAAGATCTCCCCGGACGACTCGAAGCTCTCGGACCTGGACGGCGAGACGCGCGCCATGGTCGAGAAGATGATGTTCGACCAGCGCCAGAAGGAGCAGGGGCTGCCCACATCCGAGGAGCAGAAGAAGAACGACATCCTGAAGAAGTTCCAGGAGCAGCATCCCGAGATGGACTTTAGCAAGGCGAAGATGAGCTAGTGCGGGTGCGGGGGGGCCGCCGCGTCAGCTACGTGGACAGTACGATAATCCAGCACATCCAATGCATTGCCTATGGCTGCTGGTGGTATGAGAGGGTTCGCATGCGTCGGAACGATGTCGGAAACGACGTGATTAGGCACAGTAATATGGGGAATATGAATAATTACCGGGATTCGCTGAGGGTTCCCTAACGACGGGTTGGACGCCAAGGGATATTCATGAAAACGCCGCGCAGATGTGTACTCCACGCGGATCTACTCGCAGTTAATGGAGCTTAGCTCTCATCCCCAAGTGAACTTGTTAAATTCTTGCGCCGTGCTCTCTATGCAGATCCAACCCTCAGATGACTCCAAAACCCTTCCGTAAACTTCCCACATGGTCTCATACGGGCCGTTGGTCGTAGTCAGCCTACTGTCTCGACAACCTCGCAGCCCTGAATTTACTCATAAACTTCCCCTCATCCTGCACCTCAACCTCACTCTTATCCTCCTGCAAAAATCCACCCTGCTGCTCAATCATCCGCCTCCGCCTTCGCTGATACTCGTCCGCAACCTCCCGCCTCGAGATCTCGTCATCAACATCACCATCCAGGTTCTCCTCCGGAGCCGTCTCGGTCCAAGACAGATCCTCCATGATTCCAGACTCCTCGGTCGGCTTCTTCTCCTCGATATTCCGGGTTGGCACCTGCGTCGCGGCGGGTTTGGAAGCCCCACCCTTCATCTGCTTGAAGCGGGACGCTTTTCGTGGCTTGGCCCCGGGAGCAGCCGCCGGCTCGGTCTTTTGCGGGCCTGCTTGCTCGACGATGAGATCGGCAACGGGATTCTGCGTCTCTGGACGCTTAGGTGCTGGTTCCTCGGGCCTTGGCTCAGGCTTGGTATCGTCTGGAGCAATATCAAGGCTCCCTGCAAACCTCACGCTCTTCTTCGGCTTGGGCACACCGTTTGACTTGAGGGCCCCGCTCGCAGGCGGTTCCACATCCCGAGCAGACTTCTTAGGTGTTGCCTTTGTAGCGGCTTCGGTGTCGTTGATAGTGATCTTGCCGATCCCTTCCTGGTAACCGTCGTCCTCGTCCTCGTCCTCCTCGGCCGTCGCATTCTCAGCAAGCGACCGCGTGAACCGCGACTGCACGCCCAGCCGCCGTTCCAGCTCAAGCATGCGATCCTGGTACTTCTCACCGACCACGCGCGTTTTTGTTCGGCCCCACTGGTCTTCGTCCAAGTCCTCGTCGCCTTCCTCTGAATCGTCGGCATCCGAGAAGCTGTTGAACTCGTTGTCGTCATCCGAGTCTTCGAATTGGAGGTCGTTCATGACGGCGACAACCTCACCCATCCCGCCGGCGCTGTGGCTCATGCCGTAATCTAGCATTTGCTGCCGGAGAGCCGCATCTTCTTCGGATTCATTCTCGGGCATCACTGGTTGGCTTTTGCCCAGCTCCTCCTGCTCCCGGGCATTGTCCATGATCCGCTGGACGCGCTGCGCTGCCCTGGAGATTTCTGGCTTTTCCGAGAACTCCGGCGGCTCGTCTGCCCCAACTTGGGTGATCGTTTTCTTCTCCTTCTCTAATCTCGCTGCGGGCTTTTCCTGCCGAATAGGTGCCGTGGGCTTGACCTCGGTCGCCGAAGGAGGCTGTTTTGAGGGCTGTCGCTCATCCTGGGTCTTCGATTCGTCCGGGTTCGCCTCGCTTTGTATCTCTTCGGCATCTGTTATACGCGCCGACCCATTCGTCACCTCCTCAACCTTCCCCAGGAGCTCCTCCACCTGCGGCTTCTTACTCCCCGGGGTCCACAGCTCGTGAGATATCACATTCCCTTCCTCGTCCAAACTCTCGAAGATCTCCGTGATCGGCAGCCCGCCCTCGTCCGTCGCGCCGGGGTCGCTCACCACCCTCGCAGCATCCAACTTCCTCTCTGCCTCCGCAAGCCTCTTCTCGATCGTCCGGACGTTTGTGCCCACATAATCCAGCCTTCTATCCAGGACTCCAGTGACCTGGCTCGCAGACCGCGGCGACTTTCCCCCAAAGATGTCCGTGATCTCCTTCCCCTTCACCAGGCTGCCCTCGAACCCCTCACGCACCCGACTCAGCACCGCGGCCTCTCGCGCTCCATCCCGCGACGCGGCCGACACGTCCTCCTTGAGAGCCTCGTACTCCGCGTCCCACGTCCGCCAGTGCTCGAGCGAGGATTGCAGCTCCTTGACGTTCGCCTCGAGTTGGATAACGTGACGCTCAAGATCTAGGAAGCTGTCCTTGAGCGAAGCCATGTCCTCGGTCTGTGCAGGGGCGAAACAAAAACAGCGAGCGAACGATGGCGAAAGTATATCACGATGAAACCTTGCCGCTTGTGGAAGTTAAAGATTTCCCTGGGTGGAGCCGTCGCACGGCAGGGGTGTGTTGTTCTGGAAGGGCATGACTAATATCGGCCGAACCCTGGCTGAAGTTCCCCTGCACAACTTCTTCGATAACCAGGCACAATTACACTCCCACACACCAAAACAACTCGCACAGCTCGAGCGGCCCGACAATCCACCATCCCAAAATGGTAGTTTCCAACGTCCGCCCCACAGCTCGCGCCGCCCTACGAGGTACGAGGTACTCGTGCATCTGGCACTTCTCCGACAGGGTCTTCCCCACACTCTCTCCGATGATCCTGCAAGCATCGGCATGACAACCTGTCCAATCTAATGTGCCCCGGCGGACAACCCCGATTTCCAGGGCTGGCCATGGCTTACACGGGATATTTTTAGAAGCCGAATCCCTATCTATTCCGGGTGGTACGAACCTCTCCGATGTCCGCCACCGGACCTGGAGCCTCGGCGACGAGATGAAGCCTTAACCGTCTCGTCTTACATGGCCTCTCCGCCGCTTGTCCATATGATACCTCCTACCTCTACTCCATAGCTCCCAAGGAGTAACACTACAGCTACCAGGCTCGGTCACACGATCCCCCACGTATCCAATGTGATGCAATTTCCAGCGTCGCAACCACACGTCCGTCAGCCCTCTCTGTTCCCTGGTTCGAACCACAAGTCTTATTACCCGAAGGAAGAAGACTGGTCCGGATTTGTGTGTGTTATCAGTCACAGTAACATACCCTTATCCGTGGAATGCAGCGGCCTGCGTCTGTTCCGTCAGTATCCATACTTACAGCGGCGTGCCGTCCCCATATACACCCTCACGCGTACCTTGGTTCCGGGGCAGCACCATTCCCCCCTCCATGTATCCTCCCCGCACCGTACCGTTGGGGGGGTTGTACGGGTCTATGCGCTCCTATCTAGCACGTCATACTGCCATATTTAGAATCAATGGTCCCGTATGACTCCTCCAGCGGACCATGATAATAGCGGAGAGTGTGAAATCTGGATATGGCTGGGCACGAACTCTTGGTCCATGGTGTCATTTGTCCAAGGAAAGATAAGATGGTATAAATAAGTAGGATTCTAAATGACAGACGTGAAATAAAATGAATATATGTAAATGCAGTAAATAAATCCCCTTCGTCTATTCGCAGTGTCGTGGAAGGGTATGTCATGGGGCAAGGACATGAAGAGAAGTAACCAAAGGGTGACGACGCAACAATAAATCACGACAAGATGTCATTATCCAAGCCGCGAAGCCGCGTGGAGTCGTGGCCTAGAAAGTCCAAGTGAAGGACTCCTCTACTTCGAAAGTGGCAGAGTGCCTGCAACATGCGGGTTAGAGTGGAATAGCGCCTCTGGGGCATTAGGACTGGAACTTACCGAATGTCGGCAGAAGAGGCGCCAATAAGAACCTTGAAAGTTCCTTCCTCGGCAATCCAAGAGCTGATGGAGTCATCGTAATATCCAACGGCGTACTTGTCCAAGCTGAGTGTGATGTGTCGAGTCTCGCCAGCGGGGAGAGAGATCTTCTCAAAGGCAACAAGCTCCTTCTCTGGCCGTGGGAGTCTAGACTTCTCGTCGCGGACATACACTTGGATAGCCTCAGACCCGTCCACCGAGCC
Source organism: Sordariomycetes sp. S4602 (assembly GCA_023628835.1). Lineage (NCBI taxonomy): Eukaryota > Fungi > Ascomycota > Sordariomycetes > Sordariomycetes sp. S4602. The sequence continues at coordinate 385,282 of JAMAJV010000010.1, forward strand.
AATATTGCTGATACCCATGACGATGTCGATGGTTCCGTCGGCCGTAAGCGTGCGTTGCTTGAGTTCCGGACGGCCATACTCAAAGGTCGTGTACGAGAGACCGTGTCCAAACGCAAAGAGAGGGTCGATCTGGCATCGATCGTAGTGGCGGTAGCCGATGTAGATACCCTCGCCGTACAGCACCTTCAGGTTCTCGCCAGGCCAGGTGTTATACGCCGGGGTGTCCTCGATCCTCTTCGGGAAAGTGCACTGCCAAAGTCTATGTTAGCCAACTTCTCCATTTCCAATCAGCAGGAGGTTTAATTGCAAACTTACCGGAAGCTTGCCGCTGGGGTTGGCGGCGCCGAAAAGGACATCAGCTAGAGCATTCCCGGCCTCCTGCCCTTGGTACCAGCCCTGGATGATAGCAGGAACCTTGTTCACCCACGGCATACCGACCGGCGTTCCGGATTGATTGACGACCACAGTCCTCGGGTTGGCAGCAACAACGGCCTCTATAAGTCGGTCCTGGCTTCCGTCCGACGGGAGGTCCATCGTAGTCCTATCGTAGCCCTCCGATTCCCACTCGGCGTCTAGGCCGACAATGACCACGGCGGCATCGGCAGACTTCGCGGCTTTGACGGCATCCTGGACGTAGTCCACGCGGTCTGCCTCTTTGAAACCGATGCGGCACCCTCCATACTTGTGCGTAATTCCGAATTGCTTCTGCTTGGCAATGGGTCGAAGCTCGTTCGTCAGCTCTACCGTGAGCTCAACCGCCTTTCCAGCCTCCATGTCCACGTCAACCAGGTAGTCGATCGAGCCGTCGAACATAGCCTCTCCCTCCTCCGTCCAGTCCCACAGGTCCAGCTCCATTTTCCCGTTGACATACAAACGGCCGGGGCCAACACTCATGAAGCTGATGGTGTGGCGCCCCGTGGTCGTCGCGGTGAGGTACGTCGTCACGACGGCGGACCACTCAAGACCGACCTGGCTGAGAGGTGCAGAGTCCCAGAGAAACAGGTCTGTGTTAGTCCTCCGCTGGGTCACTACCGGGCTGCCCTGGAATTTGTCTCCCTCATACCACTGGATATTCACGCCGGGAAGACCCGACTTCTCCGTGCAAAACGGTGAAGCAACCGGGAGCCACTTGTGGATGTGACAGCCTTGGGCGAAGACGACCTCGTTCTTCGAGGCCTTCTTGATGCTTTCCAGAGGAACCGTCTTGTAGTAAGGGTTCAGGCTAGCACTTCCACCGCCACCAGCAATGGCTCGGTTGGCATTGGGGCCAATGACGGCAACCTTGGTGGAAGTAGGGCAGAGGGGCAGGACTCCACCGTCATTCTTCAGGAGTGTCAATCCCTCAGCTCCAGCATCTCGAATGAGCTTGCGAGTCTCTGGGCGGTTGTCTTCCCGTTCCGGCTCCTCCTTCGATAGATCACTCCCCTTGAGTCTCTCAACCAAGGCGAGAGCATTCTCTGCGGCCCGATCGATATCTTCCTGAGCAATTAGACCCTTGTTGAAAGCATCAACAAGCTTGTCAAAACGCCACTTGGGAGAGAAGGGGAACTCGATGTCGCACCCGGCCTGGACGGATTCGACTGTTGAGTTCATACCACCCCAGTCGGAGACGACAGTTCTAAATAAAGCGTGAGTGACCGGTGTGTGCCCACGACCCCCCTTTGCGCACCAGGATCTACTCACCCGTCATATCCCCACTCTCCTCTAAGGATATCCTTCAGTGTGTGATTGTTCATGTCGGCATGAACACCGTTGATTAGATTGTAGGAAGACATAATTGCCCAGGGGTTGGCTTCTCGGACAGCAATTTCGAAGGGTCGGAGGTAGATTTCGCGAAGTGCCCGCTCGGATACCAATGAATCTATGGTCACTCGGTGCGTCTCTTGCTCGTTTGCGACGAAGTCTGTATATTGTTAGACAGCGAGGACTTATCCCAGATGAGTGTAGGGCGACCAACGCTTGATGGTGGCAGAGACTCCCTTCTCCTGCAAGCCTCGGACATACTGAGCGGCTAGTTTTCCGGTGAGATGGGGGTCCTCTGAAAAGGACTCGAAGTTTCGGCCTCCCAGAGGATGTCGGTGCATGCAGATGGTAGGCGCCAGAAGCATGTTGGCAGACCTTGCCTTTGTTTCGTCGGCGAGGTGGTGGCCAATCTCACGAAGCAGCTCCTTGTTCCATGTCGCTGCCAGGGAAACGCCACATGGGAATAGGGCGGCCTGTATTAGGTATTAGTGGAAGCGGAGGAGATATTGTGACGCCGCTCCTGTTTGCAGGCAGATGAGCTCACCTTGGTTCCGCCAACGAAGATACCACCGCGAGCACCATTTGGCCCGTCAGACGCCTTAATGGCCGGAATGTTCTTCTCGGGGATAGCCTTCGTCCTCCAGAAGTCTGCGGCGGTGAGAAGGGAAACCTACGAAAAACGCATCAGTAACCCCGTCCGACAAAGCCCAATGCCATTTGACCAAGTTACTGCAAAAGGCGAGCATACCTTCTCCTGCAGGGTCAACTGTGCAAGCTTTTTCCGAGCCAAAATCCTAGTGTCCTTGAGGACTTGGGACTTCTGTGGCGGGCTGGACGGAGGCGAGAATTCGGTGTTGGGCGTAGAGCCCGTCCGTTCGCTCCCCACAGGAGACATGTTGGACTCCAGTTCGTGGTCGTCGGCGCGATTGTCCGGAGATCCCATGTTGGAAAAAATGGAGAAGGAGACGAGAGGGAAACGTTCTCTCAGATGTGGGCGAGAGAAGAATACGGGGAATGTCCTGGGAGGTGGCCTCCAGGTGTTGGTCTGCTCGGTTGTGTAAGTGCTGGGGTATAAGTGCTATCGCAAACAAACAGCAGGGCTGCGATCCGACGCAAAGGAGAGAAAAGCCAGCTTCTAGATAAGAGCTGAAGAGGTAGAAGGTAGGGATTCGAAGCTCCAAAGCTCCTGACAGCTTGACTTAGACGGTCTTAAGTATAATCGACCCGAGGTAAGGACATCTGAAACGGTCGCTGATCTGGGGACGGGGCTAGCGGGTTATATGGGAGAATGGGGGCAATATATATAAGCCTTATATACGGGCTCGGGGACCAGGCGGGTACGGCGGATGCCAGCGACGGTCCCGATATTTATCCGCAAATGAAGATCTTTCTGAACGCTGTGCCAGGTCCAGGAACGGCGAGGAGGTCGGTATTATGGAAACAAAGGCTAGATGGAGGTAGGGGAGGGTGCGGTTGGAGTCGCAGCGCCTGGGAGATCGATGGGAGAGGATGACAGACGAAAGGTTCGGAGAGGAAATAGTACCGAAGTACTTTGGGGGGCCTGGATAAGGCGGGTGCGATGTGAGTGGCTCCTGCACCTGTCCGTCCGAGTTTCCCATATGGGACCGTATTCAAGGCAGGAACGACGCGGGTGCATGCGGCACAATTAGAGACTTAAATACTTTGCCTAGTGAGATACAACCTAGTACGGAGGCGTGTAAGTACTTGTATACCAATACATGCAGAGAGAGAGAGAGAGCCCCTTAGTCTTGCGGTGTAGATGGTCGTGTGGGTGCACTAAGTTGGGACAGGACGGTAGTGGTTCCGTCTCCTCGGCTGCATCCTGCTCATATGTACAAGCAGGTATGGCCTGGGCACCGGACCGGGGCAGGGGCAAGCAGGATGGGGCGTGCAGCGTAGGATTCGTACCCTTGGCGGTGACAGCGGGTCCCAGGCCACTCGTTTGGGAAGCGTAGCCCAAACACCCATGAGCTACGGTGCGCGATGCAGCTTATTCCGTTGTGGGGGGAGGGGGGGGGGGGGGTTTGGTCCGAGCCGGGGACAGCAACCATGTGGGCCAGGTGTCGTCACGTCGCTTTTAAGGGCCGTGGTGAAGCTTGGTTATCGCGGCGCTGGGACGCTACGGAAATTTTATATTCCCCGTTGGACCTATATAGATCTTGGGCGAGAGAGCATCTTGTGAGGCCGGGAACGCGGTTTTGTTTGATGAGCGGTGGGAGGCGTTTGCTCGCGGGGTGCGGTGTAGCAGGGCACCAACGCTGTTCGGAAACCACGGGTAACGAGGATCCAAAGCCGGAATAAGGCCGCCACGACGCCTGCTCCAAATCGGTGTTTGCGCGGAAAGCTCGAGTGAGGCGTGCAAGACCGGGTGGGCAGCCCTGGTCCCGAGCTACATACTTGGCAAGCTGCTTCATAAAGCAAGTTGACGCGCCTCGTCGTGGTGGCGGGAGAACCTTAATTACGGAGTATGGACACCCTTTCGGGCGAGCCATGCGCCAGCGGGAAGGCGGAAGAGGGTGTAGATGTAGCGATTGCCGAGCATCGACCTACCATGCTTGGGGTAGCCGAAAAGCGTAAAATCCAATCCTTCGGACCTGCGGAGGAGGCCTGGCGGATCCAGGTTCCGGATCCCAGGGATGTCTCCAGATGGAAAAGCCCAAGGGTCCATCCGGAGAACAGGGAAAGCCCAGGCCAGGTCGCGAAACAGCATGCCGGAGAGCCGCCGAAAACAATGGGGAGTGGGGAGTCTGAGGTCGCAAACCGTGTCACTTGACCATGTCTCATCCACACGAGAGCGGCCCTGTCAATCTCTGAGAAATAGGCTTGTCGGTAGCGGCGGACCGCCTCGGCGGGCACCGACGCCGGGCTCACAGCGCTGAGTAAGCTGCAAAGTATCGTGTACACGGGCAGTCGATCCGAGCTGCCAGACCCTCGGGGAGCCATCCTTGGAATTAGCGTCTCGTGGGGTGTTCCGAAGCGGTATAATCTCCACGTGCCAGTATAAAGGGTGGTGTTTAACTTCAGTCCCCATCCCGGTCCGTACCATGCGTTGAGTGAGAATGTGCATGATAATGCTGGCAGCTATAGGCTGTCCCATCACGGAGCCCGCCAAATGCGGTAGCGGTAGGCGCTGCATACCCGCACGTCTCCTCTGTCGGAGGCATTCCATGGGGTCGGAGGTGGTGTAACAGGCCAGTTCTGGCGTGTGCTCTCTCGCGGAATCGGTGCATACCACTGTAAACTGCTACCAAACTATACTTCCTTCACAGCTGTGGGAGAGAAGCTCCTCTTGTGGGAACATAACGTGGAAAAAGCGAAGAGTGGGAGGGGCGGCGACGGCTAACCACTAAGCTTACTTGTATCATTTGGCCAGCCGAGCGAGCACCCGCCGATGCGGCAAGGTTTCGTTGTATTAGTCGGCCCTTGAGCTAGAGGAACTCGAGGAATAATTCCCTTGAGCGTTCCAGAAGCACCGAGTCTAATAGTACACGCTAGCCCAAGGGATATGTGAGTGATAGAAGTAGTGGTACTTCGGCTGTGCGCCGGGAACCAAGATCTGGAAGCCGCGGACCCGAGTTGATTGGCTATAAGCCAGGAACTATCGGTGGCTGCAGGGCCATGCATGCTCACGGAACACAGGGCGAAATGTCCGGAAAATGTCACACGCTGACCTGTGTGCCAAGTGGGTATTCGATGAAAACATGGCACTGGGTCCGGCTGCTGGGAGAAAAAGCCCCGGACGAGACTCTGGGCAATACGGTGCGAGGAAGTTCCGATTAGGCCCCAAGATATCAAGGCCGTCGTGTCCGCTTCGCATCTGGATAATCGTGTCGCAGGCAGCAAGCGATCATACACGGCCTCCAGTGTCGTCAATGGGGTTGGTCTTGAATTGCCCGTGGCGAAAACTCACTCTGGCCCAGCTGCCCGACAGCCGTTGGACCGACAGCCCGTAAGTATCTCCCACCATGTCCCGGCTCGCCGGCTTGATGACGCCCAGCATCATCGGCCGGTCGATGACGATTTCCTAGGATTGGAAGAAGCCTTGCTTATTACTCTTTCTCGATAGTCCGCTTACCGAGTCCTGCCATCCAACCTGCTGTGGCGAGCCTGGCAGGCCACCCGAGGGTCGCGCCGATGGGTTGGGGTAACCGTTGTTTCCCCAGCTTGCAGAGTGGGCATTCCATGTCCATTTAGGTGGGGTAGGGGAGACAGGGTACCCCACGAAGGACGCCCCCAGGTCAGGATTGAGCGGCACGACGGGCCGTTTCCCCCCTTTTCGCACTCCCCTACCCCCGCCAACCCCAAAACGTGGAGCCGGACGACCCCGAACCGGCCCGGGGCCACCACCACTCCAATCCACGCGTCCATGCGTGTCGATCGAGATCGAGCAACTCGCATGGGCGCCGAGGACCGAACTGGCCGGGATGTGGACCGTTTTCTGGAACATTGCGAACCTTCTTCCCGCATCCTCAGCGAGGCGATGCAAGCACCCTCGTATTAGTGCGTGGCTGTTTTGTGGTGGATGCTACGTCTTCAGAATCCCTCGCAGTAGCGACAGCAGCAGTCCCCGTACCAGTGGTGAATTCCTCGGTGGAGAGCGTTGCATTGGCAAGCGACGGCCCACCCCAGCCTTGACCACCAGTAAGATGTAATCAAATCATACGAAACAATCTTGAGATCGTCGGGGAATTCCTGTTCCGTGAACGATAATTTTGCCGTGGGCATTGGCATTCCGCCGACTTACACGGCGACGCTTCGACAGCCCAGGAGTCGACTGTACCTGATCCTTCCGTGTGTACGTATGAATTCCACCCCTCCAAGAGCTGCAGGCGTCCCAGTGCTCCGGCAGTTTAATGCCATCGCCCGATCACCGTATAACACATGCCCAACGAGCATCCAACCGCCTTCCTGGCAATGAAACAAATGCCACTGCTTCATACATGTAGCCTCTAGCGTTCGGGGGTTCTCTCAGGAGGTCCCGTCAGCGTTCGCGGGCTCGAATCAGAACAGGCTGTTTCCTTTCGACCTTGAGGCGGAAGCTGCGAGCGGAGTGCTGAGGCGCGTGGTCTTGGCCGGAAGCGGCAGGAGCAAGTCAGCTAGCGCAGATGTTCTCCTCTTACATGCGGAAGGGGCGCAGGGTGCCTGGGCGGTGGCGCCAATGAGGCTCGCAAGGGGCTGGGAAGAAAAGTTCGCCGCACGCCTCGGTGTGCTCGACTACATGTAGCTTGCCTCCCTATGGCTACTCCTGCCATCAATCCCTTCAATGGTAGCTCTCCAGTCACAACTCCCGCCCGAGCCCCCGTGGCTACTCTAATTGGATGGATGCCCGTATCTGTTAATGAGATGCATCTTGTCTCGGAGATATTCGTCCTCTCCCTTGCGCCCTCCCCTGGGACCCAAGAAACGATGTCCTCTGGTTCGCGCCGTACACCCATGCACTCCCTCCCGTATGAGCATGTGCCTAGCTATCACGGACCTTCGCCCAGCCCCACTACAGTTGCCTCGGTTGGCCGATGTTTGGCGCGTTACGAGGCGTAATACCCCGTAGCTGCCATCTCTGCACTAGCGTGAAGCGCACATGGCAAGTGCGCCCCATTTGCCCGAATCGCCGACGTCATTCGTACGACTGAGATGGAGAGCCCACTTCGTGGCCCACAAACCCCAATCTCTCCACAATCTCCATTGTTCTGTTGGGGACTTCAATTTCGCCTTTCCTCTGTCCCTGTGTTCTGGAAGCCGTTCATGAGAACTTCCACTCGCATCGACGGGCACCTTTCGTTGACGCCCTTGGCACACAGTGGATTACGCCTTGTCATCATCTCGATCCTGATCCCGTACAACCCTGGTCGTGCTCGGCGAAGCGCGTCTCAAGCTTAGCTTCGTATACGCATTACCTGACCGGTTGCTATCTCCACCTCTCGGCAAGCCATCACTTGTTTGCTTCCAGCAATCTCCCGAGTCTTCTGCCAATCCCAGGTACTGCGTACGCCAGCCCGGTCCACCTCGTCGGGATCTCGGCCAGCATTCCCCCATCCTTCTGCAGGGTATCACCGTCGCGATCGGCCTCGCGGCGCTCACGGGCTTCTGCATGCCATATGCAGTCTTATCGACGGCACTTACGCTGTGGATAGTACCTCGAGACATCTTCAACCGCGGGAGGGGTCCTGAACAAACGAGGCTCCGCCCCATAGATTCGGCCGGATGCTGTTGCCATATCCCGGATGCGACCACTGACGATCCCTGTCAATCTTAAACATGCATTTACCGGCCCGTCTTCTCCAACGACGGCATGCTGGGGAACCCGAGCTTCCCGAGCCGCTTGAAAATGAGAGGGCAAGAGCGACATGCCCCGAAGCTTTGGAGCTGTCAGAGCTACGGCCCCGCAGAAGGAGTGCTAGTGTTTCCGGGCCTAGAACCTGTCTTGAAGAGCCTAGCACAGACGGAAGATCCGACATGAGTACTTGTACTCGTCAGACCTCTCGGCACAAAACGGCCACCGGGGCGTTTTGGGCGACTCATGTCAGTATCGTGGTTCAGCCTGAAGATAGCCGAGATCATCTAGGTATGTAACCTCGGGAACTCCCCTTTGCTGCGGCCCTATGGTCGAGTATCCATCCCCGCAACCAGCGTTACGCCCGGAACTAGTGTCCGGTTTCCCAATGCCTTTGGTGCCCGAAAGCAGAGCACAGCCGGTATCTGAAGTAGTACGACATTGGATCCAGAGCCAAGAAGACGGACTCGCAAGGACGAGACGAATCTGGAGTGTCGTTGTGCCCAGTCCCGCCGCCATACCTTGACTCAACTATGACGGGAGCCCGCAATACGGTGGCCACGCGGCAATTGGGACGAATAGACGAGGTCGTGAGTCCCACTTCTACCGCGTAACGGTCCTCACTCGGCGCGCTCTTTCGAGGGAGAGAACTATGGCCACCGTTTTGCTCTGCGGCTCTGTCTGGATTACTCGTCCGGATAAATACCGTAAAGTCCTGGTTGCCATTCGTTTTTGTTTTCTCTATGTTAGCCCCGAGCATCTGCGACCTCAATGCACACATTTACCTAAACTCCTGTACCCGAGGGCAAAAGAGTCGTTCTAAGATCTAGGAGAAGATCAGAGCTAACTATCCCGAAAATAGCCATTGAGAGGACGTTCCTAGGATACTTCAGAACGTCAGTGATGTTTGCTATCCTGAGCGTCCTGATCGGTCAGCTTTACGTCCTCCAAGAACACGATGCCAAATATGGATACAAGGAGATTGGGCGGCCAATGGCCACCATATGTCTAGTCTTCTCTATTTCCACCATTCTCCTGGGGGCGCATCGCGCATGGCAGCACCAACATGCTGTTGTGTCTGGAAAAGCGGTAGCGGGAGGCTTTGAGATAACTACTCTTGCCCTAGGAACTCTCCTGGTACGTCTGTCTCCGACTCCCATGCCTCAATCCGTTTCATAGCCGCAGACTATTCAGACATGACTAGATGAGCTAATGCCCTCGCCCCTGAGCAGCTCTCCATCGTCTTCTTTGGCCTTACCATAAGCGTAAATGTCGTTACTACGGCAGAGTCATAGAACCGATGCAGTCACGCGATCAGTCACCTTAATATGCACTTTTCTGTCCTTGGGAAACCCCTGCAGTAGAGCCGTCCCGGGAAAAGTACTCCCATCCGATTAAGCTCGGCTGCATCGCGGGGTGACACCGGATCTCGATCTACCTGAGATCTACGGTATCTAATCTACACCCTGTGCAGTATTGTCTGGTCCATACCTCCAGAACAAGCGCCCGACAGCATACTTACCCACCATTGAAGGAACAAAATAGTCTTCTGGGATGCAGACACACATTCTGCACCGTGTATCTAGCATGGACCCCGAGCTGCCATCTAAGGGTCCTTACGTGCCGTGCCGTGCCGGCCGCTGCCGGTGCTGATCTATCATATGAGCGGGACTTGGGGGCGAGGGACTGACGGTGCTTTCGCCGTCCGGAGATAGACGATGCACCAATCAACAAGCTTCGGCAGGTCGGCCGGTGGAGGGACGTTGCCTGGCCCCGCGAACCGATGTCCGTGAAGATACAACATTGGTACCCTGGCCCAGCACGGAAAGTCCACGCAGGCCACCCCGGCTGCGTTTAAGACCTGCAGAGTTCATCTGTTGACATCAGCCGCCTGTGTATTGTTGTTAATATGCGACCCGCGGAGGGGAGAGGATGAGAGAAGCTGTGAGGAGAAGGGAGCGTGTGGTATTGGCATCAATGGCCGGACAAACACGCAACGACACCCGGATCCGAGCCGGTACCGAGGGCTCGCGGAAGTACAGAGCGGCAGGAAATAAGGGAAAACATGCGTCGTCCCGGGTTCCGAATAGCTCTATGGGTGGGCGGGCCCGAGTGTTGCGTGGCACACGCCTCCCGTCCGATATATAAGACGTGGTATATAATGTTCCGCGTATCCCCGCTTAAATGCTCCCTTCTTCGCTTCTTCTCGAACTCCGCTGATCCCAATTTGCCCTGGAGCCATTCTCCCCGGTGGCGACTCTCCCGAGCCGAGACGCGGCTTTTAGCGAGGAAGTTCATTTTGGCTTTAAGGGGTTTAACTTTGCTCTCTACGTTCGGTGTGGCCGCCTGACGCGGCCAACGGCCTGCGGGAGTGAGGGGCGATGCTGCTTTGTGAGCTCGGGCATACGGAAGGGCGTCTGTTCTACATCGATGACGAATGGATCGGGATAGCGGGCCTTGGAAGCCTTAATGCTCGTGCCGAGAGATGCAGGTTTGACGGGAAGAGGATGGACTTGGGCTGCTCAGACACGGTAGGCCAGAGGAGATAGTGCATGGACCTTCGGTGTGGTTTACGGGCACGCCAGGTAGCGGGATGGATGGCGACGGGGTATTCATGAAGACATCAGGCTTCATTCGCACCCAAGTGTGCCGCTGTCCTCACGTCCACTCTGGGACCGAGCACTATTCTAGAGATGTCGTGGAGATATGCGGCGGGCTCCAAAATAGAGCCGTTCGCCGGAAGTACGATGTGCGAATATACAGGAACATGGGACTGTTGGGAGAGCGGCATATGTGGGGGAATCTGCGTTGCGTTGAAAGCCTATGCCACAACGCCGTGTCATCGTCCGTCGACCACAACACCAAGGCGAGAGGTGCGGGAATAACACGATGGGATAGGCTTTTACAAACAAGCCGTACGTTAGACGATGGCCTCGCGAGGTCCATCCATCCAGGCCTGGTAATCTACGTTGTATCTCCGTCTTGGGCTTGCAATATCTGCCCTGGCCACGATGCCCAGGATGTGGCCGAGGCGCTGGCGCGGCGGGGTGGACGGGCGGGATCTTCACGCCACCACCGCTACGGCCCGAATAGCTCATATAGAGCCAGGGGCGGAGACAGCCCTCGTCCAAAGATATCTTTGGAGAAGGGGCTGGTGGGGGCTTGCCAGCGTTGATGAGGGCTGGAACCTGTAACAGAGTATAAGAGAACAAGGGCTCGGTTGAAGCTCGCACGAGGCAGTTGGCGCACTGCTTGACGGGTTAGAGATTCGTCGAAGAGACATTCACATCCAATGGAGTCCCGAGATTATGAGAAGCGAAACATGCAGAAGCCCTGGCCGTGAGGATGCCGCGGCGTCGGGAACACGATGTCTCGAGCTTGCGTCCGAGACTGTCTCGACAATCGGAGATTGGGAGAACCAGGGTTGTTTGTTCGGGCCGGGAGGTTCGTGGCGCATGCGACGGGTATGATGTTTGAGGGAGGGGGAAGAGAAAGAGAGAGAGGGAGAGGACTTTCACATCTCACATGCTGCTGCTGCTAGCCGCAGCCGACATCGGGACGCGCCGAGCCTCCGTGCGTGATGGGGTGATGGGGCAGTCAGCGCTTCCGAGATCCGAAGCGCCGCACCGGATGAGAGCGGGGTCCGTCTGGAGAGCGCGCCCGGAAACCAACGGGTGGATCAAGGAGGGTTCGGCTGCAGGGCGCGCGTTTGGAGATGTCGGGTGTCCGCGAGGGTCGAGCAACACGACGGAGTCCCGGGAACTGGACAAGTGCGCCGTGCAATTCGCACCTGTCTCATCACATCTATGTTTGCTCAGAGACATTTCAGCAATGAAGGAGTCGCAGAGTAGACATAGCGAGGACGGGCTGCTGCTGGCGGGTGGCAGCCGCTGAAGCACGACTCCTGCGTGGGACACGGATACTGGAGATTGCAGCGTGCAGAGCAGCTTGGAGCACGAGCGCGCTGGCGGGACCAAGTGGGTCGCCATGTGGGGCGCGAGAAGTCGAGAAATCTCGAGGGGCGAATTCGTATGACATCAACCCTCACTCAGCCAACAAACGCCCCTTCTTCCGTTTTCGTTCTTCGCGCCAGCATTGCTTTTGTCCGTCGCCTTTCTTGTGGCGCCCGCCTTCCTTTTCGCAAACGGACGAAACGTGCCGACAAACAGCCCAGCCGAGATTTAGCTGCCGACCCGAATTCGATTCATCACATTCCTTCTCCCGCCTCGATCCAAGCGCTGCCGCCCTCGCGCTCCTTTCTCCGCGTTACTTAACTACCGTGGTATCTCTGAGCCATCGCCAGCTCTTTGTTGCACGACCACCAGGGAAACCAGAGCGCGCGTTTGCCGCCGATAAACGAGCCCGACCGATTCTGCTGTGACTCCGACGCGTTGCGACCGACAGGCGCGAACAGCTCGTCGCCATGGCTTGGTCCAAGTCCTCGCGGATCATCACAATGGTGGTGATCTGCACCGTCTTCTTTTTCGTCGAGCTGATATCGGGCTACATGATCCATTCGCTGGCCCTGCTTGCCGATGCGTTTCATATGGTGTGTTTGTCCCGTGTGCTTCGCCCGGGAGAGGGGGACAGCAAGCTAACCAGACACGCCTCTCTAGCTTAACGATATAATATCGCTCCTTGTCGGACTATGGGCTGTCTCGGTTGCACGGAGGGCCACAACTGACAAGTTTTCCTTCGGCGTAAGTTGATTCTACCGCCCAAGCGACGGCTGAAGCCGCCAGCCATGACAAGCCGTTACTGACATTGCCCCAAAGTGGCTGCGCGCCGAAATCCTGGGAGCTTTCTTCAACGCCGTCTTCCTGATCGCTCTCTGCGTCTCCATCGTTCTCGAAGCTGTCACACGGTTCTTTGATCCCCCCGATATCGAAAACCCCAAGGTTATGCTTATCGTCGGCTGCTTCGGCTTGGCATCGAACCTTGTTGGCTTCGTGATCCTCGGAGGCCACGGCCACGGCCACAGCCACGACCATGAGCATGAGGAGGGAGGCAAGCATTCACACGGACATGGGACGGAGACCGGTAACGAAGAGCGTCTTGCTGAGGAGGGCCGAGGGAGGGGCTCCAGCGGAACCGACGCTGATGTGGCCGGGAATCGGGGGTCGATCATCGACGTGCTTCCGCAGGTCGCCGTCGCTAGGGCGTCGTCCGTTCCCCCGAGGAACCCGGCAGACGAGGCTCAGGCCGCCGAGCCTGGTAGGGATTCCGAAGCCCGCCATTCCACCCAGGCTACGAGGGGTCGATCGCGCCGTCGGACGGGTTCGGCCCACCACTCTCGCCTGACTAGCATCGAGGACCTCAGCATCTACCCGTCAAGCTTCCGCCAGGAGATCATCGCCGCGACGCGCCAGAACAACCAGTACGGCCAATCTGACTCGAGTGAGAGCGAGCCAGACGAGAGCACATCACTACTCGGCGCCGCCGATAGGACCCGGAACAAGGCTAAGCGCACGAGCCCGTCCCCTGTCAGGCGCCGTCGGAGGTATTCTGAGGCTCTCCATTCGGACCACCATCACAACAAGCCCAAGAAGGACAAGGGCAAGGGCGGACACGGCCACTCGCATGGCGACATGGGAATGAACGCCATGGTGCTTCACGTGCTCGGTGACGCCCTGGGCAACGTCGGTGTCATCATCACCGCCCTTGTGATCTGGCTCACGGACTGGCCGTACAAGCTATACACCGACCCGCTAGTGTCCCTCTTCATCACCGTCATCATCCTCCGCTCCGCGCTGCCCCTGACCTTCGCGACAGCCAAGATCCTCCTCCAGGCGACGCCCGACTACATCGACGTTAACGAGATCCGTCAGGACATTCAGACGCTCCCGGGCGTGCTGAGCTGCCACCACATCCACATCTGGCAGCTCTCGGACACCAAGGTCGTGGCGTCGATGCACATGCAGGTGTCGTTCCCAATCTCGGAGGAGGGCGGCGAGAAGTACATGCAGCTCGCGAAGCGCGCGCGCAGGTGCTTGCATGCCTACGGCATCCACAGCGCCACGATCCAGCCCGAGTTCTGCCCGGATAAGGACCAGCACGTGGAGTTCGTCCCGGCTGGGTCTGGGCTACACATGGATGGGGCCTCGGAGGGACCGCTCTCGGAGGACGGCAGGGCTCAGATGTGCCTGCTAGGGTGCGTGGATGACTGTGAGGAGGAGGGGTGCTGCGAAGCGCTGAGCTCGACCTCCAGTAGTCAGGCCGGGGATGCTCACGAACACGCTCATTAGCATTCGCGGCTATCGCTCGGTCGGGTGTTGTGCCGATGGCTGTGGATAGTACGTGGAAGTTGGAGCATTACCTACGGGGTGGTCACTCATTTCATTTTCTTGTCTGTACGTTCAGGGTTCATATCTCTGACTCGGCGCATCTGATTTTGGGGTAGACGGAGTTCGGGTCCGTTGGGCGGCATATCTCTTTTCTTTCATTTGTCAAGCTCTGCGTCTCGCTCGAGACTTGGGCTTTGAGCTGCGCGTGGCTCACAAAAGTTGATGTCATGGTTGGAGGGGTGATGGGGTATATAATAACTGGCTCTCGTTTGCCGGAGCTAGGTACTCGGCGCATAATAAACTAGACGTGCATCCATAATCAGCAGCGAAGCGCCGCATCATGAACGAAGGCTCGTCAGAGGGGGAGAGTGTTGTTCATTAAATCCTGCCCAGAGTGAAGATCCACGGGGCTCCAGGCCCCGTCTATAACTGTACATGCCACGCTATATGCCAAACAAAACCCATACGCCCGTCTTTCTAATAAGAGTATCCGCCCACTTCCACTCGTGGGACGGATTTGTGTATATCCGATGAGAAACTCCGAAATTGGGTCTATTTCTTCGCCACCTCCTCGTCCGCGACTGTCTGGCCCGCCACAAGCTTCTGCTTCGAGACGTGCTCCTGCTGCAGAGTGTACCCCTTCACAGTAAGGCTCAGCAGGAAGCTTACACCAGCCAGGGCCGTCAGCGCGATCCACACGATCCTAAGCCCCTCGTTGTAGGCGTCCATAAGCGCCTCTTTCGACTCCCCGTCCGGCATCCCCTTGATGAGCCCCACCACCATCGTCGCCTCGCGGCTCAGCTCCTCCGCGTGGGGCGCGTACTCCGGCATGTCCTCCAACTGGCTGCGGAACGCGTTCTGGAAGATGGTGCCCGAGATGGCTACGCCGATGCTCTGGCCAAAGGTGCGCAGGAAGGAGAAGAAGGCCGCGGCGTCGGCGTTGAGGCGCGGCGGGCAGGCGGCCTGGATGGCGAGGGCGGCGGCGGGGAAGACCATGCCCGTGCCGAGGCCGATGGGGAGGTTTAGGAAGATCCACTGCGGGACGGTGGACTCGCGGTCTAGGAGGTAGAGGAGGCCTGAGCCGAGGGTGCCGATGGCCCAGCCGGACCAGAGCGCCCACCGGTAGCGGCCTGTGATGGCAGAGGCTACCCCGACGGCCACGGCTGCCGGGGCGACGGTTAGGGTCTCGGGGAGGACGGCGACGGCGGAGGTTACGGGAGAGTAGAGCTGGACACCTTGGTAGTAGAGGACTGGGCGCGCCATGTTAGCACCTGAAAGATCTACGAGGTAGTTGTAGCTTGGAACCAGGGGGGAGACGTACTCAGGAAGTAAAGAAGGGCCCACAAGATGGCACCGTGGAGGACGGCCTGGATATCCACGGAGATTATGGTCCAGTTGCTGAAGATGCCGCGGTTGATCAGCGGCTCCGTCCCGAAGCGCTCCGCGAACATCACCTCCCAGAACCCGAACACGGCCATCACCGCGGCGCCCACCAGGATCGACACGAGCGTCTGCCACGAGTCCCAGTCATACATCACCCCGCCGCCCGACACGCCAAATAGGAAACTCGTCGAGCCCACCACGAAAAGGAAGCCGCCCACGAAGTCAAACCTCTTCAGCTTCCCGGCCACGTCGCCCGGGATCCTCTCCTGCTTGAGGAAGAAGAACACCATGGCGACGCCGACGGCGATGATGGGCAGGTTCATCCAGAAGATCCAGCGCCAGGTGACGTCCTGGGCAAAACCCGCGCCGATGAGGGGGCCGGCGACGGTGCCGATGGACCAGATGGCGGAGAGGATAGAGAAGTACTTGCCGCGCTCGGCCAGCGGCACGAGGTCCGTGACAACGACTTCTGTGAGGGCGAGGATGCCGCCGCCGCCAGCGCCCTGGATGGCCCGGCCGATGACGACGACGTTGAAGGACTTTGCGAGGGCGGCGACTAGGGAGCCGATGGCAAAGAAGAGAGAGGCTACGTAGATGAGCTGGATGGTGTTAGTCTTTGTTGCGTTATGTGACGGGGGAAGAGTGGGAAGAGTGGGAATGTACATTGCTACGCCCAAAGATGGAGCTAAACGACGCGACGACTGGCTGGAACACCGAGCTCGCGAGAAGAAAGCCCGTTCCGGACCAGAACGCCTGCAGCGCGGTTCCCGTCAGGTCGGTGCTCATGACGGGCAGCGCGACGGAGAGCGTGGTGGCATCGAGGGCCACCGCCAGGCAGAGCATCATGAGGGAGGCGTAGGCGAGCATAAAGCTCACGGTGGGCTTGAAGGGCTTCGGCGCGGCCTCCGCGTCCGCGGAGGTCAGAGACCCGTTGGGGTCCTTTTCTTGGGTGGGCATGGTGGGAGCTGCGGCGAGAGAAGGGTATGAGAAGGGGGAAGGTCAGAAACGCGGCGAACGGGCTCGCTCTACTGGATCTGGGGCGAGGTAAACAGCGTCTAAGCCTACGATGCTCGGGGGTCGGACGTCGCACCGGGTGACACGGCGAACTTCCACAGCAGGCGGGTCCCCGAATATATATGTAGGGAGTCCCTATACGTATGTTGCAGGTAGCGAGCCCGCCCCTGCGCCGGTTCACTCCGTCTCCGTTCCCGGCGCAGCATCCAGGCAGCGAAATGCCAGCGGGAATAAAAAAAAAAGCTTGAGCTTGGGTCGTCGGCGCGGGAAATGAGGTGGGCCGGGGAGCCGCGTAGGGCTGGGACGGAGCGCCGGCACCATATTCTCTCCGAGTCCAAGACCCGCCGGTATGGCGCCAGGGGGGCAAGGGGGCGGAGATACGGAGGCTCTGCCGCGTGTCTGCGGAAGAGTCGCCTTGGTTTGGCAAGATTATGTCCGAGACGGGATTCCGACGCCATCATCTGGCCCACTTTGGTACGGCCGCTCGGCGGCCGCTCGACGATGCGACGTCAGGCGGGCGCACCCTATGCTCCTTTCGCTTACGGGGCGTCTGCTCTGTCCCAGCGTCATGGATAACGGATAGCCATGACGAGCAACCCCGAGTCTTTAGGGAAAGTAAGACCTCGGGTTGTGCACTCGTCTTGTCATCGTCCCGCTCGGGTGGTCTGAGGATAGTCAAAGGTCTTGGCCGTGATGTAACTTTATCTGATCTTCCGCGCGGCGCGGACTTAATCTAGCTCCGTCGTACCCACGGAATATTCCGAAGGTTCTGTCGCCCCGAAGACCTGAGGCAAATAAACTCGTGTTCCGCGTATTATGGCTTGCGCGGCGGAGTCGGCATAATCGACGCCCGGCCTAACGGGCGGATTCTTCTTTCGCTCTTGCAGGGCTCTCGACCACCGGGATGGATTAGTGATCAGATTTCACCTTTCATCTCGTCATGGCCATCTGGCAACTGGAACACGTGTGGATGCGAGACGGGCGTGCGTCCTCGTCGACATGGGGCCCAATAAGTTTGCGTGGCCGCTGAGGCCTGAAATGGGCGGTTCGGCTTTTCTCGTGAGGTGCGAGAGACGCATTTATTGTAGGAGCCGCAGGCCAAACCAGCCGCCGGTTCTCTTAACCCTGGAACGGAGTCGGAATGATCTCGCGATATCTTGGTCAAGTCCGGCCGCAACCAGCAAAGCCAGTGTATCCCACAAAACAAACAAGACACCCCAACGCCCCAGCCCAAATCCCACGACGTCTCTATCGCACCTTTCAGCCCTACCTCCTCCCCCGCCGCGTGATCCCGATCCTCTCGTCCCTCGTCCGCACCCTCTGCTGCTGCCCAGCCTCCGCCTCTGCCATCTCGGCGTCCTCGCCCTTGGCCTTCCGCCGCTCGGCCTCCGCTTCCTTGGCGCGGCGGTCCTCGTAGGACGCGATGTCCTCGGCTGTTATAGTGAGGGTTGTTGGCTGACGGCGGAGCATCGTGGATTGTGCGTGGGTGTTTTTGACGTGATGAGTGGTGAGAACGAGACGTCGCGGGAGTTTTGACTTCGGTTGGGCGTGTGGCGTGCCGGTATAATGATATGGAGTGTCGCTTCTCGGCCTGGCCCTTTTCTCGCTATCAAATTCGATAAGGCTGTTGCTACATGTGGGTATTTCAAGTCTTCTCGCTGGCTTCAATGGTTAGGTCGCGATGAGCCGAAGCGTGTTTCTCCGAGACATCGACGGAAGGGTTCCGTCTAGCGCGTGCTGGCCGTGTGTCTGACTTCGCTGTAATCTCACACTGTGCGCTCACTGGCGACCAAGATCCGCTTCCGCTTCCGTCTTACTCGTCAGGACATCGCACACCAGGCTCCAGGCTCCGTGGAAGGAAGGACCAATGGGCTTCCTGGCAATGCAGTTGAATCCGGAAGGACCGAGGGCAACATGACTAAAATCTCACTCCAAGAAGACCGCACACGTTTTCTGTCAAGTTTGTCAAGTTTCCGCTTGTTTATCCTTCTCATCGTCTACCGATAGCTTCGGCCTTCATCATCCGTTCAAGCTCCAGGGAATGCCTAGTCCGCTTCGATCTGATCCTATAACCCTGGGGCCGCGATGCCCATCCAACGCCAAACGCCTTGCTAAAACCCAGACATGCCAAAAAAAAAAAGGGACTCCCTGTCATCGCAAACCATAACTAACCAGTCAAGCCAAACAAACCATGCTCTCCCAGGTCTAGACCTCAACCGCGTACACGTTTTCCGCCTCCCACCTCAAAAAGTCACCAAGGTCATACCCCAGATTATATCCCATCGGCACCACCTCGTCTCCGCCTATCACAACCCCGGGAAGCGCCTCCTCTCCCCTCTTGACATCAATCGGCATCATCGGGCTCTGTGGCAGGCTGTCTTCGCTGGGTCGCCGGTACTTCTTGGGGTGCCCCTCGACCGTCCACCGCTTGAGACCGCACCCGCCGACCCGCCTCTCGCCGTCCCAGAAACCGGCCGAGTATTCCGAATGTAGCGGGATGGGCAAGTCCTCGTCGGAGTAGCAGCTGGACGGGGACGACGCCGGCGAGAACTCGGCCGAAGAGGGCGACGGCTCGGGTGCATCGGGACACTCCTCCTCCGTGACAAGCCGCGCATTGTTCTCAAACCCGAAGTCCTCAAACCACTCTCGCACCTCCTCCCTCTCAGCCTCTTCGGAGTACTTCTCGCTCCCCTCATCAAAGAAATCGCCCGCCCCCAGTATCGCCATCTGAAACGCCGTCCAGTCGAGCGTGTTATCCGGCTCGAAAACAGGCTCCAGGTCCGACTTCTTGATACGGATCGGTCCGTGTCGGAAGCTAGGCCTGGTAAGCGTGCAGGGGGTAGAACTGAGGAAGACGAAGTCGTCGTCCTCATAGGCCTCGAACGGCCGCCGCGTCAGGGCAGGGGGTTCAGAGTCCGCGGCGGTGACGCGCAGCTCGGGGATCCTGGGCATTCGACTGCGATACTGGCGGGCGGGGTTCTTGGGCGGGATGGGGATAGCGTCAGCGGCGTCGGGGGCGATGGTCGGCTCGCATTGCATGGCGAAGTCCCGAGGGGTGGCGTGGATGAAGCCGTCTTCCTCGGGATCGGACGCCGGTGCCGGGGGCGCGAGCATCGCCTCGATCCGGGTTGCTAGGTCGTCGAGGTAAAAGGGCTCAAGTGGCGTCTCATCACCGTCGGTTCCGCTCTCCGCGATCTTGATATCTTCCGCTAAACTCTCTGACAACATTTCCTCCTCTTCTAGCTGCCTCTCCTCCTCCTCCTCTTCCTCCTCCTCGGCAGCCTCCCGCTTCCTCCTGAACGCCTCGATTTGCGCTGGCGTTAGCGTCTCATTGGCCTCCACTTTTCTGAACAGCTGGCCCGAGAAGAGCTCAGTGACGTTCTCAGTGAAGGTCCACCGTGGCTGCTGGCGCGCAGCCTTCTTGGGCGAAAGCATTACATTCTTCCGCTTCTTCTTGGTCTTCTTGACAGATGCCTTCCTGACGGGCGGGATCCTTTCCCGCTTTGGGTAAGGCTCCTCCTTCGCGGGGAGGACCGTTACGGGAACGATAGAGCTGCGTCGATCCGGCACGGAAATCTCGGGTAGCCCGAGTGGCGAGGAGGGTCGGTGAGCGGGCCGCTCGGGCCTGGGTGGTGTCAAGGGGCGTGTCGGGTTGTGGTAGTCCTGGTCGAGCCAGACCGGTGTTGATGGGCGGCTCGGCCTCTGGGCTGGCGACTCGGGCCGGAGCACTGGGGTCGCCCCGGCCTTCTTGACACCCTCGACCTTCGCA
The DNA here is from genome assembly GCA_023628835.1 of Sordariomycetes sp. S4602. Taxonomy (NCBI): domain Eukaryota; kingdom Fungi; phylum Ascomycota; class Sordariomycetes; species Sordariomycetes sp. S4602. The sequence continues at coordinate 405,767 of JAMAJV010000010.1, forward strand.
GCGCTCTGGTCCACTTCGAAAGCCAGTGGGGATGGTAGTGACGCCGCCCTGAATAACGGTGTAGGAGGCCGCTGCTCCTCTCTGACCTCCGGCACAGACATCGACCTAGCGGGGCTTATCGACCTAGCAGGACTTATAGACCGCCGCAAGCCCACTGGCGATACTCCCGTCCTAGCACCTGTCGAGTGCAAGAAGTCCCTAGATTGGCGGGCAAAGGGCGGATCGGGAAAGCTGTAGGCAGCGTCGGGCATCGGGACGGGCGATATCTCGCGGTGGCTCTCCATACCGCCGATCAGTGCCGGGTCCGTGGAGCTTCGCCGGTAGGCGAAGAGGGGCTTCGGTTGGAGCCAGTGCGACTTGGGTTCCTGGGGCGCGATGGTGTCGGAGTCGGCCCTTTGCCTCTGGGGCATGAGTTTCCGGATGCTGAAATCGGATGGCATGGTGTTGATGTTGGGAGGATACCCTCGTTTCGCTGCAAAAGGCGTTTGTGGAAGGAGGGAAGGACGGGGAGTCGGTCGAGGCCTACGCGAAAGGGTTGGCGCGGGGCATAGCCTTTAAGGGAGGAATGCTGGAGAATGGGTGGGTGTAAGTCGGGCGCAGCTTCTTTGTTCGCGACAAAGGTAGCACCCGCGGGCGGGATGCGGCGATGGAGGCGGATGAGAACTAAGATCCGTCGAGTAGACCGGTTCGTTCTTGTCAGAAGAAAGAGGAAACCCAACAACCTTTCTCTTTTCCTATCCCGGGCGGAAAGGGAAAAAAAAAGAGAGAATGCAGCTGAGGGCGAAAAGAGACGCAAGGGAGTGAAGTACAAGTAGGGAGGGAAAACTCGGCGGGGATGGGAGCAGCGATGGTGTTACTGGAAATAGATGCGTCTACGCGAAGGAGTAACACGGGCACCATGTCATCACAGGCGGTACCCCGGGGAGAGTACGGCCCCATATCGGTACGAGGGAGGATGGGGAGACGATCTCATGCACAGAATTATGGGAACGCATTCCCGGGCAAGGGTTGCAGCCGAGGCGGGAAACGCCTCGCGAAGGGCGGTGCAAAATCGAGGCTCGGCATCGATGTCACGCAGGGTGGGTTGCCCTGGGGCGAGACCTGCGCTGAGCGGGGGCGGGAGGATGGCTTCTTGGCTGCCATTGGGCCGCAGCTCGGGGGGGGATTTGCGGTTGGCTGCTATTCTAGGCTCGTCGGATGCAGCAGCCACCCTCGACATTCGATATTGGGGTCCTCTCGCGTATTCCTCAGGATTTGAATCCAACGCGTGTTGGAAGCGGCTCGATAGGCCCGGCATGTCCGGAACCAGGTCATGTTTTGCAATCTCCGTCGGGATCTCGCGATACCATCCAACGTGTTGGGAGCTGATGGCAACTCTGGGGGCAAATGCGCTCGCTTTTAAAGGCAGGGGCAGGAGACCCCCAATAGCACGCCCAGATGGGCACATGCTCGGCATCGTTTGGTGAGTTATTCCCTGTCGCGCCTCCACTGATCAGCGGGACCGCCCTCCGATTGTGGAGACGCGCAGGAACAGAAGGATTCCCAGCTACGACCAGAAGACCCGGTTTCACGGGAGCTATATGGCAGGACGCAGAAAGATTTGAGAGAAAAGGAAGAGTACAAAGGCAACAATCAGCAACGGGCCCACGGGGGCCGAGAACAGCGAGGTGATACGGGGAGAGGGCTTTCCGGGACGGGAGACGTGGTACGGGCGTCGCACAGCAGCGGTACCAGGACGCAGCTATCGACTAGAAAGCATGGCGTGGCGCCGGACAACTCGCCTTCCACGCACCGAGGGCTGGGATTCTCGACCGTCCTGGCTGCTTGCGGATTGCACGGCGAGCTGGAGTTAGCAAAGTCGAACACTCAACGCCACACACAAGCGAGAAGCTCGATGTCTCTTTCGCCCAATCGTCGCCCACCTCCCCGCGGACCCGGGGCCGCCCCCCCTCGTTAACTTGATATCTGCTGTCCTACTCTCGACGGGAACGTGCAGAGAAATGGACGTGTGTCTCGGCGTTGGCTAGCTGAGGCCACGTTAGAGGAAAGCCGGGTGTGACGCGGCGGATTCTACGGCACGAAATGGGGTCCAGTTGGGGGACGTTGGTTGGTTTCCGCCACGGAGTCTCGATTGGAGATCGAACTCGAGCGGGTCAGCCTATCCAGCGCGCATTGAAGGAATTCCAACAGACCCGGCACCGGGGCGGACGCCAACAGCGGGCCGCGGCGGGCTCGCGGCGGGCTCGCGGCGCGGCAGCTGGTCGGTCCCCTTTGACGCTGTGGTCGAATGCAGATTCCCCACGAGGAGCAAGCATTTTACCTCTACCTCGTAACACTTCTAGCTAGCGCTCACGTCGCCAACAATATGCCTCATGTCCCACCATGGTAAGCATCGAACCAAACCCCGATAATAGTAACAATTACGAGGAAGTCAGCAGGACCAGAAGGAACAGAGACCAGGATTCGCCCGCACCTCTTCTCCAGGGCCCCCGTGCGCGACACCCTTAAGCCCTCGTCTGGGCCGATCCCTTCCCAGAGCCACTGGCGCTTCTTCCTTCGCGCTTCGTTAGCACCGCTTTCAGAAAACGTGCATCAGCCACTTGGCCCACTCCTCACCTCCTCCCCCAGGATCTCGGAGGAAGGAAGGATCCGCGGGTCATCACAATCGATCTTGTCCCGCACCTGGCAGTGTTAGCGCACCCGCTGTGGGTACCGGGTGCGACGCTAGGGTTGTGTTAAATGGCGCAGAACAGGGCAGAGTTGGCTCCCCCGAACCACGACGGCCAAGTTGGAGCGCCACGGGCGGTGACGTCTTTCTTCAACTTTGGATTGACCACCCAAAACCGCAGATGGTCCAGAACCGGTGGCTGTGCTCACAGGGCCACCACGAACATGCACGTCTTCCTCTCCCTTACATCAGCTCACTCGTCCCCGCCCCCATATCTTGCGCGCCTGTTGGTCACAGCCCCCCCTGGCCCCCCTGTCTCTCTCTCGCCCCCCACCAAAAGCGAATCGATCCCATGATTGGGAAATGCGAGGAATGGTCGCGGCCTGCCTCCTTCACCGCATAACCCCCCCCTGCCCTTCGTCACATGGGGTCCGACACGCTTTGCCCGACTGAGCGGCGAGACTTTCGGTGAGAAGCGGGGGCCGGCCGCGGGGCCACCTCGGCTTTCACTGGAGCGCGGTCACTGGTATGGGCTCTCGTGGGGAATGCGACGGTGTCCCGTGATGGGAGGCAGGGATGCAAGCGTGCCGCATGTGGTAATAAGTGGCGGCTGCGGGGGCCCCGACGGCGGTGGGAGCGCCTGCACGTCGTCCCCGTCGTTGTCGGTCTTCGAGGTATCCGTTTAGCTGGTGGTGAGATCGTTTTTGTTGTTGCCGCCTTGGGATTGCGCTCACGGGACTCCCATTTAGCAACCATCGTCACTTCGACTCCCAGTGATGCCGGTGCGTCCTCACTACACGCTCGCGAACGGCACTTGTAGACATTCGGATTCACGTGTAAAACAATCCAGGCCTCGTGTATATTCACCGCCATTTATCGGGTATATCTCATAAATTCCCAGTTGGGCGGGGAACTGCGTAAAGAAAGGAATCCCCCTGGATCAGCTCTCCTTTCCGGGTGCGGGCCCCTCAGCTGAAGTCCCAGCATCGGGCCCGTCATGGTCCTCATCAACCTTCATGCTCATCTCCACCGCCCTCCTCAGCTCCTCCTCGTCACTATCCACCTCCCTCTCCTTCTCCTTCCCCTTCCCTGTCCCCTCAACCTCTTCGTCTGGCTCCTCTAACTTCCTCGCGCCCGCAAGCGGCCCCACGCCCTCTCTCATCGCCTTGCGGTACTCCTCCTCCTGCAGACTCTGCTTCATTACATACTCGAGCACTATGTCCTCCTCCGTCTTTTCCCTCCTCTCCCTGTCCTTCTCCTCCCTCTCCTCCCTCTCAGATGCCTCGATCGCCTTCCTAAGCTCCTCGTCCTCGTCCGCCGGGCCAGGCGCAGCACGACTCGCTTCTATTGCCCGCCGCAGTTCCTCGTCGCGCTCCTCCTCCAGCGCGGACATGTCGGTCTTCGAGCGCTCGAGCACCCTTTTCAGATCCTCGTCGTCCTCGCGGGGTGGCGCCTTCTCATCAGTGACCATGCTCTGTTGGATTGCCTTCTCGACAAGCGCTTGGTACTCCTCGTCCGTGATCTGTAGGTCGACATCCGCGGCTGAGCCCTCTAGCTCGGCCACCGGAGGGATGCGCGTGTCCGAGGTCGAGGCCGGTTGTCCGCCCGTATGCAGGTTCCTTACGGTTCTCACGCTCTGACGAATTGCCTGCTCCACTCGCGCATCCTCTCCTGCGTCGCCCCTCGACGTCTCCCGCACAGAAGCCTGAATCGCATGCTCGAACTCCTCGTCCTGGTTCCGCGGCGGGACCTTCACATCGACGTGGCTCCTCTTCCACGAGTCCTTCGCCTTTAGGCCCAGTCTGCTAGTCCCGGAGTCACCCGAGTGCGATGCGAGCAGCTCCGCAATTCCTGTATGCAACGCTGGGGCCTGCGTCGAGGACAGGGCCTCGGCGGAGGGGGGGAGCGCCGGCGACCGTTCCTTCTCTTTGCCGTCCTTGGCCTCCTTGAGCTTCAGCGCGTAGAAGTTCCGGAGGTCGAACTTGGCCCTGTTCCACTGCGTGAGCACCTCCTCGCGCTCCTCGGGTGTCGAGGCGTCGAATTCTTCGCCACCCTGGATGACTCGCGAGGCGGCGATGTAGTTGTCCACGCTCTTGGAGAAGCGGTTGCGCAGCGACATGTAGGCGCCTTGTACCGAGTAAGCCGGCAGAGAAACGAGAGCTGCGGAACCATTAGCCTCCTTGAATTTGCGGTGACAGCAAGATAACAAAAGGAATTGCAGAACTCACCGCCGAAGGGCTTCGTGAAAGCCCCGCCGACACCCCTCCCGAACCCTTTCACCAAACCCACTCCTCCCTCCTTCTGCGCACCCCTAAGCGGCTGTGTCACGAGCCCCGAAAGCCCATCGTAGATGCCGTACCCAAACTCTCGCCCAGCCACCTTCAGTCCACTCGTCATATCAGTCACCTTCTCCGGCGGGCGCACCGTGTCGTCGTTGTACAGTCTTGGTACGTTCCGGAAGCCTTTAGCGAGGTTGAGACAGAAGTTCATGGGCGACTTCATGCCTGTCGTAACGATCTTCCTCACGCTCATCCCAGCGCCGCGAAGGTCGTCCAGGTTGAAGTTCTGATACGGGTTCTCGGCATTCGACGGGGCTTGAGAGTGGGAGCCTGCCCGAGAGTGCGAGGGAGTTCGCGAGTGTGGCGACTGAGAGGGACCCGCGCTAGGCTCCTGGGACAGATTGTCCGAGCTTCGCTGGGTAGCGAGCGAATCAATTTTTGACACCCTCTCCGGCTCGTGGGATTCGTCGCTCGTTACCGTGAGAGAGGGGGCGACTGCCAGGGCCGAATCAGCATCTGGAGGCGGCTCCGCCGACCCCGGCGTCACCGACTCCCTCTCTGTTGGCACTGGCGGAGTGCCGACTTCAGTTGCTGCTAGCTCAGCCGCCCCAGCGCCCGGGTCGGCTGACTCCTGGCCAGTCGAGCTTGAGCCTATCGTCTGGAGCGTAGTCCTCGACTCGTTTCCGAGGTGGGTAGTAGAAGGCGAGTCGCTGGGCCCTCCGGACGAGGCACCATGGCTTTCCGAATCCTTCGAGCTCTTTGAGCTCTTCTTCTTAGGATCCTTCTTTGGCCCCTGGAACATACCCCTCGGGAAGTCGGCGACCGCCATGGCGATGGTACTGATGTCGGTCACCAATGATGCCCCGACAGCTGAGATGGGGTCCCAGGGCTGTCCGTCGGTATTGTATTCTTGCGGGCGCCACCTAGAGGATGTGTCAGTCTTGCTAGAGTATTCGAAAGGTAGTAAGTAGCTGGTACTCGCACTCACATTTTCAGGTCGGAATACGAGAGGACTTCTAAGCTCACAAGCACCGTGGCCGCAAAGGCGCTCAGGCAGACCTTGGTTCGCCTCACCCTCCAGACAGCCGCACGAGAGGGCACCAGTGCGCACCGCAACGACGAGAGATCCAGATGATCATGGAAGCTTTTGCCGCCCATGTCCGATCCGCGCTCCTCCCCAATCTTCCGGCCCAGAGACTGTGCTTGTTCCAGCGTCTGGGGCTTCAAGGCATGCGTAATGGCCTGGGCGAGCTTTTCTGCGTTTATATCCTTGTAGGGGATGGGCGCCGGGCCTGCGCCCGCGCGCTCTATCATGGCGCCCCAGAACGGTTGGTCCCCGAAGAAAGGCACGATGACCGTGGGTTTCCCGGCCCGAACTCCTGCCGCCATTGTACCTGCGCCTCCGTGGTGTACCACGCAGGAGACGCGCTGGAAGAGCCAATCATGCGGACAGTTCCCAACCATGAAGACACCGGGAGGAATACCAACGTCATCCGCGCCAAGTCCACCCCAGCCCTGGGAAACAATGGCCCTGATTCCAGACAGGTGGATCGCATCAAAGATGAGTCTCGTCAGGGCGTTGGGGTCATCAACAACAATCGAGCCGAATCCGATGTAAACGGGTGGCGGCCCCGCTTCCAGGAAAGCTGCGAGCTCGGGTTCTGGCGTGTAAGAGGTGGCCAGGTCGAGGAAGAAGAACCCCGAGATATCAACGTTGCTCTGCCAATCGTTGGGCTTAGGGATGAGACATGGCGACCTAGAATGTGTCAGATGGGTATTCCTTAGGGGCCACGGTGAGCATACCAGCAATAGGTGTAGGGAATCCGCAGTCTCGTTAGAAGACCGGGCGCGTAGAACAACGACAGCGGCTCGAGCTCGAGGACCCTTTCCCTGAACCTATTGATCACGTCCCCGAGACCCTGCCAGGTCATCATCTCGACTAGGGTGTAAGACAGGTAGTTGGTCATGACATCATCCGTGTTCGAAGACATGATGTTCGCAAGAGGATGGGGGAATGACCGTGTGGGAGACCAGGGCATACTTCAACCAGGTTAGCTGCTGTCTCCAACTGGGTCTGAGGGAAAGCATTCGACGTACGTGAACATTAGGTGGAGCGGGATGCCAAGCTTCTCCGCGACGTGAATATGGGCGAAGCTCGGCGGATTGGCAATGATCGCATCCGCGATGAATGGCCTCTCAGAAGGGTCACCCGGCAGAGTGGCCCCCTGATCCAGGTCCACATGCTGGCCCTTCCTATGCGGCGGCAGCCTTGGCCCCAGCCCATTCCCGGGCTCAATGCACGACCGCCAGCACCCCAGTAGAATCTCCTCCATGCCCCTCCGGCGTTTGCTCACCTCGCCCGTCTTCAACGCATCGAACCCGGGCATGAGACCGGGGTTCTTGACCATGAAGGCCATGAGCTCAGAGGGGTCTCCGCCGATGCAGAAGAACTCGAGACCATTGTCCTCGACGAACTTTTGGAAGGTGGCGTGCGTAGCGATTCGCACGCGGTGACCGTAGGTTGCCTTGAGGACCTTTCCGAGGGCCACGAAGGGCTGCACGTCGCCGCGCGAGCCGACGATCTGGATTACGACGTTGAGGCGCGGGGGCGGGGTCTGGCCCGGAAGGCCGCCGAGGGAGGGCGGGATGTAGGCTGGCGGGGACGGGCCCTGTTCTTCGACTATAGGGGCCTGGTTCCTGAGGGTGGCGCCTAAGAGCTCAGCGAGCCGGCCATTCTTCTGGTTGATGTTGATGTTGACACGGCCGTCCTCTGTGTTGGGATATTAGGTTAGCTTCGATATCCCTCAATGAGATATAGCACATCAAGCCGCAAGGAAAGCAGCCTCCAGCGGGAACACGGGGTCGGGAAGCACCCACGCGTCACATTAGCTCCAGCCTCGAAGCCGGACTGCGAAAACTGCAGCTGGTCGTGCATCTCGCCATACGGCGGCGGGGCATCCTCGGGCGGGAGGTCGGGCACCGGCGCGGCGAAGCCATCCGAGACTAGCGCCGACTGGCCATCCAAGCTGTATCGCGGAGGCTCTGCCGGGTTGGAGCCGGCGCCCGGCGGCTCTTGCCCGTGAGACATGGCGCCGAATGGAGCCTGCGCTCGCTCCTCAAAGCTGGGATCGACAAGAAGGCGATGGCGGGATCGCGGCGTCGGGGCATCCAGCGCAGACGATGAAATCCGGGTTGAGGTCGATAAATAGTGAAGGAGGGGAAAGCTGAGGATGGGCTTCAGAACATGGCGGCCTGGCGGGAACACGCGTATAATATACGAAAAGCCCGTCACTCAAATAATGGGACATGTGCGCCTATGGAAGTGAGGAGCAAGCGGTGGGACAGCATAGCACAGCTGCCCCCGATGACGTCCCCCTCTATAGCGGGTCCGTCGCGCGCTCGGGCGGGGCAAACACGCCTCCATGGTAGCGCATGAACAGTGGCTGAGGGACGAGCCGGGACAATCCCTGTCTATGTAAAGTTGTACCTCAATCCCCCATCTTTTTTGGAGAGGCCGGACTAAGGCCCAATTGAATCTTGCGTCAACTCCGTAGGGAAGCTTGGACAGAGGCAGCACGGTTGGCGCAAAAGTGGAGCGACGAGTATTACATGCATACTTTACTTGTATGGGCAAGTACCTCGATCGCTGAGGTGTGCTTGGGGTTGTGCCAAGCTACGGCGCTCGTTACGTGGCTGGCCAGGTGGTCGTGGGCCAAACTGGGTTCCGCAATTCACGAGCCAAATGCGAAGCCCATCGGATATTACGCAGGGCCAAGCCACCCTCGTACGCAGCTCGCAGAAACGCCGATGGATTTGAGAGAAACCCTGCGGGAAACAAAGCATCATTTAGCCCTAGTACAGAAATCAAGACCAGAACTTGTCCATAGTGTTACAGTAGCGCCAGCAACGAGGACACAGGCCATCGCCCATTCGCCAACGCAGACCAATTCCCTCTGCCAGAAAGCCCCAGGCCGAGGGTCTCCCTCCCACTCCCTCCGCCTTCCTTTTCGGATATCAAGTGTGGTGGCTGCCGCTGCAGGGCTGCCAACAATGGGGTGAATCCATTACCATCCATGAGCCCCAGTAGCCCCTCTGTCAGTCACATATCGTTCGTCGTGAAGCCCGTAGTGTCAAGTGTCTAGCTCGAGAACTTGCGGGTAACCTTGGCAATGACTGCGAAGCCGTTAGCACTGGCCCTTAAACGAGCAGAAGAGGTTCCCAACTTACTGTGCAGAGCAACAACGCTGAAGATAAAGACCAGAGACAGGACGAGCACAACGACGGGGTCGACCTTGAGACCAGGGCTCTCGTCCGTGTACAGCCCTACAGCCACGTTAGTAAAACTGGCCTCACAATCATCCATCCCACTGTCCTCAGCTGTCACTGCCGGGTATAGACGTACTCAGCATCGTGCTGCTGCTGCCGCCCGCGCCCGCACTCCTAGTGCTCGTGGGCCTCGCATTCGCGATCTTCTCCTTCTGGTCCGCCGCCGCGCGACGACGGATCACAGTCCTAGGGCCACCGGGGGGCGTCGGGGAGGAGGGCCGGATGCTGGCGCCCGTGCCGGCGCCCGCGGGGGAGGAAGCTCGAGGGGAAGACTGCCAGTTCACGATATGTCAGCTCCAATTCGTAATCCGCCATCGGGATAGGAATAGGGGCGTATGTCCTTACCATCTTGAAGGCTCGTGAATTAAAAACGAATGAAGAGGTGAAGGAATGTGAGGCCGAGAGTCGCTGCAGGATTCTCAGTCGGGTATTAAAAATTCGAGTATGAAGAAGAAATGAGGGCGGAAATGCGCGTCCTCTTCCGTGTCGTAGATGGGCTGGGGTGGGCTGGTGGATGGGCGATGCGTGCGAAGGGGGAGCTCTAGGAAATCAGAAAGTTGAGGCCACGCTGCACTCGATCTCGGCGGCCCCGTGCGGAATTTCCCGAGCGCCCCCTAAGCCAGCTGCGCAAATTGGTGTGGCAGCGCCCGGGGTTTAGCCGACAATATGTTCGCTGTCTTGGGGCGAGAGGTGCAGAGAGCTCTGAGAAGGCCAATAATAGGCTCGTCCCAGCCCCACTCAACCAACTCCACTGTCTTGCTCGCAGTATCGCGCTGGACAGACAGCACGAAGACAAAAAAATGTTTCATTCCAGGCATTGAACATTGAAGCAAAGAACCACTCTACCCCACCTGCTCGATTCCATAAGGAAACGGCTCCCTTGGCTTCACAACAGACTCCCTGAACGGTCTGTTCAATGCCAATTCGGCATGGCTCTCCCCTTCAGTACTTCCAAGCCATGGGAATCGAGAGGCCGGTTTTGTTGCGCATTATTTGCATCGCGATGGACGCGGATAACGCGCCGATCTGTCCACTAGAAACTGTAGAGCATCAGCAGGTCCCGGCAGACCCGCACAGCGGCTACCTCGGTGATACAGGCCGGCAGGTCGATTGCATGCCGCCGACGTCGATACCTGCGAGCAGCTTACCAACCTGCCAGATCTCCCAGAAGCGCGCCACGCTCTCGGCCGTGATGTTCAGAACGAGGATCAGCCAGTACTGTAGTGGCGGGGCCGGGGGCTCGCTGGGGGTTCCCCACGGGGAACTGGCTCCACCCTGGTAACCGACCCCGTTCTTCGGTTTAGCCTTAGCCTTCAAACACAGCCCTTCCTTCCAAGGGCGAGGGTAAAGAGATGACAGGCTGTAGTGAGCTCGCCCAGCTTGAAGTTAGTCTCCTTGATCGCGTCCACCGCAAATTCAACCGATACACGGCCCCATTGATCACGGAGATGGCTGGCCCTGAGCCACAGCATTCGTGCAGGCCCTCGGGGGCCTTTCCGTTTCTGGTGCCGTCGAACAAGCACGCCTGTATGTCACCGCACAGGACATCTGCGAAGCGGGGATAACCAGGCGTGGGAGCGAGGACTACCCCATGACTTCGCGCTGGACGCCATACAGCCACGGACTCCCAATACCAGACGTATAACGTGACGACTGCCCTTTTGCTGAGACGGGCTGTCTAAGAATCCGTGCCGCGGAAGGTCAAGTATACACTCAAGGAGGACCCCACTCTGGGAGAGCCACGAGCCATGCTCTACCTTCCACGTCGTCCGATACACCTAGGCTAACAACTGGCCGGGCGAGCTCGACTGGTCCTCCATCGAGGCGGTTGACTGTCACAGGGACATGAAAGGCGTAGGCACCCTTTCTTGCACGGAGCCCCTATTAAACAGACCATACTAGAACATCTACGGAAACGAGAGACAGCCTGCTCCTTGTCCCAGCAGAATGTGGCTAGCGGAATGAGCGACACAGCCGGTCAGGGGACCCTGCCGTTTCGCTCCCACAGCAGTATCGATCCATGACTGTTCGGCATGCTGAGAATTGGCTCGTCGACCAGAGGGCAACCAGGATATACTAGGCGGTGTGCCACCGGCGGTGAGCCCCAACGCGACTCTTCCCTATCCGAAGTGGCCTTGTCCGAGGGAGCCGGAAAGAGACGCGAGGTTGTTAGTGCTAGGAAATGGGGGTTTAAGACGACGTTCACGAGAGAGTACGAGGTACGAGTGCTCAGTGCTTCCCTTACCCCCTCGAGTCATAGACCGGTATATTCGATGCGGACGTACGTTACTAGGTAACATCTTTCGGCCCATCGGAACGTAGAGGAATATACAATATGTCGTCAAGGCTAGGAGGAAGGGGTTGGTTTCCCTATGGGTATGTGTAAGTCGCGGGTTGTCTTCTTTGGCTGTACCTGTCAGTGGAAGCAGCTGTATATATCACATACCGTCCCTCAGACCTTGTGTAAATTACTGCGACGGTCGCGTGTCAGGTTGAGGACGGGGCCTAACAGACCGGCGATGGATACTCCACGTGGGACGTCTTCTCCCACCTCAGCATCTCACGCTTGGGGGACAGAGTGAAGGACAGGGCCAGGTTCGCGAGCGCCTTGAGCGGGGAGCCAGCGGCGGGCGGCCACACGGAGAATGTCGAGGGGTTGGCCTTTGAGGGTAAATATACGGTAGCCGTGTCCCTCTCCGGTATCTACTGGCTGAAAACGACGCCGGCTGAGGTGCCGGAAGCTGTTGAATTCAATTTGGGTCTGTTATCGCCGGCCGTCCGTGCCCAGGAGAGAGCGACATGACAGTCGAAGAGGCGGCGGAGGATTCGTTTGGCATCCGATATTCCGGGCTCGACCTAAATGCGATATTGAAGGCGATATGGGAGGACGGTGTTAGGGCTGGGGGGTATTATGCGCGGACTTTGAGTGAGGAAAGGGGTGTGACGGTAGGCGCCTCCAGGGCCGACCTTGGCAGAACAACAGAATAGAAAGCGAGCGCTGTCTCTTGTCAATACGACTTCGCGGCTGGGAAGTCCTGGGGACAAGAGCCTTCACGCGGGTGGAGGCTCTCTCTCGCCCGAGACCGGCCACCCGAAAAGCGCAAGGAGCTCTCAGATCGATCCGAGACGAGGGTCGACACGGCAGGCCACCCAGGAGACCACCATGGTTGACACTCGGCTCCCGATATCCCGGACCAGGATAAATCGGGGAATCTGCATGTGAATATATTTGGAAACACTCCCCGTCTCCGCAGACGGGCGGGTATGCGCTCCTCCCGAGTTGGCTCACCAGGCCTCTGCTCTGATACGCCCTCACGCTAAGGCCGTTGTGGCCTCCCTGCGCTGGGCTTGGATTGGTGTGGGTGGGGGAAGACCGGGGAAAGGAGGAGACGGGGATGCACGAGCTGCAGGGAGGAGAGCTCGAGCTTGGGGGTGGGAGCCCTGAGTGGTCGGCCGCAGGGCGGGCAAGCTGGACTCTCCGTATCGAGCGGGCGTCAAGAGGGCCAATCAAGGGGCGTGCTGGTTTGTGCATAAGCCAGCAAGCCGTCCAAGCTCCACACACCTCGGGCACGCGCAGAGCGACGGACAACGGATGTGTCGTTCATGCGGACGGAGCCAGCCCATATCACGGTCGACAGAGCGAGAGCTGTCGGCAGGCGAAGAGCTCTAGTGTACACTGCGCGCGCGAAGAGAGACAAGTCACGCGAGGACGAGAGATGCCAGAACGGGAGAAAATTGACCGCCCCCACTCACGCAGATGCACAAGATGTGCTGGTGTGGGTGGTTTCCACTTCCGGACGGGATCGCTGGGCGCGAAGTCGCGAGTGGGCGGCTCGCGAAGCCAACTCTGGGCCGAAGAGGATGGGGGCGAAGGGAAACTGACCAACACGATAGTTAGCCAAGTAGGTTGGACAGATGGTCTTTTAAAAGTCTACGATTCCGTAAGCATTTGATGAACGCAGTCCTGGCGAGTTCGCCCGTTGGCGACGGAAGCTGCCTTCCATCGGCCCGGTCTTTCCCCCAGCGTGGAAGGTGCCGCCCTTGACAGTGATATACACTGTACGTGTTACTCCGCTGGACATGGACCCGCCCGACCATCAGATGGCGGGAGATTATTACAAGCATGCCAGCATCCATCTCACGTCACCAGCACAATACGTCGTACCTTTATACGGGAATCATGGCGCTGGATGCATATGTCCTCCGGCTTGTCCACCGGCCTCTTCGCGAGAGCTTGTTTCGAAAGACGCGGAGATTGTCCTCCGTGTCCATGAACCACACTAAGGACGCGATCACTCTCGGACCTGGGAGGTCGGGAACTCCACAACTCAATTGAGAGCATCGGCTGGTGTGCCATCCAGTTTGAGTTAATCTCTTGAATGGGGAACATGGATGGCCCGTTCTTTCGAGAAACTCGCGTTGGAGATGTACCCATATACCTTCATTAAAGCGGGATGAGCCCCGGTTATTGGACGAAATGTCATTTAGCCGCCGCCAGAGGCCACACCCCACAAGTACTTATTGGGTGAAAGGTACTTGGGCTTGGGCTGGCAGGTGCGCCCAAGCACGGACGACATTTGCTGGTTCCCCACTGGAGGCCACGCCGAGGAAGCCCCCCGTTCTGGCCGGCTCCCGCCAGCGAAGCGCCAGCGCAATTGCCCACCCCTGCCAGCTCTGAGCGCTCATTTCGCTTCTCAGCCTCTGATACGTCCGCGCTGCTGTATCCCTTCGCCATCCCAACTTCGGGGCCCCAAGACCCGCCCGAGACATTTCTCTCTCCTCCCCATAATCCACCATCCCGACCTCAATCGCTCGGCAGGCAGACCCCTCGATTATCGCGCTGTCGCTCCCTCCAGAGTGCGTTGAGAAGTGTCATCCTGCGATCCGTCCCCGACGCAATTATCCACCGCGCCCGTCCCTCTTTTTGTCGCCCCGACGCCCCGAAGCGCGCTGAAGCCTGAACTGTGCTGGCGTCGCCCTCGCCTCGCCGAACCTGCCACGCGCCGTTGAGGAGCCACCGCCTCGAGCCTGGCATCACAGCCAGACCAGCCCATCGCTATCCCTTTCGCCTCGCCCACGCAATCGCCGTGCTTTTTCTCTTGCTTCCCTCCCCCCATGTTCTAGCGATTTTAGCGGCCGCATATTGTTACTCTTGTGTCGCAGCCCGCTATCTGCGTGGTTCGGGAGCTCCGACCGATTCAGCGGCCTCGCTCCAAATTGCGTGAGAAGGCAAGTATCGCTCCCCCCCTCTCCATCTCCCCCGAGCGTTTCATTTGGCCCATGGCGGCGGGAACATGCTCAATAGGCGTGATCGCGATTCATCCCCGCCTTTTTGTATACATTCCTCCTATCTCTTGCCCCAACCGAGAGCCTCAGGCAGAATGTGGTGCGCCCGAAGTTGGGCATGGCGCCCTCTGCTTTGCCTGCGCCGCGTCTCTCCCCATGGGATCGCGGTTGACCATGTCCCACCACAAGCTCATCTCGGGTTCTCTTGACTTTCGGAGCATATTAATCTCGGGACTCGAGCTAACCATCTCTGAAGGGTTGTCCAGTTCGCTTTCGCCGACCGCCCCACCTCACAGCGACATGAGCAGCGAGAAGGAACATACCTCCGCTGATAATAGTGCACACCAGAAAAAGGGAAAGGCCCTGCTACACGTGCCGTCCCGGTCATCGTCCCAGCGTCAGCAGCACTCGCCGACAGCATCGTCGGGAATTAGCGGCGCCACCGCTACTGATTCCCGCCAGAGCCTAGGTGATCTCTCCAAGGAATCTACTCCTAGCATGCAGAGTAGGCAGCGAAACGGCAGCGCTTCGAGTCGCCGATCCAGGGCTGAAACAGAGCCCACGACCACACCAATGGCTTCTCAACCGGTCTCGCCCGCTGCACCGCCGCACAAGAAGAAGAAGAGCGGCGGGTTTCTAGCCTTGCTTGGGTGCTGTGGGAGCCCCCGAGAGACCGCTACCGACGGGAGTGAGGAGAATGTGCACAAGCTCGACAGATTACCGAATCAACGGCCCGCATCTAAAGCGCATACGCCTACCGAGCAACAGGTTGCGAACAACAAGACGCAACTAGATGAGAAGGAGGCCGTTTCGCAGGCCAAGGAAGAGTCGTCAAAGGGCAAGACGCTATCCAACTCGAACGCCCAGGCCCAGGCAGCTGCGGGTGGAGAGCGGCTAGACGAAGAGTCGAAACAGTCAACCGTCCCCGCTCCCGCTGTTCATGTTCAACCGCCGAACATTGGCTCCGGCCGTGAGTCTCAGTCCGCCAAACACGTCCCAGCTGAGAAGGGCGAGGGTCAAGAGGGAGACGTCAAGATGAGCGGGGTGGGCGGTTCTGGGAAGCAGCCGGAAGCAGCAGAGCAACAGGAAGGCCACTTGCAGCAGCAGCAAGAGGCGGGCCGGGATGAAACCTCCGACCAGGCAACCCAGCAAGTCCCGCCGCCGCCACCCGGGCCAGGGCCATCAGGAAATGCGCCGGCCGCACCAACCCCGGACACGGCTGTCATTGCTCCAGAGGCCCCGCAGAAATCTCTCCTACCACCTATCCTCCCCGAGCACGCGGGACGGAAGTGCCTCGTCCTCGACCTTGACGAAACATTGGTACACAGCTCCTTTAAGGTAATTCCCCACTTCTTCCCAGCGTCTTGTACACCGTATTAACCACAACGTTCCAGCTTCTCCACCAAGCCGACTTCACCATTCCGGTAGAGATAGAGGGTAACTACCACAATGTGTACGTCATAAAGCGACCGGGCGTGGATGAGTTCATGAAGAGAGTGGGAGAGCTGTACGAAGTGGTTGTGTTCACGGCTTCTGTCTCTAAGGTATGTCATGTCGACTTCGCAGTCTCCAAACCTGCAGCGCGGCTCCTCGCTCGTTTCCCTGGTTTTCGGTTGCTGACCAACTCGCGATAGTACGGTGACCCTCTCCTGGACCAACTCGATATCCACAAAGTGGTACACCACCGTCTCTTCCGCGAATCTTGCTACAACCACCAGGGGAACTACGTCAAAGACCTGTCCCAAGTCGGAAGGGACCTCAAAGACACCATCATCATCGACAACTCGCCCACATCCTACATCTTTCACCCCCAGCATGCTCTGCCGATAAGCAGCTGGTTCTCCGACGCGCACGACAACGAGCTATTGGACCTTATACCCGTCCTCGAGGACCTGGCGTCTGACGGCGTTAGGGACGTTAGCCTAGTCCTCGATGTCACTCTTTGAGAACTTCTGCCCCCCTTTTTTTATGTCTTCTTTCCCTTTGTTGAACACTTGTCTCGATACCACTGTGGCGCGCTTCCACACCAACGAAAGCAATGTTTACTCATTGGCTCCCCGATCATAGCGAGAGGCGTTCTGGTTGCAAGCTTTTGATTCCGGATGTAGACACCAACGTTGTCTTAATGTCTATATAATTGCGCTGCCGCGGAGCCAAACAGTCATCGCATGTACACTGATCGATCGTGGGACACTCTCAAGGGCACCCGGCTGCAGCAAAACGGTTTTTGTGGAGTTGGGGCGTCAACGACGGGTCAAAGCACAGCAAGGAGGGTCATGGGGTTCCCAGCGCGCAGCCCTCGCAGTACAGGCCCGAGGATTCCAAACGGCCCCGAATACAACACTCGAATCACGGTTGCCAGCAACCTCGACCGGCAGCCGAACCATGTCCAGCTGGGACTCTACACACGACCCCTCGTTGCGAGCGAAACAGGTGCTCGGCCACGATGGCAGTCCCAGTCCGTTTGGTTCTCGGTAAACCCGACGACATGGCGCGGCCGACTCCTTTGTCTCGAGAGCCCGAGCACCCGAGACAGGCGGCAGGGAGGGAATCCTACTTCTTTTGGCTTTCCACGGAGCTCTTGCATTTCTACCACCCTGTCTCTTACTGTCCTGTTTGCCTTTATGCCGGCTTTTCCACTTTGCAACCCATCAATGTATCATTTTGCATCTCTATCGTGTTGCTTCGTCCGAACCCATACATATAGTCGCCCCCACTTGCATGACGGCAAGCAGGATCTTGGGGGGTTTGAAGGAGGATAAGCGGGACTACGGGCTGCAAGAGGTAGAATTTGAGAGAGCGTTTGCAGGTTTCTTTTTTCTTCTTTTATTCGCAAGGCAGCGCGGGGAGTTGAGCTCATGGCGAGTTAGAATAAAACAGAGCCTATCCTCTTCCTTCCCATCTATAGCCCGTGCCGTTCTTGTTTCTTGTCATGATGGTTGGTGGTGTGGATAGGGCGAAGTGTATTCCGGGTTGAGTAGGATGAGGTAGTCCCTGCCCGGTGATGGTAGCGTGTTGAATTAAGATCACAGTATGGCCTCAAGCATGTGTGTCGCAGGCGACGTGTACTACTTTGAGATGAGTTGAGCCTAATCTCGTCCTGTCGTTGAAGCCGGGCCGAGCTCTTGCGTGTCCTCAGAGGTCTTTGCTCGTGCTGCTCATATTATGACTAAGGCTATTGGCTGTGACTTCGGATTGTGGGGTACCGAGCCAACTCTTGCTGGGGTTGACAGTGGCGTCACTGCCTCGGTTTCGGTCGGCGACTAAGCAATCACATGTATTCGATACTTGGGCTGCTTCCCCACGAACCATCTTCACGAGCAAACCGGGCTCGGTTCTCCCCCAAACAACGCAATTCTTTTGCACTCGCAACATAATATCCCCCTTTCGTGCCATCGCGAGATGCGCATCCTTTGTGATTCACTCCTCACCGGAGCTTGCTAAGCTACCACTGCCACAAAGCGCCCCTCTGTTTCCCCACAGAGAATGGCGGCGCACTCGACGCTCCGCCAGACGGCCGCCGAGGAGGCCATCGCCCAGTTCATCGAGAAGTACTCTGGGCGCATCCGCTCCCGCCTGCGCGGCACCACCCGGACCACGCGCCTCCTCGCCGCCCTCTCGCTCCTCGCCTCCATCGTCCTCGCCGGCGAGGGCGCGCGCCGCCGATGGAGGCGCAGACGGCTGGAGAGGGAGCAGGGTAAGAAGCTCGTGCGGACGAACTCGTCGCTGTTCAACAAGGATGGGTCGAGGACGATATACGTGCCGTACAGAAACCAGACGTCCAAGGTGGTTATCCACACCACGAAGCCCCTCACCTTCGAGGCCCATCGCCGCCTGTTCCTGAACCCGCCGAGAGTGTCGGGGCTCCGGGATGGCGCTGTGCCGGCTGTTCAGACGAAGCCCGGCCTCAATTTGGCTTTCCTTCACCAGTTTTTGAGCTTGCTGAGCATCATGATCCCTCGGTGGACGAGCAAGGAGGCCGGGCTGCTCCTCAGCCACGCGGTGTTCCTGATGCTTCGGACCTACCTGTCGCTCGTGGTCGCGAGGTTGGATGGCGAGATCGTGAGAGACCTGGTCACCGGAAACGGCCGCCAGTTCCTCTGGGGCATTGTCAAGGTATGTACAGGCCCTCCTGCCCTGTCCATGGAGTCCAATCCGGACTAACACAGGCATGACAGTGGTGCGGTCTCGGTAGCTTCGCGTCGTATACCAACGCCACGATCAAGTTCCTCGAATCTAAAGTGTCCATCGCATTCCGGACAAGGCTGACCCGCTACATCCACGACCTCTACCTCAACGACAACCTGAACTTCTACAAACTTTCGAATCTAGACGGAGGCATTGGCCAGGGCGCGGACCAGTATATCACCCAGGATCTGACGCTGTTCTGCGCGGCCGCCGCGAACTTGTACTCCTCCCTCGGGAAGCCGTTCATCGACCTATGCGTGTTCAACTACCAATTATATCGGTCGTTGGGCCCACTGGCCCTGACTGGTCTGACGAGCAACTACTTCCTGACCGCGAGCATCCTGCGGCGCCTCTCACCCCCCTTCGGCAAGGTTAAGGCCGTCGAGGGTAAGAAGGAGGGAGACTTCAGGAGCCTCCATGCCCGGTTGATCGCCAACGCCGAGGAGATTGCCTTCTATGGCGGCGCCGACATGGAGAAGCAGTTCCTCAACAAGGAGTTCAAGTCGTTGAAGAATTTCATGGAGGGCATTTACATGCTCAAGATCCGATACAACATCCTGGAGGACTTCATCCTGAAGTACAGCTGGAGCGCCTACGGATACCTGCTGTCGTCGCTTCCGGTCTTCCTCCCTGCCTGGGGCGGTCTCGGCGGCGCCATGGAGCTTGCCAGTGGTGCCGACAAGGGCGGGAAGGAGCGCGGCCGCATGAAGGAGTTTATCACTAATAAGCGCCTGATGCTGTCGCTTGCCGACGCGGGCGGTCGGATGATGTATTCCATCAAGGACCTTTCTGAGTTGGCTGGCTACACCAGCCGCGTCTATACGCTCATCTCTACGCTCCACAGGGTACACGCCAACGCGTACAACCTCCGCGGTGGCGACAGCGAACTCTACTCCCTTTCAGACGTGCAAGGTACCATTCAGAAGGGCTTCGACGGAGTTAGGTTCGAGCAGGTCCCCATTGTGGCGCCGGGTCTCTGGCCGCAGGGCGGAGACGAGCTCATTGAGTCGTTGTCCATGGTGGTGCGTCGTGGTGAGCATCTCCTGGTAAGTCTAAGTCTTTAACACTCACAACACTCTTGTGGCACAGGTCGTTTCTAACATGGCGTAGATCTCTGGCCCCAACGGTGTTGGAAAGTCTGCCATCGCGCGCGTCCTCGCCGGCCTCTGGCCCGTCTACCGCGGCCTCGTCAGCCGGCCCAAGTCCAACGGTCAGGATGGCATCATGTTCCTCCCGCAGCGACCCTACCTCAGCGTCGGCACCCTACGTGACCAGGTCATCTACCCTGACGGCGACCGTGACATGCGCTCTAAGGGCAAGTCCGAGAGCGACCTCAAGCGTGTTCTTGACGAGGCCCGCCTTGGGTATCTGCCCGACCGTGAGGGCGGGTGGGACACGCGGAAGGAGTGGAAGGATGTGCTTAGCGGTGGCGAGAAGCAGCGGATGGGCTTTGCGAGACTGCTCTACCATGAGCCGCAGTATGCCATCATCGATGAGGGGACCAGCGCGGTCTCCAGCGATGTGGAGGGCCTCCTTTACGAGACTTGCAAGGAGAAGGGAATCAGTACGTGGCCCCTCTCACCGTATACATCCAGCCCCAAACCCCCTTCAATTTACCCCCGACACGGCACTAACGTTCTACCAGCCCTCATCACAATCTCCACTCGCGCCTCCCTGAAGAAGTACCACACCTTCAACCTCCTCGTCGGCACAGGCGACGGCACCGACGAGTGGCAGTTCGAGCGCATCGGCACCGAGCGCGAGAAGATGCAGGCGGAGCGCGAGCGCGCGGAGATCCGCGATCGCCTCTCAAAGGTGGACGAGTGGAAGCTGAGGCGCGACGAGGTGGAGGCCGAGCTGGCGAAGGTGTGGGTTGACGGCGGGGACTTGCTCGACGCGCCCGAGTACGTCGGGGTGGAGGAGGAAGAGGAGATCGGAGTTGAAGAGGATGGGATTAGCACTCGGGATTCGGTAGACGACTCCGTGGACGAGAGGTTCGAGGAGTCGGTTGAGGAGCTGGGGGAGTCGGCGATGAATCTGTAAGACTGTAGATTTCCTGATTGTGGGACGGGCCTGTTTGTATAAACGGAGCATAGCGTACAATAAGAACTCACCATTAGCCCTGTTACTGTGGTATCCGTTACCTTTATTAGCTCCAGGGGAGGGGGGTTTCTTGCGGTTGTGGTGCCCGTTTATGTAGCCCACGCCAAGAGAGTTAATAACTGTATAGAGTTAGCCGAGATACCTACAAAAGCATGGAGGAAGTTACGAAATGTGTATGGCGCAAGCGCCACCGCAAGCAGCTCGTCGGCACCGTCAGTCCATAAGACACCTGCTTCCTATCTCACTAGAGTGGAACGCTCGTCTGACGTTCCAAGCTCCCCAAGTCCCCAATTTCAGCCTGCCGTCCCTCGGGGGCGACTGCCCCTCGCATATTAGCATCAATGCATCCATCTCACAAAGGGGCCCAAGAGAGGGGATGATGAAAGTGCCTCGAAGGCCATATTCCTCCGGGAAGAATGCACGGAAAGCCTCGCCGGTGATCAATACCCCATCCGGCCTCCTCCGGTCGTGCCCGCCCGGCATTCACCTCCCGCGACACGGGATAAGTGGGACACGGCTCGGTGAAAACACCACACCTTGCGTCGGACACCGATCTCGGGACGGGGTATAATACGGAATGGCTGTGGATGATCAGCAGGAGGGGCGGGCCAACTGCCGGTCCCCTCCGCCCGGCGCCCAACCGCCGACCGAGCAACCACCCGAAAGAGTATATCGACCGTGGGTTATAGGCCGGCGAGTTAGTTTACGGTGCGGGGCTCAACCTCCATGCCGAATAGGCACAACGCCGTCTTCAGCTCTCACGTCGGTGAGCAACGCCGTCCGCAGATACCCTCGCACCGCCGGCAAGAAGCGAACGGGCATGATCCGCGAGACCAGGATACCCCCGGCACAAACTGCACATCTCTGGAGGCTCACCCCGTGATCGACTTGTCCGTGTTGGGCGGTCAGGAGCCGCGGCCCGATATTCCCGACCCTCCCTCCGTCCCGCTCAGCATGCGCGAGGAGCTGGCCGCAGGTTGGACAAACCGAAACAGAGGAACGTGCAAAGCCCACGGGGAATAACGTCATGGAACGGGGAGCGAGAAGCCACCGGCTCCGCCTTGTTGAGAGCCCCGGGCGAGCGGGTTCTTGCGAGGAAGATATCATCGGCGCGGCACTCAATACGCTTGCCGCAAGTGCATTAGTGTCCCGTGTGAGGGGGCGTGGCGCGGCCGGACACCAGCGGCTGGAGGGTTGGGGTCGTACGCAGACAGGCCCGTCCGCAGGCCCTATCTCAACGTCGGCTGCTCCCGCAATGAGCTCTTGTCCCAAGCATAGGTTGGCGTGAGGACATGCAGATAGAATACCGGTTGCGCCAATGAGCTGACCGGTTGGCAGCTGCCCTTGACAGCGAATGAGGCTCCTGTTATTCGTCGGACGTGTAAGCCGACGACGGAAAACGGACGCCTTGTCCATTGACGTTGCATGTCCGCCTCGATTTGGGCTCCATAAAAAAGAGAGAGAAAAATCGCCCTTACGAATTAGCCGTATCCCCTAACATATAGGCTAAATCATTGGCGCCTGGGCGGAGCCCCAGCTTGCCCTTACTGGCTCTCCTTTCCTTCTTCTCATTTTTGTCTCCCCCCACGAGACCCGGCGACGGGTGATATCTCTCGCCCGCGGTAAACCCGAGACTGTGCTCAAGCACTATTGGTCCATCCGCCCGACCCCCCCTCTCAAGTACAGTATGGTCGAGAGTCCGGTTCGCTCTGGGCCTTTAGTAGCGCGCCAGTCGGCTCCGGAAGTGGTCAAGCCTCGCGGGTGAAAGCGACCCTTGCGTCTTCGGGCCTTTTCTGGAAGATTGTCGCGGCGTCTATCAAGCCTTGCCCTTTAACCACGCCACATATGTGAGATCCGAGGTACATTGATGCATACAATGTAGCCAGCGCGTCGCATGTATAGTAGCTTCACACGAAACAAGTCTGGCCCAGTCCTCTTGCAATGCGGACCTGGCCGAGAACTGTGTGTTATTGGGCGAGAATGACGGCGGCGGAACAGAGCCTTGCCCAGCTTGGCCGGCTACCCGAGGAACGGAACGGAAGGGTGGGGTTGAGTCCATCCCCTCTTGTGCCTGGATTGATTGTTTAGCGCACTGGAGCTCCACGCTTCCCTGCGAGTTAGCGGGCGTGGGCATAATCTCTCTCCAAATTACCCATGCCAATGAGCTTGCCCGTATTCGAGTAAACGGGGCTGCTTCTGCTGATATGCGAGGGGAAATGGAGCAATGGAAGAAGCCGGTCGAGTCTTGCTAGATAGAGAAACATGAGCCCCGCTCCAAAGTTGCCAGTATTCCATTGTAAGGCCAATTGTTCTCCGTTTAGTTCATTTGTGCCTCACCACGGGATTCAACGTACCTTGATCAACATTGCCGCCGACGGCACCACATGTCGACAGGCGGGAATGTTAGCCAGAAACCACTCGGCAATATTGGATCAATTCCATATCGCACACCGGCCAGGTAACGGCCCCGTCCCTGACCCCGCCGGCAAGCGAGGAGAGGGGACGATGGAATCAATCCTAGACTTGCGCCCAGCAAGTTTAACAGCGAGCGGCCCCGCCGACCGGAGACTGCGTATCTGACAAGGCGCGCAATATTACCCGGGTCGCAGCTCGCCGCAGCAGCTGCGTAATTGGATCAATCCAGCCATGCAGGGTAGCTGGCCTCAACCGGGCTGCGGGCGTCGTAGCGCATTGAAAGCGGGAAGGGCATGCGCGTTTCGCGCACAGGGCATTGCATGCGCGACTTCTAGGCCGGTTCGACGGTGTGCTTCTCAAGGTGAGTCCTTCCATGATTCGAGAAGGCTTGGGCTTTTGGAGGACTAGCATTCTAGTCGTTTTGGGTGCTTGGTTTTTGTGGTGTGGCAGGTCGAGTGGAGACGCAACTCCGGGACTCAGAGGGTCGGCCGTCCCTGCCTCCGTCAATCCCGTTGCTCCTTCCCCACCATCCCCGGCCTACCTGCATCATGTACGTATTGGAAGCTCGGACCCGGGAGGGGTGTGGCTCGCACTCAGGCAGGAGCAGGTTGCCACGGCCGGAAAAAAGAGCAGGAGCACGGCGGACGGAAAGGATGCCTTACCCCCCCCCCTTCCCCAAACACCTAGCTTGAGGTTTATCCTATAAATACTTATGAAACCCCGTCTCCCCCAAGCCTTCCTTCCTTGCCCCCCCATGTCCATGTCTTCCTTCCGTCATATCTGCCTCCGGAATTCTTATACCCAGCGACCTAGCCTGTCAAAACTTGGTGCACCACTCTGCCAGCGTTCGCAACCGACATCGTCACGATTTCTCTATCCGAATCGTCCTGCACATATCCGCCCGCGCCATACACTACAAGCAAATCTACGACTCAAGATGGCCGTTCCCAACATTAAGCTCAACAGTGGCGATGACATGCCCCAGGTGGGCTTCGGTCTCTGGAAGGTCGACGGCCCCGTCGCCGCAGACACAGTCTACAATGCCATCAAGGCTGGCTACCGCCTCTTTGACGGCGCTTGTGGTAAGCAGCCAACCGCCACCCTTTTGTTTGTCTTCTTAGCCTGTTCCTCCTTGAATCCGGCGAGAAGCGCCGTTGGTCCATCCCAGGATGTAGGAGGTACTTTGGTGTTTGTCGAGGTCGCCTCTCTCTCCTCCGATGCGGGGCGTGGCCTAGACGCCTGCACAAGTATTGTGCAGTTGGGATACTCGGCGACGCGGAAACCCACTTCTCGGAGCTTTGCGAAGCGTCGCAAGGCAAATTTGCTTTGCGACGGCTAAGTTCGCAAAGTTTTCCACGTGGACAGAAAAAGAGGCACGAGCTATGAGGGCGCGCAAAACAGGCTGAAGGGACAAAAACCGGGGCCGGCGTTCCTGCGCCGGAGTACCCCTCTATTTACCCCGCCATGCCCCACGCGCCAAATCAGCCTGCTCCAATAGCTTCAATCGGCCCTTCTCTTCTGGGAAATGGGCCACCGGGGCCGGCTCAGCGCTTTTATCGACCAGCCCCTGGGGTGGTCGTGGTGTTAGTGGATGCTGCAAGTGCAGGGCAGCAACGAGATGGGCGCCGCCGCCGCGCTTCGCCAGCGACCTCCAGGGACTCCGTCTTTTCTCCTCATCGCGGCCGCCGTGGGCGGGATCCATCGGGATTCGTCATGTAAAGCATGAACGTGTGGGCACCAGTTTCTCTAACTTTACTGCAGACTACGGCAACGAGGTCGAGTGCGGCCAGGGCGTCGCGCGCGCCATCGAGGAGGGTCTCGTGAAGCGGGAAGAGCTCTTCATCGTGTCGAAGCTGTGGAACTCGTTCCACGATGGCGACCGCGTGGAGCCCATCGTCAGGAAGCAGCTTGCCGACTGGGGCATCGACTACTTCGACCTCTACATGATCCACTTCCCCGTGGCCACCGAATATGTCGACCCCAGCGTTCGCTACCCTCCCGGCTGGCACTTCGATGGCCAGTCCAAGGTCATCCGCTCCAAGGCCTCCATCCAGGAGACCTGGACCGCCTTCGAGGGCCTTGTCGCGAAGGGCCTCGCCAAGAACATCGGCGTCTGCAACTTCCAGGCCCAGCTCCTCTACGACCTCCTCCGCTACGCCAAGATCCCCCCGGCCACCCTTCAGGTCGAGCACCACCCCTACCTTGTCCAGCC
This sequence comes from Sordariomycetes sp. S4602, assembly GCA_023628835.1. NCBI lineage: Eukaryota > Fungi > Ascomycota > Sordariomycetes > Sordariomycetes sp. S4602. Next base: position 431,244 of record JAMAJV010000010.1, read on the forward strand.
CGAGCTTGTCAAGCTCACCCAGGCCGAGGGGATCGCCTTCACGGCCTACTCGTCCCTCGGCTCCACCAGCTTCGATGAGTTCAACTTCAAGCGGGCCGAAGGCCTTACACCTCTCCTCCAGCACCCCACGATCGCCTCCATTGCTGAGAAGCACGGCAAGACGCCTGCCAAGGTTCTTCTCCGATGGGCGACGCAACGCGGCCTCGCTGTCATTCCCAAGACCACCCGCCCTGCCATAATGGCCGATAACCTCGACTGTGTCGCCTTCGACCTCACCGACGAGGAGATCGAGTCCATCTCTGGGCTTGACAAGGGCCTCCGCTTTAACCAACCCCCCAACGTAAGCAAACAGATTTCCCATACGCCCGGTTCCTCTTGATGCTGGGCTTGACTTTCGCTTTTACCTTCCGATACGGTTGATATAAGAGTTGTTACTAACATTCGGCCCTAGTACTTCCCTACCGAGCTGCTCTGGATCTTCGGGTAAAGGATAATACTAGCCAGATATTTCTCACGCCCCTGTATTTGATGACCCAATAAACGCCTTGATATCTCCGGGTAGACCCCTGAGGCACTTCAAAACTTTTCGCTGCGCAAGATTGGAACGTGAACGAACTGGGTCATCGGAACCCCCTAGCCGTCTTGTATTCCTAGAGCATATCATGTGTAAAAGCGCAAACTCCCTTGCGCCTGTGGTGCTCTTTGCACGCCACTACCCGAATGACGATTTTCCGTTCATAAATACATTGTTCTCATAAAGATAGCCGTAAAATAACACCTCATGGGCGCCAGGGGAAAACGGAGCCCGAGATTTGCTAGGGCCACTCGATCAGGAGCCATGGTGACGCCGAGGCCCGTGTTACGGAAGGAGATAGGAAGACGAGAAGATCGAACATGCCATGCGCACGGTCCATTACACCTTGACGAAGGCTGGGCCGAGAGGTTAGTAGTGAGGAAGCACAGGCGGCAGCAGAGAACAAGCCCGTCGGTAAAGGGGGTGGGGGGAGTGTAACGGGGAGCCACGTACTAGCATCGATCTGAGAAAGCTGGGGCAGAGCCAATCTGACTTTATTCCTGTATAGTGCTGGCCCGCGAGTCTGAAGGGGCGTCCCCTCGAAGTACACCGTTGTCAGCCCCTTCTTGTCCTTCAACACTTTCTCGACCTCGGCGAAGTCCGAGAGGAGGTTATAGCTGGCCCAGATCTCCTCGAGGTCCGCCAGGGGCTCGAGCCCGCTAAGGCTCGTGACCTTGTTGTTCGAGATCTCGAGGATGCGAAGCTTGGTGTTGTTCTCGAGACCGCTTAGTGTCTCGAGGGCGTTGTCGGAGATGTAGAGCTCCTCGAGCTGGGACACGTCGGCAAGGGGCGAGAGGTCGCGGATGCGGTTGGCTTGGATGGAGAGGAGGCGGAGCTTGGGGAGGGAGGCCAGGCCGGTCAGGTCCGTTATTTTGTTCTTGGCTAGCCAGAGCTCCTCGAGGTTCTCGAGCGGATCGAGGTTCTGTATCTCGCGGATGCGGTTGGACCCCAGCTCCAGCGAGGTCAGGTTGCGCAGGCCGTCGAGACACTCTATGCGCGAGATCTTGTTCGAGACGAGGAACAGCTCGCGGAGCTCGGAAAGGTGGTCGACGTTCTTGATGTGGCGAATCTTGTTGAAGCTAAGGTCGAGGGAGGTGAGGTTCGTGAGGTCGTCGAGGCCGCGGATGCGGGTGATGAGGTTGTCGTAGAGGTCGAGGTCCGTGAGGGTCGCGGCGAGGCAGTCGAGGCCCTCGATGGTCTGGATGGAGTTCTGGCGGAAGCAGAGGCGGGCGACGTGCTTGAAGCGGTCGAGGCGGAGGGCGGAGATGGAGGCGACGCGGGACTGGGTGACTATTATCTCGTCCGTGTCGAGGGGTTCACCATCGAGAAGGTCTGTGGGGAGGGGCTGTCAGTTCGGTCCACGAGGCCAGAAGCCCCCGGCGGGCTTAGAGCTGTATCCGAAGGGGGGGGTTAAGTAAACAAACCCTCATCGGCAGAGATCTCTTGGCCCTGGAGCACGTTTTCCTCGTCCGAGTACTCGGGGTCCGACAAGGCGTCCGCGTTCGCCAAGGTCGCGCGGTCCAGGCGTAGCTTGCCGTCCCACCCCTTGTCATTCTTCAGCCCCTGGCCATCTTCGGCATCATGATTGTGGTGTTGCACCTCCTCGGGTTCCTCGAGCTTGATGTGCGAAACGGACTCCTTGCGCTCGGGTTGCTTGACGTCAGGAGTGGCGTCCTCGGGTTCCGCGAGCCGCACGTGGTGCGGGCCCGGTTCTGTTGGTTGCTCCGGAGGGGAAGCCATCGCGGGCGGGGGTATGAGAGCTGAGGTAGAGCAGCGTGGAAGGGAGCGTATGATGTAAGTTGCGCGATCGTTGGTTAGGCGGCCGATGGTCGTATGGGTGTGTGGGACGAGAGAATGAGCGTTGAAGAGTTCGATTGCGATACTCCAACGTCAGGGTCCCGAGTACCCCGCTATTATGGACGCCATCTGCCTGGCGAGGTACCTTAGACTGGCGGCACCCATTGTTCAGGTCCACAAGTATCGCCTCAATGGGCCGTTCTTCCCGTTGCAGTTGGGCCGCCATATTTTGGGTTGTACTTGACCGCGTATTGTAATGCTAACCTGAGCTAATTGGACTAGCCACGAGGGGATTCTTGGAACAAAGTTCCAGTCTTGACCTAGCTTTCGCTCTTGAATAGCTACCGGTGGATTTATGGTGAGGAGCGAATCTTTTCTTTGAGCGGCCCACTTTCTGCGGCGCAGAACCGGATTCGGTAATCATTACTTCTGTACATGCAGGATGTAGCAAGAGCTACTCGGTACATGGAGGCAGCATGTCAGATTCCACCTCTGCCACCTTCACATGCCACGACTGCCGCAAACTTATTGAAGCTTCAACGTCACCACTGGGCCAGGGAGCCAGGGGTCGTGTGTCGGAAAAGACATTGGATTTTCCTCGGTCTTATCCGCTGACTGTCGTTTAAAGCTCTGAAGTGCAATGGCCCGGGCACCATGGCAGCGAGATCCCTTACCTCCCTCCGACTGACACGCATCGCGGCCGCGCGCCGGGTCCCGTGCCGTCGGCGGCCGGGGTATGCGCAGGTCCGGCGGCTGCACCTTAACCCCATACTCACCCCGCCGCTGCTGTTCTGTGGTCTCCTGGCTGCCCTTTGGACCTGGAAGTGTGCCATGCTGGTCGTCTTCCAGAACAAGATCATCTACACGCCGGGCCTCCCACCGAACGCCCGCCGGGAGACGATAGCCGCCTATGAGTCCCAATGCTACGGGATCCAGTGGCGAGAGGAGAGGATACGCGCTGTTGACAACACGAATCTAGCCCTCTGCGTAGCCGAGGTGCGCGCGGGCGACGCTGGGGGAAAGCCACAAGCGCCGACAGCGGCTCGCCGCATCCCGGTATATATCCTATACTTCCAGGGTTAGACATCACCATCCGCCTCTGGACATGTCGCAAACACTCATACTTTCGATAGGCAACGCATCATCACTCCCACCGCGACTCCCCGACCTATCCGCCGTCCTTGGAACTCTACGAGATCGGGACAAATCCGCCGAGTATACATATACGATGGTGTGCTTGAGTTACCGTGGATACTGGACTTCTAGAGGGCGGCCCTCGGAGCGAGGCATCAACAAAGATGCGGATGCTGCTCTCCGCTGGATCGCCGACAGGTCCCGGCGGGAATCAGAGCACTCTGGCAAGCCTCCCGTCGTCATATTCTGGGGCCAGAGCGTGGGAACGGGCTTCGCTACGAACCTTGCCGTGTCGCCCAACTTTCCAAAGTCGCTGCGCCTTGACTCCCTGATCCTGGAGACCCCGTTCCTGTCGATGAAGGAGATGCTAGCGGCGGTGTATCCGGGCAAGTGGGTGCCTTATAGGTACCTGTGGCCGTTCCTGCGGAACCACTTGAATAATTGGGGCAACATGGGTATCCTAGCAGCACAGAGCAAGGCTGCGAGAGTGACGCCGCCAAGGATATTCATCCTGGAAGCTGGGAGAGACGAGTTGGTCCCGCCTGACCACTCAGAGGGGATCATCCAGCGGTGCGAGGAAGTCGGGCTGCCGGTTGAGAAAGCCGTTGTCCCCTCCGCGTATCATAACGAAGCGATAATCCGGGCAGCGGGGAAGAATGCGGTGGTGCGGGCTATCGAGACGGACGCAGCCGAGGCAGCTGCGCGGCGAAGCGGGAGAGAATCCGAGTGAACCCGGAGCGTGCTGGGCGTTGGGGGAATGCCCCCCGATTGCAGGGAACCAGGGAGTTGGATCATTATGGATCCCAAGAGCAGGGGTTAAAGTGCGTGCAGGGCCATGGGGCATTTGTGACAAGGAATAAGCAATTCTGCACTTGCATCGGCTAATTCAAACGGATTCTGTACGCGGATGAAGGCATGGCGAAGTGGATTACTCGCTGTTTGTCCCTCGGCTTCTGTACCTGTATCCTTCGTCCAACAGGCGTGTAACCCGAAGCTGTAGAGTGGACTGATCTGAATGCATTGACGAGTACAAAGGTTCCAGAGCACCGATGTCGCCGCAGGTTGGATAAAAACATCGAAGGTCGCGAACCAGTCTAAGGCCAACTTTGGGGAGGCAGCGGCCCTTTTGCGCAAGGCCGCAATGAGTCTTACTCGGTACCCGGTAAGTGGACGTGCGTTCCAATTAAAATCCCTGACTCGGGGTGACGGCTTGGACCTCCACTCCGAGGCCCAGGATCTCGATTCCTTCGGGTGAGTGGGACAGAGCTGGTCCATCTGGTGGAGTGAAGTTCTGTCAAGGTCCTTCGACCGAGGAGGGGCAGATGGGCCGCGGAGGAGCTCGAGGTGGCCTTTTGTAGGGCCCATTGGCTTGCTTCGGATAGTACAATTCCATTTTTGAGAAGAGCACGGTTGTTCTCGATCCTTTGGGTGGTGTTATGATGCGATGACGAGGCGAACGCTATCGGCCGTTCACTGGACGAGGTGCTGAAGCTCCTGTGCAAGTGCATACGTAGTAGTAAGCTATGTGCTCTGCTTCCGTGGCCTCGCTCTGTTATCGGCGCTAGCGCCATGTACCTCCGTACTGGTGGGATGAAAGCTGGTCCACCGCCCCAGGCACAGCGCAGACGACACAGGACACCCGGCCAGCCTTGCACTTTTCATTGGCTCACTTCTCCCGCCCAAGGGTGTGTGAGTCGGACTTGGCCCAGCCTGTCGCACCCTCCTCCGCCATCATTCCGTTTCTGGCAGTTTGTATCCCGACACCTTCGTCTCCCATTCCCTGTTTGTCCCCTCAACCCCTTGCTTCGGCCCCCCCAAAACTGCGCACACCCTCCCAAAATCCCCCAGCCGAGCCACAGTCCATTCCAGGCCGGGATCCCTGTCGCATCCCCTGCGCTGGCCCCGCCGTTTGTGCCCGCGACATGGAGCCCCAGCGCAGCACAGTCCCGCCCAAATTTCCAAGGGGGCCCCACTTAGAAGTCAGCTGATACCGCGAATGGCTGGCGTCAGTGGTACAAGCACTCTACGCGGCTGGAGACGTGTCGGGATGAGAACATCACGGAATGCACAGCCCGCACCTGAACCTGCCGTTTCTCGGTAGAAGAAGCACCAATGTCACCCCCTAAAACCCCCGCTTCCAGCATGGGCCACCGTAATTCACATCCCCTTTTTGGACCTTTTATTTTTTTTGCAAGGGAGTGAGGCCGAGATTTCTTTTCGGTATCGGCTACGCCATGTACTATTGTTGCCTTGGGCGAGTATATAGAGGAGCCGTTCCCTCCGCCCACCTACGACTCAGAACCTCCTTTTCCTCCCCATCCGGACCAGACACGAAAGCCTGGAAGCCTGGAAGGTAAGGTAAAATCGCGACAAGAACGGAATTTCTCGCAAGACCCGTCGTTATCCCGTCTTTCAGCGATCACCGGAAGCCTGGATTTTTGCTTCAAATCCATTTAAATAGTCGCAATCGCCTCTTTCCCCCCTTTTCATCCTTTTCATCTTGACTTCAATTCCAATCGGGATTTCCATCACCCTTCCGCGCCTCCAGCGAAGAAGCCATCATTTTCGCCCACGATTTGACGACTTTGTACGATTAAAGTGAAGATACGCCACCATGTTCAGCTCACGACGCCGAGATTCCCATTCCACCACCAAGAGCTTCTCCAAGGGCTACAAGGTGAACAAGTCGAGCTCGTCTTTCAACAAGGAGGCGGGTGTTTCCAAGCGGAGGCACGACTCGCGGCGGAGGCCCACGACTGCCTCGACCCTCACGACTAACGACCCCGACACGCCCATCACGAAGTGAGTTCCCACTCCCATTTCGTCCAAAAGCCCTCACTACTCTCATCTACTAACACCGAGTCCCCTCCTAGCAATCCCTCATCCGCGATCGTCACGCTCGTCGTCGGCAATGAACACCGCCTCTTCGCCGCCCACGAGGACGTCCTCTCCCTCTCGCCCTTCTTTCAGGCGGCCCTGAACCAGAATTTCGTTGAGGGAAACACAAAGCGCATCGCTCTTCCCGACGAGGAACCCGAGATCTTCTCGTCCGTTCTGGAGTTCATGTATAAGGGCGACTACTACCCGCGCCTCGTCCACAGCAAGCGGCGCAACTCGTGGGAACTGGAGCCCGCCGATGCGGAACGCCCCATCGAGTCGACGGTGTACCACCACAGCGTGGACGGAGAGTTGTTGAAGGATACCGTTATCTACTGCGCTGGGGAGAAGTACGGACTCGAGGAGTTGAAGAAGGTGTCGCTGCGGAAGCAGGGACTTCGTAAGTTTTATAGACTACCCTATTAGTACTTCCCGTGTCGGACGAGTTCCTGACCAGCGCGCGCTTTCTCAGAGTCTGGAATCCAATGCAGCACGATCCTTGCCTCGGCTCGCTACGCCTACGCCCACACCCCCGACTCGGACTCGAAGCTGCGTGCCCACTACCTCGCGCTCATCATCCGAAGCCGCAATACTTTCAAGCGCAGCGGAACGATGCAGCTCGAGATGTGGAACGGAGGCACACCGCTCTTCTTTGACCTTTTCGTTGCACTTTGCAACCATGTCGATGACATCTCGGCCTCGTAAGTCTATTCCATCTTTACCGAGTTTCATATTACAATTTTCACCCTTCTAACGTGAACCATACACAGATCTACTCCTCGCAGCAACCGACACTTCTAGTATCCTCTTCATCTTATTTCTCGTCTCGCCTCACTTACACGACATACACACACACCTCATCCTGATAATGATCTTACGCTCTTCCCTTCTCAATCTCCATTTACCTTGGTCACTTTCCATTCCTATCTTGCGTCATCTTCACTTCGGATACATAGAGGGCTTTCTTTCGGATTCATGAGGTTTGCGGAAACCAGAAAGAAAAAAAACAGAGAGCAGCAAGACTGGAGCGTTTTGGGCGTTTTCTCTTTCTTTGTTTCTGTTTAGTCCGTTTGGCACATTTGTCTGGCTATTGCGTTTTTGGCGTCTATTCTCTTACTTCTGATTCCCCGGGATGGTCTGTTTTGGCGGTTCTGTTTTCCTTCTCTGGCGGTCTCCAATGCCTTGTATCATTACGTCTTTTGGTCGGCCATTTCGAGAAAACGGGCCCAAGTTGGGATGGAAGGATTGTTTCCTACGGATCTGTTTACCGTTGTTTCTATCGCGGAGAGATAAAAACGAGATTGGAACATTGAAATGCTCGGGAAGGGCTTGAGGCTCATGTCCCCGAGGCGCTCGGAAGCAGGATGGCGGTGGTTGTGTTCTTGTATTATTACCATTCTTGACGCTCTTTGGGATGGAAATTGGTGGATAGGTTTTAGACAGCGCGCATAATGAATGAGAGATATCATCACCTCGACAAATTTGATATAGTAGTGTTTCGTGCCATGCCTCGCACTTGTGTGCATCCCGAGTATGACGGGCAACTGTGTCATGGACATCGTAGTTCAGTCACCCCAGTTTCCGTACTGGATCCCCAATGTATGGGTTAAACCATCTCCGCCGCTTCCCGTGGCCCAGCCCGAGCGCGGTACATGTATTCAAATGCCGACCTTGCCGTGACTCACGAATCCGCCTGTTTCGCAACAGTGGGAACCGACATCCTTCAGCCCTCCCTGGATATCACCATCTTATTTAACCCCTTTCGGACGAAGTGCTTGCAGAAGAACCAAAGTGTTGGGTGGGTGCGGTGGAGACGACATGGAGCCGAAACTGGGGGTGCGATGTGCTGAGAAAGAAAACAGGATGTGCACGGGTACGTGTAAGTACCTCGCGGCAAGGGAATTGAGCGGCGTCAAACATGGAATAGAAAGTCATTTTGGGAATCCCCGAACATGGTCGCCGAGGACCTTTCTCGCCAAGGGATTGTCCCTGCATGCCCTGATGTTTGGAACTTGTCCATGTCCCTGCCCGCTATGAAAGGAAAACAATACTGCACAAATGCTTGTGGCACTTCCACTCCCGTCAATAAACGACTGTCCCGAGAGAGGGGCGTGTCGATACGGATACGCCCCCTCCACGGTAACGCTCGATCTCATACCCCCGTCCCCGGAAACGCGCCGGTTTTCGAAAGGACTACCATCCCACGCTCCCTCGCGATGTACCCTTTCATGAGACTCTGGCGTTCCACTCCGTTAGTGACTCATTCCTTATTAACACGGGATGCAAGGTTTGACAGGGATCTGATTCGCGGGTGTCCACGAGGCACGATGTTGCCTATCAGCCTCAGGCAGCAACGCCGCGCTCTCGGCGCAATGACACGGGCCTTTGGTGACGGCCACTCATTTACGAGGCTGGCGGCGGCCACGCGGAAGCAACGGGGAGTCATCTGCACCGGATGCCTTGTGGGTTGGAAGCGGGGATAGACGCCTTGACGAAAACGCGGTCCGACGTACCTTGTAAATCATGTTCGCCAAGAAACACTCCACCTCGTCCGTATCGATCCGGTCTCCGTCGCTCTTGAGGTTAATAGCCGCCTGGAACTCCGCGATCGGAATTCGAGTGCGTCGGAGAGGCGCCGCACCCTCTTTCGGCTCCTCGAAGCCGCCCGCAATGAAAACCTTCCGGAAGAGGTTCCGCATGGCAATGTCCCGGCTGCGTTCCAGCGCGAGGTAGATCCTCTTCTTCACGAACACATCCTCGCCTTCCTGCAGCGCGACGTCAAATTCGTGTAGGTCGCCTCGTCGGATGCACTGTGCCAGAAGGAGGAACATCTCTCGTAGTCTGGGGTATGGCTCCAGGAGAGCCTTGGTGGGGAGTTTGTGGGAGGTAAGGAGACGGCATGGGACGAGATACGTCAAGATGTGCCTGTACTAGGTTAGCTTTTCATACTTGCGGATGGAGCGGGCGTGTGATATCGTGACGACGCACTCTTTGTTCCTCATAGCGCCCTTGTGACAGAGCAGCCAGGCCGCTGTAAGTTGCCCATCGGCCTTGTCCCAATGTTAGATTAGATAGATGACTGGCGAGGCAAATAATATTTCCCCTACCTCTTCATAGTTCTCCTCTAGGAAGGCAAGAACCCCAGCGTAGTACTTGAACGTCACCTGCTGGGCTGTCGGGAAACTCTCCAGGGGTGGCATGTCCCCTTGGTAGGCTGAGAGCGCCTTGAGAATGGTCCTCGAGAGACTGACGGAATTGAGCTTGAAGTAAGTCTTGAATAGGAGATTGATGATGAAGTAGATGCCCCATTTCCTCGACTCCTCAAGGGGCGCCCTAAGCAAGAAAGCCATGTTAGCCTTTGCATCCTCTGTTTCTCCCGTAGTGACCCTGTGTCTCACCTATCACTCAAACAGAGAGTAAAGATTCGCTTCAGCACCTGCTCGGAATCTCGAAGCTGCGCACTCTGGTCCATTTCCGGATCAAGGTCATCGGCAAGAGAGAGATCTTTGTTCGTCGTTGGATTCTTCGCCTTCTCCTCGTCTGATTTGATAGCGTACAGATACAGGTGCTTGCCCATGACGTAGAGGCACGGGAGGGTCCATGCCTCAAAGCTGTGGTTCGTATAGCCCCTGACTACGAAGGACGTGAGTTCCTTCCACACCTCGTAGATCTTCGACCACGATGGAACCTATCCTGGTCAGCCACACGGTTCGGTTTTCCACCTGCGGTTTGAGGGTTGGCTATCTACCTTCCCACTATCGACGGGCTCGGTCATGGGAACTATCTCGGACAGGGCTTTCCAATACGCCGTGAGAATGTCCACCCACCCGGCAAACTCGTCGTCAGGCAAGTTCTTGAGGTAGGAAGACTTTCTCATGGCCTTGGACACATCCTTCTTTACTGACGCCGCATTGGTGCTCTTCCATATCGACTGCAAGCGGCCTGGCTTATGCGGGGGCGAGATTGGAAGGAAAGTCTGTGCAACCTGGTAGCCATTGCCGGTTGAGTGCGCCTCGGCAAGCTCATTTGCGAGCTCGTCCATGGCCCCCGATTGCGATGGTGGCTGGTGATGATGGGCTGAGAATGAAGATTCGGCTGACGACTGTCAGTTTTCGGGGTGTGGGACTGGCACGTCTCTAATATATCAAGCTTGTCTCTGGGGTGAACAAGAGCCCGAGAACTCCTTCCCAAAGGGAGCAGCTGTCGAGATGCGTTCCAGCTCTGCCCCACCAAGAGACGGCCCCACCACTCACTAATCTACAGTGTTTATCCACAGTCTTAACATCCATCAATACGTTGCAAATCTGGCAAATGGAAGCGTGGTACGCCACGACCCACAGCCACATCACTAGTGGTCGGGAGTGGCTGAAATTCTTAGGGCTCACGCAGAAAAATATTCCACACTCCTGCTTTCTGCCAACCTTGTTGTGCGCATCCGCTTCTCGACATTTCCACCACCACCAAAGCCTCGACAATCGACCACTCGTCCAACTGACACAGTAAGTTCTTCCTTCCTCAACAACATAGTCGTTTACTCTGAGCGTTGTTCTAACGGATCTTCAAAGATGGGTAAGAATTCCTCTCCCCTACTCCCTGCGAAATGCGAAATATCCTGCCCCAAGCGAGCCACCTCGACCGATGCACCCGTCCCGCGAACTCGTCAACAGAGCGCCAATGCACCCTGGGGAGGACGCATATTCAACTTCGACTGCCACGAATGAGCCAGTTTCCTACCCCGCAAGATTCTGATTTCCCTGCGTTTGGGTGATCGAATGGAGGGGCCAGGTGCTCTATCGCCAAAATTTCTGCGCCCTCCGCGCGGGGTGCAGTGGCTACGCTCGCCGTTAGACGACTCGCGAAACACGCTTTCGACGTCCGCCCTGGCTTTTTACGCTGGGGGAAACAACGAGACGGACGGCAGCCGGACGGAACTTGAGCTAACGGGTATCCAGGTCGTCTTCAGGAGTACGAGGTGATCGGGCGTCATCTGCCCACCGAGGCGCAGCCCACTCCCGCCCTTTACCGCATGACCATCTTCGCGCCGAACACCACTGTCGCGAAGTCTCGGTACTGGTACTTCCTCCGTGGTCTCAAGAAGGTCAAGAAGGCCACGGGTGAGATTGTTTCCGTCAAGGAGGTACGTGGTTCCACCCCCTGTGGGCTTCCTGGGGGAAGCTCGGGGAGAAGTTGCAATCGAGCTGTGGTCTAACGCACATACGATCTCAGATCCAGGAGAAGCACCCCCTCAAGGTCAAGAACTTCGGCGTCTGGCTCCGCTACGACTCGCGGTCCGGTACCCACAACATGTACAAGGAGTACCGTGAGATGTCGAGGACGGATGCTGCCGAGTCCCTCTACTCCGACCTGGCCGCCCGCCACCGTGCTCGTTTCAGGTCCATCCACGTACGATCAAGCCCACCCCTGACGCATGAGAGAGGACGCCATGCTAACCCCGCCTCAGATTCTCCGCATCGTTGAGCTCGAGAAGACCGAGGATGTCAAGAGGCCCTACATCAAGCAGCTTCTCGCCAAGGACCTCAAGTTCCCCCTCCCTCACCGTGTCGCGAAGAACAGCACCAAGAAGCTGTTCAGCGCCAAGCGTCCTTCGACTTTCGCTTAAAGGAATGGTCATTGTTTTGGGGCAGGGATTCGGCAGGTTGTGAGGGTGTTATTACGGTCCATGGAAGTACCTTGCATTTTGTCCGTATTAGTCGGATGGGCGTCCAAAGTCATGGAAAATGAATGAACCAATACGATGAGTTCTCTCGTGACGAATCATGGTCGTGTGGAAGGCGCTCCGGCATAGATGGTTCCCCTCTGTGCCGTCGTTATACCTAAGGGGATGAAGCCGGGTAGAGACCCGGCCGGGGACGGATAGAAGATGAACAAGACATTTACGACGATTTAAGTTGATGGGACGGCAGTTTGGTGACGATGTTCTATGTGTAGGTTGCGCAAGGGGAAAGCGAGTGCAGCCCCCTTCTCGTGACAAGCCGTATCGTCGGCGCTTGCCATTCCGCGTCTTGTTGTAGCAGTCCGACGCCCTTCTCATGACAAGCGGTACGTGTGGTCGGCGCTTGTCTCCCCGCCTCTCGCTGAAGCAGGCAAGCGCCTGCCGTTTTGGTAATATTACTCTCCTTGTACCCCGCATCATTAACACCGCAAGGCTTCCACTCAGCTCGCCCTTACTCGGTCATACACTACCAGAGTTACCGAGATCCCAAGACGCAAACACCAAGACGAGAGCATCACCATGGAGCCTACCAAACACCGATACGTCTCTGTAAAGTCAACCCTGCCTCTCGTACCCTATCCACCTCATGCTGCTCGCGCACCCATCACGACACCCCGCCTCACACTCCGTCCTTTCCTTGACACTGACCTCCCCTCCTTTTTCGCCTTGCGTTCTAACGCCGAGGCCATGTCCTTCACTGCGCGGGGAACCCCCGACGTGGACATGGAGGAGACGAAGAAGGTCCTCGCGCGGTACCTCCCGCCCAACGACCGCGATACGTACGTTCTGGCCATCTTCGAGCGGGAGACGGGCCGGTTCGTGGGCATGGGAGGCAGCTTGTCAAGGGAGGGCAAGCTGGGGTGGCCGGAGGTCGGGTACGCGCTGTTCCCCGACGTGTGGGGCCGCGGGTACGCGTCCGAGTTCATCAAGGCGTTCATGGAGGTGTGGTGGGGGTTGGAGAGGGGAGACGCGGCTGTGAGTGCAGAGGGGATGAGTCTCATGGGGCAGGGAGAAGTTGTGGACGGGGATGTGGTGAAGGAGGTGATGATTGCGATCACGCAGGCCAGGAATGTTGCCAGTGGGAAAGTGCTGGGGAAGGTTGGGTTCGTCAAGGGTGCAGAATGGATTGCAGAGAAGCTTGATGGGAGCGGGCTAGAGACAGTGTTCGTGTTTGCTTGTCCGAGACCAGAGTGATGACTCCGCCAGAGGATTAAGTATACTCTGAGGGCCTTGGCTTGGTTCGTGAAAGACAAGATCTCGTCCCTTCAACGAGAGTAGTCCTGCTACACCGTTGGCTTTGCCCATCCCCGTGGGTGCTGTTGGAAGACCGGAGGAGAAGTTATTATAGAGTCGCTCGGGAGGTATGAGAGTATAGAAAAACAATCTTCATTAGTATGTCGCCGTTCTTGGATTGACTGCTTCGTCGCCATTTGTGATATAACATCCATGAGATAGAAACCTGGACTGTGGTGTAAGGGGAGATTTGTTGTCAATCAGCCCTGGCAGGAACCTCTATGGTCAGAAAAGGGCCATTAAAGGTGACATGGCAGGATGGCCGAGCGGTCTAAGGCGCTGCACTCAAGAAATATCTCTTTCCGGAGAAAATTTGGAAGGATTGCAGTTTCGAAAGAAGCGTGGGTTCAAATCCCACTCCTGTCAAATCTTTTTTGGGGTGTTTGTCTTTTTTGGCCAGCTTTTTATTGCCTGCCAGCGGTGGGTAGGGCAGATAACTGGAACTATTCTCTCTGACTCTATATGTACATAGTATGAACAATGGCTGGCCAGGAGGGCTGGGCATCGTTACTTGTTGCTCCCTACATGCACTTTCCCAAAACTAGAGAGTAACCGTCATCAGGACCCAAGTCTTTGCCCCTTGTGGCGCAGGGGCCTATAAGGCCATGTGGAAGAGATAAATCTGGAATAAGTGATTCTGTGGACCTGCTTTCTGTTGGCGTTTCCCTGTGCTTTACAATACTCTATATTATGTACTGGGTTAAACGGCGAATGGACTATTATGACTTCGCCATGGTCTGACACAAGGTCAGGGTTAGCGGCGCCTCTTGGAAAAGGCCTCCGATGACGATGACGAGCGCATGCGCAGCTCGGCAAGCCCCACACAGGCGGCTCGCGCCTCTGATCCTTGCACATGCCAGCCTATAATCATCTGAGCTGGGATGCAACTTGCACCCGCCGGGCACGGCTGCCTTGAGCCAGGATTCCAGGATCCCCCATGTGAATATTGGTCCCGCGGCTTGGCTCTGCACGTGTCGAGCGCTCATCCAAACGATTTCTAAGCCGACAACGCGTTCGGACGACGTGGAAGGGGGCGCTGACAATGGGGTGGGCGCCAGGGCTTGGAGATCGTGGCGTGGGCGCCTGGATTGGTCCATGTCTCGGTTTCGGTGCTGGTCAAGCCGTTTTGCTCTGCTGAGCCCACTAAATCCGCTTATGTGTGCATTACATACATTGATGTGCAATCAATGTGTACATGTATGTTCTGCAAGACCAACACCACTGAGACCTGGCTTGGCCGCTGTACATAGTCCCCGCGTCACTTATCCCACCTTTCTCTGCCCACACCCAGCCTGTCTCCACATTTCCCTCGTCAACTTCGACTCGATGCGAAGAAGCTCGATGCTGCGCCGACGGGACGACACGCGGGAGACATAGGCAGCAGGCAGCGGTTGGATATAAGGGGCTCGTGAGCCGGCGAGTTAGCTATCCTTGCTCACCCGCAGCATGACCGCATCCGTCGCAACCTTGCTTTATCCCGCCATTCCGCCGTCGCCGTCCACGGGCTTCCCCGACTCCCGCAGCCTCCCGTGTTCCGCTACACCAAGCTGCGGTTCGCCATCGACCCATCGCCTGCCGCTTTCCGTTTCGCCGAGGTTACTAGCGCATTAGCCACGAGGTCGACTTCACGATATATCCTCCAGGGTCGCCTGCCCCCCCGCCTGCAGATCATCCGAACCCCGCAAATCTACTAGCAAAGAGCCCTCGCGAGTTGACTTCGACCCGGCCCATCATGGCGCCGCAAGCGCCAGACCCTAAAGCGTATTACGGCTACCTGTTCAAGCCCGACAAGACGCCGACCGAGACCCTCAACGCCCTGCTGAGGGCCATTGCGAAGCACATTGTACGATTATCCCCGCATTTTCGAAGGGAAGGAGAGGGACGGCTTCGAGACTAACTGCTCTGTCGCAGATTGCTGAGATAGGGGATAAGGATGAGGATGCTCTCACGCCGAAGAAGCTCGCCGCCTTCTACCGCGAGGCTGGCGGTGACTATGACCGTATGTATCGCAGCAGGCCCAGCGCAACCCTGTCCCGCTGCGATGCCGCCACGCTGAGGAATCCTCCTACTAACGGTGAACCCGCCGTATCTAGGTCTCTTCCTCGAAATGCCCCACGACAGCCTCTCTTACATCTGGAGCAACATAGGTTGCCAGCACACCCTCCAGCCCTGCGGCAACGACTTCTTGCCACCGTCCATCCCCTCGCTCACCACCCGCGGCTTCGTCAAGTGGGAGGCTGTCGAGATCCTGCTCGACCCCACCTCACACGTTCCCTTCCTTCAGCACGCGGTGCAGAACTGGCATCTCAAGCACCCTGACGACGGCACGGTTTTCCCCGCGCCACTACCTGCCGAGGCTTTCCCGACTGAGCCGGACGCCGAGATGATGAAGTGGCACGAGGAGAAGCTCGAGGCGCTCAAGGCGGAGGGGCCGCCCGAGGAGGAGAAGGACAAGACGCCGAGGCCCTCGAGTCCGAGAGATACCCGCCGGCGGAGGTCGCCCCGCCCCTCGCCCATGTCATCACCACGCCGCCCGGTCCCGAAGCGGGGCGATTCCTCCAGCGAGGAGTCGTTCCGGGGCCGGAGACCTGGCGATGTCGGGAGCGGCGTGCACTACGTCTACACCGCACGGCCGAGTATGCGGCGGCCACCAGGAGAAAGCTACTTCCCACCTGTGGATGAGGAGGGTGGCTTCCGGAGACGCAGCTTCTCAGACCACCCCTCCCCCACGGACAGGCGGCCGTCTCCCGAGCTTCCCCGGCCGCCGCGGGCACCGCAGGCAAGACGGTACAGCCAGCCGCGTGTGAACCCCATAATCGTGTCGTCGGACTCTGAAGATGAGAGTCCGAAGATGCGGCCGAGAGCAAAGCACGGGAGTGACCCAGCGCTACACAAGCTGCCGGGCGGTAGGCCCTCTGTGCGGCACGCGCCCACTGGCTTCGCGTCACCGAAGAGGGGGTACTCGCCGAACCTCCGCCCCCCGCCCCCGGACAACGGGGATAGGAGGAAGAGCTTCCCGTTTGGGGATATGAAGGAAAAACTAATGCACACGGTTTCCGGAATCTTGGCAAGCAATGCCGGGAACGGTGCTGGTGGAAAGGCGATCCCAGAAAGACCGCGGAGCTCGTCGCGGACGAATTCGCACACCTCGAGCTCATATCTGCGGCCGGATGAGTACGTGGCGAGGAGAGAGGTGGAGTCTGACGATTCGGATGCGGAGTATGATTCGTCGGAGAGGGGCCGGAGGAGGAGAAGGGAGCAGGAGAAGGAGAGGGGCCGTCTAAAGGCCGCGCAGAGGGCGCGGGAGAGAGACAGGGAGAGGGATGCGAGGGATAGAGTGAAGGAGAGGCTTTCCGATAAGTATGATGAGAGACCTCTACGACCACACCCCAAGCCGTCGAGTCCGTACCGGAGAGGTGGACTTCATCCGGACGGGGCGTCTAGGATGGATGATCGGGAAAGGTATGAAGGGTCGAGGGAGAGGCCTAGGCATGATAGGAGGCGGAGAGATGCGCATCATGCTTATCGGGACTGAGGGTGTGAACCAGGCGTTCGGGAGGCGTGGGCAATGATCTATGAACTTTGGGCATGATGGGATGATGGGTGTAGAGCGCACAGTTAGCGAGATGAGTTTCTTTTGGGCACATTGCACTGGTAGCCTCGGGCGTTTGGGAAACGGGGTAGCAGCTCTTAACGTGTATACGTATATATATGCACGTGAGATAAGAGGCCAATGCTGTACTCTTGGAGGCTCAAGTGGCGTATTAGAGGGTTTGCGTGGAGAGCATCTGCTCGGACGAGTTTCGGGGGATTTTGATAGAACAAATTGGCTTTCCATGTGGCGCGTTCGGCTTGTTTTTCGCCCGGTCTAACAAGCATGTAGTTCCGCGTCTTTGTGTGAACCCCTGCGTATGGTTCTCCCGGAGTGACATGCTTGGGCGTGTTTCACCAGTATAAAGGGAGACCGCCGTAGGCTTATTACACTGGCCCCTTGATATGATATGTGGCCCCTCGTATGAATGGCAGCGACCAGGGAGGCGGCAACACCTGTTTCCGAAGGGCTGGGTTGGCTATTAACCAGGTGGATCAACTACTTTCAGACATGTACTGCCAAGAGCCCCCGGAGCGGTGATAGAGGGTTCCCGTCGTTTCGGCGCGGGGAATAAGCGGCTGATGTGAGCAGCGGAACCTCGCAGGGACCGGAAGAAAAAGAGCGTTCAGTCAATGCGCGGGGCTGACTGCGCGCGAAAGGTATCTTGACCGGTGGTTTGAGGAACCTGGGAAATAAAATGGGCAGTCGTCCGAATCAAGCCATTCTGCGACCGGTATCTGACATGAAGATGGAACATGACATCGACGGCGACGGAGACTGGATCTTGGCTTCGCGGCTTTCATCCCAAGACGCAAGCGCCGAATCAGAGGCAAACTCGCAAAGGCAGCAGTGCCAAGCCTATTAAAACCCCTGCCCCCCTTTTTTTACTTTACCCCACCATTGACCCTTCCCAAGCTAAGCAGCAGCGCTAAATCGGGCGCATGACGGACCTGGAAGAAGCAAATCTCCTTCAGCGGCAACAATGAACACCCAGAACGAGCGCCAGAGCCTGTTGCTTTCCGCTAGTGCGGGGGCACACGGCCTCCATGTCCACATGTCCCATCAAGTCCCGTGTGTCCGGCTCG
The DNA here is from genome assembly GCA_023628835.1 of Sordariomycetes sp. S4602. Classification (NCBI taxonomy): domain Eukaryota; kingdom Fungi; phylum Ascomycota; class Sordariomycetes; species Sordariomycetes sp. S4602. The sequence goes on from JAMAJV010000010.1 coordinate 449,330, forward strand.
GCCTGCCCTCACTCCACGAACCGGGCGACCCGCTTTCTGCCTGGACAGCATGCGCGCACTCGCCCACCCGAGAGGCGCAGACTGTTGGGTGTGTGCCTGTGCCACCCGCAGCCCGGACCTGGCGGCTGGTGCACGCCATTGGCGGGCCTGTCTGCGCCATCCTCGCCCCGTGGATTTCAGGACACGCCACGCCGTGCTTGCAGCCCGGTGGGTCAAGGGTCGGCGAGAGCGGCGGGACGTGCTCACTCGCCAGCCAACGACCTGGCAGCGTCGCAGGCCCGAACTGCACCACACGCCCCCAAACGCTGGGCACCACAATGCCCGGTACATTGAATGTACAGGGTCCATCGGCCTTCAATGCTGGGGGCTGCGGGATGCGCTAGCCTGCCGAGAGCGCACCAGACGAAACCGCCTGTGGAGCGCAGGTTCCGAGTGACTTATAATCATGCGCAGCCTCCCACATGGCGGCGGTCCCTCTCGCCTTCCCTCCTTCCGCGGCTAACACTACTCCCGATCCACGTGCCTCGTTGCCTTGTCTCCAGCTCCTTCCACGACTTTCCGGCCTGACTCCGTCCACGTCGCCCCTTCCGAAAACCCGCTTCCCTTTCCCTCACCTTCCGTCCTCTCGATCGCGACCCAACCGAGACTGCCGTTGCCGTTGCCGTCGCCCATCGCCCGGCTTCTTTGCCGTGACACTGCGTCTTCGGACTCCCCCTGCGTTCTTCGTCTCGCGACATCTTCCTTCGAACGCCTGCAGCGAAATCCTATCCGAGTGACAGCCGTGCCCCGCGGCCTCGCGACCCTCGTTCTGACACCAACGGCGTGCTTCCCCAGCGACCCGGACTGCCGTCACTATCTGCGCTTCATTTGCCCCCTCTACGCTTCGAGGCTGAACAAGGGAACCCTCACTGGGTTGGTCGAACCGTACCGTATAACCAGCCGACCTCGAACGAGACAACCTCGTTTCCCGAGCGACGTGTGAGAGGGCAGAAAACCTCGAGACAGGCACCGAGGGGCAAGGGGACCACTTCTGAGACAGCAGGTCTCGTATGACACTGTCTCCTATAATAGCGACACATCCCGACCCAGCTCTGTTTAACGCAGCTCTCAAGGCTTTCGCAATCCCCGGGCTCGCCTCCGTCGCCGTCCAAAATGAAGGGCAAGCCCGTCGATAGACTCGTTTACGAGTACATGTTCCCGCACCCAAGACAGACCGACCCGGTAAATTTCCAGGCTTTCTTGACGCGAAGCCTAATCCCCGAAGTTCGGCAGGAAGTACATGCCCATTACGGGCACATAGACACTCCCGAGGCCAAATATCCCGGTCTCGATTACTGTCATCCTGTTCACCGGGTCCGCCTGAGCCGCTGGCCGTGGCACCGCCGCCTTTTCCGCGCCTTCAATGGGCTCGGACTCACGGAGTGCGAGATATCGCGATTTACCAAGTGGGAGGGCACGAAATGGGCGAAGGAGCGGTACGAGCGGGAGCACAGGGCTCCCATCCGGGACAGCGTCATCGAGTCAACGCCATTTTTTGTCGAGCCGGAGGACCGGCCCCCCCGGCCGCCAATCGTGGAGGAAACAACCGTGGAGGAAATGATTGGCATGGCGCCTGGCCAGGTGGATGGGATGGATGGGTCAGGCGAGGACGACGTGGAAGACGGAGAAGATGCTGAAGCAGGCCAGGAGAGCGATGACGCGATGGAAAGCGTGGGGCCAACGCTGAACGAGCGACTACGAGAACAGGTGGCCCGCCGCGAGGCCGGCGATACCACAGCTGTCCTTGACGAGGAGTGGGAGCAGTGGCTTAAGAACGCCCTCGAGTCGGGTGGCTTCCCGGATGTTGCAGAGGCCATCTCGCAGGGAGAGTGGGTCGACTCCGAGAGCCTGATACCGACTCTGTCCGTCTTTCCCCCAACCATGCTGAGAGCCGCCAGAGAGGAGAGGTGGAACGATGTCCCGGAGAGTTTGCGGCCCACCCTCCAGCGCGCTCTCGACGCTCAGGGACTGGCGACGCCGACGGGCGAAGACCTGTTTTGGCAGGCGGCGGAAGAGGCAGGACAAGGGGGGTTCAGGCAGTATTTCTCGGACTTGCGGTTGCCGGGGACTACTAGTGGCTCGCTCCGGCGGACGGCACCCGCCCCTTGGGGTTAAGGCGGGGGATAGATGCGCCTCGTTATGGCCCTGAACACTTCTTCGTATCGGGTGACGGTCTCTGTGAGAGAGGGTTGAAATTTCCGGGTCTGGGATCAATGGCCTGATGAGCGTAATGAAGCGTTGGTATTTTTTTGGCTTGCTTTCTAGTTCTCATCAATCGTCAATTTCATCAAACACTTCGCTCGTGTATGCTTTTGCCTAGGTCCCCGTGCGTGATGTAACGCTCACCGCCGATTTGACTGAGGGCTGGAGCAAGACGGGGATCTGTGCAGCTTGACAACATTTCTCGGATACCGGCAATGACGCTGGATACGGGCTGATACCTCACCAGGGGGCAGACACGGAATGGATGATCATTACGATTGCTTTAGCACGCGCTGTGTACACGGGTTGGTCCTATGGACCGGATATGATCCCCCCCCAAACGCCGACTCCGTTTTCCTGATATCAAACTCCGCCGCCCTTCATGTAAAACCAGACCTGCCCGGCCCCTAACCCAACGCCACCCGAAATGACGGGCACAAAAAAAAACAATGCTCAAGTACGGGGACGACGGCTGCCGCCGCGCGAACGCGTCACGATTGTGCACGGCACGCGCACCCTGCGGATCTCCGCCCGGCGGCCCTTCTAGTACGGCTCCAGGTGCGACCACTCGGGCACGGCCTTGATCTGCGTCCACATGAACTTCTCGAGCTTGTTGGCGGACTTGGCGTAGGGGGTGCTCTCGTTGTTGTAGCGGCGGCAGTTGTCGAAAACGAGCTTGGCATCGCGGACAAAGTCCTCGGGCGTGCCGTACTGGTCGGCCTCGAGCTTGGTCTCCATGGTGGAGAGGTCCATGGGCTCCTTGATGACGTCGTAGTAGTCGGCGACATCGTCCTTGTTGACGGGGACGAGGAAGGGCCAGGCCGCCTGGTGGTTCTGGAGGTCGTTGAGGAGGTGAAGGAGCTGGTTGTAGTTGGGCCCGTGGCGCGGCTGGCGCGCGAGCTCGTCCATGTCCGGGGACCAGCCCGAGTCCTTGATGGCCTGGATGGTGAGCGGGTCGATGGGCGCGACGCCCGATTTCCACTGCTTGGGGGGCGGGTGCACGATGTGGCTCTTGCTGTAGGCGCGGATCTTGGCCTGCACGCACTCCTTTTGCTTGAGTAGCATGCGACCCATCTCCAAATACCGGATGCGCGGGAGCATAGAGCACTGCATTATAGTGCCGCCCTCGTAATCCTTGATATACCCCATCCACGCGCTCCTGTCGAGCGTTATCTCCTTGGTGAAGCCCTGCTTCTTGAAGTATCCGATCGCATAGTTGTCGGCGTACGTCAGGAAGTGCATCACGTCGGACGTCGCTTTGACGTAGTCCTTAAGGTGAGACATAAGGTGTGCGCCGTATCCCTTGACCTGCTGGTCTGAGCTGATAGCGCAGAAGACGATCTCGGCAAAGCGTCGGCCCTTGAAGGGACGGTACGTGATCCCTCCTACCACCTCGAGGGGCTTCTTGACGATGGCGATGGAGAGATGGGTGCGGTCGTAGACCAGGCGTGCGATATAGTCCTTGGGCATCTTGGGGAGCTGCTTCTGGAAGATGCATTTGAGCCCCGTGAGGACGATGAGGCTCTCGCGGTCGCCGTCGTTATTCACTACGCGGAATTCGATCTCGCCGGTTCGCTCTTCGATGACGGCGGGCTGTGGCGGGGGTCAGCTGGATGCACGAGAACGGTCGGAGGGGCGGGAGGCGTACCTTCTCTGGGAAGGGGATCGGCTTCGCGGCCTGCTTCTTCTCGGGCTCGGTGGACTCGCTCTGCTTGATGCGCTTCGCGGCCGCGGGCGAGGAGGGCTCCTCTTCGGCCTTGCGCTTCGGCGCTGGTATCTGTCAGCATCGCGGCTGCCTGCGGGTGCTTTTGGGGTTAAGGTTATAAAGTCTCATACCATCTTCATTTACCTTGGAAGACATCGTGAATGGTGGTGCCGCATATGCGACCGCCAGATCAATGGATGTCCACTGCAGTCACGGTGGCGGCGCGAGGTGCGGCATGCATGTCGTTGCATCAACGGTCGAGTTAAGAGTCTTGGCAGAGGCGCGCCTGCCAAGCTGACATCAGCAGTCGCTTGACTCCAAGTCACATGATTTCGTTAGCTGCCTTGGACCTGCACGCTAAACCTCTTTCGGATAGGACACGTCTGGAGGCTTGAAGCTCCGCGATCCTCTTTCCCTGTGTGAACTGCATGCACTGTCAACTTCACCTTCCCTTTCGCATTCTGAGAATCCTTGTGTGCTTCTCATCGTTCTATCCGACTGCAAATCTCCTCGCCGTACCGTCTCGAATTTCTCAAGCCAATCAACCGCCGGTCTGCAACAGATGGACTCCTCGCTCCACGACGTCTGGACCGCTGCGCAGGGCAGCCCCTTCGTCCCCGCTGTAGGAAAGGATAGCCAGTTTTTCGTTGGATTCGGGCTGCTGATACTGGGCCTTTTCATTGCTGGGGTGTTCACACTGAGTAGGTTATTTCTCCAACCCAATGGCTTATCCTTTGCTCACCAACCACAGACCGATCCCTCGGCAACCTCCCCCTTTTCGGAATTCCGTCGTCACTGGCCATTGCGTAAGTACACCCGGCCTCGATCCACCTCGCCTACCGTTACCGAATACAATTCTGACAGGGCGATAGCATTGGAGTCGTATACATGTTCTGCGCCGTTGGCGTCTACGTTTAGAGAAGCAGCGAGATACCCCAAGCCCTCGCCCGGTCAGCGACGGCGTTGTACTTCTAGACCGCCATAAACGAAAGAGGGGCGCTTGATGATTTGATTATTCGCATTGTACAAACTGTTTCTTTCGTGGTTGTGTCTTTAGTTTCGTTCTTGCCCCATCGTCAAGAATGTCTTCGCCGACTCGATCGACGCGGCCGCCGATACTTCGGGCTGTTACCAGCTCGACTCGGCCGCTTTACATGCTCCTGCGGTGTATCAACTTTGCGAGCAAGGTTCACGTTGAGATCTCAGAGAGCGGGATCAGGCTGTCGGCGGATAATGCCCGGGTCATGCAAGGTAAAGATGCCTCCCACTTCCTCCAACTATCTGATTGTGGCATTGTGGTAACTGGGAATCCTAGGGTCTGCTGTGCTCGACAAAACACTTTTCACCTCCTATGTATTTCAGCCACCGTTTGATCAAGCGTCAGAATCCGGTGGTGGCGACGAAGGACCCCCGCCGCTGCCCGCCTTCCAGATCAACCTCCCGTTTCTCCTCGAGACTCTGCAGATACTGGGCTCTGTGGATGGTGCGAAGAAGTCGGAGACAGAACGAGGTACCTTTCTTTCCTATAGGGGCGGAGCAGCCCCATTCAGCGATCGCGCCCTCGGCCTCCCAGGAACATGTACCCTCACCTACGCAGAGGAAGGTGCGCCGTTGAGCATCACCATAGAAGAATCTGGCGTGAAAACCACCGCCGACTTGGTCACCTATCTCCCCGAGATCCCCGACGACATCCCCTTCGACCGCGCCGACCTCGCCTTCAAGATCATCATGCAACCCCGCGTTCTCCTCGATGCCCTCGCCGACCTTGCAACAATGGCTCCTGCCAAACTCCACATCGAAGTGACCCCCCAAGCCCCGTACCTGGTCCTCGCCACAAAGGGCGGCGACTACGGCAGCGCGAGCTACGACTTCGCCAAGGCGAGGGAGCTGCTAGAGACGCACACAGCGCACGAGCGCTGGAGCCAGGCTTTCAAGTACGACTTTATCAAGGCGGCAAGTGAGGCCATGAGGATTGGGAACAAGGTTAGCTTCCGGGGGGATGGGCAGGGGGTGCTGAGTTTGCAGTTTATGGTGGAGGGGGAGAGGCCTGGTCTGAGCTTTTTGGACTTCAAGTTTGTACCTTTTGCGGGGTATGATGGGGAGGAGGAGGAGGAGGAGGAGCAAGAGGGTACGGAGGCTTACGACGAGTGAAGGCCGCGGCGTCAAGTTGCGAGGGAGGGAGGGATATCTTGTTGTCTCCTAGATCGTACTTTGACCATTCGAGGTATTCGGCCGATCAATTTATGAGTATATGTTCTACATTTTGATGAGCCTGCAGAGGTGTTACAGGGTTAAAGAACTGAGTACGGCGAGCTGTGGTTGGAGCATCTTAAGGTCCCCCCACAGCTAGAATAAACTGAAAGGACCTCAGTCCTTGGTATATCTTCGCTTAACCTAGTGGTCTTAGCTTCATATAGACACCATATGCCTTGACCAGCAGCAGTAGATGGCAAAATACTAGATGCACGAACGCTCACTTGACCGGACACCCAAATTCGATGCCACCTCAATCTCCCTGCAAATGGTCGAACCAAACATGAACACCGCTAGCCCCTTTCTTCCCACCCCTGATTGCCCTTGCCTTTCACTTCACGGCCCCCCTCACCATCCAGTCCGACCGGGAGGTGGTCCGGGCGGTGGCTCAAATCCCGGCTTGGGCTCTGGCTGTCCCTGCGCCGGATTTATCTTGGAGCCCGGTCTGGGTGGCTGGTACACCGGAGGGGGCGCCATTGGGTCCATCCCGTAGGCCGGCGGCGGTCCGTAGGTCATGTAGGTGGCCTGTGGATACGCATATCGTGGATCCACGCGCGAGAGCTCTCGCTTACTCACCATCCACTATTCCCATCAGCATCATCACGCCGAGTATGCGAGGTGGGAGGGGTAAAGGGGGGGCTTACGCGGTGGTATTTGAGAGGTGTGAGGCCGTTCCGGAGGCGGCGCTGGGCGTGGAGGTAGGAGAGGAGGAGGTACAGGCCGACGACGAGGATGAGGCCTGCTATTACGGACCACTTGACAATGTAGCCGGTCTATAAGGGATGTTAGTGGCTGTTGGGAGGCGGGGGCGATATGGGATGGACGAACTTTTGAATGCATCCAGGGACGGGCAACGCCGTCGCTGTCCATCACGTACCCGTTCGGGAGGTTGTCCGGGTCGATGTCGCTCTGGCGGGCACGGAGATCCATTTCCAGGGTAGTAACGGCGAGGGCCCCGAAGGATCAGGGGCAGCGACGAGACCCGCGGTGGTGATTCCGACTTGTGGTAGCTACGCGCTGCGCAGCGGGAGACTGAAGCTCAAGGACGACTCGCGGTTGCAGCGGACGGTGGCGATCATTTACGGTTTGCGGAGGCGGGTCCGGGGAATTATTGGGGTGGCCTGGGAATGCGGGACACGGCGTGCAGCTCACAGAGCGTCCTGGGCTTCCACTTCTGGAATTTAAAACCGGCTTTGGACTGTCCTTCGACTCGAGGATTGGGATAAGAGGACGGCGAGGAATGTTGTTGAGAGAAGACAGTGTGGCGGACGAGGTCGTGCTTCGGCAGGTGGATGCACGTGCGGTTACAGGCGCTGGGCGTTCCGGGAGGATGCCGAGCGGCTTGTGTTTCATGCTGCTGGAGCCACGCGGCCGCGGGGCGCAGGCCCCACTCCGGGCGCCAAGGGGGTGTCTTGACAGCGCGCTAAAACGACAACTGTGCCGACATGAGTAGCGGCTCTGAGTCTGGCCATCGTTCGAACCTCGCTCGCCCGTGTCCAGCAGGTTCGGATTTGGCTTCTGGCATTTTTCGGCCGGGTTGAGCTGGAAGAAGGGCAATTCAGTCTCGACCCATCGCGAGGACGGGACCCAACAGCACAATATAGTTCATAGAGTGCGTTGAAGCTGTGCCTTTAGAAGTCCTGTGCCTGAATAACCTTCCTGTGGTCTATGTAATATGTCTGATGCTCGGGCAACAGTCCCCTCGATATTTTGCGCTCGACGAGAAACAAGTATCCTCGTTTACCATGTGCTCGTTTTTTTTTTCAATTTTCCAATTCGGGATAAACCCCGCTTGCTTCTTTCAGGCTTTTCTTATTCGAGATTATCCTCCACAGCATTCAACAGCAGGCATGGTAGAAAAACCGCCGCCTCATCATCAGATAGTAAAAGCGAAAGCCCAGACCGGACCCAGACGCCGCGCTCGGCCCGACCGAGACCGCCCCCCGCGTTATACTCGCTGGCTGAAAGGTCTGAATAAGCCCCTGATGGTAAAGTGGCGTGGGTGTAAACCGGATGGCAGCAGTTTCCTGAGAACGAAGACAGTGGTGGGAGTGCGTACTATAGTGACGGGCATACGGATTTTGGGTTCTTTCGAGTCCTTCGCCCAATGAATCAGAGTCCAGGCGTTCTTATATCCCCACGAATCGTTGTTGAATAGAATGGCAGCATCCTGGAGGAACACCGGCTTATTCCCGATAGCAGGGATAATCTTCTGCGTGTCTTTTTATTTCGTTAGAATAAAAAAGAAAATGCTATTAGAGACGGATTTTGTCGTGGGATGACCACTCGGGCTTTGTACCGGAAAGTGATCACTAATACGGGGTTGCCCATCAGATTCCTCCTCAATCGGCACCTGGAGTGACGTAACCCCACATATTCGCGACAAGCTCAACCTTCTCATCGCCATTTCGGATATGCCGCCAAACATACCAGCCGCAAAACGGCGCCGCGTCGAAGCCGCAAATGCTACACTCCGCCAGCCCTTTCGGTCCCCGGTCGTAAAGACGCCTTCTCGGGGCACCCCGGCCGCCGGCACAGCGGAACCTAAAGGAGACCCGAAAGCTGCCTCGGTGGAGACTCCGTCTCGCAAAACGCACCCTGCCAAGCGAAAGGCGCCTGGCCTGAGTCTACCGTCGAAAGCCTCAGCGAGAAGAGGCGAGCCGACGTTTGCGTGGACCTCAAGGCGGGAGGAGTACGAAGAGAAGAACGCCGCGCTTGAGAGGGAGTTGGCGCGGTTACGTGATGCGGGGCCCGACAAAGACAAGGGGCCAGAATCGCAGGATGAGTTGGACGACCTGGCTGTGAAGTGGAGGGGAGCTGCTCAGCAAGCCGCGGACGAGCTTTTCGAGACGTCGAGGTCGAGGGTAGAAAGGTATGGCAACACTGCCCCGGGGCGTATGAGACGGGTGCTTACGGGACTTAGCATGGGCGGTATGAAGGAGCTTGCGGCGATGAGGAGACGGCAGGCGGAGTTCTTCAACGAGGAGATGGGCCAGGGCGCATCGGGACGACCGGGATCCGATGAGGGTTCTGAGCACGAGGAGCTTGAAAAGGAGGAGGTGGATGATGAGAAGGAGGACGAGGTAAGTTACATTGCGGTCCCTCCCGCTGCTTGTATTGACCGGTGGGCAGGGATATACCATGGCCACGATGCTTCGGAGTCTAAACATCGAGCTGGATGTCATAGGCTACGATGCGACAGAGGAGTGTTGGAAGTAACATGCACACCGTCATAGAGATACCCTATTTTTACCCACTGAATGCCTAGAAGTTGGGCGGCATAACTGAAGCACGGCGTCTGCACACCCAGACCCGGGGTTCACACCAGGATCACGACAGTGTCACGCTGAGTATGTGAAGTGATGTTTTCTTGATACTCACTTGCCCATGGAGAGCATGGCGGGCCCCTCCCCCCGTTCTGGCACGTTATCTGGACACCACCTTTGCAAGACAATGTGGGTGAGATCAGTGACAGGCGAGCAGAAGTGTGATTGAAGGTACATGTCATCTATCGTCTTGACCGTCGTATTTATGCCCGACGTATCTACCTTTACCCCTGAACGCGCCGTACGCCTAGAAACACCAAAAGCCCGCGAAATGCTGGGCCATGAATAACATATCCTGGAGCACTGTTTCCCCTCCAAACCGGGCCCTTATAGACCGAGACGCCCGGACATACCAGCCGTCATGATGACCAAAAAAAGTAAGCTCATTCCGCCGCTGCGGGGGTGTGAGCTATCCGCCGTTGTTGGAACAACGCCAAACACCGTTGCTATGCTGAAAATCCCACGGGATAGGAAAGAGCCCCTAACTCAAGTCCATCGCATCAACATCATCGGGCATGCTTTCTTGCTGCACCCCGTTCGATAAGCCTCCCATGCCCACTTCGCTCCCAGGCATGGGTGGGGCTTCTAATGCTAATCTTGGCGCTGCATGGTTCTCGCGCTGGGACTCTTCCTCCCCTTCCCTCCGCGCGCGTGCTCGCGCCCTCGCTTCGAGGATAGCCTTGCGCACATTATCATGCTCGGGTGCAACGGTTAGCGAGCTGGGTACGTTATACAGGACAAGCTGCATATCGTCGAGGTTCCTCCCCGCCAGCTGGCCCTCGCTATTCGCCCTGACGACGGGCGGTATGCGGTTCGCACGCAGCGCGCGTTCAATGTCCGGGAGAAACACCACCTTCCCCTCTTCCGGCTCGCTTTCGTCAGACGTGAGCTCATCGTCGAGGTTATAGATGTAGACCTTGTGTTTCGAGTCGTCAAGCTGCATGTGGTCCGGGTCGCCTGCGGGGGCGGACGGGCCGGCCAGGGTGGGAGAGGAGACTGGGCGGTTCCGTGGCTGGTCGTCCTCGACGGTGGCATATAGATTGCGGAGATTCTGGCCTGCTGCATGGGTTGTTAGTATTTAACAAAGCATGCGACTTGATGCGCTGGAGCGAGGCTCTCGAGGTAATTGGAGCGCACCGACGCCACAAGGAAGGAACATACCGATATTCAAGCGGCCTAACCGCTTGGAGAGCCTGTCATTGTCCTGCACTTCCGCCTTGCGCTTCCGGCCGGCGCGGGCCTGGTGTTCGATCGCCGCAGCCGGGGACGAGTGGTTGTGGTTGGGGTTGTGGTCAAATGGTGAGGAGCCCCGCACTGATAGCATCTTGGACTGCGGTTTTGCGAAGAGGAGGGTCAGGTCAGGAGTAGCGGCTTGCGAAGGGTGTCGTCTTTATGCGCGGGTGTCCAGTGTCGAACTACGAGGAACTCGGGGTGGAAGGTGACGAGATCTGCCGGGAGCGAGTGCCAATGCGTCTGGTATAAGAGGCGATTTCGATGGAGGGCAGAGAGACCAGTAATAGCGGGGATGGCCTGGGGAAATCCATGCTGAATGCGTTCATCGGCAGGGAAGGTGGCGGAACCTCCTGGCCGAGCTTGGAAAAGGTTAGTGGGCTCTTTAGGGGCCGTTGCTTCTGAGTGGCTCTGTCCGATTCGATCTCTTTCTTCTCCCGCTGCGGGTAAACCGAGATGGACGGGACCTGCATTGTCGCACAGCGGGTAGTCTGTGCAGAAGTACCCACTAACACCTCGGGTGAATCCGCTTCGGCGTCCGCCCACGCGACCCTCCGGCGCGACATCACCAGCCGCGCGCTCAACCTTCCAGATTCTTCCCCTGTTTGGCGGTTCCCATCTGACTAACGCTGGCCTTTGTTCCAGCCCGACAAAGGCAACAAGGACCACAGTCATCGGAAGGACGGCGGCTAACCGATCTTGGCCGGCCTCACCAAGGCGCGCATCATTCCAATTGTTGGCCCAACCCCGGGGTACGCGCTTAAGTTTTTTTTCTTTGCGACCGTGCGTGCGCCTCACCAAAACCAAGCCGCCGCAGTGGCAGCCACGATGAGATAGATCCCGGCCAGCGCAGATTGTAGGGCGGCATAGCGATTAGCCATGCTGCGACGGCGGGCGCGGCAGTGCCTCCGGGCTGCTGAGGCAGCGGCGGCCGCTGAAACGGGGCGTCTGGCTCAGGGCGCCTCTTACTGGCCCCGGAGCTATCGAGCTCCCTCTGCTGCTTTGACTCATCCCCACACGCACCACGCTTTCCTTGCCCCTCATTGTCCACGCTGCCACGACCCCACCAACGCCGCCGCCACCACCGCGACCAAGGCATTTTCGACTTTCACTCCCCCATCTCTGCCCCCATCGTCCCCTTCCACCCCCAACTATCAGACGCGCCGACGAGACCTGGTCAATTGGCGAGCGCGGCCCCTTTCTTTGTGCCGTCCTACTTCTCTCGTCTCCCCTTCGCCCCGCCGATACTCGGCATCGTCGCCCACCATGGCCAACGAGTGGACCGGCCTCAAGGTCCGCCAGACTTTCTTCGATTTCTTCACCGAGCGGGGACACACTATCGGTATGTTACGGGCCTCGCGTGATCCATGTTAGCAGCCATGCCCTACACCGGGTGCTTGCTTCTACCCCATGATTGATATTTCTGCCCTGTCGCATCGTTGCTCTTGCCCGCGTTCGCCGCCTCTCGTTATATGCGCTCCCTTGTGCCGAAGACGGCCCTACGTGGACCCGACTAACTATGAATGCTCTCTAGTTCCATCCTCCTCCGTCGTCCCCCACAATGACGCTACCCTTCTCTTTACCAATGCTGGTATGAACCAGTTCAAACCGATTTTCCTCGGCACTATTGGCCAGACCGATGACATGGCCGGCCTGAAGCGCGCCGCCGACTCCCAAAAGGTTCGCACCGTTCTTGAACCATAGAGGGACACAAGACCCGGCCTAGGACCTACCGCTAACCGATGAAATAGTGTATTCGTGCTGGTGGCAAGCATAACGTTCGGGTCCCCAGGCGCCCGGCCCTTGACCTCGGCTAACAACTCCATGTAGGACCTTGACGATGTCGGCAAGGATAGCTATCATCACGTGTGTATACCCGCCCCTGCGCGCCTAGATGCAGGTCAGCTAACAGGTACAGACTTTCTTTGAGATGTTGGGGAACTGGTCGTTCGGAGACTACTTCAAGAAGGAGGCTATTGAACAGTCTTGGGAGCTGTTGACCAAGGTGTTCGGGCTGGACCCTGATCGCCTTTACGTTACCTACTTCGAGGGCAGTGCCGAGATGGGTCTTGAAGCCGACCTCGAAGCCAAGGAATTATGGAAGTCGGTCGGTGTCCCTGAGGACCACATCCTTCCTGGTGACTCGACGGACAACTTCTGGGAGATGGGTGACCAGGGCCCTTGCGGCCCCTGCAGCGAGATCCACTACGACAAGGTCGGTGGTGGAAGGAATGCCGCACACCTTGTGAACCAAGACGATCCCCTGGTCGTCGAGGTCTGGAATATTGTCTTCATGCAGTTCGATCGCCAGGAGGATAGGAGTCTCAAGACGCTACCCGCGAAGCACATCGACACCGGCATGGGATTCGAGCGCCTCGTCTCCGCCCTGCAGGACAAGATCTCTAACTACGCCACCGACGTGTTTACCCCCCTTTTCAAGCAGATCGAGGAGGTCACCGGCGCGAGGCCGTATACTGATAAGTACGGAGCGGATGATGTCGATGGTATCGACACCGCGTATCGTGTTATCGCCGACCACATCCGCATGCTCACCTTCTCTATCACCGACGGCGCCGTCCCGAACAACGACGGCCGCGGGTACGTCGTCCGCCGAGTCCTTCGCCGAGGCGCACGCTACGCTAGGAAGTATTTCAACGTCAAGATAGGCAGCTTCTTCTCGAGCGTCCTTCCTGCCGTTGTCGAGCAGATGGGCCACCAGTTCCCGCAGATCGTCAAGAAGCAGCAGGATCTCAAGGAGATCCTCGACGAAGAGGAGATTGCATTCGCGCGTGCCCTCGATCGTGGCGAGATTCAGTTCGAGAGGTACGCCAAGGACGCGCTGAAGCGCGAGGACAAGAAGCTTGATGGTTCGCTTGTCTGGCTCCTCTACGAGACGTTCGGCTTCCCTGTCGATCTTACCAGCCTCATGGCCGAGGAGAAGGGCCTTGTCATCGACGACAAAGAGGTCGAGGTTGCGAAGGAGAAGGCTCGCGAGGCCAGCAAGTCCGTCAAGGAGGCGGTACAAACGTTCGGGAAGCTCACCGTGCACCATATCGCGGAGTTGGAGAAGGACGATGTACCTCGACCCAACGACGACGCGAAGTTCCAGAAGGACGAGATCACGAGCAAGGTCCAGCTCGTATTTGACGGCAAGGGCTTCATCAAGTCCACGAAGGACATGCCCCCTAACACCCCCCTGGGCATCCTCCTCGACAAGACCAACTTCTACGCCGAATCCGGTGGTCAGGTTGCCGATACCGGAAGGATCGTCATTGATGGCGCGACTGAGTTCAAGGTTCTCGATGTCCAGGCATACGGCGGCTATATCGTTCACAACGGTTACCTCGAGTATGGCCAGCTCTCTGTTGGCGACGAAATAATCTGCGACTACGATGAGCTCCGGAGATCTCCTATCAGGAATAACCACACCGGCACTCACATCCTCAACTATGCCCTGAGGGAGGTTCTAGGTGATGATGTACATCAGAAGGGATCGCTCGTTGACGCCGACAAGCTTCGCTTCGACCTGTCTCACAAGACGGGCGTGACCCTCCCTGAGCTGAGGAAGATCGAGGATCTATCGAATGAGTACATCAAGCGGGATTCCAAGGTCTACTCCAAGGATGTCGACCTCGATATCGCTAGATCGATCGAGGGATGCCGCGCCGTCTTCGGCGAGACGTACCCTAACCCTGTCCGCGTCGTATCCGTCGGCATGGACATCGACAAGATGCTTGAAGATCCTTCGAATAAGGAGTGGCACAAGTACAGTGTCGAGTTCTGCGGCGGCACGCACGTCGACCAGACGGGGCTTATCAAGGATCTCGTCATTGTCGAGGAGTCTGGTATCGCCAAGGGAATCCGCCGTATCATCGCCTACACAGGCGATGCCGCGCATGAGGTTCAGCGCATCGCCGCGGACTTCGCCAAACAGCTCGATGCCCTTGAGGCGCTTCCCTACAGCTCGGAGAAGGAGCAGGCCGTCAAGGCGCGCAGTGTCGAGCTCTCGCAGCTCACCATCTCCACGCTGACCAAGGACGAGCTGAAGAAGCGGTTTGAGAAGATTTCGCAGAGTGTCCTATCGGAGCAGAAGAAGAGACAAAAGGCAGAGAGCAAGACTGCGCTCGACACTGTGCAGGGGCACTTCAAGAAGGACGAGGAGGCGAAGTGGTTCGTGGGGAAGCTTCCTATCTCCGCGAACGCTAAGGCTATTTCGGAGGTGGTGAACTACTACAAGTCCAAGGACAAGGAGAGGTCGGTGTATCTCTTTGGCGGTGGCAAGGACGACGGCGCGGTGTGCCACGCTGTCTACGTAGGCACGGTGAGTTTATACCATTTCCCCTCGCTCTTGATACTGTCTGGGGCAGCCTGCTAACGCAAAGCAGCACCTTTCCTCCAAGGGTGTCACCGCAGAGGGCTGGGCCACGCGCGTGACGGAGGTCATTGGCGGTCGCGCCGGCGGCAAGGAGCCGACGAGGCAGGGCCAGGGCGCGAAGCCCGAGGCGGTGGACGAGGCGGTTGACACGGCTACAAAGTGGCTTGAGGAGAAGCTCAAGTTGTAATTTTCCGCGCAGAGTAATGGATTGAATTGAGCAGAATAGAGGTAAGGGTATTTACGGGTTTTCGGTCATTGGAAAAGGGCTAGTGACGCCGGCGCCTGTTCCTGCGTAGGCGGTGTCTGGTACACACAAAGGCAATTGAAGGTGATTTCGTTAGACGTTGGTATATACAAGCCTCTATGCCGCCTCCTACTCTACGTTCGGGTATCGGGAACCCCCTCCCAGGCAAATCGTACACACATCCTCCACCCCTTTCACTCCCCCAAATTAGACCGTGAACATGACGCTCGCGTTCTGGTAGTAGGCTAGAAGCGGGTTCTCGCGCGTCCGCGTCTCCGTGTCCTCGACGAAAGCCCAGCGGCGCATGTACTCCTCGTGCGGTAGCACACGGGTGAGCTTCCCCGTCACGGCGCGGTACATGGACTCTGTGATGCCGAAGTCTGTCGGGAAGAGGATGTCGAAGTAGCCTTGGTGAACCTGGGTCTTGTTAAACTGCCGAGCGGGTAAAATCCCATGGGAGGGGGGGAAGGGAGGGAGACGAGGGAACATACCAGCGGAGTGGTGACAGGGATCATCTTCCCCTCGAACCTCGTTTGCACGACCGGCGCGTTCATTCCCCGTATCGCCTCAGGCAGCGACGAGAAATCTGACGCTAGCAGCCTGTGTCCGGGGAAGTAGCGCTCCAGCACATCGAAGAACTGCAACAGCCGCGTCGGGATGAACTCCGGATCGGACAGGTTCCCCGCGAAGGGCATGTTCGCCCTCAGCCTCCTCAGCATCGGAGACGAGGGGTACGGCCGGGGATACCGCCCGCCGGTAGCAGCATGCCGCACGCGGAAGAAGCGCGCGGCGACGGGATCCAGCTCGGGGGTGTAGAACTCGTAGAACTCCCCCTCGGAGTCGATGAGGACGGTGGCCTGCAGAGGGGCCTCGGTGGCGAGGTCGTAGCGGATGCCGTCGTGCGGGAAGTTGTCCCAGACCTCCATGGCGAGGAAGAAGCACGGAGACGAGACGCTCTCGTTCCAGTCGAAGACGGACTTGTTGATGATCTCGACCTTGTCGGCGTGGTCGGCGGCGGCGAGGTTCTTCTGCTGCAAGGCGGCCAGGGAGGACGAGATCTCGATGACGCGGTATTTCGTCCTGTCGTACACGGAGGGGTCCATGTCGCGGATGTAATCGAGGATGTTGAGCATGAGGGTGCCGCGGCCGGCGCCCATCTCGTAGATGATCAGGTCGTGGTAGGGGTACGAGGTCAGGTGGTAGTTGGAGACGAGGTAGCGGGCGATGGCCTCGCCGTAGTAGGGGCGGAAGAGCTCGGTCGGGGTGTGCCAGAGCTGGCGACTGGGGTTCTCGCCGTCGGTCGCGTCGAGGTGGGCCTCGAACTCGGTGTAGCGGCGGCCGAGCTCCGAGTAGAACTCGATGTTGTCGCGCATGGAGGCGAAGTTGAAGGGCTCGCCGGGGGAGAAGATGACGGCCTCCTTGGAGAAGTAGCCGTAGTGCGGGTTGTACAGGCTGTCTGTTCGGGGTGTATGTTAGCGCCGCAAGCTCCCGCCGTGTGGCCAAGAGCCCTCCTCGCGGCCGGACTCACCCTCTATGAAGTCCCGCAGCAGCATCTTGACGCGCCTAGGCCGCTGCTTGTGATCACGCAGATCGCCAGCCGTGACCATGGGGTACGTCTCGAACTCGGCGGACCGGTCGGCGGGGAACATGTCGTTGCGCTGCTGCCACCGCCCGTCGTTGGGCAGACCCCAGTTCTGGCCCCAGTTCTCGGTCGACTGAGGTCTCCGCGAGGCCATGTGGCGGCGCTGCTCGGCGCATCGCGGGCCATTGTGGGCCGGGGCCGGGTGCGAGCGGCATGTCGCGGCTCGTCTTGATGCTTGGCAGGCCGGTCGGCGGAATAGCTGCCGGAGGAGGCCGGCCATGATGGGAGAGTCCATCCTCGTGGGTCGTAGAAAAGGCGGTTTTGCGGGTTGCGGTGGGCGGGACGAGGATGCGTGCACATATAAAATCCAAGCTTAGTCAGTAAGTAGCGTGGACGAAAAGCGCCGCGGGCAGCCGAGACGCTCCTGCCGCGCTGCTAAAATAATTCTGGAGACTTTCAAGACGTCATGTTTCAGCTTCACACGGAGCTCTTCCACCTCTACTAATATACCCAACTAAAAAAGAAAAAAAAACACCTCGGACCCATTGGGAACAGCCATGGCACCACGATGTCCTTAACCGACCACCCGAAAGCCTACGGCACGGCCGCCATCACCGTCGCCTTCACAGCCGGCATCCTCGTGACGCTCGGCTTCAAGGACCTCTACCCAGACCTGGAGACGCGCTACCAGCAGCGCCGCCGCCGCTCCAGGCGCTCCACCACGTCCTCGAAGCAGGAGCCCTACTTTCGCCGTGACAGTATCTTCTTCTCAGGGCCCGTGTTCCTGCAAGACCGCGAATCGATCGAGCCCGAGACGTCCATCGCGGACGGCTTAGAAGGATGCATCGGGGACACGCCGCTTGTGAGGATAAAGTCCCTTTCCGACGCCACGGGCCGTGAGATTCTCGCAAAGGCGGAATTCCTCAATGGCGCCGGGAACAGCCCCAAGGACCGCGTGGCCCTGAACATGATCCAGGTTGCCGAGGAGCAGGGCGTCCTGCGGCCGGGGAGGGGCGACACAATCTACGAGGGCACGGTGGGGAGCACGGGCATCTCGCTCGCGACCCTCGCGCGCGCAAAGGGCTATAGGGCGCACATCTGCATGCCCGACGACCAGAGCAAGGAGAAGTCCGATCTCCTAATCCACCTCGGCGCGAGCGTCGAGCGCGTGCCCGTCGCGCCCATCACGTCGCCCGGCCACTTTGTCAACCTCGCGCGCCGCCGCGCAAAGGAGCACGCGGCGGCCAAGGCCGACGGGAGCGTGGGTTTCTTCGCGGACCAGTTCGAGTCCGGGTCCAACTACGCTGCGCACGCCGCGACGACGGGACCGGAGATATTCTCCCAGACGGGCGGGCGCCTGGACGCCTTCGTGTCCGGGGCCGGAACGGGGGGCACGCTGTCCGGCGTGGCGCGGCACCTGAAGAACGAGATGAAGATGTCAAACCTAAAGGTCGTGCTCGCGGACCCGCAGGGCAGCGGGCTGTACAACAAGGTGCGGCACGGGGTCATGTACTCGTCCACGGAGAGGGAGGGCACGCGCCGGCGGCAGCAGGTCGACTCGCTGGTCGAGGGGGTGGGCATCAACCGCATCACGAACAACTTCGAGGCCGGCAGGGAACTCGTGGATGACGCGGTCAAGGTGACCGACGAGCAGGCGGCGCGCATGGCACGGTGGCTCGTTGAGAAGGACGGCATGTTCCTGGGGAGCAGCAGCGCCGTCAACTGCGTAGGGGCTGTGGTAGCCGCCATGGGCCTGCCGGAGGGGAGCCGCGTCGTCACGGTCCTGTGCGACCCGGGCACGAGGCATCTAAGCAAGTTCTGGAAGCACATCTCCGAGATGGGTCTGGAGGACGAGGAGGAGGGAGACGATTTGTTCACAGCGGTGAGGTTAACGAGTCCACGATGAAACAGAAAGGATAGAATGCATGTATGAACGTCTTGACCCCTCAAGTCTGCCCGCGTGAGCGCCGTTTATGGGCTTCTACGGGAGAGTCTATTGACAGAAAAGACGAAGCTGCCCGCTCCATCGAACGAATTCCTCCCCAAGTCGCCCCTTACCACCCAGCCTTGAACTCCATGCCGTAACCTGTAATCAATGCAGAAAGTACATGTGCTATCGACCGTCACGAAATGTTACGAAAACGGGAGATGGGGGATATTTGAAAGAGACCAGGCCAAAACAACTAAAAACTTCAACCCACGACAGGACGCATGGGTCCGGACGCAAGGAGCCCGGTCACGAAAACTACCTCGAGTTAGAGCCACAGCTTGATTTAGAAGACGGACAAGCACACTCACCTTCCAGCGGTTCCCGCAGATCGTACACTCGCAAAACGTCGTCATCGGCTCATCAGCACTCCTCGTCTGCGCCTGGGTGTACGACACCTTCCTCTGCTGGCATTTGCCGCACTTGAACTCGGTGCTGATGCTCTTCTCCGCCTGCGGCACCTGGGCGTTCTTCATGTTCTCCTTCTCGAACTCCATGTCCTTCTTGCGCTGCTCGGCGGACTTGAGCTCGTCGTACGACATGACGATGAACTTGTCCGCGGCGATCTCGCCGGTCATGACCTTGCGGCCCAGCTCGGCGTTGGTGCGGTTCTTGAGGTTCTGGAAGAGCGACCGGATCTTCTCGCGGTAGTCCTTGGTCTCGCCGCCGTAGTGGCGGAAGGCGGCGTCCTCGACGGCCACGGAGCGCGCGAGGACGACCTCCTGGTGCTCGGTGCAGCGGAAGGCGAGGCCGTTGTACATGAGCTTTATGCAGTTGTTGCGCACGTCGGAGCTGGTGCGCTTGGTGTCCACCTTGTCGGTCTCGGCGCGGCGCTTCTCGGGATCGCCCTGGTAGGCCTTGGGTGTCTCAGGGGCGGGGGCAGCGGCGGGCCCGGCAGCAGAGTTCGAGGTGGACGCGGACGGGGTCGGCGCGGCGCTAGAGGCCGGGGTCGGCGAGTTCATCTTGGACTTCTTCGCCTTGGACGCCTTTTCGGCCTCGACGAGCTTCTTCCACTTCTGCACGAGCTGGGTTGCAGCGACGGCGATTTCCTTGTTTTGGTGGGCTCGTAGCTTGCCGACGTAGACGCCGGCTTTGGTGGCCTAAACACGGCGGGGGGTTAGACAGGCGGCAGGGTAGATGGAGGATATGCCATGGAACGCGAGGTGGCTGGAAGCGCGGATATAGCAGGAAGCTGAGGCGCTCCACAGGATACACGTACGCGCAGCATCTCCTCGGTGGGAGCAGCCTCATCCTTCAGCGACTTCAACAAAGAAAGCGCGTTGGAGGCAGGCTCATTTGCACCGATTGTCTTGGTGAGGGACTTCACCCTGGCCTCGAGTTCTCGTTGGTCCATCATTGTGTGGTACTGAAGAGGAACAGGGAAACCTTGATTGTGCTGGTCGTGTGCTTGCTTTGTCGCTGCGGGGACCCGCGATGCCGCACGGTAGCTCGGAAAAAAAGACCGTGATGATGATGGAGATCAAATCGCAGAGGGTGCAAGCCTGGTGGTGTAGGCCCTGCCACGCGTTGTTGGGAGACAGAAGGTGACAAGGGTGGAGATGTAGGAAAGGGTTCCATTCCAACTCGGACGCGAAAGGATATCGCAAAGTTGTCGACTTTCGTGTGAAGACACTGGAGCAAGCATCGAGTGAGGGGTGGGGTCTGGCATATGGCAGTGCAGTTGCTGGCAGTTGCACAGAAGCTTCCCGAATGCAGCTCCTGTTCTGATTACTAAGCTGTTTTCCGAGAAGGTTTGGGGTGGTGCCAGTTGGCATACACAATTCCATCAACATCAAATCACATAACCAGATCACTGCCACTGCTTGGTTATCAGCCAGAGCAATACAGCAGCCCATGCTGTGATATACTTTCTGGCCTTCCCGATAGCCCCTTCAGTCTTGTTCAATGACTCAAGGCGACAAGGCCCCCACTGCCACCACTTACACCCATACGTCTAGCCTGATATTGTCTTGTTCTCCAAGGCAAAACCAGGAAAGAGAGCAGGTTCTTTGTACCTCCAACAACCTCAGCTTCTCGATATCACGCAGAATGGCAGAATGGCAGGTGACAGCGCGGGCTGGGCTTTACGGGACAGGCCCATCGTCAACTGGGCAGTACGCTGGGTCCGGGGAAGATATGGAATGCAATGCAGTCCATACGCTGTGCCCGGAGGGATATGTGCTGCAGGGGCTCTCATATAGAGCTCTTACTGCTAAAGTTAGAAGTGCTTGCCCAACGCGTTGGACCCGTCCTACAGGCGCCTTGAAACAAGTCCTCGGTGGCCGTCGCGTCGGGCACACGCCCCCAGCAGCAGGCCATCGGAAAGCCCGGTTTTTCTCATGGGACAGGGCGATTCTTCCTCAAAGCGGAAGGTCTTCAACGATGAAGCACCGCAGGGTCGCAGAAACAGAGACAACACGCCTCTCGAGCCCGCAGCAATGGCTGCACTAAGCTAGAGTGGGATACGACAAAGTGGGCTTCCGCCTGGGCCCCGCGTCGGAGATTAGCAGCCCGCATGCTGGTAGAAGGATTGACAAGCATATGGGGCTCGACGAAGATTCAACAGGCTCCATCTCGGCGCACCGGGTATTCGAGCCAGACAGCAATCGCGCGCTCGCGTAGGATTCAGTACTGGAGCCCGGACGATCTCAGTCAGCGCGACGCGTAATGCTCTCTCTGGGGACAACGACACCGGGCTGTGGCAAGCGGCGAACGCTACACGGTAGCGCGCGAGGAAGCCCAGCGATGTGCCGCCGCTAGTACCCTGCTATAGCCCGACATGCCGGGAAGGATTCGCGCACCCGCTGGCGGCGTGAGCAGGGGGGTCGTCCACCTTGTCCTTGGTAAGTCATGAAGAAATGAGACCTTGCACCCAGCAGGGGGAAGACGAAGATCAAGACGGATAGAGACCCAACAACAGCCCATGCTCTTCAAGCCATCAGTAATACGCCTCACAGCAAAGATCCTGTCTAACATGAACGGGCGAGGCCCCGCCTCCCCTCTGTACATCCACACACACGGCCCACCCGGGCCGCATCCCTCGCGTCACTCGAACCGACCTGGTCATCTTCCCGGAGACAGGGACACGGGGGGTGACATCCAATGGAGCAGTTCGGCCGCCGTGCTTCACCCCATCCCAGGGCGAAAGTTCGGCTCCGGGTCTGTCTCCCCCGTTGAGCGGGGCGCACGCGACGTTGTGGAGGATCATCCTCGAGAAAGGAGCACGGCCCCTATTCGCAGGGGATCCTTGCACAGGTCCCACTGAGGTGGCTCCGCGGGACCTTTGTGAGGGCGCCTTTCGCCGAGCAGGAGCAGACCCTCGGGCGCAGCACGAGTCGTGCCTTTCAAGCTTGACCGGGGTGGGTCAGGACGGAACGCTCTGATCACACCGCGCTCCCTCCGCCCCCCGAGCAAATCGCGGATCCCGCTCCGTATCGAGTACTCGTTATTATGCATATTAACCCCCTGCACATTAAGTAGTATGAACCCGTACTGCTCAAATGGACGTCCCCTTCCCTCGCACTCTGCCCACTACTGCAGTGGAGTCGTTGCCCCCGTTGCCAAGTGCGTACGTACTCGTAATTAGGGTCCCGCCCAGCAGGAAACACTCCCACGGTCCCGCGGCCACCGCGCATCATGTGGCTCGGGACCGAGACGGATCCGGAGCGAGGCCGTGAACCGCGAGGGAATTGAGGACCTCAACCATCGCGCGCTCCTACCGTGACCCTCCATGATGAAAGCAACGCTTAATACCGTCGATATCACTATAGTCACACGCCGTGATTGGAACCGATGAGAACGTCCACGCCCGCGATCCCATGCCTGCGACCGGCTCGCTTCACTTACATACATACATACATGTACAGGGATGTCGAGGCAGACTTGATATACCCCTCCCCCCCGGCCCCTTTTCTGCCTTGCCCCGCCAGTCCATGCCACGGTACCGCCCGTCACATTGATCCAGTTCCACCCAAGCCCCAATGTCCCTTTGTCCGACCGGCCGAGTGAGCGAGTCGCAGGGGCCGAGTGCAACGAACGGGCCGCAGACGCGGCCTGGCTGTGACCAGCCCCCCCCGGAGAAATTCCCTTTCGACACTTGAAAACTGCCGGAAGCTGCGCCTCGATCCGGCTCTTTTCGACTCACGGCTCCTCGCGGCTGGCAAGCGCCTCTGCCCTGTAGTCGGAGCCGGCGCCCTCGAGCAAAGTCTGGGACTTGCCACCAATCCGCCTTGTCGGTGCTGAAGTAGCCTAGTAAGTAGCCTGGTATTCTATGCACACACCGCCGCTCCACTCTAGTCTATCGAGGATCGCGTGGAATACCGCAAACCGTCAAGGAAACATATGGTATAGACAATGAAGGAGAAAGGATATTTGCAACGAAGAAAAGAAATCGCCGCAGACCGGCTTCCTCTTGAAACAGTGTAAACAATAATAAACTGATGGGTGAAAGCCCACCCAAAATAGCAAGATAACCGCAGAAAACCCAATGCTGCCCGTAAATACACAAAACCGGTTCTAGTAAAGGAATGGAGTGTTCGCAAACAACCGAAAGCAAAAGGGCCCCCCCTCCTCGCCTCCCTCAACACAGCCGAGACGCCAATGCTCCAGAACCAAGCCCGCCCCCGAATATAGACCCGAAGCCCTTGAAAAGGATTCCTAGAAGAATGTAATGACCCCAAAGCAGTAAGTGGACCATAAAAGCAAGAAACAGAAAGCCCCACCACACCCCGAAGGGCCGAAACAAAAAGAAAACATGCCGATAGGGACAGAGACGAGCGCTGCGCACCAGAGGAAGTATGGTATCGTAACAAGATCCTCAAACGTGTCCACCTAGAGACCCCGGCCTCTTCGTGTATCATATCTCGCTTCCATTGCCCTGCCCAACATGGAAGTGGCCGATATGCCCGTGCTCCAAGTTTCTGGGCATTTGCTGGAGAATCCTCATGTCGTGCTGTCCTTCCTCTTTGACCCGGATGCCATCGTCGTCCTTAACGACACCGTCCATGAGACTGCCTTTGTCGTCTTCCGGCTCACGGCGCTCCACCTGTTGGTGTAGAAGCTCCCTCTGGCCCTCCGTTATGTGCGTGCCAGGCCCATTATAGAACTGTGCTGGGGCCGCCCCCGGCGGCGGCGCTTGGGCATCAGCCTCTCCGGCGGATGGGCGACGCTCGTTAACCCTCGTCCGCCCCCGGACCCCAGAGTTTCCGTCGACGTACATCGTCTCGAGGCCCATTTCCACCAGCTGACACTCGACGTTCCTGGCGCTGAAGGGGATGTATTTGCCCCCGCCCTTCTCGCGAAACTTGGCCGCGATTCGAGAGTACCTGTTCTTCTCGTCTTCGTAGAACACCTTTCGCAGTATCTCTTCCTATACGATTCACCCTGGTTAGCGCTGCTTCACTTTGCGGTATTCGACGCCTGCGACGACGTGGGCTCTATGGGGTCGACTCACGTCTCTCTTTGACCACAGTATATACTTCTGTCTCGCCCTCGTCAGCTTCATCTGGAGGGCAGCCTTGTCAGGCGTCTTGTTGAATCTCTTCGTGAACTCGGCGGAAATGGCATCCCACATCGTCTTCCCCTTGAGATTATGGAACAGCATCCGTTGCTCGAGCAGGAATCGCTCCTCCTCCGGGACACCTGGCCGAAACTGTACCGTATCCTCTGGGACGGGCTTGGGAGGGCTGCGGTCTCCGCCCTTCTGAGGCCTCGCGCGCAGTTTGGTTCTCTTGTTAATCCGGCATGGCCTGTTTCCGCTGGCCCTGGCCGTGCCTTCATTTGACGGTAAACCACAGGGGCTGCCACCCGCCGGCTTGGGCGGCTCCAAGTGGAAGTTGTTAGGCGGCTGAAAGACAGGGAGATTCGCCGAGGGCAAGGTAGAGGCGTCCTGTGGTAGTGGAGTGCGAATGGCCGTCTCTTGAGACTGCTGAACGTGCTCTCCCGGGTGTTGCTCGATGAAGAGAGGCGAAGGGATAGGGTTGGGCATGCCGAAATACTGCACACGGTCGTCCTGGTCCGCGTTACAACCTCCCGACACCCCGAAGCGGCCGAAGTAAGGGGAGGGGGGCTCGGGAATATCCTCCGTGGCGTTCTCGGCTGCCATGTAGGCCATGTCGAAGTGGCTTGGGGTAGCTGATGTCGAAGAGTGCTCTGGCTCCATGGGAGACTCAGCGCTCCCTGGTGGGGCGCTCAAGTCAAAGCTTGACGACCAGTACATGAAGGTCGTTGGCGGAGGAGTGGGTAGCGGCGGACTGGATACTGCTGGTGGAGAATTGTAGTGGTGTATGAACTTTGCCGCTTGCTGCATTGGGGGTGAGCCGGCCAAGGAGATGGGCGTGAGAAGGAGAGGGTCGGACGAGGACTGGTAGGCGAACGATGGGACCTGCCAAACAACCACGCTAGGTTAGACGCTATGGGCACTTGATTGCCCTTCCGGCACCAACACATGGTGAGGGGATCGAACATACAGCGGTGGCAGTGTAGGAGAGATGGGGGTAGGCAGAAGTGACAGGCGATGCACCTGGCCCGGCAGAATCTGCAAGAGGAAGCGGGATAGAGTGGTCGTCTGGACGCGAGGCGACGGGCTCAATATATGTTTGCTCTGTCATGACTGGAGGAGACGCAAGTGTCGAGAAGCGCAGGAAGGAAATGAAGAAGGGAAGAAGAGAAGGTAGAGGCAACCTGAGTAGCGGACAGTCGGGCCAAGCAAGGTAGTAGTCCGTGATCCAGGAGGGAGGGGCGGAGAATATGGAGGAGGGGCTTGTCTATAATATAGGCAATGGCAGGAGAAGGACAGCACGGTAAAGAAGGCATGGGTTCACGCGATCGTCAACCCCAAGTCCAAGTGGATGCGGCCGCCGCCTTATAGCCGCAGCAACCAATGTTGGTCAGAGAATGAGGTCGCAGATTCAGCCTTTCCGGGTCGCGGCCAGGCCTTTGAGGAGGTCGAGAGCCAAGGTGGAAAAAGAGAGGATCGCAAAATGGACTGGCGGGTAGGAAGGTGGCCTCGCCTATTAATGGTACCTGGAAACGGGGATGCGCCAACGGGGGGGGGGGGGACTGGGGCACATATACCTTGGACGATGGCTAAAGACGGGGTGGGCAGAGAAATCGTTGACCAAGCCAGGACCAGAATGGACAGGGAAATCTTGGAGTCAATGAGTCGGTAGTGAAAAAGAGCCTTCTGTCCCGTCGGGAGGGTACGCTGTAGCGGGCAGATTTGGACCGGGCTCGAGGTACCTTTTTTCCGATTGTCAAACCCCGGGGGGGGCTTGGTCGGCAAGGTCTTGTACATGCTTCTCCTGTGGGTTTTCGCGTCGGGCATGATGTGCGAGGAGGACCAGGGGGCGTGCCAGAAGAGGAAAACGAGGCTTGTTGGAAGTAACATGGAGAGGCGTGTCCCGTTGTCGACTACCGCGTTGGCCTCCACCCAAGAGAGGCGAGAGGATGGTTTACAGGTTGATTAAGCGCCGGTCATATCTGTGAAATGCCTTGCGTCCTGGGAAGTAGACGAGAAGCGATCGTCTCTTTTCCAACATCCGCCCCGGCGTCCTTGCTTCCCCGCTGGGCGTGGTGGAGGGGGGAGGGGGGGGGCGTCGACAAGCCAAGGAGGTGGGGTGGCTAGTGGGGGGAGGGTGAAAGGGGGGAAGGGGGACCTCTGCTTGGGGTCCGCTCCCTTTACAGAAACCCCCAGTGCTGAGGGCGTCTCCGTAGTGCGCCGGTCTTGTTTGGTCCGGGGTGTGGCGGTAATCACCTCCAACATAATGACTGCGGTAGGCGCCGCGGCAGAACCAGAAGAGCGAAGAGAACAGTCGCCTCGCCTCGCGTCGCCATGGGTGCTCGTGAACATATCCTTGTACGTATTCCGTGATCGGGGCCTGGCGCTCCAACGGAGATGTGAAAATGCCGCGAACCCCCGGACGCGTCCTCGGATCACGCCCCCATCCCCCAGAGTCCCCGTTTCGCGCCAGTCGTCGATGCGAGCAGATGCTCCCACGGTCCGAGCCGGGGCGCACCCCTAGGGAGAAAGATGGCCATGCTCGGTGGGTGCCTCGAGAAGGCGACTGGACTGCCAAGAAGCTGAGCGACTGGTGTTCTTCGCGAAGTTGGGGGTGGCACTGCCGGCGCAGGCCCCAATCTCTATCGGGAAAGCTCACATCGGCGGCGATCCCGGGTACGTACTCCGTGCAAGTTGTGCGACATGTCGTCCCGCCGTGGAGTGCGGAGGTCGCCAGGCTGCGTGCGTGCGCATTGGGCAGGCGATGGGGAACATGGAGATGGCACGGGATGGGCTGGGAGCCTGGGATCACTCGAAATGACTCCCCGTGGGAATACTTGAACTACTTGGTACAAGTGTTGATAATTCTAATTATGGGCCCAGAGAATGCGCCAGAGAGAAGAAGGAGCGCAAAGGCTTCGAGACTCTGAGGCGGAAGGCGCTGTCCAGAAGGAGCCGGGTGAAGCGGTCTACCGATGGGAGTACCAAAGGCTGATGGCACCTTCATACCTATTACCAAGTACTCGGTAAGTACTGATATTCAGGACTCGACAATCTGATGCTTGAAACGCTGGCTCGTCCGTATCATACTTACTTACCAGCAAGGTCTTTGTGTGCACAATTCATTCGAAGAGGAATGCATTGACCGTCTTTTTGCCTTCTGCCAGCATTGACGCTCGCTAACCAGCCAGCATCTGTGGGTGCCGAGACTTGTGCTGGTATTTTTGCACATCGAGTATTACTCGGTATAGCAGGCAGCGATAAGATGGAGGGAGGCCCCGGGATGACCCACGCCAGTCAAACCGGTCAAACTCCTGGAGAAAGCTACGTCTCTTGCTAAGTGGATTTTCGTATGATGCTTATATATACTGCGGACGAAATACTCCGTCATGCGAAGAGCAGATAATAATATAATAATATATGCAACCCCAATAAGGCAGCCACAGATGATATTCGAATTTGTAGGAAAGGGAGGTGAAAGCACTCCCTTCCTCTGGCGGTTTGGGCGGGTTTTCCGTAAGAGCGGGTGGCCCAGGATCAAGAAAAGATCCACCTCGCCCCACAAGAACATCCGATCGATATGAGTGAAATGTTGGAGGGGCGGGATGGCCGATCCAGGGTTCAACGGCTGCGAAGGAGCGGCGAAAGGGTCGAGCCAACCGCGGATGTGCCCACACAGGCCCACTTTACTGGGGACCAAGTCGGTGCTGTACGACGTATTTTTCTGGGAATGAGACACAGCTTTTCGCAGCCGCGGTGTGTCGGCTTCGTCCAGTGAGACAACTTGGGAAGGCAGGTCAGCGCCAGCAGAGGGACTCGATGCCCCGGCTCAGAACCGACCATGGCGAATGCAATTCACGTAGGACAGCATAAAGGCAGCGCGGCCAAGGACGATAGACGCAGCCAAGGAGGATCAAAAGGCAGTGCTGATGTGGAATTCTCCGCTGGACCTCCCTTGCGCCGCTGTTGCGTCACAACAGATGGCGGTCACACACTCATACGCAGACGAGGGTGGATACCATCCAGTTTTCTTGCAGGACGCCGATGACCCTTCGAGCTGGAGCTGCATATATGACCCGAATGCATGGACAAGGAAGGACACGGAAAACTCACTGCCATAGAAAAGGGCGGCGCCCTCGTCAGATACCAGAACGCGCCAGCTCCCGATCTCGGCCGTTCATCGCCGGTCGCCCCTTGGTCTCCTTCTGCGCCCGCCTCTCCTCCCCTCTCTCCCCCACTCCCAGACTGCCCCCAGCTGGGGCGTGCAGCTTCATGAGGCCGAGGTACGTGGGTCGAGAAACAAGGGAGGCCCACCCTTGTCCGTTCCAGCGCACAGGGCAATTGGTCGGGGAACAGCGGATGACAGGGGGACGTGCCATCGGAGTGGAGTTAATTTGCTTCCGCCCCAGGAAGTTGCCCACGACAAACCCTGTCCTCCATCCCAGCCGGTTCGATCTTCCTGGGAAGGAGCCGAAGGACCCTTGAATGGCCGAGGGGTCGGCCCCGGTCCGCGGTCGTCTTGCCGAGCATCGAGTGAAAGGCATTTTATTGTGGCCCAGAGTGTGGCTGTGAGCCCTACATGAGGCAATGGGCGGACTATCGTCGGAGCTGCGTGCTTGCAATGGCAAGGCATCCAGGCAACCTCGCCCCGATGTAGGGCTGACAGGCTGGATGGAGTCTTTGTTCGCAGGATTGAGGGGGATTGAGGGGATCGTGGCGCCCTTCTGGTTTGCCCGAGTCCTCCCGGAATCAAGACCTTTCTCACGCTGTCATGTCTTTCGATAAGCCAGAGAAGATGAGCACTGGGAGCTGGGAGTGACACTGCAACGATTGTAACCGCTCCATAGTAACTTGCTACCTCGTTTGTACATACAATTTGCGAGGCAGCTGTGCGATGGCAATTGGCGCAAGTACGACGATTCTGGTACCAAGTACAAGTACAGCGAATTGGAACGACAATCTCGCAATCGGCGGCCTAGCTTGAACAGGCGCGATGAAGCTTGGCCTGATATCTCTTTCCCAGGTACTCAACCCAAGAAAGAGCAACCCAGGTCTTCGCTGCCTCTCTTGCACTGTTCTCCCGGGGCCGCCTTCCTCGAAACGCAAGCTGTGCACAGTAACTTCACTGTGATGGGCAAGGGTTCGACCTGTCGCCAAGAGACGCTAATGCAGTGTGGCTCCGCCGGGCCATTCATCTTCAGAAACCTCCCCCCCCTTTACCAGACTGTCGGAACCCGGTGAGCAAGGAACATGAACATCTCCCAGGTGTGATTGGACAATATATGGGTCTTGGTGGGTCATGACTCCACACTTCCAGTGGGACCAATCTGCCGCCTGAGATACGCGCGCGCATCAATACTCGCTCCCGACTCGTCGACTCGGACTCTGTCTCCCCCACTGCAACTTCCTTGGCAGCCAGTTTCTCCTCCCCTCTTCTCAGGACTTCCTCCTAATCTTCAGCGCGCTGAATCGTCAACTTGTGTTTGGCCCCCGTGCAGTCAAGGGTTCTAACTCGATCGTCAAGCCCTATCCGGCACCCAAGAACCCCACCGCATCATCAGTTTATCTCGCTCCCGCTTCAGATGCAAGTGGCACCATCTCATCCTTTTTGCTCGACACTTGTTCGAGATGACTTCGGTTACAATTCGATAGTACACTTCGTGTCGCTCGCTTCTCGACCCAACCGCTTTACTGCACGCCTCGCAGACGGCCTCGGCCTCGACTAGCCGTCACTGCCACACAGCCTGTTCTCAGTGGGCGCAACCTGACCCGGCAGTTTGGGACTGTCACCCGCGGAAACACGTCGGGCATCACTACAACCACTAGGATATCCCCTCGTCACACCCCCTCGCTACTGGCCCCGTTCTTCCCACTGCTCGCAGGTCTTTGTCCTTTTTCGCTGCCCCCGCTCTTCCCGCCGACGCACTGCACGCACTGCTGCTTCGCCCCAGTGTCGTATCAGCGCTATATTAACAGGTTTTCGGTACACGAAAGAGTGGGAGAACCGATGTGATCTGCGACGCCTGGCACAAGAGTTTGGTTGTCGAGGGTGTATTCTCCCTCCCCCTCAAGTGATCATTTGTATGCAAAGCCTCGTATCTGTGCATACTATGTATTCCCAGAAGGCGCACTGCTCCACCACACACGTCACAAGGCATCTTCAGGACGATATGCACGTACAAGTGTACAGCGGCGGCCACGGCTGAAACGCGGGTTCTGCGCCTCGAGCCGCGGCGGGGGCCGACACGGCGCCGTGCCTTTCTACACTTCTTTGGAGATTCGAGCAACAAGGCGAACCATGTCCAGAACGCCTAGACCGTTTTGAGAGGCCTGTTTGGGAAGGATTCTCGGGAAGGATTGGGGCGAAGGGCGCTGCGATGCCATCATGCTGCAGAGTGTTTCAGAAGCTGCAGCTGCTCAGCCGCTTCCGGTTTGGGTTCTTCCATGCCCAAGGGGCCTTTCTCGCCAGCTCTTTCTCCTCGGGCCCTTCCGACATTTCGCTACCCTGGGCCTTCAAGACGGAAGGGCTTTTTCGCACTTCATGTTCCAAGAGACCACATGTCCGATCCATCGGCAGCGTACGATCCCGTGGTTGACCCAACAGTTGCTTGACACTGTAATTGCCCTTTGGGGCATGAGACAGGGAAGACGGAAGCGCTTAAATGATACGTACCGCTCTCTCCTACGAACGAGAGCCCGCGTGTGCTTAACGCTCGAGCTCTTGTCCGTTCCAAGATTCCCGGGCCGAGTGGAAGAGACCGGCATGGCGTTGGGTTTTATTCCAGGCCGCACAAACGCGACGGCGTCTACGTGCCTAATTTCATTTACTTGTGTTACACGACGTTGGCGGTCTGGCTCAGCGCCCAGATGGTGGCTTGCCCGATGGGCACCAGCTCTCAGAGTCTAAGAAAGGCACATGGAAGAAGCGAGGTGCCACCGCTATAACGTCTGAAGAACAGCACGGGGGCGATGCCAGAGAATACATGCATGGATCAAGGGGATATGAGGGCCCCAAGGGCTGTTCAACTCTGACGATCGGGACGTTCTTGAGCGGTCCGCTTCGGGCGACATCAGTCTATCGGTGAAATCGGGCTCGTCCTGTTCCGCAGAAGAAGCAAGCAGTGTCAAGCGAATGCTTCCGTTTCCGGCGAGGAGAGGAATGCTAAGATATCCCCTGTCCTACACGCAAGCGGCCGCAGAGACGGAGATACCGCCCTCCCTTGCCGATATGGCGGACTCTTTTCGACGGATTGTACAATGATCCACGGGAACGGCCCGCCAATTTCCTATCACATATCGACGAGGCTCCCCTGTCCGCTGTTGCCCGTGGCGGGCGGGAATCTCCAGTGCGGCGCCACTGGCGAAAACCCGCGGCCAGTGAGAATGCTTCCTGCCACCGTTTTGAAGGCCCGCGAGTTCTACATGTCTCCCTTGCATAATTGCGTGTCTGAGGAAGATGAAGGAGGGGGGTGCGGAGATCCCCAGGTCAGTATCCTTGACGAATGCAAGGGAGAGAGGCCAGGGACGAAACCTGGCGAATTCTTGGTTAACCCTGGGGGTGACTGTGCGGGGTCCCCTACACTGCTTGTAGTCGAGCAGAAAGTTGTGTATTGTGGGAGGAGGGGAAGGGAGATGAGAACGAAGAGTGCCCAAGGACTGGTAGGACTTGTGTGTGTGTGTCGTTTCCGAAGCATGTTCGTCTCAGTGGTTGCCACTCTGGAGGGTTCAGCACCTAGGAGTGATGACCGTATCGAGCAGCAATTAATACATGTATCGACAAAAAAGCCACCCCGCGCCGGCCGGGCTGCTGCCGCCGCTCGGGCTTGCCGGGAGGATTTGCCCGAGGCCAGATGCCGCGCGACCCCCTGGACAGCAAAAAGTGGCAGCATTCCACAACAGGACGCCACCCGGCGTCTTCGCGGAGCTTCCCGAGCATGCGAGGCGCCGGACGAACTCCCTGGCCGGGA
Organism: Sordariomycetes sp. S4602; assembly: GCA_023628835.1. Taxonomy (NCBI): domain Eukaryota; kingdom Fungi; phylum Ascomycota; class Sordariomycetes; species Sordariomycetes sp. S4602. Next base: position 481,737 of record JAMAJV010000010.1, read on the forward strand.
AGGATCGATCAATACAGGGAGAGCTGAGCCCGGCTGACCCGCACCAGCCGCCGGCTCACGGCCAACCCGCTTAGCGCCGACGTGGTACAAGCGCGCCATCTCGCCTCCAAGGGGAGTCCGGGTGGGAGATCGGAGGCTCGCGTCAAGATATCGACTCCCCCTTGTCGTGATGTTTGGTGCCGCCGGCTGAGCGCGCCACACAGGGATGCCCAGTATGGTGTGGTGGGGAGCAGCAGCATCTCTCCTTGTGCCAGGCTGGGCGGTTGCAGATGCTGATCGGCCGGCTGTCAGGGCAGGCATGCTGGCCCGCGCCGAGGAGGGGCGGTTGTGCGAGGCCACATGCAGACGTCCGCGCTTAGGGTGCGGGGAGGGGAGGATCCGGTTGGACGGCAGCTGGGACGGCGCTGGGGCAGCACAAGTTCAACGCCCCATGGCTGGGCCAGCCTCGGCTGCGTTTGGGGTCTTGGTGTGACTGGCGACCGGACCTGGGCCAGTGAGCGACGCGGCAAACGGGCCGGGAGGGGCAGATCTCGACTATCACGCCGCGCAAACACGGGCTTCACCTAGCCCGATTGGTCTAAGCGAGCGGAGCCTCCTGGCGGCATATGGCTGTTTGTTGGCTCCAAACGGCGTTGCGTCTGGCACTCGGAACCGGAAGGATGGAAGTTGCGGGTCGAAACGGCCCCCAAAAGTGTAGGAAAAGGGCAGGGACGTGCTGCAAGAGATGAAATACGAGCAACTGTGCCGACTAGCAGGTACGAGGTAGAGCCCAGCCTGGGCCAAGGCCGGGGAACTGGGCAAATGCAACCGGGGGGCCAGCGGTGGGGGCGCTGGGGAGACACAAGACACGAACCCTGGCTGGTAGTGACAGCACGCATGCGGCATATGCAACCCCCTAAGCGCCGGCGGCCACACAGCGCATGCCAGTGCACGCACGCTGAGCTGCCGGTGGGTGGAGACCTGCTACCCTGTAGCCTGTCGGTGGGGCCAACCCCGGCTCGGACCTGCATAACGAAGTACAAACAGCGGCACCTGGTCCTTTCTGGGCCAAAACATTCCCAAACCCGGCCAAAACCAGCTCGAGCAGTAGATCGACGGTGGATGTTTGTGCGACATGGGTGCACGAGGCGGCCGCGGCAGCGCCCCCGGCGAGTGAGAGACACACGATAGCCGCGCGCTGGCGGCCTCGAGAAAAGGTCGCCACCTGGCCTCTATCTACACTTACACGTACTACTTGTGCGACGTAGACATTATACTGGACGCGGCGTGACATGGCGGCATGCCGGTTGCGGCCCCGTCTCGGCCGCCGCACACAAGTTGCTGTGGCGCGGGTCCTGCTGAAACGGGGGCCTTGCCGTGGCGCAACGTGCCCTGCCCCGTCTTCATGAGGCTCTGGTTCTTGCCTTGCCGTTACGCCTCGCCGGCCTGTGGTTGGGGCCGGGCAGGTGACGATGTGTACCCGGTTATGCATTTGCCGGAGGTGGCTGAAGGGAGGCGGACGCACCGGGAGGGGCCGAGGACTCGGAGGTTCGGAGGGCGGTGGTCTGTGTGCCTCGCCGCACCCCACGAGGCCACAGGGGTGCTCTCGCCCGAGGCGTGCAAGCTGGGGAGGTATCGGGGGCGGACGACGCAGGTTCGACGCTAGCCGCGGATACATGCCTCAGCTCACGCCCACTCACCATCCAACACACGGCGGGATAGCCGCCGTCCCACGCTCAGCTCGTCTCGCCCTTCCCCCGGGCGTAACACCAACAGGGGTCCGGGATCTCCTCCCCGCATCCGTGCCCACCCCCAATAGAATATTGGCTCGGCGTTGCGTTTTTCTTGTTTTTCCCCCCCGGGGGGACACACGGGCCAACGGCTGTTGGTGAAGATGCGCGTGCCTGAAGAGGCGGCGATGGCAGGATGCGAGGTGTGTGGGGGCGAGGTGGTGTTTCATGGGGCGGGTTGGATGCGGTTTAGCCCTTCGTGTGGGAGGTCGGATGAGATGCCATCCGGCTCGGCAAGGGCAGCAGGGTGGGATGAGTGGGATGATACCCACGCTTTAGGACATATCTGCAAGGGCTGCTGTTGCGGTGCCTGCCGGCCGTGCTCGCCACCTTGCGGGTTGGTGAAGAAGCCAAGGCCTGTACGAGCCGAGCCCGCCCATCGGCTTTGCGCGTCGAGGCAGGAGTGCCATGGGACCCCAGGCAACACTGGACGTTGCCCGCACATCCGACAGCACCAGGACACTTACTGCCATCCACCCTTACATTCATGCTAAGCAATATACACAGGGCATGGAGACTGATGTGCGACAGGAGAAGGTGATATCATACAATAGAACAGATTGCATCGCCTCATTACAACGTTTCCTACACTCTGCCCCATGCTTCCAAAGTGAGTACAGCTCCCGACGCCGTACCTATGCGCCTTTGTGTGACAATATCCCTATATAGACGGATATCCGTGTCCTCTTTTTGTGCCTCCCGTGGACAGGAGGGACCGGATTATCCGTCAAACACTACTGTACTGGCGTAGCAGCAGAGAAGAAAAATGAAGGAAAAAAAACATACCGTCAAGACCGAAGTCTTCCATCTCCAGCACAATCTTCCTATACCACCACGCCCGCCTCCCAATTAGCTCCCCTCCAGAGGCGTCGCGAAATTATACGTAAAGTCCACCAGCCCGTCCAACATCCAGTGCTGCGGATCGAAAAAGTCGTAGCCAGAGTCGTACCCCATGCCCCCCATCATGCTCGGCGCGTTGGACACCGGCGCCGAGAGCCCCGACGGCCCCGGCGTGAGGCTCCCGTTGGCGCCGAGCATCCCGTTGTTGCCGCTGTTGCCGTTGTTCTGCAGGTTGTGCGACTGCATGAGGGTGCTGTCGAGGTGGGAGGACGAGGCCGAGGACTCGTTGGCCGAGTCCGGGTTTGTGGGGTGCTTGAGGGCTATGGATGCTGTTAGAGCCCAGGCCCAAGGTTAACGCGCGCACGGGGAAGGGAATAAGGAGAGTAGATGACCTACAGTCGAGCGTACCCCGGCCGACGGCCTGGTATTCCTCCCGCCAGCGCCAGATAGAGTCGAAGACGAGACTCATGCTGTGTCGACAGCGCACCTTGAGCTGCAGGCTGTCGTCCATCTGGATCGGAGAGTCGTCCGCCCTATCAAAGGTAGGATCCGGCCCGGTGCCCAGGCGCGCCCCGCTCCGCGCCCCGTTCCACATCTGGACCATCAGCTCTGCCAGGCGCGACTGCAGGTCGTTGTGCGCGACGCTGGTGGCGCGGATGGCATGGAACGCCTGGTGGAACAGCGTGCGCCCGCGGTCCGGGTCGATCGTCTTGGAGAAGAACGACCGGAGGAGCTTGAGGAGGGCGAAGCCGGCCGCGACGAGCATCTGCTGGATGTAGTTGGTGGCATAAGGCAGGATCGAGCCGGTGTTGTCCGGCGGCGAGGTCACCTTCTCGGCCTCAAGCAGCTCGTCGAGGAAGCCCGACGCCGCGCGCCAGAGGCCCATGAGGTCGTCCATGTAGCCCGGCGTCGTGCTCGAGTCGAAGAACCCGGCGAGCCGGAGGTGGAGGTTAGCCGCGCGGAGGTGCAGGGTCACGATCGGGCTGAGCTGCTGCGACAGGATCGTCGCCTGCAGCTCCGCAAAGTCACGCCTGTAGACCCGCATCAACATGGCCCTGTGCTCATCACCCGCCACCCCCCTGGGGTCGCTGGCGTTGCTGTACATCTCCTTGGACACCTTGTCGCAGAACCGCTCTATCTCCAGCCGCGCCTCGAGCTCGGGCGAGAGGCCCAACTGTTCCTCGTCGGCCCCTTTCGTCGCCAGGGTCCAGTCGTACAGCGTCGACGCCGGCTGGCCATACGCGGTACCGATCGTCTGCGCCACGATGTTGCACACGGCCCACGTCGTTATGCGGTCGTGCAGCTGCTCGCGGTTGAGCTCCACCGAGACGCGCGAGAAGTCCTGGCTGTGGTTCGGGCGGTGGAGTCCGATCATCGTTGCCGTCTTCATCATGACGCCGCATAGGATGTGGGTTGGGTCCGAGGTGGTGGTGCTCGTAGGCAGGGGCCAGTTGCACAGGAGGCAGAGCGCCTTGACGACGAAGTAGCTCGTTGGCACCTCGCCTATGGTGTTCCATAGGAGGTGGGTTAGAGGTCCCGCAAGGTTAGTTAGCAGGGTCGGGTTCGGCCGGAAGCGCCGCGCGGCGACGGCGATTATAGACCAGAAGAGGAGCGGGTGCTGGGTTTGGTACTGGTCCGGCGGCTGCGACGGGTTAAGGAAGGGCAGGAATGGGTGGTAGTAGGTGAAGTATTCATTGAAGAGCTGGTTGACCGACTCGTCAGTGAGACGAACAGTGTCCAATTCATGAGTAACGCGTGGTTGGCTATAAGAGCCACCCCTCTTGAGGTGCAGGAGGGAGGACACGGCCTCGTCGGAGCCCATCAGGGAGGGGTTCCGCGTATGGGTGTAGGCGCTGCTCGCGATGGGCGACTGAAGTTGGTCTTCATCCTCGGCGGCGAAGCCCTGCGCCTTGGCTCGCTGGATATTCCTCCGCAGAAACTCAATCTCTTTTTCCATCTCGGCATGCTTGCTACGTTTCCCTATGCGCTTGAAATTCGACTCAATCTTACAGTCGAGCTTCAGGCGCCGGCACCGCGAGCAGCTCTGGAACGGATCTTGGATGACGTTGCATCGGAGCTACAGAGGGGAAGAAACGCACGTCAGTATCCATCCGGACACAAATGCCGTAAACCCGGTCGCATTGGGCGGGGGCATTTGTGCCTTTCGCCCATGTGGCTCAGGCGTGGTTGGTGTGGTGGGGAGGGACGCGCGGGGAAGGGACGCGGACGTGACTCACCTTTTGCTGGCGGCACTCATTGCAGGCGCGCTTGACGCCCGGCTGCCGTTTCTTCCCAAGCTCGTTATCGTCGTCGTGGTCGCTGCCGGGGCTGCTTTCGAGGCCGGCCATGCTCCGGTTCCTCTTCACGGCTCCGCCTCCGTGACGAGAGCTGACGGGGCTGGTCGGGCTGCCGGGCGTTGCCCCGCCGGCGCCGGAAACGGGAGAACCGTCCATGCGGGCAGGCGCGGGGGAGGCGCAATTCTCTCGGCGCGCGCGCGCGCGGGGAGGGGGATTTGTTCGTCGGCCGAGGCGCGGCAATTGGGAAGGGCCAATGGCAAACCGGGTGATTTGTTGCTGCCGGGCGTTGATTGCTCAGGGACCGGCGCCGGAGTCGCGGAGGTCAGCTTTTTTGAGTTTGTTCGCTGAGGTGTCGTGGCGGATGAGGAGGCGAGATCGGCCGACTACGGAGGATAAGTGGGCGGGGGTTGGGGGGAAAGGTGGGAGGAACGTTGGAGGCGGAAAGGCGCACATATGGGTCGTGCTTTTTCTGTGTCACACCCTCGAGTCCGCTGGCTTCTATTGGTGGCAGCTGACTGGTGCGGGGTTGTGGGCCGTTGCAGCCACCACGTGACTCGGCCAGGGTTCTGTACGAGGCAACTTGCGGCCGGTGAGATGAGGTGCTTCGAGGATTCGGTTCGACCGGATCGACCCCGAGAATCGCGGATGGAGCAAAGCTGACGGAGGATCCAAAGAGCGTTGTCGAAATTCTCCGTCTGGGCCGTTTGTTCCACAGCTCGCACAACCCAATCGGGTCGATCGTTCGGCTACATGTGCCTTGACTACGTGCGTACCGGTTCCGCTGGTATCGTCTCCCGAGTCACCGAAACTCTCTCCCCGGCCCATGAAAAGTCAATCGGCTAGCCACGTTCCTAGCTGTCTTTACTTAATGAGCTGGCCCTTTCCGTAACCCAATTGCTTTTGTTTCTGGAAATTTCCCCTTCCCGGGCATATCTTGCAGCAGGCCGCCACGATGTCAGAGTCGGGGACAGCAGGGCGGAAATCGGGCAAGTTCTTCCTCAAGCCGCCGCCTGGAAAGACGCCGGGTCAGCCTTACAGTTACACGGAAAACCCTCGGCCTGAGGGAGAAGTCCGTTTCATCCTTCCCGGCACGAGGAAGAAACAAGCCGCACAGGGTATGTCTCTAACACGTTTTGTGAGACTCTGGGATGCAAATCTCACTTCTATCCACATCCACATAGACACTACGCACTTCGACTCTACCAGTACTCCTCAGCCTTTCCTAGACCCGGACGTTCTCGACCGATGGCGCCGCGAACGGAAGGAGTAGCGGATGGCTCAGGAACGTGGCTGGGGATCCGCAGCGCACTGGCTCATTCAAGCCGCCAAAACGCCACCATATGTGAATGCAGATTGAGCAGCACATACCACGTACGTATGTAGTATGTGGTAGGCATAAACATACATGTACAGGAGGTAGCCAGCAGGGTAGGTGTGGGTCAGGGTCAGGTCAGGGACGTCAAAGCGGGGCCACGCTGTCTTGCCCCTCACCGAACAAACGTGCGTGCGGAATCGCCCAGCCGAGCGCATTGCCGCCTAGCTCTCCCCGGAAATTTAACATGGCACGCTCGGCTTTACCCCCCAGTGTTCCCTGACACTTGCGGTTACATATCGGCTCCATCAACGCGATTTGATGTTCCCGAGGCGACTTGCCGCTAGCAAGACCCGCCTAGCATGCGGGGTTCTCGGAGGCCGATGTGGGATACCCACCACTAACAGGTGGCGGAGAAGAGCCTAGCAATCCCTCTTATGAAATTCGATGCCGCGCCCCATTCTTCGAACCCCTCATTGCGATTCCTGTTCGTCCAGCCCTCTCCTTTGCACAGCAAGCGACATCACCTCCCTACCTCCAGCAGACATCACCCCATACCAACAGCCAGACACCGAAATCATGGCCGGTGCCGACTACTCGGTGCCGTTCTTCCTGAACGGCAAAGAACACCACACGGAGAAGCGGTTCGACATCAAGTCCCCGGTGACGGGCGACGTGCTCCACTCGTGCTCGAGCGCCACCGCGCAAGACGTCACCAACGCCGTCGAGTCAGCTTCCGAGGCCTTCAAAACATGGAGGACCATGACTCCAAGCCGCCGCCGGGACATATTCCTGAAGGCGGCCGAGGTCATGGAGTCGCGTAGGGAAGAGCTGGCCCAGAACATGATCGACGAGACCGGCGCGTCTCCTGCGTGGGCTGGTTTCAATCTGCACGTCGCCATCGACATGATCAAGGACGTTGCTGGCCGCATTTCCTCGGTTGAAGGGACGCTTCCGTCGACTGCCGATGAGGGTCTCGGGGCCATGGTTCTAAAGGAGCCTTTTGGCGTCGTCCTGGCTATTGCTCCTTGGTACGTTGACGCCACCTCCGAGACCGTTGGTGGCCTGCGGGCTAACACGATCTAGGAACGCCCCGTATATCCTGTCGACCAGGGCCGTTGCCTTCCCCCTTGCGGCGGGAAACACTGTCGTTCTTAAGGCTTCCGAGATGTCGCCCAAGACGATCGCGGGAGTGGTATCGTGCTTCCACGAGGCCGGGATACCTGATGGAGTGTTCAATATGATCGCACACGAACCAGCCAACGCGCCGGCCATTACCTCTCAGCTCATCGCCGACCCCAACATCAGGAAGATCAATTTCACCGGCAGCACTGGCGTCGGCCGCATCATTGCGAAGCTGGCGGGAGAGCACCTGAAGCCCGTGCTCCTCGAGCTGGGCGGCAAGGCCCCGGCCATCGTCTGGGAGGACGCCAACCTAGAGCAGGCCGCCAACGCCTGCACCATGGGGTCCTTCTTCCACGCCGGTCAGATCTGCATGAGCACCGAGCGGATCCTGGTGCACAAGAACGTCCGCGCCGAGTTCGAGAAGGAGTTTGCGGCGGCGATAGAGAGGATGTTCCCTTCCGCCGGTGACGCGCCTACCCTCATTGCCGCGGCCGGCGTGGAGAAGAACAAGAAGCTCCTGCGGGACGCCCTCGGCAAGGGTGCGTTCGTGGTCGCAGGCGACCCCAACGCCGCCGATGGTCCCAACAAGACGACCATGCGACCCGTTGTGATCAGCAACGTCACGCCCGAGATGGACATCTACAAGACCGAGTCGTTCGGCCCCACCGTGTCCGTCATCGAGGTGGACAGTGAGGAGGAGGCGGTGCGCATCGCGAACGACACCGAGTACGGGCTCACGTCGTCGGTGTTCACGGAGGACCTGCGGCGCGGTCTGCGGCTGGCGAGGCAGATCGAGACCGGGGCGGTGCACATCAACGGCATGACGGTGCACGACGAGTCGACGCTGCCGCACGGTGGCACCAAGGCGAGCGGGTTCGGGAGGTTCAACACGTCGCTGGGGCTGCAGGAGTGGCTCAAGACGAAGAACATCACGTTCAAGTATTAGGGCCCGTTATACTCCCGGTCTGAGGCGTGCTCGCCGGAGAGGAAAGGGCAGAGCTTGTAGTTTGGGTGGAGCGTTTATACTTGCAAGGCTTTCTGAGCCGGCCAATGAATATATTGTTAGACTGCCTGCGGTGTGTTGTAGAGGCGTGCCGTTGCATGCCTGCGTTAGCTGTGCTTCTTTGGCAGTGTTCCGATCGCGGATGTGCCTCGGCGGATTGCTCTCGGCCTGTCACCTTGAGTACATTTAGGGGGTTTCAATATAGTATAGCTCCACGGCCCGGTAGTTTGCGACAGGCGACGATAGTATTCTTCCGGGCCGCATCGCGCGGGCGCGCCCTTTGCGCTTGGGGAACGGATGTTGTCGTGGTGACCTGTCCCGGGGTGCAATGTATCTGAATCTTACCGAGCCGAATGCGTCTTTTTTTTCGTGTAAGTGACGAGCTTGGCTTGACAACTGGGGGTGGGCGCGAGTTGCCGTTGGGCGGCTGGGTTTGTTTAGATATCGTGTACTGGAGAGCGCGAGCCGTGTTTCGGGGGCAGGCTCCGAATGCGTCCTCTCTGAGAAGAACGGGGTGATTCCTACGTGTATATAAGTGTAGGGACTAGGGACCTCCTCGTTTGCCTCGTTCCCATCAGAGCACAAGCGAATGGGTCCCTGTAAGAAAGAGTCGCATACTCATCTCGACGAGGACCAACTGCCCTTGAGCTGCACGCAATCCGACAATGAGATCCCTTCTTCGCATACTAGCCATAGCGGCTCTTGCACAGGCCACCCGGTCTAGCACCACAATCGATGTCGCCCTTCCGCCCCATCGCGGCCTCCACCGGCGGGCTCCTCAACTCTTCGTCCCCGGCGACGACTCAACGCTGAAATGCACGGCGTCGACGTTTGCCAACAAAACAACCGAGTTCAGCGCGTCCACGGAGGACTGCCTCTGCATAGCCGACAGCCTCTCCACAGAGGAGTGGTCGGGCAGCTTCCTGCTCCGGCCGGCGGACGGCGTGGGCTTCGGCTCCACGGCCGTGACGTGCCGCAGCTGCAGCTTCCTGGTGGAGACCAAGGCCGAGGGGGGCACCAGCGTGGGCTCGGAGGATGTGGTGAGCTACGTGCGGGATGCGGTGGAGAGGTTCGTGAGGCTGGACACGGACAGGATTGGGGCGGAGGGCGAGACGGTTTGTGAGGACGGCGTTGAGGTTGGAGGCTTTGCGAAGATCAAATGGACGATTGCGCATGTACCGAACTAGGAGGAGGCAGAGGGAGGGTAGAGAGAGGTGCAGAGGATATGGAAGCCTGTGTTGGTTCAATGGGTTCGAGACGTGCGGTGTGGGGCTCATGTATAAAACAATGCGAGAAGCATGGTTGTGAGATTTTGTTGATAAGACGCGTTGGCTATGTGAGTGTAGTGAGGAGATCTCGAAGAAGCAGGCCAGTCTCGCCAAAGCTACCATGTCGCAAGTACTACGTACAATGAACGAGGTGCCGACCTTGATCACAATTTCCTCAGACCGTCTCCACAATGCCCAGAGCCTTCCAAACGTTGACAATATTCCAGCACGGTGCACGGGCCAGGACCCTTCGCAGAGCTCGCCCAAAACAGCGAAATGCCGACCGCAGATGGGGCGAAGCATCAGGGGTGGGTGGGTCGCGCCCGGCACCTGAAGCTCAGCCCTAGGGCCGCTGGCCACTCACCACTCCACTGACGCCAAGCGTGGCTGACATGCAGGGAGCTCCCATGTGGATTGGCGCAAATGGCACCGCACTTGGGGTTGCACATCTAAATGAGCTTGTGCTGATCTGATCGGAGCCCTCAAAAGACCCAATCAGGCGGTGCCAAGGAGGCCTAAATCGATCCAGCTGAGCCACGTTTCCAAGGTTTGTCGGGGTCCATGCAGCCTGGTGCTGGAACCGTGCTGTTTTGGGGGAGGAGAACTGGGGAAGGAGCAGGGGAAAGGGGAATGCCAGGTCTCTTAAAATGCAATACATGCATGTGTCGCGCCACGTCCCCTGCGCGCGGCCTCTTCCATCTTCATTCCTTCTCCCGTCAGTCTCGCTCGTTACGCCCGTCATCTCATACACTTGTCTCGCCATCTAGCCCTCGATCCGCCCATCGGCTCCGCGCGCGACACCCCCGATACACCGACTCGCTCTCCTCACGATGGCTAGCACGAACCAGCAGTTCCCGGGCCAGGCCCCCGCCAACCCGGGCCACAACCCCGTCTACCACCCGCACACGGGCGCGCCAGACCAGCCCCAGTTCCAGCAGCCCATGACCGCCGCGCATCAGCCCCCTCAGCATGGTGGGCCGCCGCCGCCGCAGACGGGCGAGTGGAATGAGGGGCTCTGCGGGTGCTGTAGCCCCATCAGCAGCTGCCTCATGGCGTGCTGCGTGCCGTGCATCCGTACGTGGCGCCCCCGCTCTCGTGTATCCCCCAGCGGGACCAACTGGCCGTGATGCTGTTAGTGAGTGATGCTGACGACGGTGAGCCATAGTCCACGGAAAGACCGCCGACCGTATGCGGGACCCCTCGATGCAGACGGCCAACACGTTCAACAACGACTGCCTGATCTCGCTGGTGCTTAACTGCGCCATCGGCTGCGGCTGGATGTACGTAGCCCCCACACAACCCAAAGACCCTGGAGGCCAAGTCACTGACGTGAGATGCAGATGGACCATGCAGCAGCGGACCAAGGTCCGCGAGAAGTACGGGATCAAGGGCTCGTCGACCAACGACTGCTGTGTTTCGTACTGGTGCCCCTGCTGCGCGACCGTGCAGAACGACAAGGAGGTCGTGTCGAGGACCAAGGGGATTGTCTCGGACGGGTACCAGCAACAGGGTGGGATGCACGCGAAGCCGCAGTAAGGGTGGAGTTCGGAGGGTCGACAGGGTTGTTTTGTTTCTGGAAACGGAGGCGGCTTAGTGGCCGTAGCATGCCGTCTCCGCGCCACGGTCCTGGCTTATACCTTACTTTTTTTTTTGTTTTGCGGGGCAGCCGATTACCTGTATCTCTTTGTTGAGTATACCCATTTCTCAATCCTTACTTTCTCCTTTGCGTCTTAGCTGAATATAGGGCTGCGGCCGAGGTTTCAGCACCGATTGATAAGGACCGCGTGGCTCGAAGGGCAACAGTGACACTCGCTTGGTAGTGGGAGGCAGTCAGGGTCGCAGCGCATTTATTGTGCAGCCAGCTAACGAGGCGGCGATGCGGGAGCCATGTGCCTAGGGACTCGCAATCTACCTCAGTCTGCTGTTGTCGTCACCTTGCTGCACAAGGTCAGTAATGACGCGGGCCCAAACGAGATCCTGAAAACAAGCGACCGACTGTGCTTGGACACAGGAAAACGACCAACGCTGGCCACGCCAGCTCGTCACAGCACGAGCACCAGCCCGTCGGCCCCCGAATTACACCACGGCGCGTCCGGGATAAACCGGCCCTCATTATCCCAATTCCGCCTCCCCTCGCCATTGGCCGGATCCTCGGTGCCGCCCTGCTGATCCGATGCCCGCGCCGGTTCCCCCGCCCCGTCCGCCGGGACTTTACCCGGCGCCTCTCGCCAACATTGCCAAGTTCATGCTTCCCGCGTGCCCACCCCATCTAACAAAGACAGGGTCCATATTGGCAAAGGGGGCTTCCTGAGAAGCAGATGGGACGGGATCGGACGGTGGTTTCCGGTTTGCCGCTTTTGTTTCGCGTGGTACCCGCGCATCGCTGCGTGGATCACCCACGTCCCCGGGCTGTTGATCGTCGCGGGTAGCAGGGTTTCTTATAATAGGGCAATATGCGGGGCGAGATGGGAACTCATCTGGGAGGTCAATATGTCCAAGACTCCCTGGGATACCGCATTCGGGAGGCTGGGGCGGGCATGGTACTGGGCGGGAAGGGAAGACTGGGCACAGAAACGGGATGCCAGGGTTACATGCCATCCCTCCCTCTCTCTCTCTCTCTCTCTCTTAAAAGGCTTGGTGGTGGTGTTTCGCTGCAACGCTCTCCTGCCCACCCTTTCTTCCCCCCTCCCGGCGAATCTGGTCTGGCGCTACATGCTACTTTTGCGGAACGGCGTTCCTTCCACTCCTTACCTTCTGCTAACACCTTCTGTTCTTTGGGTTTTCATCTTGGCTTGTTGGTTTTGGGGGACCCTTTTGCCCCCCTTTACGTTCATTTGTACACTGATGAAATAAGAAGATCCCCGTTGGAACGGGAAGACAGGAACACCTGAGAGGCTGTGGTCCCGGAGGTTGGGGTTGACGCACGTGGAGGTCATACGCGTGTGACGCAGACGGGGTGTGACCGGACCCGTGAGGGGGATACGATACGACTTGACCCCCGCCTCCCCAGTTTTGGGACTCTGCTCTATCTCTACAACCTGGGGCTTTCGCCTCTTCCGACGTATCTGGTCTTCGAAACGCTCATCTGGTCGCCAAGATGGCTGCGGAGGGGCACGACGATACGAGGCCTGTGGCGGATGGCAAGGGGCACCAGGAGGACACGGGGAGGTCTACAGAGGAGGCCACGACGCCTGCGGATGATGCCAATGATCGCGTGGAGGGTGCCAAGAAATTGGTAGAAGAGGCCAAGAAGTCTGTTGAGAACCTCATGAAGTCGGTGGAGGAAGGGAAGAAGAGGGAAGAGCCCAGGGATATGGAGAAAGGAACCGGCGATCTCGCCGGGGAGGACAGCGAGGCTGGTGAGGAGTCAAAGGACCCTGGCGAAAAAGAGGTTGACAGCACTCACGCCACGGGGGCTTCCACTCCTACCCCTGGGAACGCCAGCGAGCCTGACAAGGACGAGATCAAGCCAGCCGACGGAGCAGCGCCCACCGCCGGCCGCCCCGCGACCCCCATTCCCTTCTCGCGCACCTCCGACGGCACTCGAACCCCCGGCTCGCTAGGCGGCCGCATCACCCCGGAAGACGCGCTAGAAACAGCTCGCGCGCCCCGGACCCCGCCCCCGCTCACCACCCGCTCCCTCGGAAGGCCCTCATATGATGGCCTGAAGACGCCCTCCGACATGTCCGGCCGCTGGACGCCCTCCACACCCAAGACGCCCGGCCACTCCTCGTCCGCGGACTCCATCCGCAGAAAGCCCGTTCCCGCTCCGAGCTGCGACAACCTGCGGGAAAGGTCGGCCTCCACGCTGAAGAACCCGCTGGAGAAGACAACAGTCACGATCATGCCGGACAAACTGGGGGAGAAGGCGCCGAGCACGCCGGATTCGACTCCCAGGACGCATATTAGTCTTCCGGGAAGTAAGAAGAAAGCGGTGGGGTGGACGAGGGTTGGGAGGTTGTGGTGGGTCGAGGGAGCTTGGTGCAGTGCTTCCCTGCTGTGCATAATAAGTGAGTCTATTCTTATGACCCCTATCTCTGCTGTTCCTTTGGAGTGGAGGACTGACTCGTGCAAGTCATCTTTGCCGTCCTCTCAGCCTACGACAGCCAGCCCGTCTCAGCCCTCCCCTTGAACCTCCCTGCCCTCCTCGCCTTCTTCACCACCGCAGCGGTCCTCTTCCTCGTCATACCTGTGCGCGAGTGCATCTCCCAGTGGAAGTGGAACCACCTCCGCGCAGACACGCGCTCCCTCCTTGACTTCCAGCTCTTCGACTCGGCATCGCGCTCCCCGCTCGGCGCGGCCGAGCTACTCGTCAAGCTACGCCAAACGCACATCGCCCGCGTGGGCGCGGTAATCCTCCTGCTCTCCCTCTCGGCGCCGGCTATCACCCAGGTTGCCATAGGGTACAGGGAGGGCACAATACCGGCGGGCGGCGGCGAGGCTTTGGCCAGCGCGACAAGGATTCTGGAGGGCAAGATCGAGGGGCTAGGATCGGCGGTCGAGGACGGGGTGAAGGGCGACGTGGGCCTCGACTTGCCTATCGCGTGCCACACAGGGCAATGCGACTTTGAGCCGTTCGAGGCCCTGGGGATCTGCGCGGAAGTCCACGACGTCTCGGACAAGCTGAACATCACGACGGGCTCGCGACGCAGCGGGAACAGCACCGACAGCCCCGTGAGCTCTGGGTCCTCGTACAACGTTTCGTTGCCCGAGGAGGCGAACTGCCATTTCATGACTGGCGACCCGCGCAATGTCATGACTTGCAAGACGGACGGGTCGGCGACGCTGTCCTTTGACGGGGATCTCAAAGACACAGCGATCTACTCCATGCCGGTCATATACTCAAACCCCGAGGACGACTCTGACGACGCGGACGTGGAGTTCGAGGCGCTGGAGCTGCTGTTCCACCTCTGCCTGAACACATACTCCGCCTCCGTGCGTCATTCCCAGCCGGGCCTCAAGGTCGTCAAGACCTCCGCGGCCCTCGCTTCCGGCTCGGACGACAGGGCGGTCGACGTTGAATGCGAGGCGTCGATCCACGCGGGCTCCGAGGGTGCGGTAGAGTGCGAGGCGGAAGACGTCCCCTCCGACGCCTTCATGAAGCTGGGCGCCGAGGGCCGAGGGGACGTGGAGGTCAGCGCCCAGTTCGAGGCGCTGGGCGAGGTTGCGATGGCCATGGGCGAGGGGCTCGTCGGCTTGTGGATGCGGGAAGGGGACGATGAGCCCAGTATCGTCGGAACCTCCCGGATGGAGGATATAAGCAAGGTTGTGTATGGCGGTGAAGCGAAGGAGCAGCAGGATCGCCTTACGAAGATGGCTGGGAGCATTGCCACCAGTCTAACCAACGCGTAAGGGCCCCCATTCCCATTCCTGCGTGAGACCGACTAACACCCCCTAGTATAAGCGCAAAGAAGGCCACAGACACTACGTCCCCCAACATCATCCCCGTCTCGGGCACATCCCTCAACCCGCAGACCCTCATCGCCATAAACTACGCACCCCTATCCCTCCTCCTGATTCTCGCGCTCGGCTCGCTCGCCTTCCTGATCGCCACAGCCGTCCTCACAGAGCGCGACGCTGGCATGGAGGTCCTCAAGAGCTCGGCGCTGGCGACGCTGTTCGCGCTGGAGGAGGAGTGCAGGGGCGTTGCGGGCGGGCTAGAGAGCGTGGAAAGCATGAGCCGGAAGGCGAGGGCCATGCATGTTCGGTTGAGGGACGAGGCGATCGTGCTGGCCGGGGATAGTGAGGAGAGGGAGAAGGCAGAAGACGTTTAAGGTAATTCGTAGGACTTGGGGTGACTGTTTCTTGTAAATATTTACCCGGGACGTTTACTTGGAGGCATGGGATTGTCCGAGAGGCCTTTGGGAGCCGGAATACCAAGGAGCTGGGTGATGTAGCGAGATTATTCTTAGCCACTTGAAATTCAAATGGGCCGCGCCCTTTTATCTTCTTTCAACAGAGCTGGTCCCATGCGAGTGATTTGTGTAAGCGACTCGTGTAATTGACTCCGCCGACGTTCCGCTCTCGATTCCAACTACAACTCAAGCTATGAGCCAACAAACACCCTGTGAGAGGCCTAATCTACTCCTGCGCCCAGGTGTCAAACCATCTCACAGCCTGCAAGAACGCGCTCTCCTTCCCATACTTGTCCTGCGGGTCCGAAATGTTCGCGCGGACGGCGAAGCCATGGGCCGTGCCGCTGTACAGGCTCAACTGGTACGCAGACCCGGCCTCGAGGAGGAGGGTCTCAATCTCGGCTCGTCGCTCGGGACCGAGGAGATCATCGGTTTCTGGGAGTAATCTCGTAAGCCGACCTATCCGCGAAGCCCAGTTTTGCGCACGACTTTGAATATGTGGGATGGAAGGGGGGGGGAGGACTTGAGAAAGGGTCGACGTGAGAACTGCGAAACAAGGGAATGTGAACTCACCGGCGGCGGCAATACTGGCGGGAGCACCAACCCCCAAAATCTCCTCATCTAGGAGATTGCTAGGATGGGCCGCAAACACAGCCTCTCCGTCCCCAACCCGGAAGGCATACCGGCCTCCAAAGCAGTACCCCGTAACCCCGAACCTCTCTACGCCCAGCTCATCACGGAGGTACTTCACCGCGGTGGCGATCCTCGCGTCGACGACCTCCTCGTTGTTCTTGGCGAGGAAGTCTTCTATGGACCAGCCCGGCTCGTTGAGGTCCGCAGGCGCGGGGGCGCCGTCGAAGAGATCCGGGGTGATGGTGAGGTAGCCGGCTCGAGAGAAGGAGTCGGCGAGGCTAGGGGTGTTAGTTTGGACGGGCTGGAAGGGAGGGGGAACCGTACAGCTTGTTTTCGGCCAGTTGGATACCGAATACGTCGGTTAGGTAGAGGACCGCGGTGGTCGAAGGCTCCTCCGGCTCCGAGACGTAGATGGTGACTGCCCAGTCAGATATCGCTCATGGTAAAGGGGTCAGTGAGTGGAGAGTGGGAGGGACGCACGGTCGTCGAAGGTTATTTCCTGGCCGATGGTGTCGCCGTCGTGCGCAATGATGGACGTGTCGCAACTGGCGGCGAAGACCGCCGTCGCGGCGCTGAGCGCCAGGAGGGAGCTGAGTCGAAACATTATTCGGTCAAGGGGCAGCGGTTCTGGGGTCTGACAAGAGGACGATAAGAATAAAGCCCAGAATGGCCAGGAACAACAACAAAGAGAAAGCCCGGTCAACGGTTTATATGTCATTCCGCCGCCCCATATCTAGCCAATCGGGCGATCTGGGGTACCAGACTTTCACCGCGATCTTCTCCTCAACGCGGGTTCCGCCCCAATAGGAGCCAATGAACAGCCCCACGGTCTCGGCATTTGACTTGGACAGTTCTGCATCATCCCGCTTCCGCCTCGAGACTCTCAACGCCTTCCTTCAGGTCCCTTGCGCTTGCACGAGCCCCCCATATCTGAGGAGGAAGCCGCCATGACTTAGGCGCGCAAAGATCTCCGCAACTCCCGTGGTATAACCCGCCCGTTAAGACCCCCCACCCCGAAGGTAACCCCCAAAGTGACCATGGTCGCTCCACCGGCGGTAAAGCCCAATTCGGACATCCGGCTCGGATAAACAACACTCATCTCACGCTGCATGAGGCCTGGCTGGGTCCCGTCCCTAGCCAAGACGTTGCATGGACCGAGCACGCGTCGAAAATCGACAACGAGTAATAGACAAGCTCGTATAGGAAGATGCCCGTGCATTCCCGGATGGAGAAATGGCAGAGAAATGGAGCTCCAAGGAGATACGGATACAACTCGAGATGGCCAACTTGCGACTCGGTTCACTTTCATTTCATGCGGTATGACTGAATATTGACAAGGGAAGACGCAATGTGCTTGGTAATCGAATTTGTAAGTTCGCCCGAGACCCCAAGAGCTAAGGTAGGATCGACCGGGCATTCAGACGTATTGGTCGATGCATCTAGCAATCCAATAGTATGCAAATGGACTTGGCCTTCCATGCGCCTGGTGATTGAAGCCGGCATGTGACAGGACTCCACGTTCCGGGAGGCCCCACGCCGCCTTCCGGAAAACCGGGCCCGGAAATCGGAGCCTTGAATCGGCCGATGCACGGCGGAGGAGCCGGGTACCCGCCTCCGGCTACCGCGTGCAGCACCCAGTTAGCATCCACCATCTCGCGCTTGCCTGCGCTAGCTGCGAATCACTTGCACTCAACAGCAACATCCAAGATTTGACCAGTGAATTATACGAAGCTCTATCTCCATACGGTGAAAACCTCCGTGACAAAAAAATGAAACAGGGACCAAGAAACAAACTCCCATAGATTCCTTCCAGGAATAAATCCAACGCCCACACTTCGAAACCCATTTAATACAGCTATGGTGGCCTGCGCTACTGAGATCCGATGACATCTACTAAAGCAACGAGACAGGTTCAAGGCATGGACTCGCCCAGTGTTGTCATTCAATCTTCCCCGGGCGTGAATTGTGCCTGGCCATCAAGTTGCGTGCTTAAGCAGCGAGGATCGCGTCGTTGAATGCCGCCAGAACATCCTCGCCTTCGGAACCAACACCCAGGCCCTGATCGATCAGGTCCTGTTGCGCATCGAGACAGGCCTGGATAGCAGCATCATTGGCGCCGCACGTGTTGCCTAGCTCATCGCACACGCGGTTGACAATGATATCTGTTCGCAGGCAAGTTAGCGGGTTATAAGCCTTCTGGGGAGGTTGATCTTACCAGGGTTGAGCGCCTCCTGCTGGTTGGCAGCGATGGTGGCGTCGGCGGACTGGAAGGTGAACTCGTCGGCCGGGCGCCCGCCGAGACCGCCCTCGAAGACGATGGTTGGGTCGCAGTCGCCAAAGTCGGCGGCTCCACCAGCCGCATCACCGCCCGCGTCGGCCTCATCCGCTGCGTCGGCCTCGTCATCAGCTGCGTTGGCCTCATCAGCTGCATCGGCCTCGTCATCGGCCGCATCGGCTGCGTCGGCCTCATCAGCTGCATCAGCCGCATCCGCTGCGTCGGCCTCGTCAGCTGCGTCGGCCTCATCAGCTGCATCAGCTGCATCAGCCGCATCCGCCGCGTCGGCCT
Source organism: Sordariomycetes sp. S4602 (assembly GCA_023628835.1). Taxonomy (NCBI): domain Eukaryota; kingdom Fungi; phylum Ascomycota; class Sordariomycetes; species Sordariomycetes sp. S4602. The sequence goes on from JAMAJV010000010.1 coordinate 500,405, forward strand.
CGTCGGCTGCGTCAGCCGCATCCGCCGCATCCGCCGCGTCGGCCTCGTCGGCTGCGTCGGCCGCGCCGCCGGCCGCATCAAGGCCGGCAAGCGCCACTTCAGCGCCGTCGGCATCCTGGGCAACGAAGTTGGTGAAGCCCTGCTCGATGGCCACTTCGGCCTCCGAGAGCCCGGTCGCGTCGAACGCGGTCTCCAGCGAGGCGGCCGAGTTGGCGTTCTGCACATCCGCCCCTTCTACATCGGGGTCAAAGAGGGGCAGAACGCCCCTGAGGGCCTCAGTAGCCGGCAAGCTACTGTCACCGCAGAGAGCCCCGGTGTCTGCCTCGAAATTGTTGAAGTTTTTCTCACTTATAAACACCGTTAGACACATGCAGGAGAAACTCGCAACTGCGACGGACAGAAATTTCAAGGACGCAAGACTTACGCTGCAACGAGGCTCCTTGCCCCAGCCAGCACCTCTTCAGAGTCACCCAGCTGGGCCACGATCTCGTCGGCCAGAGCAAGCTGAAAGAAATCGTTAGCATTCTGTCCGTGTCCCACACGTGCTGTGAGCCAGCATAGTGTCAAGACCATGCACTCACCTTCTCGCAGGCCCCGGCACCACCGAGGAGAACGCCGGTGGTCTGCCCCGCAAGGGTAGCAGCGGCGCCGGCGTCGCCAAAAGCGTCAAGGGCAGCGATATCAGCCTGGACGAGACCCTCCTGGCCGAAACGCGCCTCAACATAGGCGATGGCGAGGGTAATGAGAGCGAGCTTGGTGGTAGACATTGCGACGGTGTTGTTTATCTCGAGAGATCCGAAAACGACGCGATAAAAAAGCAGGAATCGAAAATGACCGGCTGGCGGCGTATGATTGGAAAAAGTACAAGGTATAATGAACGTAGTCGGGACGAAGAGAATGAATGCGTTCACAGAACTGCGGAAGAAGACAAGATCGAACTGAAGGCTTTTCTCGGATGGAGCTGAGAAAGAGAGAGCAAACGCGGTTGATCGACGAAGGAAGCAGAGGTATATATACGCCCCGTCCTAGCGGCGAGAGCGAGAACACCCGGCTGGACGATTCCCTGGGCAGTCGATCTGAAGGGACTGATGACGACGACGGCCCTTGGCGTCAGAAGGCTTGGTTTCCCAGCCGGCTGGGGGTGCAAAGCGCCCTGGGTTGAGGTCCCTGGCGGCGATCATACGGGCGCCGTGCTTGCTTGAGACGGGCACGGCATGAACACTCGAGGCCGTTATCTTGGGACGGCGTCAGGGGGCAATGCGGGTGGGCTGGCCGGGGCCACTGGCCCCTTGACGCGGAGAGCTCAGGAGCGGCGGACCAGACGCCGAAACGATTGCCCCTTGCGGCCGCCCTCTAGCACGCCCGGGGTTTGTGGTGGGGCCTGTTCGGCAGACGTCATACGGAAGCTTGCCCGCCGGAACGGGCGCATGCAACATCGTCTAACAGTTCGAATGGGTTCCGAAGCCCGCTCCGCGTGTCCGAGAGTCGGCCAGCAAGCGGCATGCTGCGGCCGTGCCGAGTCCATTGTAGGCAGAGAGGCTTTGGGCTGGTCGTTTGTTACACACCGGCATGGTGGAATGAAGCGAGAATACGCCGTCGATCGAAGAGGCGATACGAGAACCCGTGCCAGTGGGGATCGTCATGAGGCGACTCGAGTCGAGCCCCGAGAAGATTTTCTCGCTCCGAACAGCCGCAAGAGGTCAGATGTTCAGGGCTGGCGTTGGCCAATGAGCGTTGCTGCCTCCGAGTTTGAAGCTCGTCTGGGGAAGCTGCGACTTGACGTTTCAGGCACGGACGTTGCGGGTGCCTGACCAGAGAAGGACGGGAGGAAGGTCACCGCGGCGTTGCTGACACCGTGTCTTCCACACAAAACTCATAGGGAACGCACAGTATAAACACCCAGCCGAACTCCCTACTAAGCTGCCAGCATGCCCGCGGCCCCTGCGCAATTTGGCCAACCGCCCCGCCCAAACCTCCGCCGAGCCTCCGATCAAACATCGCCAACCACGTCTTGAGACGCCTGCGACACTCGCCGAGTTTGAAAGGTCTGGAGATCCCCCGGCTGGACTCGCCATCCCACAATGCCCCACGGAAGGTCGAAGCGCCTTCGCGGGACATATCTCTCTCGATCGCGTTGCCCAGGGACGAAACCCGGCCTCGACGATCGTGACTGCGGCTCGTGATTCGTGGACGCTGAAAGAGGTTTCGCGAAACGGGATCGATGTTTCCAGGCTCATGTGCGAATCGCGGGATGAGACCAAACAATGGCGCCGGCCTGTCTCACAGGGGTGGGCCCGTCGCTTCCATGCACGCTCTGCGGGCTGCTGTCGGCGCCGCCTTTTTACCGCCGGGCAGGTCAGATCTCGATTCCCGGCTTCCAGAAATAACAAGCGTGGGACGTCTCAGTTTGACCACCCTGCATAGCCGCCGTCAAGTTGGGCCCAGTCCCAGATCCGTCGCCCCCAGGCAACCAGAGCGCCCACGCCTCGCCTCGCGCTGGACACGGGCCATGGGCTCACGATCCGCGGCCGATCTTTGCCCTGCCACCTCGTCCCCAGTGAATAGGCTCATCGATCGGTATCCACAGGAGTTCGAGTCTCGGGCGAGGTTTCGACGGTCGTCGCCCCGCACGGTCGGGCCATCCTGTCCACTTTCGGCCCCACGACCATCCGATTTTCGAGGAGCGTGTTTGAGATGTGCACTGTTCGCTTGCTTTTGGCTTTTACGCCCTTTTTCTCGCTTAGGATGGCGACACCGAGGATCAGGGTGCTTTCCAGGCGGTGTTTGGTCAAGCAGTGCTGGACCTTCCCTCGCCACCTCTACCCTGCGCTCTATACCACAGGCTCGACCATGACAGTTGTTCTCTCTCCTGCGTATTTTCTCCTAGCTTCCACTTCTTGGCCCGTCTCCGCTTTCTCTGTGACTAACACCGAAGATCGCCCTCCTTTCATCGCAGCTGGACAGCACGCTTTAACCTGCCTCGGCGGATCTCCTATAGCATGAGCCAGGTTTAAGCATAAACGTCTCGCATATGCCATCCGGCCCTATATGAGCTGGTCCACCCTACGCCCTTGCCAATCTAACGCCACCCTGCGACGCCTCTGATCTCCGCTCGACCAGAATATACTGCGATAACAGGCAGATGGTAATCCCCCTGGTGGCTAATTCGCGGTGGCCATGCGGTTCGACCAATCCATTTGGGGATCCTTTCCTTGTCTGGACGCACAAGGAGCAGCCTCACCCCTCCGTGGGGGTTCCGGTTTATGCTTTGTCGTCGCTAATCGTCTTGGCGTGATGACCACAACTACTGTCACCAAGTGATCCGGGCACGCCATTGTCTTTGAGTCGATTCGTGTCGGATCTACGCGTTCGAGGCAGGCCCACTTGCAAGAACAACAGGCGACACACGAGTGCAGGCGGAATCGAAACGGCATCAGCAAAGACAAACGAGCCAGTCTTTTCGTCCCATATGTACATGAACCCCACCAAGAAGAATAAGTACAAGCGCCCACACAGCTGCCGGGCAATAGGACGCGCTCCCCGTCCAACCCCCAGTCTCCCTAACCCCGCAGGCCCACAAAGCCACCAGCTTAGTACTCGCCCTCGAGAGTCGGGACATCCCAAGGAGCCCACTTCGCCTGGTCGACGGTGACGGTGCTCTGGGAGATGGCCGACGGCGGGGTGGTGCCACCCTGGATGAAGTAGTCCCAGAACTGGTTGATCTCGGACTCCTGGCTTCCGGGGAACTGGCAGTGGTTGTGGCCGCCAACGAGCGACAGGCCCATGTTCCCCGGGACGCCGAGCGCCTCGTAGATGCGCTGGCCCGCCTGCATGCAGCCCGTGATGGCGACGGGGCCAAGCCAGTCAATGTCGTTCTCGGGGATGTACAGACCGCGGGGAGCGACGAGAGCAACAAGGGCCTCGTGGTCGACGGGCTGCTGGTTGATCTTTCCGGTCCAGTCGTTGAAGCGCGGCGAGAACCACACGTTCTCACCGACGATCTGCGCCGCGTGCTGGATGTTGGCCCCGCTGTTGTGCTGGTCGTCAGCGATGCGCCAGCACGCCGCGCCGCCGGAGCCGCTCTCCTGTGGAATGGTGAGGGCGATACGCTTCTCGAGCGCGCCAGCCCAGAAGGCACCCTTTCCGTTCCGAGAGCAACCCGTCACGGCCACGCGCGTGGGGTCGATGCCGGTCTCTGCGGGGCCGAGCTGCTCTAGCGCGTCCAGGATACGGCCCACGCCCCAGGCCCAGGCGGTCACGGCACCGGCGGAGTGGTCGCTGCCGAAGAGGTCGTAGAAGAGACCCTGGCCGCGCGAGTTTCCGCCCTGCTGCTGGGCGAAGCCGTCGTTGGAGAAGGTGATGGTGGCGACGCCGGCGGGGACGGACACCGAGGGGAAGCCGTAGGCGATGACAGCACCCGAGGGGCTGTCAGCGCTTCCGGCGCCAGAAACGCTAACGGAGAAGGAGATGCTGCCGCCGTTGGCGGACACCTCGATGGAGAGACCGTCGCCCGACATGGAGGCCGTGACGGTGTCCGGCGGAGGAGGGTAGTCGCCGATCTCGGTCTGCTCGAGGGCGTACTGGAGCTGCTGCTGGCGGCACTTGAAGTCGTCCATGGTCAGCACGTCGCTTCCGTCCCAGAACTTGAAGGGGTCGGGAAGCGCCGCGTCGTTGACGGAGGGGAGCGCGGCCTCGGCATCGCAGGCAGCGGGCGCCGCGGGGGCCTCGGGCGCTTCCGGGTCATCCTGGCGCGGGGCGTTCTTGGGGATGGCGAAGGCCGTGCCCGCCAGGAGGAGGGCCGAAGTGATAGCGTTGACCATTGTGACAGACGGGCGGTGCTTGCTGATGGGGTTAGCTGGAGTGCAGGTGAAGGAATAGACCGGCACACAAACACACCTTGCTAGAAACGAGGGAACGGATGGGACGGAGTGAATCCTGGGAGATCGATCAAGACCTACCTTTCACGGGGGCGGGGTGACGATATAATATATGGACGCGGCGGGCGAGGGGCCGGCGGCATGGAGGGAACCACGGGTCAGGAAACAAAAGAAGGTTTACTGCGTGACGCGGTTCGCCGCGGCGATCTGGGAGCACAGCCGGAAGAAAGTGTTCGATATTGCTTCTATGTTGTGGACTGCGGTGAGGCGGGATTCGAGGCGAGACATGGGTCCCCCGCCCTCTGGACGTCCTTTCCCCCGGCCCATGGTGGCTGCAGGCCTTCTTCCGGATGCAATCTGCTTGTCTTGCTCCCTTCTCTACGGGTCCGGGGGCAATATCGGCGGAGGAGTGCCGAGGACAATGGCTTTTGGTACGGATGTATAGCTCACGGTGAAGAAGTGTGGGGAAAAGCAATGGGTTCGTGGTCCCTCGTGGCGATACAGCACGCTCCCGGCTGGTTCCTGACCTAATTTTTCCTCAATATCGGGAATTTGTGTTGTCGATCACATGGGCGTTCCCACGCTGGCGTAGCATTCGCCGTGTGGCAGAAGCTGGATAAGGTGGCCGTGGGTCTTGGCTGACGCCCACTGACCGGGCGAGACAGAGGCTCATCGACTGCCGACGGGCTATGGTAGGGTCAACCGGAGGATTTGATTTGCTTTCTCCGCGTCTGTGGCGCTTGGCACTTAGGGGGTTCGGGGTGGGCAAATGAAGCGTGTAAGTGATTTGGGTCTCACGATATTAGGGCGGACGAACGAGCGTCCCAAGCCTCGCATCCGGCCTGCGCGGCGCACGCCAGGAATGGTGGAAATAATAACTCCTACGACCGTCTCCCCTCCCCGTTGCATGGCTATACGTATGTATGGCTAAATTAGGGCCACCGAATCGCATGACGAGAGCCTCGTCTCCGTTCATAAGGGGGCCGGGATATATTGGGTTCCCGGGGGGGCATTATACCCGTGCCTGGATATGCCGTCTCGCATGCGGAGAACCGAAGAGGAAACAGCGCGGACGTTCGAGGGCTGCAATAAGGCACCCGTCCTCGCTAATCCAGGCCTTCTTTAGTTTTTCCACGAATGGAGGCTTGAGACTCCAAATTAGGTGCTTGGGGACTTGAAGCCCGCGGGGGTTCTGACGAGCTCTTCGGCACATACCGAGAAACTATGATATGAGTGCGTGCAGAGGAGAGATCCGGCGGAACGGTGTAAGTCGGATGGAGGGAGGACCTACCAGCCACCCGTTTCTTGGCCGCTGCACCGCAAAACGTGTCGGAGAATACCACGTCGGATCTACGGAGCTTTGTGCTTGCATTCTGCCTCATCCCGGCTGAGGGAGACACGTGGTATTTCTCTGTTCTGTCCACGAAACACCGGGAGAGCCCGTTCAACACGGAGACCAGAGAGCGCAACGTCTCCTTCGCAACCCACGCCCTCTCTCACCATCAAAGAGCAAACTTCGCAGCTGGGGAAGACCCATCAGGGCCACGCTGAGAAGTCCGGCCGCCCATCGCCGGGGGCTTGGCGTAGCGTGGCATCCCGGACAAGGGTATAATAGCCGGGCGCGGGCGAGCCGGCTCCGCAAAAGCGAATTAACCCCAGGCCCACCGAGTGCCGCGTCCCCCTCACGCATTTCCAATCTAATCCTTTGTGATTAATAGCATGGTCGGTGGGGCCGCCACGTGCGCCTTGGACGCTGCCGTCTTTCGAGGTCTGTGCCGGGCGGACTCAGGCGCGTATTTGTGTAAGCTGAGCTTTGTGGATCGAAGAGTCTTGGCCGGCCTGAGAAGGATATGCTGTTGGTGAGCAAAGTGAGAAGACACCTGGACAGAGTCACCGTTCGTTCCAGGAGAGGCAAGACCACGCAGGTTGTGTCCTCCCGACCAAACTTGTTCAAGCAAGGGGAAGAACCAGGATTCACAGCACCGACCGACAGGTCGCTGGACTGCCGGTAGATCCGTCCCATTCATTTCATGTAAACCGATCTACACATCACCCAGATCTGCGCCCTCCGACACTCCCCAGATGCCGTATCCCGGGTGGACCGCCCGCTCCTATATGATACTCGCCGACACGTAGCAAGGCGAGGTTGAGACGGACCACCTCCGCCCCAGCGGCCGAGAAACACACTTCCTAACCCTCACACCTCCGGCAATGGCGAGGCTATCATGGTGGCCGCTCGCCCTCTTAGCGGCGCGGGCCCTCGCGCACGGGGGTCTGAATAACTACACCGTCGGCGACACCTGGTACCGCGGGTAGGTTCTTCGCTGTCCCTTCCGCCAACCGCGCGCAAAGGCTAACTCGAGGCCACCTGCAGCTACGACCCAGATGGCCCGCTCGACGACCAAGTAGGCCAGCCGTGGCTCGTCCAGCGCCCCTGGGCCTCCATCAACCCCGTCTTCGAGCACGACTCGCCCTACCTCGCATGCAACGACCCGGGAACAACCGCCGCGGCGTACATACCCATCGCCGCGGGGGACAGCATCGAGGCCGTGTACTGGTACTGGCTTCACCCCACGGGGCCTATGGCCGTGTGGCTAGCCGAGTGCGGGGAGTCCTGCGAGGATGTTGACCCGGCCGAGGCGGAGTGGTTCAAGGCATGCGGCCCTCCCCGCGCCCTCCTATCTCCATCCCACAGACCAGCAGAAGCTAACCCTGCCGCTGTCCAGATCTGGCACGCTGGCCTAACAGACGACGGCTCTGCCGGCCTCGCCGAGTCGAGCTGGTACCAAAAGGCCTTCCAGAAATGGGACGGCTCGGCCGCCACCTGGCCCGCCACCATCCCGCCGCGCCTCAAGCCGGGCCTGTACCTCATCCGCCACGAGATCATCTCCATCCACGTCGCGTTCAAGCCGCAGTGGTACCCCGAGTGCGCGCACCTGAACGTGACGGGCGAGGGGGACGCAGTGCCGGAGGAGGAGTTCCTCTTCAAGTTCCCCGGGGCGTACTCCGAAGACGGTGCGTCTCTCCCTTTGCCGGCGAAGGAGTAGAGAGGTGGGAGGTGAAGAGCTGGGGCTAACTGCGCTAGACCCAATGACGTTCCTGGATATATACTCTGAGGAGTGGATGGACCCCAAGAACGCGGCCAAGTATGAGCCGCCCCTGGGCCCCGTGTGGGACGGGTGAGTCGCTCTGTCCCTTGATCCGCATTGTCCCTCAACGTCTCATCACTCGGCCACCATCTTCTTGTCTTGTTTGGCGCATTCCTGGATGCTGTGTTTGGACGCAGGGAGCCCAAGCTGACGCCCCAGAAGCGGCCAGGAGATCACCAACAAATACTGCTACCTCTGTTAGCCACCCCTACCGATCCAGGTAAACAACTCGCATGTATATACCCCCCGTGGAGGGTGCGGGCCGATTGTGGATGGATCTGATAGTGCACATACATCTCGCCTGGATGCAATCAACAGACTGTATATTACCTCTCGAGTTTCGAACTATGTACCCATCAACTCCAAACCGTGAAACCGAACGCCTGCAGCCCAATGAAATCCCTCGAGAACGCTCTCGTACAAATACCACGCACGACCCGCACACTTCTACAACTGCTCAACGGCCTTCAGCAAGATATCCATCCCCCTAGCCTTGACCTCGCCGCCCCTCAACAGCGCCCCAACATCACTCAACATTCCCAGCGGGATAAAGCACCCCTCCTTCGCCTTGTCGAGACTATCCTTCAGCCGGCTCGTATGCTCCCACTCCCTCGCCGCCACCTCCGCCCTCTCGATGACCTTGTTCTGAATCCCGCACATCGCCGCGCAGTGCATTCCGAAGCTCCCCTTGGCCACCCCGTCCTCAAGCATGTACAAGAACGTGACCCGCCTCTCCTCTTCGTCAACATGGATCTGCATCCTGCGCGGCCGGATCTCGGGGTGGTTTTCAAACTCCGACGCCAGAGAGTGGTAGTGCGTCGCGAAGAAGCCTACGCACCCAACGTGCGTCGCGATGTGATGCAGCACCGCTTGCGCGACCGCCACGCCATCGTACGAGCTTGTGCCACGACCTAGCTCGTCAAGGATCACGAGGGATCGCGGCGTTGCCTCGGACAGGATCTTCTTTGTCTCCGAGAGCTCGACGAAGAATGTCGACTGCGAGGCGAAGATGTTGTCGTTGGCACCCAGCCGCGACATGATGCGGTCCGTAGGGGTTAGCCGCGCGCGCGACGCGGGCACGTAGCAGCCGACCTGGGCCATGATGACGGCAATGCACGACTGCAGCGAGTTAGCAGATGGCTCTTGGCCCGGGAGTCTTGCTACTTACCATCCGGAGAATCGTGGATTTACCGGCTGCGTTGGCACCGGTGAGGAGATTAATCTTCTCCGAGTCGCCGCCCAGCTTGATATTGTTGGGGATAAAGTCCGACACGGCGTTCTGCATGCACGGATGACGCAGCTCCTCAAACTCCAACACGCTGCGCTCCTCATCGACGAACTCCGGCCGACAGCTCGGCTGCCCGATGAACGACGAGGCCTTAGCCAGTCCCACGAGGCAGTCCAGCTGGGCCATGATCCGCACAGCCAGGATCCACACGCCGTAGTCCTCGTCGAAACGCTGGTAGAACCTGGACGCCGTCTCCTTGACGATCTGAGAGTGCGTCTCCTCGGCCTCCTGCAGCTCACGCACTAGGTCGGTCAGGTCCGGGAAGTAGTACCGCTTCAGGCTGGACGTCGCCGACATCTGCCGCCAGTTCGAGGGCACCTTTAGCGACTTGGGCGCCTCGATCTGGTAAATCTCTTTGCCAATGTCCGTAAACTTGAGCGTGCGGCACTTCAGCTGGCTCTTCATCCCATTGAGCAGACCATCCAAGCTCTTCTTGATATCTGTGATCTTGTCCAGACTCTCGTCAAAGTCAGACTCGATCCCACGCTCGGGCACCAGGGTCTTCTCGTCCACGGCCCGCTTCCTGTTGAATGCAGTCTTCCAGTAGTTGAGGGGGCCTGAGAGGTCGGGCATGCCGGAGATGAGCCGGTCCACGAGCCCATTGCCTCCCTTGAAGGCGCCCAGAAGGCTCATGGTATACTCGATCTGCTCAAAGCCATCCAGCACCCTCACAAAGTCATCAGCCCGGATCGAGCCAGCGTGGATTCGCGAGATCAGCCTCTCCAGGTCCGGCATCTTAGTCATCTGGGAGGTAAACTGTCCTCGCAAGCTGTGGTCGGCGTTTAGGATATCCACGGCATCCAGGCGCTCGTTGATCTTCTGGATGTTCTGGAGAGGGTGGCAGACCCACTGGCGGAAGAGGCGCTTGCCGAAAGGCGTGACACAGCGGTTCAGGAGATTGAAGAGTGTTCCCTCCGAGCCTCCGTTGACATTGTTTGCAAAGATCTCGAGGTTGATGAGGGTTTGTCCATCAAGGATGAGAGTGCCATCGCGGTGGATGGGGCTGTACCACTCAAAGTTGCCTTGCGAGATTAGACTCTCCTCAATCTTCAGACTCCGGAGGTAGTCGATCAGGGCGCCAAGAGCCGACATGAGGAGGTCCTTGTTCTTGGCCTCTTGGAGAGTCTCCGGCCAGGCCTCGACTCCGTCAAAGTACGCGCCCCCTTCGAGCTCTCTCCGGGTAATGGTCGCATCCCAGAATTCGGTTCCGGACTTTCGGTAGTTCCAGATGGTGGTGGGCGACGTGTTATTCTTGAGGATGCGGAGAGCCTTGGTAGATATGTGGGACTTCTCCAGGATCAGCTCTCTGGGGCTCGTCTGCGCGACAAAAGTCTCGAACTTGGTCAGGTCGACGTCGTCGTCGAACTCGGAGACAGAGAAGCGTCCGGTAGCAGCATCGACGAAAGCAATCCCAAAGGACGGCTTCCCCTCATCATCGACGCTCTCCTTGATGGCAGCGCAGTAGACCGCCATGTCATCCTGCAGCATGTTGCCGTCAACAAGTGTGCCGCCCGTCAGCACGCACGCCAGCTCTCGACGAATGATCTTGTCTGCCTTGGAGGCCTTCGCGTTGCCACCCCGCTCACGCATCTCCTTGCCGAGAGCGGATTCCATCTGATCGACCCTGGCAACCTTGTAGCCCTTCGCGACAAACTGATTGACCCAGATCTCGAGCGAGCTCTCGGGAACGCCGACCATCCGCATGTTGACGCGATCAGTCATCTTCAAATCGAAGAGCTGGTGGCCAAGCGTGGCGTCATTCTCGTACAGCTCGTAGAATTTGCCCTTCTTGAAGAAGACAATTGAGTCCCAAAGCTTGTGCTTGATCTCCCAATATTGCTTCTCGAACGCCGAGAACTTGGCCCAGGCCCCGGGTGGAACGTAGACTGACGATGGGTCGTGCTCAGGGTGGCCGGGAGGGTTCCTGTTGAGGTCAACGCGGTTGGCGAGCCAGGGATACCGCTGCTCCGGCTCCCTCTCGTGAGGGCGCTCCTTGCCCGAGCTGCGCGAACTGGGTGGTGCTTTGACCGGGCAGGCCTCGGAGGTCTCAGCGCTATCAGGATCGAACCGCCATTGCTTGCAAGTCGCGTTCGACGTGTCAACACCGTCCATATCAATGTCAATATCCGCGAGATCTTCTTCCATGACAGGCGGGGATGAGCTGGTGGTCTTCTTCCTCGGCTGTGGCTTCGACTCTGCCCGCTTCCGTTTCCTAGACTTGGAAGGGGCGTCCGACTCGTCCGAGACGAGGAAGTCCCCCATATCGTCTAGTGTATGTTAGTTATCTGTCAAGGAATCACGCTGTTCCGTTTGTGGACCGCGACATACCATCATCTTCCTCAACTGCATCGCCGCCGACGTAATCGTCGTCCTCGTCATCATCCTCGTCCATAACCGCAGTTCGGGCCCTCCCGGGTCGGCGCGAGCGGCTGGACTTCATCCGCTGGAAGGGGTCGTCGTCTTCGTCGTCAGACTCGGCATAGTTCGTGACCTTTCGAGTCTGCGGGCTCAATTAGCACGAGAGCATGTAGCGGGTTCCGGGCAGGGGACATACCTTCCGTGTCGGGCTGCTATTCATAAAGACCCGTGTACTCGGGGTCTGCTTCAAGACCTCAGCAGGGGTCACAGGCGACGGCAAGGCGGGAGAGGGTACCTTCGCGATCGCGGAGTTGATGTTCTCCTGGGAGCTCGGGGGCTCGATAGCATCGCTGCTGGGGACCGGCGTGACGGTTGACCGGCTAGGCCTCACGAGGAAGTTGGTCTTGGTCGACTCTTTCAGACACGTAGGGGAGGGCTCCGCGTCCTTGGGGGCCGTCGGTGTTGTCTTCGAGGCGGATCCTTTGTTAAAGAAGCCTAGAATGCTCTGTTGCTTGCCAGCCGACGCGGAGCCTGCCGTCTTCTTTTGCGCGGACGGCGTCCTCGCGGGCGTCTTCGCGGCCATTGGGGTCCTGCTCGACATGGCGCCGGTTCGGACAGGATCCCGGGAGAGAGCACCAGGTTGATTAGGAATAGAAACGATGTGGATAGATGAGATGAAGTGAAAGGGCAATGGCAATGGCAATGGCAATGGCTGGTGACAAAAACTACATGAAGATGAAGTGGAGGAAGTTCCCTGAAGAGTTGAGAAGAGGAGCTGACCTCAGGGAAGGGGAGGTGCTGAAAAGTCCCTGGCAGGGAACGCGGTGCCGGGGCAAACACGGTCAGAGACGCGCTGCGCGGAGCCCTGTTAAAGAGGTAGCAGGGGTGCTGTGGGGCGAATGTCGCGCGAGCTTACTCATCAAGAATATGGGGACCTCCCTGCCACCTTGGCGCAAGACCAACTGGGCCAACACCATTCCGACGATGATTTGCTGGCGACTCCCGAATTGCTCCGTGATCAACTCTCATCTTGGAAGGTGGACGCATACGGACACGCAAATTTCTGGACCTACGAAGGGCCCACTATACCCTGATGGGCAGAATTGGGGCAAAAGGACAGGGATGAATAGCTTCTATGTTCCCGAGTCTTGAGGCTGCTCCCGAACCGTCCTGCTCATAATGACATACTTGGGCACAAGCACCCTTCCGAGTCTCAGCGCCCTCGGCTCCGGCGAAATAGCATCCTTCTCGAACCCCAACCCTCTGTAGAACTCCAGGGCACGCTCATTGCTCACGAAGCAGGTGAGCATCACCTTGGTGATGGGCGGGAGATTTTCCGCGATAGTAACCAGGTAGCTCATGAGTTGCTTCGCAAGACCGCACCTACAACCACGGGCTGTTATCAAACTGCGAGAGGGGGGAACATCGGTGAGCGGCCGACTCACCCGCGTAGCTCGGGCTTTAGGTGGATCTCGTAGCAGTAAACCACGGGTTCGCCCTCCTCAAAGCAGGGCATCAGCGACGTAAACGCGCGCAGCTCTCCGCTCTCGTCCTTGACAAGGATGTAACGGAGGTCCTCCGACTTCATCTCTCGCGTCTTCTGCCGCGGGTGCCAGCCGCCGCCGGCCTTGTAGTCCTCGCTGGACGTCTCCTCGATCAAGTTGAAACACGCCCTGAAGTCCTCGCGGCTGAGGGCGTCGGACCGCGCGAAGTGCACCGAGTATTTGGCGCCCGTTTTGGGATGTGTCCACCCGTCGCTCCATGCCGGACTGTCGCGCGTGTTAGTCGCGGAACGGCGCCCGCGAGCTCGAGCGGAGGTTGGGTCATCAATGCTCGGCTGGGGCTCAATTGGGCCATACCTTGGCTGTAAATAGTTCCTAACGAATTCTTCATCGCCTTTATGGTTTGCCGCTTCTATGGGGGATGTTGGAGCCCTGTGTCGCGCCATGGCTCGTGATTTCAAGTCGAGGTCGAGCTGTTGGTGTTATGTCGGCTCACCCGCGCGTACAATTCGACACTGTGCGTGCCAGCGGTTCTTCCAGGTACCGAGCAGGTTGGCCCTCCAATGGCGATGTTTACGTAACGGCGCCTATTCAAGGTCAAGCTTCTCCAGTATTGCTTCGAACTCGGATCCGGACGACAAGCGCATAATTTGTATGGCCACGACCTCCGCCGACGCTCCCTGACAAGGGACACCTACCTCGATCCCCATGAAGCGCGTCTTCCAGTCCCGGTTCTTCTCTAGCCGGCCCTCCCGCTTCCCCGGCGCCGCGCTCTCCCTCGAGCATGTACGTTCCCTCGCCGCGAAACATACCCGAGCAAGAGGAACAGGATTCGCAGGGCGAAATGAGTAGGGTATGGAAAGCACAGGGAAATTCTAACAGCACCAGTTCCTCCAACGCTCGCGCGCCCTCGCCCTCTACCGTACCATCCTCCGCGCCACGAATCGCATCCCGGACAGCAAGTCCCGCGCCGAAACGAGAAGCTTCGCGAGAGCCGAGTTCGAGCGGAACAGGAACGTTACGGATCTGGTAAGTCCTAGTCTCTCGCGCGGCATTTCACTATACACTAGAGGCTCACAGGGTCCAGGGGCACATCCGGTATCTCATATCGACGGGCAAGACGGAGTGGGAGGGCATGGAGCGGTATATAACTGGAATTTAGAGTTGAAAAAACGCCTGATTAGAGTGCATGTTCTATTCCCTGGTGCATAGTACAGAAATGGTCCCTCCAAAGTCCGGTCTCCCGCGGATGCCGCACGCGCCTTGCCTCAGTCCAACGTACACATTTCACCCCACGCTCCCGCGTCTAGTCCTGCCGCTGCTTGTGCCTCGGGTTCGCCTTGCAGATAACGTAGAGGTACCCGTTGTGTCGCTTGCCCCCCTTCCTCCTAACGACCTACTCGGGATATCCATCAGCGACCCGTCCATTCACGAAACAGGCGCCACGGCCATGTCACACCTAGGCCATGGCTCCGGGCCGCGGGGGGGTATCTCACCTTGCAGTGCTCGCACCTCTTCTTGACCGAGCTGTGAACCTTCATCCCCCTGACTTGCTCAAGCGCGCCGCCGGCAACAAAGCTGTCGCTCTTCGGGGCAATCGCGAGGGTCGTCCTGGCCGCTAGGCCGAGCGTCGGCCTCGCCACCGCGCGCGTGGCGGACACGGAGAGGGCGCCGAAAGCGCGCACTAATGAAGTGCTCATCGTGAGATTGTTCGAAGCGAGGGTCGATGCACGGGGAATTGGGTTTGTCGCGGGCGTCGGTCGGTCGGGGACGTGCGGTGGACGGTGGGCTAGCCTCGAGAGCCGGAAGTTCACGGATGAATTTTGTGACTTGGAGGCTCAGAGATGAACGAGCCAGTAAGGTAGTAGCCAGTTATTCACAAGTGCCAACAGCTGTGTCATACGGAGCGATAAAGGTGTGGAATATATCGTAACACTGTCATTTACACTGTATGTGCACTAACCGCTTGAACACCATGCTCGCCCATGCATGTATGTGGTGACTCGACCGCAACAGGTAGGTTTGAAGCAAACGTGATTCTAGTATAGAGCCTATATTTTGGAGTATTTTGGAGGAAAAATGCCTTATATCAGGTCTATAAACTCCGCCCGTTTTTATCTTTAAATCATAAGCCATGCCACCCGCCCCGACCTTGGCCACCTTCCGTCCAAAACCCACCTCCCAAAACTCCACTAACACCGCAAGAAAGTCTTGAAAACGCTCGACTCGGTGCAATCCACATAGGGATACCCCAGATCTCTCAGGAACTCCTCCAGCCCGGGCCTACCTCCCTCGGGGCACATGATCCCCGTCAGCACCTTGGCCACGTCGCCGCCGTGGTTCCGGTACTGGAACAGGCTGATGTTGTACTCGGGCTTCAGCGTCGTGACGAACTTCTCTAGCGCGCCAGGCCTCTCGGGGAAGTTGAACATGTACACCCTTTCGTCGGTAACCTCGGAGCGGCCGCCGACCAGGTACCGCACGTGCGACTTGGCCAGCTCGTCGCCGGAGAGGTCCGTGGCGGTCATGCCCTCGCCCCGGATACGGTCCAGCAGCATGCGCAGCTCCTCGGTGCGCTGCGACGCCGGCGCCGTGAGTGAGATGCCGATCATGATGTTGGCGACGTCGGGCGTCGCGTACCGGTAGTTGAACTCGGTGACCGCGTGCGGCATCACGGCGCTGATGAGCTGCGCGAACGAGCCCGGCCGCTCGGGGATGCTGACAGAAAGGAGGGCCTCTTTGCCCTCGCCGAGGCTGGCGCGCTCCGCCACAAAGCGCAGGCGGTCGAAGTTCATGTTCGCTCCCGAGGTGACGGCGACGAGGTTCCTGTTGCGATCGTACGACGGGTTCTGCGAGACGTACTTCTTGAGGCCGGCGATGGAGAGGGCGCCGGCAGGCTCGAGGCCTGACCGCGTGTCATCATACATGTCCTTGATGGCGGCACAGATCTCGTCCGTAGTCACCTGGATGACCTCGTCGATGACGTCCTTGCATAGCCGGAAGGTCTCCTCGCCCACCGTCTTCACCGCCGCACCGTCAGCGAAGAGGCCAACGTCCTTGAGCAGGACCCTCTCGCCCTTGGCAAGCGACTGCACCATGGCGTTGGCGTCGTACGCCTCCACGCCGATGATCTTGACGTGAGGGGCCATGCGCTTCACGTAGGTCCCGATGCCGGCAATCAGCCCGCCGCCTCCCACGCAGCAGAATATGGCCTCCAGCTTCCGCATATTCGTCTGGCCGAACAGCTCCATCCCAATGGTTCCCTGCCCCGCGATGACGTACGGGTCGTCGAACGGCGGGATGTTGATCAGGCCGTCCTGTTTCGCCCTCCTCGCGCACTCCTCCTTGGCCGAATCAAAGTCCTTCCCGTGCAGCACGACATGGCCTCCCAGCCGAGACACGTTGAGGTGCTTGATGCTCGGTGTCGCCTCGGGCATTATGATGGTGGCGGGGATCTTCAGCTTCCGGGCGGAGAAGGCCACTCCCTGGGCGTGGTTGCCGGCCGAGCAGCAGATGACGCCCTTCCAGCTGTGCTCCGGGTCGAGGTGGGCCATCTTGTTGTAGGCGCCGCGGAGCTTGAAGCTGAAGACGGGCTGCTGGTCCTCGCGCTTGAGGAGCACGTTGCACTCGAGGCGGTTGCTCAGGTTCGCGGCGTGGGTGAGGGGTGTTACTTTGCAGGCTTCGTAGACGCGCGACGACGCAGTGGCGATGAGTCGGAGGTACTACTTCCGGGTCAGTGGGAGAACGCGTCTCAGGGGGGAGGAGCGGTGTTGATACGCACGTCGGGCGTGCCGTCTGGTGATAGGAAGTCCTCGGGGAGCACACTCTTCACGCGATCCCTCTTCTCGGGCGACGGGGTCTGCGGGTTGGCGCTGTACTCGGTGAGCGACATGGCGGGGTGAGTCGGCGGCGTCGAGGGACGCTGGGCGCCATTGACGCCGTTCGCGACGCCATTCTGCCCAAAGGCCTCGAACGGCGAGTTTGGGAGCTCTGGCGCGTCCATTGGCGACGGTGGCTCTCTCGTGTTGGGGTCGTGGTTTGCTGGGGGTGGTTGAGGCGGAAGAGTCATGGGCGGATATCGCCCGGCCAAGTCTATAAATATCGGAGCAATCGGAGCCAACTAGATTATTTTGGCGGGGCAGTTGGGAAATTTTGGGGATGGCGGTGAATGCTGCGGGGCAAAATCGGAGCTCGGTCGGCGGGGGCTCCACGGGGGGCGTTTGGTGGGGAGTGGCCTGGGCGTGGCCGGCTGCAGGGTGCACCAAACCCGTCCGGGCCCACGTGCCTTGCATGTGTCTGCCTGTCAATTTTCCCTTCAGTGTTGGAGCGGCGGAACGGCGCCAGTTGTCAAGGGTCCTCGACGCTGTCATGGTATTAATTACTGGCAACGGGATCCGTAAACTTTGTGCCTACCAATGACAACCTCCATTCTCGGCGGGCCTGTAAAGCTTCCGCGCCCCATCAACATTACAACCGAGCACATTCATCCCAATCTCGAGATCCCCAGCTTAATCATAAGTAGATATCATTTGACGTGAAAGTTCCCAGCTCAAGCTGGTGGCGTGACGAAAGCCGCCTGCAAATCACAGGCCCAGAGTGCTTGAGCGCAGCCCGCCAATTGCGTCGGCATTACGTGCGTGGCCCAGGCCTTCCCACCCCACAAAAAGCCGCCTAATCCCAGCAGCTATCCGAGCTCCGTATTTGATGTCAGCTCACTGACCCTCGCCTGAAACCTCCCCAAACCACCAACCAACTCACGCGACATAACAGACGAACACGACCATCGCACCGGCACAGATCAGATCCGCTCACCATGGCAGGAAAGGGATTCTCGGACCACTCTGTCCCGTCGTCCTTTGACGGCGACGAGTACGCCCCCGCAGACCGCGCAGTGCTGCGACACCCAATTGCTGACGGCCATAGGAAATTCATGAACGAGAACGGCTGGAACAAGATCGCCCGCAAGCTCAAGGAGGAGCCCCTCGTCCCTCTCGGTACCGCCCTCCTAGCCCACTTCCTCCCTTGACCGAGCTGACAAGCCCCCCAGGCGCCGCCCTCACCGTCGCCGCCCTCGTAAACGCCACCCGCGCCCTCCGCCGCGGCGACTCGCAGTCCGCCCAGCGCATGTTCCGCGCCCGTGTCGGCGCCCAGGCCTTCACCATCGTTGCCATTGTCGCCGGCGGCATGTACTACTCGCAGGACCGCTCCCGCTCCTCCGAGCTCCGCAAGCTGCAGGAGCAGCAGTCCGCCGAGGAGAAGCGCGCCAAGTGGATCCGCGAGCTCGAGGTCCGCGACGAGGAGGAGAAGGCGCTGCGCGCGAAACTAGAGGCCAAGAGGAATGCCGGCGCTTCGGCGAGCTATGGCGATGTGACCGCCGAGAGCGGGGGCGCTCAGGGCGTGAAGAAGGAGGCCAGGGAGGGGCCCAGCGTGTTGGATTCGCTTGGGAGTGGGTGGGGCGGCAACGGGAAGAAGCAGCCGGGAGGCGATGACCTTCCGCCTCCGTCTGAGGCGGCGGAACATGAGTTTGGCGACGAGAAGAAGAGGAATCCGAGGAGCTCGCTGGGGGCGCTGGGGGATATTGTTGGCACGAGGCGCTCCTCCTCGGGCAGCAGCGACACGTCGAGCAAAGAATGATCGATCCGCCGGCACAGTCTCATCTGTTCGGGGGCCCAAGGTTGGATGGAAGAATGCCCATGCTTTGTACATTACTGTTTCTTAACGACTGCCGTTGGCCTGTCGCCCGGCCTGTATCGCTGCCAGAAAACTCCACCTCAGAATCCAAATAACAACTAAACCGTTTATGAAGCCGGGCTGGCCGTGTTGTGGCATGGAGACCGCCCGCAGATCTGCCCGGCTTTTCCGCTTGTTTTAGCAATAACTCTGAAAAGAATGGCAACGACACAAGGCCGAACGGCCCCTTTCGTCTCCTGGCGGGCACCGCTACTTCTCGATACCATCACATCATCGGAACCTCCACACTTCGACACGCTCGACCGCCAGAACCTCGTTGATCACCCGCTTCTCGTCCAGAGCACTCGGTTGAAAGGAATGCGCCTGCCGGTGATTGTGCAGAAAGACGGCATTCTTCATCCCACCCTCGACCACCAGCGACACGCCACCGAGGTGCGCCAGGGCGGGCCACGGCCAGCTGGGCCTCTGCCAGCGCTTGTGCCGAGGCGGTGACCCAAATGTAATCATGGATCTCCTCCCCTCTCTCGGTTCGGGGAACCACATGTAGTCGTGCTCTTTGGCCCCGGTTACGGGGAACACCTCGTGCGTGGGCTCGAGCTGGAAGAGCAGCATGTCTCGGCCCCCATACGTGAACTCCCCGGTAGACTGCTATGGCTCGGGGAGATACACACCGTAGGTTCGTGTCTGGGGCGGTGCCGCAGGGCTCCTGACGTTCACAAGTGACTCGTGCCAGGTGGTCTTCCCGCCACTCCATCGCTTATTTGGGACTGTTGTCCCTCGAATGAGGAACACAGTCCGTTTGAGCCCATTTGTCCTCGACTCGAATTCCGCCATGTTAACCTCCGCATCTTGAACCGAATGGAAAACTAGTGCGGGCCCTCTGAGGAGCTGGCTTCGAGGGAGGAACATTCCCAGCTGCATGATGATGGCGTCGCACATGATCATTGGCCCGAGGCCTTCCTTCCAGTGCTGCTCGATCAGGGTTCCCTTGGGTGACCGGCTTGAGAGACGCGTCTCCGAGAGAAACTCGCCAAACAAATGTGTAAGTCCCACAAACAGATTGGGAAAATAGGTGGGGATGATCCGGTAGAAGTGCTCGAGCGTCGTCCCTGGCGTGCCCGAGATGTCCATGGCTCTGGTGAAAGTCCCCACCACGCTGTCTATGACCCTATCGAGTCTCTGGTTTTCCTCCTCCTCGGACCAGAGCTTGTCCCGCGGCCAGGCTATCCTTGTCACCAGCATGAGGTGTAAGAACGTCCTGAGCTTGCCGATGGGGATGTACCCATGAGACTCGGGTTGCTCCGGACTTTTCTTCATTCCAAGGGCGTCGTGGGCTGCCATGACCAGCAGGTCACAGTCAATGGGTTTGGCATCAGGCGCGTTCCCAGGTTTTAGGTGGAGGCGGCGTCTAGGCAGGATGACATGGGGTCTCGCGGTGCTGGTGGATTGGGCTGAGCTTGAGGTCGATCCGAGATGTAGCGCCGCGTCTGCGTCTGCGTCCGCGTCCGCGCCCGTGCCAATGGTGTCGCTTCTTCGGAGACTTTGTCCGGCGGGGCCTGCTTCAATAGCGAGGCTGTCAAACACGAGTTCTAGACGATCCCAGGGCTCCCAATTCGCCTTGGACCCCTGGGTTCCTTCGGGAACCTCAAGGAGGCTTTGGTAGTGATCGGTCATCAGCGCAATGGCTATCATCAACTCGTCCTTCCGAAGCGGCACCGGGGCATCTCGGCAAAAAGGGAACATGCCCACATGGCACAGTATCTCGAAAACGAGGTCGGCCGCGTCGAGTTCGGAGGGGAACTTGAAGAAGGCCTGGATGTCCCCCTGGTGGATCTCTCTCCATAGATGGTGAAGCCGGTGGCTGCAACGGTTCAAGAGGAGGTTATACGTTCGATCGATAATGATCCGTCCGTCGTGGCCCAGCCGGCACCGAAAGTCCGCTGCCTGGAAGAAGCGGGGGCGTCATTGGTGTCTGGATTTGCCACGGCCCATACAATCCCACCGCGATGCACGGGAGTGGAAGCACACTCACCAGCTGTCCGCGGACGGCTCGTCTCCCTTCTTCCTCGCTGCGAGACCTTCCCTTGGCCCCCTTCAGTCCCGCCAACCGGAGCTGATAATCCCGAGGGATGCGGGTAAGGAATTCCGCAGCGGAATAGACGGCCGGGCTGTCGACAAGGGACATCATGGTTCGGACAGAATCACTGATACAAAAGAATACACGTTTGACGACCGGAGGAGAGCACCAGGACCCGGGATAATGATGGGCGCAGGTAACCTTATTAAAGTGTATCGCGGAAGAAAGTCCGTCGAAGTGGCAGCAATGAATGAGGAATTATCCGAGGCAACGTTTGTCGTAGCCACGGCCGTGCCTTCCAGACGCACCGGGGAAGTCCAGCTAATATGGTAGGAGTACAAAGATCAGGATTGTCGGAACCAAGGAAAAGCAGGCAGAAGGAGCAGGAGCGGCTTCTAACGGAAGAGAAGAGCTCAATAAAAGTAAAAGGAGTGACTGAAGAAGTACGCAGAATAGAGAGTGAAAGAGCGGCTGGTAATAGAAGAGAAGAACCAAATAAAAGTAGAAGGAGTGACTGAAGAAGCACGCAGAGTAGAGAGTGAAAGAGCGACTTAAGAAAACAAAGAAGGAAGGAACGTCCCATAGAAGTAGAAGCGACAGCCAAAGGAGAGTGAAGCCTAGAAGCAAGAAAACGAAACAGAAAGGCATTTCTAGCAGAATCCCAACCACAAAAACTCCCAACGCCAAACGCCAAACGCCAGCAGAGCCCAGAACCAGCACGCGAAACAGTAAAGACCGCAAGAATGAGATGTGGAAAACCGCAGAACGAGTTTCGCCGTCTAGGATAAAATGAATGAGGGACGATGAAGGACGAGTCGTTGCGAGACCCCGGGACGACTCGGCAAGGCTGTTTGGCAAGCGGCCAGCACCGTACCGCCGAATCTCGCCTCAAGAGAGCGTTGTCATAGCCAGTAAAAAGAGTGTAGAGTATCCCTTGGAGTGGTCGCTGGCGCCTCGACTGAAAACAATGCAGAAAGACCTGCCCCCGTCGAATGTATGACCCGGGGTTGTGCCTGGGTTGTCGCAGTGAATGGACGAGAGAATTGGGACGGGCCTCGGGACCGCTGGATTAGAAAGACAGGGGTATCGATAACGGCGAATGAAGAGGTCCGACCAACGAGTGGACGGCAATCCGCGCCTCCGGGCCTACGTCTTCGCTCTTGGTATATAAGCCAGGAGCTTGGAGCGCATGTCAGGGGCGGGACAGCGAGAGAGTAAATATGCTCTGCAAGGTATATACTATTAGACTCCAAACGAACGAATACGGAATTTAGAGGACCAGGGGAGACTCACACCATGCTAGGCTCCCCGAGCGCCCTATTCATACAAGCGACCCGTCTAGCAGCCACCGCAGCACCCTCCGTGCTTCTTCCTTCCGTGGCCGTGGCCGCCGCCGCCGCAGTCACAGCATCCGTCGTGGCCGTCGTGACCGCCGTGGCCGCCGCCGTCATGATGGCTCTCGTGCCTGATCTTGCCATGGTGCTCGATCTCGTGCTTGTGCTTGTGCTCGTGCTCGTGCTTATGGCCATGGGCGTGGCCGTGCTTGTGACCGTGGGCGTGGCCGTGCTTGTGCTCATGCCCGTGTTCATGATCGTTCGACACCTCTCCCTTGATGTCGACCTCGAACTTCCCGTCACCATCGCTCTTGCCATCCTTGTCGGAGGAGCGCTTCTGCTTCTCCCCCTCGGTGTTCTCGTCCTCGAGCTCGTCGGCAACGAAGCCGACCAGGAGGTCGAGGTCATCCCCGGACTTGACGCCCGCCTGGAACTCGTTAGAGGCGACGAAGCTGTTGAGGCGCTCGGTAAGCCCGGAGCTCTCGGTCTTGGTGGCGACGGCAGCGGAATGGACGGCAGTGATAGCCGCCGCAAAGGTGAGGAGGTTCAGATAGAACTTCATGTTGGCGGTGTTTGTTGGTAAAGATTGGATTAGAGAGTGACTTCGCTTGTTATAGAGTGAGAGTCTGATGGAAAGGGAAGGAGAAAGGAGTAAAGACAGGCACGGCCCAGGGTGAAGAGGGTCGGTTTTTAAATAGACCTTGTTCCGAACTTCAGATGTCTGGTGATGGAGCAGCAGATAGTCTGGCGTTACCGATAAAAACTAACTTCACCATCTTATATACATGGAAAGTCATCCTACTCCGGAGGACACTTCTGCCAAACTCTCTCCTGGCCTGGAGGTTAGCTTGCCCCGTATCTTCTGTTGTTTGTAGGCCACCTAGAAGAGAGGCTGACACCTGAAGGGGTGGATCCCGCAGAAGGGCTTGACATCACGGCGTGTGCTGAGTGCATCGCTGGATTCACCCGTATGATCCATTGCTAGCATGTGTCTGTGGGACTGGCCCACAGCCCTAATAGAGATTGCTTCTCGGGGAGCTTCCATCATTGACCGCAATCCTCCTGGACCATTCAGGGACCTCCTATTACGGGCTATTGCGGTCCATATCAGGGCCCCGTTGCCTTCATCGTAGCGGCCTGTCGATGCCGTGTGTACTAGAACCAGCGAGCGGGCAGTGCGGTGCCGTGTCAAGAGAAGGTTTCGGCAGTGGGCTCGTTGAAAAAAGACTTCGCCGAGTGGCCTGGGCTCGTACCAGCTCCGTGAGGTATAAATACCGTAAGGCGGACTGATTGGTTATCTCGTCGCCACACCAAGTGAGCGACAAGTCGTCCACCGAACATCCCAGAAACGCTGTGTAAGTCAAAACCCAGAGCGACAGGTTTGCTTACTGGAGACGGACCCCCACGCCGTCCCCACAGAATATTAGGCTTTTCCTAAACTCTCCCCTCACAGCTAAACACGTTAGCTTCCATTCTCAGGCACTCAAACTTAGAGGGCAAGTAGGCTGAGGTGAGAGAAACGCCGGGAAGAACTGGTGATACATCGAAGGCGGCACGGCTGGAATTGAAAACCCATGCATTGCCCAGGAAACGGGACGGAGTGCCGTTCCCGGTGATTGGAGGAAGAAGATAGTCAATATTTGGGATATCTTGAGCCCGTGGGCTGGTCGGCCGAAGGGTTGTACGAAGCTCTTGGAAAGCTCCACACCAGAACTCTTAAGTTTTCATCCAACCACTGTTTGCACATCCCAAATGATCGCGAGTAAGCGTTGAGCCAGCCCTCATCCGAGGCAAGTCAGCCCTTGAGCATCCCAGGTGATCGTGAGTGATCTGCAAACCCAGTCCTTCGACATGCTTCAAGTTATTGCACTATATTCCTCTGCGTCGTGGCCTCGGAAGAACGAAGAGTAGCCTCGGAAGAGCGAAGGGTAGCCTCGGAAGTACAAAGAGTCGCCTGGGACGAACGAAAAGCCCCTCAGGCAACAATCACCCATCAAGTGCACAATTCTAACGAGGAGTTTGCTTCCCCGCACAAAAAATCCATTTCCATTTCGCAGAGGGGGAAAAATCGCATACAAAAATACTCAGAAGCGCTACCATAACCCCATATCACCTGTTGAAAGCAAGTTAAGAAAACGAAGCAGTCCCACCCTCGACGCCGTCAGAAGCCCACCGTCCTATCCTCGTCAACACGCTATGAAACAAGATAATCCGAGCATGGACCGGCGTCCATGGCACACCCCCTTTCCGCCGCGCAAACAAGTATTGCGTAGACCAGGGAAAGGTGGGGCGAAAAGAAGAATGATTTGCAGTAGGGGGTATATCCGTGCCCAAGTCTTACGCACCAACATCCCTCGCAGCTGTAGACCGGATCAACTTCTGGTACTGCGCCATCTCCTCGTCCTCTGGCTCAATAACTCTGCTCTTCTGCTGGTCGTCGGAAGCCGAAGGCGTGCTTGACCCCTTCGTAGTCCAGAGCACACCCGGCTTCGCCGGCGCCGGCGCCGTGTCCCCCTCCTTTGACCCGTTTGTTCCCCCATTCGTCCCCCCGGCCACCTCCTCGATATTCTCCCCTTTCTCATCTGCCCTCTCGCGCATGAGGCGCCAGGCGAGGAGGACGTACTGTGCCCGCGTCATGTTCGACATAACGTCGTCCATATAGCGGACGACCTCCTCCTGCGGGGCCACCACCCGCGTCAGGTTCTCTAGGTGCCGTCCGGACGACGTGAAAAGGCGGATCGTGATGGGTTCGTAGTAGTCCAGCTCCCGGTCTCCGCCGTACTCGCATTGGCTGCTCTTCCTCACGATCAGGAAAGACGCCACGACGTGCTGAGTACCGCGGTATTCCAGGATGCTAAACTTGGGGAATAGATACCTGTCTCCGTTTCCTCCCGCAAATTCCACCGCGACGGCGGATATATCTGGCTTCGGTGCGGGGGGCGGTCCTTTTGACCGCAATGCCTGCTGGCCGGAGGATTGAGAGTGGTGTGTGGAGGGAGCTGGCGAGCCAGCGGCTCCATTGGACGCCGGGGAAGGGGAGGGCCGCCCTTGCTTCGGGTCCTTCTTCGTTTTGTCGGCTAAGAGTTTCTTATGTAACCCTTCTAGCACTGACTTGAGATTAAGGGTATCAGAGTACTCGGGCTTCCCGTTTGCGATCCGGTGAATGGCGTCTTTCAACTTTGTATCATCGAGCGCGGCTTGTACCAACATGACAATGAGTGTGTCGCTGCCAGGAGGTGGCCGCAGGTTCGTGGACCTCTGTTCCGGGTTGGACGCCAGCACGATATGGAGGATAGTCTTCACCTCCTCCGCAAAGTACTTTACGGATCTCCCATCGACGAAGAGCTTGTCCGCTGGTGGAGCCGGTTGAGCATTCTTCTTGTTCTGCTCCTCGTGGATCTGGTCAATGATCCCCTGGAACCGTGTGAGCTCGGGCTTGGTCGCCTTCCCATCCGCTACCTTCTTCATAAGATCTCTCAGAGTGTCGTCCGACGTTGCTCGTTCTGCTAGTGTCGCTATTACAGCATTGTTGGCCTGCCCCTGGGGTGGGGGCGGGGTAGGTCTGGGCGCGGGCTTGGGCGCGAAAGCCCCTTGGGGCGGGGGCTTCTGAGGAGGCGGACCTGGCGCCACAGGCTGTAGTGCAGGAGCGGAGCTACCATGCGAACTCGAAGATTTGCCCATGGGTGTCACCGGAGGTGGGTGCGTGGCGGGTCCGGCGTTGGCTGTTGCGTTCGACGAGAGTGCTGGGCTTGCAGCGGCGGCTGGAGATGGTATTGGCTTCGGTCCTGCAGGAAGGGAGGACGCATCCGAACGGGACGGGTCCTGCTTAGATATAGGCTGAGGCGTCACATTTGCGGACTCGGCAGGTTTGGCGGGTTTCACTGCTGGACTCCCCGCCGCCGGGGTTGAAGGGGCGGCAGACGATTTCGCAGGTGGGGGTGGCATCGAGCCCTTGGGTGGGCCATACTGCAGCGTTGGACGAGAGTTCGCAGGGGCGGGGTTCTTCGCTTTGGGGTCTTTGATGGCGTACAATGTGGCGTCGAAAACGTGAGGCTCGACGGTTATGGTAACCTGGCCGAGTTTCATCATGCTGTCTTTGGGGGGGTTCTTCGGGTCCTCGTTGACGACGCCCTTCTTCTTGACGGGTTTCGTCCAGTACTTCTCGAATATGAATTCGGTCATCCATTTTTGGCGCGACCGGCGGAGAGACTCCTGCATTACACCACTACCGAATGTTAGGATCGAGTCCTGGTTGGGGCTGCCTAGCACGAGAAAACGTAGGGCCATGTACCTTTCTTGAATGGTCTGGTATTCCTTTATGGGAAGGTCCTCAGGCTGCAATTTCTCCACTGTTGGCAGTGGCTTTCCCGGCTGAATCGACGTTGGCAATTGAGGTGGCTCATCGATCGTAGTCACCTCGGGAGCTGGGGTCGCCGCAGGTGTTCGCTTGTCGGGGGGCGTCACGGTCCGCTTCTTCGAGGCCTGCTCGTTCCTCGCCGCCGCCCTCGCGGGTAGCTTCCTCTTCCTCTCCATCTTCGCGGGCAGCTCGGCACGAGTCGCGTGCGCAGCAGCCTGTGCCGGGACGCTGTGGTCTAAGTGTGATTATTGCGACCGCCGATACGAGGGGACCACCATGATTAGGATGGTGGTGTTCAGGGCGCGATAAAAGCACGGCGCTGTGTTCGGGTGGGGGGTTTTCGAACCATGGGAATTTCGCCGGGGAAATGCGAAGTATCAGCGGTTGAGTCTGGGACCTCGTCTGAAAAGTAATCGCGGGATGCGCGCTGTGCCTCGAGAGATGATGGATGCGAGGTCATACGAATTATGTAATCTGAGCTTGAGCCAGTCAGATCCTTTATTATGTAATCTGGCCGCGCCCCGCACACCCGGTACACCAACTGGCCGCGAAAGACACATCCGGCCCACATCGGAGCAAGGCCATGCCAGGAACAACACTAATTAGTTGAATGGGTCCAAAGACCCGCCAACTCCAACAAAGTGGCCTCTCGGTGGTCTAGTTGGTTCATGGCGTTCGACTGTAACTGCAAAAGTAATATCGAAAAGTCACCTGTTCGATTCAGGTCCGAGAGATCCTTTTTTGCTGCGTTTTGGGGTGATTTGGACGACCGGAGGAGTCTCGGAAGAAAACCCCGATCCGACGGCCTTGCGGGCCCACTCGCCGGAAAATCGGCGTGGATGTGGTTACAAGCTGCCTGGGTATGTTAGCACCGCCTGTCATGCTTTCGATGTCTGAGCGCCGACCACGTTGATGACCCCACAAGTATCTGCAACACATGGCCAGTATGGTTTTACTGCTTTGTGCTGGACTAAAAGGCAACATCTCGTTAGAGGCATCATCTGGGTTATGATCCTACAATTGCAAGATCCAAGGTGTTAGTTGATGAGGTTTGTGGAAGGCCAATTGCTCGTCCGTCGCTGTGATTGGTGGGGCGCTTGAAATTAGCACCCGGCAGGTGACTGCCTGACACCCGAGGACAGCACAATTGATCCTCGGCAGGGTCAAAGTACGATTGAGACGCGCCCCGCTTCGCGACCACCACTCGGGTTGACGCGGCGCAGCTCTCCATCCACACGCATCCATCCGCTGCCGAGATGGTCGTCGGTCTATTACTGTTGGCGCTGGAGTTTGCAGCAGGGATAGTCCTTGTGGCGCTCGTGGGCTTCTTTATTGTGTTCCTCGCACTCGGCTCGATCCCTTTCTTCCAGAGACAGTGAGTGGCGTGGACCTCTTCCCGTGCATGTGCGGGAGGGCTTGGCCATGGGTGAGAACGTGGCTGACTCAGGGGACTTCGTACAGCTTCTTGTATCTACACAAGGCGAATACCTTATTCTGGCATGATATAAACAAACCCGAGCAATGGGGATTTGCCCGTAAGTCTCCGGGCCGCTTCAAAATGGCTTCTGCGGGATGCTTGTATTGACTCACTACGCTCTTGCAGGGAACCAGGTCACGCCGTTCAAGCTGCCCACGCCAGACGGCGAAACCATCTATGCCTGGCATGTCCTCCCCCTGCGACTTTACGCGCGGCACGAGGAAACTATCTCCTCGTCGCGGGAGCCCGGGCTCTGTGAGGATGTGAAGGAGACGGAGGCCTTTCGGCTGTTGAAGGAGGATCCCGACGCGAAGGTCATCGTCTATCGTAAGAAACCCCGGTTCTCGCTTGGAGAGGTGCTTAAAGCTAACTCCAATTAGTCCATGGCGTAAGTTATCCTTCTCGGAAGTGGTCCCAGTGCGAGGGAACCCGTCTAACTCGCCTAGAATGCCGGGCATATCGCCCAAGGCTGGCGGCCGGACACGTACCACGCCTTCACTGACACAACCTCGTACCACGTCATCTCTATCGACTACCGTGGCTTCGGGCACTCGACAGGCACCCCCTCCGAGAAGGGCCTCATCCTCGACGCCATGACCGCTGTCGACTGGGTGGTCAACGTTGCTGGCGTGCCAGCAGAGAGGGTACTCATCTATGGCCAGAGCCTTGGAACTGCAGTAGCTAGCGGGGCAGCCGAGGCATGTGTAAGCGACGGGATTGTCCTCGCGGGGGTCGTCCTTGTTGCCGGCTTCAGCAACCTGCCCTCCATGCTCTCGGGCTACCGTATCTCCGGATTAGTTCCCGTCCTCGGGCCACTTCAGTGGTTGCCTTTTACCTCCCGGGTTCTCGAGGCGTGTGTCCACGAGAAGTGGCCGTCGACGGACCGACTGGCGCGCGTGGTCAAGCATACGAACTCCCGGCTGAGGCTTTCCATCGTCCACGCGAAGGATGATATGGACATCCCGTGTCGCGAGAGTGACAAGTTGTTCAAGGCGGCCGCTGCTGCCACGCTACAGGGAGAAGTCAGTGACACGGAGTTTGAAGCTCGCAAGAAGGAGGTAACGGTGGAGAAAGACGAGGGAGTTTTTGTGGCGACATGGAGTGCGGAGCCCGACATTATCATCCGCCAAGAGCAGTCTGGGCACGGAGGTGAGTAAATCCCGCCCCTCTGAGATTTATTCATAGTCGTCATCGGTGTGAGATGTTTGCAGTAGATGGGTGACACGCTTTCTGACGCATATTCCGCAGGGCACAACCAGATCATGGGGTGTGCACCCTCGTTGCTTGCTGTTATGAGGTCATTTGGCGACGTATGAACAGGCCACGGCGCCGTGCCTTGCTCCGACTACGAGCTCGTCGCACATCGTGTGCTGGGGAGCACGGTGCACTCTGGGTGAAACGGGAGGGCGGTGGTTGCGTAGCCCGTTGGGCTGCATGTAGGGCTGTGCTAATATAAATATGCAGGGGCTCTGCCATGGCGCGTTGCAGGGGCCCGATGAATAGAGATACAAAGATATAAGTAAATCCACGACAACAGCGCGCATGTGCCTCGTATGGCCTGATCTCTGGCATGTGTTAGCACTTTCCGGGCAACTTCGCCTCGGGAGACGCATGCAATAAAGAGTGCTGGAATCGGCCAATCACGGGCAGCTGCCCCTTCGGAGGCTCAATTTGACCTGCATCCACGCTCCGACCCGGAAAATGCTGCCCCACCAACCCTTGTGCCCCGCATTCTTCGATTCGCCCATTGCAAAACGACAGCTCACCCACAAAGCCGCCCGCCGACGCTCCCTGTCGACATTCTCTTGGCAGCAGGACTGAACCTCCCGCCTCTCCTGTCCCCGCCGCCAACCTCGGCGATACCACGACTTTCGTTCCCGCTCTCCTTTCCCTCGACTCCGGCGATCCCCCAGTCTCGTGACCTTGCCCCCGCCCGAGTCACGAAGCTGCGCAACCTCACAACCACATCCCAGAGCGCACGTTGATCCGCACCAACACCGACACGTCAATCATGGCCCCCCAGAAGGAGGAGAAACGCCCCGCCCAGGCCGCGGCCCCCGTGTCCGACCCTAAGAGCCAAGAATCCGGGGCACGCGACGAGTCGGACAACGAAGAGGAGGAAGGGGCCGAGGGCGCTGCCGGTGCGTCGGACCAGAAGAAGAAAAAGAAGAAGAAGTCCAAGAAGAAGAAGGGCTCCGCGTCTGAAGACAGGTCCAATCCCGTCTCGAAGCTCAACAATGCACAGCTCCAGCAGCTCCTAGCCCTCAACCCGGCTCTCAGCAATGAGATCAAGGGCGAGGGTTCGACTAGCTCGGGGAACCAGCAGAATGTCGTTGACCTCCTGCGCCAGATGAACCTGCAGGAAATCCTGACGGGCCTCCCCTCTGGGCCTAGCGTGAAGGACATGGGCGCGTACAAATTCTGGAAGACACAGCCTGTCCCGAGCTTCGACGAAGAGGTCAAGGAGGAGGGGCCAGTGCAGGTGAAGACGGTGGAGGAGGTTGCGAAGCAGCCGTCGTCTCTTCCGGACGGCTTCGAGTGGGTCACGATGGATCTAACTGCCGAGGAGGAGATGAAGGAGGTGCACGATCTTCTCGAGGGCCACTATGTTGAGGATGACACTGCCATGCTCCGATTCAACTATTCCTTTGGCATTCTCCAATGGCATGTTTCCAACCCACCCCCTTCCCTCTCCCTGGAAACGCTACTGTTGACCGGCGGCTGACCAAACTCATCGAACAGGGCCCTCAAGGCGCCCGGCTGGAAGAAGGAATACCACATCGGAGTGCGCGCTTCCCAGTCTAAGAGGCTGGTTGCCTTTATCTCCGCCGTCCCCGTCCGCCTGCGCGTCCGCCAGGCCGTCGTTACTGTCTCTGAAGTCAACTTCCTCGTGGTGCACAAGAAGCTCCGGAACAAGAGGCTGGCGCCGGTGCTCATTAAGGAGGTCACCAGGCGCAGCAACCTCAACGGCATCTGGCAGGGCCTCTATACTGGCGGCACCGTGCTGCCCACGCCCGCCAGCACCTGCCGTTACTACCACCGCGCGTTGGATTGGATGAAGCTGTACGAGATAGGATTCAGCCCTCTCCCTCCTAACAGCAAGCCGCAGCACCAGGTGAGGCGGTATGCGCTGCCCGACCAGGGGAAGCTGAAGGGCGTGAGGGAGATGACAGCCGGCGACATTGACCAGGTGCTGCCGCTCGTCACAAAGTACCTCAAGAGGTTCGACATGGCGCCTGAGTTTAGCAGGGAGGACTTTGAACATTGGCTACTCTCGACAACCCAGGATAGGGAAGAGCGCGTCGTTTGGAGCTATGTTGTTGAGGTGAGTGATCTGGCCTTCTTAATCACATCGATTCCTCTCACGCTAATCACCTCTTGCAGAATGACAACGGCAAGATCACCGATTTCTTCTCCTTCTACGGCCTCGACTCCTCCGTCATCAACCACACCAAGCACAAGCTCCTCCGCGCCGCCTACCTCTTCTACTACGCCTCCGAGTCGGCCTTCACGGAGCCCTTTGACAAGCCCGCGTTGAAGAAGCGACTGAACGAGCTGGTACACGAGGCACTCATTTTCAGCAAGAAGCTCAAGTTCGACGTGTTCAATGCGTTGACTCTCATGGACAATCCGCTCGTGCTTAACGAGCACCACTTTGGCGGTGGCGATGGGAATCTACACTACTACTTGTTTAACTACAAGACGGCGCCCATTAGGGGAGGTGTTACGAAGAACAACAGGCCCGACGAGGAAAACCTGAGCGGGATTGGTGTTGTTATGCTGTAAGGAGTGTGTGGGACTGACTAGTGCATCGCGGCATGCTTGTAGGGCTAGCGAGAGCGTTCATGCTGAGAAGAATGAAGGGCGTGAGAGGGGGATTCGGTCGATGGCGTCGATCGATTTGAGCGCTTGCATTGTACGCTCACTAGGGAGACTAGAGATAGTAACATGAAAGGGATCCCGGAGTCCGAACGTATGTTGCACCGCGATGGGGAACCGAATGAACGAAGCGCCTGTCTAGAATTCATACATCATACAATGGGATGCATATGAGGTCTCTCACCCTGCCTCCTCGAAAGCCGCGAAGTGCTCCTCCAGAACCCCATTTATCCACTCCGGCCGCTCCATAACCGGCGCGTGGCCCATTCCCTCCACGATCTCCGTCCTCCCCGGCTCCAAATTCTTTATCAGCCTGTCGCCCAACTCCGGGGCGATCATCCGGTCCTCCGACCCGTGTACCACCAGGATCCTCTCCCTCCCGACCTTGTCCCCGATCTCCTTCAGCTGGGCCGGCGACTTGTTGTGCAGTGCCGCGGCGGCGAGCTGCAGGAGCAGCCCGGTGGTCGTGAACAGGCTGGGCGCGAGCTTCTTGTGGAGCTCCTGCGCCTGGAAGCGCTGGAAGTTGGTGTCGAAGGAGACGTACTCGCCGTCGGGGCTCTCGGGCGAGGGGCCGCACCGCGGCGTGCGGCCCGGGCCCGGCAGGAGGGTCTCGTCCGGGGCGTGGAGCCAGTGCTCCGGGAAGAGGTTGCGGGCGGTGCTGGAGATGGTGGCCTCCATGCCCTTGGGGACGAACATGTTTACTCGCTCGCGCATGGACTCGAGCCAGGACTTGGTGTTCTCTACGGAGGCGGTTGTGCAGAGGAGGGTGAGGGAGGAGAGGTGCGAGGGGATGCGGTAGGCTATCTCCTGGGCTATCATGCCGCCGAGGGATATGCCGACCAGGTTCACGGTGCGGTCTGGGGCGGAGGCGGGGTTGGACCAGTCGGAGGGGATCCAGTTGAGGTGGGCTAGGACCTCGAGGTAGTCGAGGGCCATGGCGGAGGTGGTGTAGCGGAGGATGGGGCGGTCGGACTCGCCCACGCCGCGGTTGTCGATGAGCAGGACCGAGTACTTGGACTTGTCGTGGCCGAAGTATTTCGTCTGGCGCTGCCAGGCGTTCTTGAGGCCGGCTAGGCCCATCACAAGCTAGTGCAGTCAGTACCCGTCTGATATTCTGGTGAGCGGCCGACACGGATATGGGCCGAAGCCGCCGGACATGCCGGGTGCGGGGCCGGTGGCAGGGCGATGGGAGGCGGCCTTACAGCGACCTTGATGGGGCCATCGCCGTGGACTTCCCACGCAATGTTAAAGGGCCCTCCGCGGCCCTTTGCGACAGGGAGAAGGCCCTTCTGGTGAGGCTCGAGGGCCCAGACCGTGCCTGGGTAGGCAGGGTGCTTGAGGGTCTCGGCTATGGTGGGGAGTGGCTGGAGTCTGCAAGGAGTTAGCCGGTTGTACAGAGTCTGAGATTGGCGAAGAAGCATACTCTGTGGGCATAGTTTCGGACGGGTTGAGAATGAGCCCGGATGATGATATTATGGATAAGATGAGATGAGATGAGGTGAGAAGCGACAATGCAGCTCGGTAGTTGGTTGAGTTAATGAAGCCAGCGGAGGTAGATAAAACGAACGCCCAAGGCCGGGGAATAACAGCGATGCTTTCTCCGGAGTCTTGAGGTATCACGTAAATAGGGCCAGGTTAAACCAGCAATACTACGATACAACGCCAATAGGTTGAGGGTGTTTGGATTCTTGGATGCGAACCTGGCGGCATCTCGCTGGGGAACCGAGGCAAGTCTGACGACACGCGGCGGTGGCAAGCCGTCGATCTGCAGAGGTGGAGATCCATTGTCGAATCCGGGCGTTTGGCGGGGGGCAAGTGGAGGTGCTGTCCAGCTGCGGGCAGCTGTTCATGCGCATCAATCCGTCCAAGTGTCCATTGCCCAAACTGCCCTCACTTACACCAAAGACCGAGACAGACATTCCGTCAGAGGTTATCAAAAGCTGGTCGTACATGCTCTTTTTTTTTCTCCTGAAAAGGGGAATAGAAACAGAGATACGCTATAACTATTACTTTCCTTGAAACGTGAAAGTGAATGCCAGCAGGTGACAGCTTAGGCCTCTCATATCGACCTGCTGTTCTGTGCGCTTTCCCGGGCCGGACCCAAGCCCTCGGTTCGGGGAGTTTTAACCAGGTCCCCGGTAATGTACCCGAAAGTCATTTCCCTAGGTGCGGAGCTAATTGATCCTCTGCAACCAGTATTCGCTGGCGTTTATCCGGAAGCTCTGACAACTAGCTCTTGGCGTCGCCCCCGAGGAAAGACCACCCGGGGGCCGCCGAAGGACGAGACGAGAGGACAATTTTAGATCATGCAATACGGTGGTGGTTACCATTTTCTATAGTGTATTGGATGAGTGGGAGCATTATTTGTGACCAGGTGCTCAAGTGTGGCACACTGGGAGCCCAAAGTGGTCAAGGGTCAATATCAAGCCGCCTCTCTCGGATAGCTTAACTTCAGGTGGATTCCAGGCAACATGGTCTTACCTGGTGTTCTATGAGCTCACCCAGGTTCCTGGGAGACAGTAGCCTAACCCTTGAGGAATTGTGTTCTCTCCAGCTAGTGAGATGTGCAGGCAGCACAAAGCCGTGTTTACGCGTTTAGGACACTAAGTCCCTTGCCCTGTGCGCGCCTTCCATCCGGTGACATAGTCGCGGAAGTGGTGTTACCTTTCTATTTAAAGGGAACAGGTCACACACGACGTATGCAGGGAAAGAAGCTCACCTTATTCTCATCCGGTGTTATACCCGGGGAATACCGCCACGGCTTGATATTACAACATAAACGCGTAAGGAGACAAAACCCGGATTCGTGGGATTTCTTCACCCCAATGCTATTCCTGATGCCCACCTGCCTGGCATTTGACTGCGGAACGAACTTTCGAGGGCTGCAAGATAGATTACAACACCTTGCCTTAGCTGAGCTTGATGTCTCAAAGCCTCAGGGTCATCCGTTCCCTGGGAATGGCCGGTCTGCCCCCTTGCCATGTGGTGAATCGTGTGACGCGTCTCAAGTCCTTTAATGGTCACAAACAAACTCCGGAGGTAGAGAGCCTTACCAAGAGTCGGGTTACATGAGGACACACAAGCGCAGTATCATTGGACAGTGGCTCTATAAACCGAGATGTGTAAGTAGGAGAGCTAGGTCGTGACCTAAATGAGAAGGAGGGTGTCGGGGGCCCGCTTCGCTTGGATACGGGGCAATATACGGCGATGATTCCCGCAGCAGACTATTGGAAGGGGAGGGGAAAGTGATATACTCAGATTTGCCTGGTGCCCTATCGCATTCTCCGGTCATAGTAGGCCCAGGGGAGAGCTGGGATGCAGTGACCCCTTGGGTAGCGGGCCTGCGAGGTTGCAAATGAGGTGACATCCCTCGGCGGAGTGAATGGCCCAGGACATCCGACGAGGTTTGTGATACTATTCTTAGATACTAGAGTTAGGCACTCTGTGAGCATCAAGAGACGAATTGGTAGGAGCTGAGAGACCACGGACGGCGGAGTTGTCTAGGATTCGAGTATAAAAGCTTCGCAATCTCCCCGTGAAAATACTCCAAGACCTATAATCACCATCAGCAACCAAGCTCACATACATACATACCCATCCGTACAAGCCTTCAAGCACCATGAGATTCTTCCCAGCCCTCCTCTTCTCAACTCTCGTCGTCGCCGCCCCCCTTGAGGCGGTGGCCCCAGAGCCAGGCGATGTCCGAATTGTCAGCATCAGTGCCATTGGCTCTGGCTGCCCGGCGGGCCACGCCTTTGCCACGGTCGACTCGACGGGGACCATCTTCGATGTAGCCTTCGACCAGTATGTCGTCGAGGTTGGTCCAGGGTTAACCGCTTCGGATGCCCGGAAGAACTGTCGTGTCTCTCTCAACATCGAATTCCCGCAGGGGCTGCAGTAAGTCAAGCTATCACAGTGGAAGCTCTGGTTGAGTAAAGGATTGACATGGGAAAATAGGTTCTCTGTGGTGGACACCACGTTTAACGGGTTTGCCGGACTGGCGGCTGGCCAGACAGGGACTTGCCGGGCTGCGTACTCCTTCTCCGGCGGTGGTAGTGTAAGTCAACATTTGCCAGAAGAACAGCAGCATGGCTCAGCTTGCTAACTGGATCCTTAGTCCGTTGCCGCGCAGAAGACGATCAGCGGGCCCATCGAGACGAACTATGAGATGAACGAAAAAGTGGACATCGTGTCGTGGTCTCTCTGTGGCGACCAGACTGCCATCCTCAACGTCAACTCGGAGATCCGCATCTCGCCGCAGACGAGCCGGGACAAGGGCCTTATGACGGTAAGTTACACCAGACCCGACATATATCGCTTTCTGTTCGAAGACTCCCCATGAGGGCCAGTTCGAAAGCGCTCACTCGCTGTGATGTCCCTTTTCTGCTGGGCTGTTCATGCTAATGTCTGCTTTGACAGGTCGATTCCTTCGATGGACGGCTGCATATGCTGTTCCAGGCCAGCTGGCGCTCTTGCTAAGCTCATCGGAATACACATCCACAACCCGCGAGGACCGGATGAAGTTGAATTTGAGGGTGTCCAGGCTCTGCAAATCTTGCCGGTATCGAGGAGCAGGACGGCAGCGGCGACGTCATCACACTGGGTTTCTGCGTTATGGAGGGTCGTTTCCCGCGTCGGAGCGGGGCAATGTTGCGCATGACCGTGAAAAGGGCACATCCTTCCATGAATTGAAAAATCCCGTATGGCTATCTTCCTGAAAGTGAAAGCTGGGCTGCTTTGTGTGGAGTTGGCCCTCCATCCTTCGGGCCGTTCCCCTCCGTGAGACCTGTTAGTGAGAGTGAGCCAGCATGCGGAGCTCTCCTCTGTGATGCTGACGGAGTATTGCTAGAGCTGTCTCGTCCATCAGCTGCCCATCGGACCAACCACCGACTGTCCCCGGGGAGAACACAAGCTGGGTGGCATCCGTTATTGACGCGTCTCGGGTCACATCCCGGACCGGGGCACATGCAACGCACAAGCAGGAACCCCACCTCGGCGCCCGGCCGGGTTGAACCAACCACGGCTGACGCTGCACCGGTCATGGTACCCACAGATGCCACATTTATCACCAACTCCGCGCGCAGGGCCCCGACACCCCGGCAAGGCAAGGGATGGGGCGCCCGGCGGTGTGCGCTCCGATGCGGGTAATGCACCCACACCAAGGGGCTCCCGAATCGGCCGTGGCCACAGTGGATTTGGCGGTGCGAGCTCCGAAAAACGGGTGGGGCGCGTCAACGGCCGGGATGGTGCGCCGAATGCAAGCCGAAGGATTGGTCATCGGCCAATGATATCTGGCGGAGAGATTTGGAGGGACCCACCCCGACAACGGCGGGCTTTTTGGTGGCCCAGGGAACGGAGGGGAAGGCGGCACCGGCGCCGACCGGGGGCTACGGCAGGCGCATGCACTCGGTACTACGTAGATCAGTCCCTTTTCACATTCGCTTCCTATCCCGCCTCGGTGGATATAACGGCAGAATTGGAGTTGAACAAGGTGGGGGTCGCGCCGGGAGAAGGGCATGTCCCACGCGCCTTTCTGTGTTCTGTCTGGCTCGGAGATATCCAACTGCCATAACTGCGCATCTCGGCTCCGCGCCGGTCGCCCCTCCCCTCCAAGGCCCCGCCACCCCGACGCGCTAGCCGGGAGTTGACCCCACCGCATGCAAATCAGGAACCTCAGAGTCATGCTCCGATGCAACGTCGCCCTCCTGTGCTCGGGAGGCGTGCCTGCCCCCTTCGGTGCAAGCGGCATGGGCACCTGCCCCGTGCAGGTATAAGTACTCGCGTACCCACGGCCCAATTATGTCAGGGTGGAAGGCGCTGTCGTGCTTGCCACTGAGCCCGACGACCCCGTTCTCGTATACATACACTGCTGTGCAAAATCGCTTCCTTGAAAAAAACTCTTCCCAAGATTAATAACCTTACAAACGTTCCTTTTCCCCAGGACTCGCCTCGTGCTAGAGCTCTGTCTCCACCGCTTGCTCTGTAAACCATCGTTTTGGCCCCGGTACCTGTAATCTCTTTCGTTCACTCTTGGATCCGATTCTCATGGACTCCGAACGGTCTTAACCTCCCGTCGCTCCCTTTGCCTTTCTCCACTGTAGCCTCGTACTCGAGAGGCTCGAAACGACTGGGCTGTAAAGAACCACTCTAAGCAATTCCATCCCCTTCGTCGACAATGGGGCGAACCAAGACGTCGACCCGACATGGGCGCAAGCCGAAGCTGCCCCTGCAGCAGCTAGTTATCCTCGGTAAGTGTGCATCGCTGGTTCCTCAAATGACGCCTGCTCCCGCCGTCCTCTGTCGTCTCGAGCGCCGTAGGGCTGGTTGCTGCTGCTGCTGCTGAGACGCGTTCGCCGTGAAAATGCGCGTTCCCGCTGTCCCCGCATGGCAGCACTGCTTCCGCGGGCCTCTGGCACCACTGGCTTCTTCGTCTCACCCCGTTTCCCCCACTTCCCCACTCCGCCTCACTCCGCTATGTCGACTATCGCGAGTCCCCTGAGAGCGGCGTCTGTCTTGCTTGTGAAGTCTTGGCATGTGGCCGAGCAAGGACAGTGTTTCTCATTGAACATTCTGGTCGCAGGTCGTCGTCGGTCGTTGGGATGAACGTCAACAAGTGCTGTCATGTCCTTCTCCTGCGGGTACAATCTCTCTCCACGGCCCCAGGTAAACTCCTCTCTTTTGAGAATATTCAAGTACTAACCCTTTTTTCTCAGCCGTTGCTAGGTTCTCCGAACCCCTAGCCTTTACCTCTGTATTCCCCTACCTCCCGGAGATGATCCGCAGCTTCGGCATCGCCAACAATGACGTTGCTTTCTGGGCCGGTGTTACATCTGCCGTCTTCTCTCTTTCGCAGGCCTCCACCGCTGTGGCGTGGGGCCGACTTGCGGATAACGTCGGCAGGAAGCCCACCATTCTCGTGGGACTTCTCAGTACCATGATCTGCTTCCTCTTCTGGGGGCTGTCCACTAGCTTGCCCATGGCTATCGTGGCCCGTGCCATCCAGGGCGGAGGCAACGGAAACGGTAAGTGATGACAACTCTATCCCGATTGCGTTCGCATGGACGGAGTGACTAACACTGGGTAGTTGGAATTATAAGAACCATGGTCGCGGAGATGGTTCCGGAGAAGGAGCTCCAACCCCTCGCCTTCTCTCTGATGCCCCTAGTCTGGTCCCTCGGATCTATCTTCGGCCCTGCGTTTGGTGGTTTATTCGCCAAGCCTGCGCAACAGTTTCCCGCGCTGTTTGGGGGTGTGCCGTTCTGGGAGAAGTATCAGTTCTTCTTGCCCAACCTTCTTGCCTGCGTGATCTTCCTGTTTTCTATTGCCACCGCGGCACTCTTTCTCAAGGTGAGTACCCCAAGACCCTCACGAACTACTTGACGGCGTTTCCTCGTTAACATGCGATGTAGGAAACTCTTGAGCACAAGAAACACAGTGAAGACTGGGGCCTCCTCCTCGGCAGGAAGCTCACTCGCACCCTACGGTCCCCTCGTCGCCGCTCACACCGCAGGGCCTCGTTCGTCGACGGAGAGGCGACGGCACCACTCGTGCCAACCAGTATACACAGGAAGAAGAAGCGCGCGGATACGTCGAAGCCGGGTATAAAGGAGGTCTTTACTCCTCAGTCTACCATCGCTCTTACTTCTTACAGCTTCCTCGCGCTCCACTCCGTAGCGTTCGACCAGGTACTGCCTGTCTTCCTCAACTACCCGCTCGTGGAGCGCACGCCGGAGAACACGAGTCTGCCGATCCACTTCAGTGGTGGCTTCGGCCTGGAGTCGGGCAAGATCGGAACCATCTTCATGATATACGGTATCACGTGCGGGTTGATTCAGTTCATCGTATTCCCGCCTCTCTGCACCACCTTTGGTGCTCAAAAGCTCCTCAGAGCATGCAGTGAGTTACCCGCATGCCCTGCCTTTCCCTTGGGAATGCCTCACTAACCGAAGTCCAGCCATCGTCTTCCCCATCGTCTACCTGATAACCCCCTACACGGTCCTCGTCTCCGATCCCACGATCCGCTACGCCGCTCTCATGAGTGTCATGCTCTGCAAGGCCTTCGCCGTCATTATCGGCTTCCCCTGCATCACCATCCTTCTCACCAACTCATGCACCTCTCTCCGCATCCTGGGCACCCTCAATGGCTTCGCAACCGCGTTTTCCGCACTCGGCCGAGCTGTCGGCCCTGCGCTGTCCGGCGCCTTCTTTTCGTGGGGCGCTGGGCGTGGCACCGTTGTCCCAGCGTGGTGGTTCCTCGCTCTCATGGCTATTATCGGCTCGATACCCACGTGGCAGCTTGTTGACGGGGAGGGCCCGAGTCAGAGCACAGAGAGCAGCGACGCGGAGGACGAAGGCGATGGGGATAGTGCGATTTTTGTGCAAGAGTCGGTCGAGAGTGAGGATAATTCGCAGGATGAGGAGGATGAGGAAGATTCGGAGGACGCGCCGCTGTTGAGCGCGAGGCGGGGCGGGTACGGAAGTTCGGAGTCGGATTAGTTTGATACATGAGCGTCTTGCATAGGTCAGAGTATTACGGAGGAGATAGGGGCTGGTGTGGGTGTTGGAGTAGTATGTGTTGGGATAGCATGCCGTGCTGTGCGGCTCATGGGTGGCGTTTTTTGATCTTGGCATAAAAAGAGGTGAGAGCTATGTGGATACACGAACGAACGTATGTAATGAGAGGTACTAGCTTGGAAGACGGAGAAAGAAACATGCCCATAATATAGGGAACAAAGCATGTATTGGAACACCCAGAACGTCCATGATAGACCGCAATGTCAGCATCAGTTTAAAGGACCGTAACGTTGGACCAGTCAATTCGCCTTTGCTTTTATTACTCCGCCTGCACCTTTGCCCGTAACCCCCTCCAGTACATAAACCGTAAAATCATTGACAATGGACGAAATCCCCTTTTACAGGTGACTCAGATGAGACATATTTCAGCCTCAGTAGTGCCCATGTTAAAAACATCGCATCTAACTACGCCTAACCAGACCCTTTCCGTCAAAACCTCAAAGTTCCATTACGCAATTAAGCGAACAGCTTCTTCTCGTAGGCCTCCATGTTGACGTTGCCCTCAACCTGCGCGCTCGAGGTCCTCAGCTCGAAGCGGACGCTGCCGTCCTCCACGCCCTCATGGAGTGCCTTCAGGCTGCGGATACCGGCGTCCTGCATCGAGTGCTTCAGGCCGGCGGCCAAGTAAGGAACGAACTTGCTAATAGGTCTGTTCTAAGGTTAGCCATGGCATTCACTCAACGTAGCGGCACGAATTCGGGACTCCACTTACCCCCTGTGCGCGACCGAGCCAGAGACTCCCTGCGCGACAAGCACACTGTCGCCCTCGGAGAAGTACCGGGCCGTGCCAGCGGTGTTACTCTGGCCGCCACCGGAAGACCCACCGGCCTTCTTCTCCTGCATCGCGTCGATGCTACCCATACCCCTGTAGGCCTTCACGAGCTTGCCCTCGCGCGAGACGAACGAGGTACCGGGCGACTCGGAGGTGCCGGCGAGCAGGCCACCCATCATGATGCCGCTGGCGCCGAGCGCGAGACCCTTGACGATGTGGCCCACGTTCTGGATACCACCGTCGGCGATACAAGGGACGCCGTAACGGGCAGCGAAGGTGCTGACAGAGAAGACGGCCGCGGCCTGGGGACGACCGACGGCCATGACCTCCTGCGTAATGCAGGCGGAGCCGCTCCCCATGCCAATTCTCAGGCCATCAACGCCGGCCTGGATAAGGTTGGCGGCCTGCTCGCGGGTGACGACGTTGCCACCGATGACGTCGATATCGGGATACGTCTTCTTAACCCACTGGAGCATCTCAATCTGGAACATACTGTTGCCCTGAGAGCTGTCGAGCACGACAACGTCGAGGCCGGCCTCGGCGAGCTTCGCGAGCCTGTCCTTGTCCTCGGGACGGGTACCGATGGAGGCAGCGCAGATGAGCTGCTTGCTGTCGGCAGCCTTGGACGAGAGAGGGAAGTCCTGGTTCTTGTTGAGATCGGCGCGCGAGATCATGGAAACGAGGTTGAATTCCTCGTCGACGATAGGCAGCTTGCCCTTCTTAGAGTCCTTCAGGATCTGGTTCGCTTGGGCGAGGGTGACGCCGGAGTTCGCGGTGATGAGCTCCTCAACCATGACGTTCTTAACGAGCTGGTTGAGGTCGTCCTCGAACTGGATGTCGCGGTTGGTGACGATGCCGAGAAGCTTGGAGCCAACATGGCCGGACTCTGTGGTTTTCACGATTAGCAAATATGCGCGGGACAAGACACTTCCGGAGGTGCCGAACGATGTTTGTAGGGATTGAAAAAGACATACCAGTAACGGGGAAGCCGCCGAATCCCCACTGCTCCTTCAGAGCGATGGCCTCGCCGACGGTTGTGGTCGGCTTAATGACAACCGGGTCAAGGATGAAGCCGTTCTCGAAACGCTTGACCTTGCGGACCATGTTGGCCTGCTCCTCGGGGGAGCAGTTGTGGTGGATGACACCGAGACCGCCTTGGAGGGCCATGTGGATAGCCATCTCGTGCTCGGTGACAGTGTCCATGGGCGAGGACACAAAGGGCGTCTTGAGGGTGATGCGCTTGGTGATAGGCGAGTCAAGCAAGACCTCGGAGGCAGGGAAGCCGATGTATCCGGGAAGCATGAGGAAGTCGTTGTAGGTGAGGCCCCCATGGGTCCTGGTGTCCATCAGCTCCGCCATGGCAAGGCCATCCTTGGTCTTGAACTCCTTGAGATCCTCCACAGCAGACTTGTAGTCCCTGATCTTGACTGTGCCGTTGATTGTGGCCATTGTGACGCGAATGTTCTTTCAAGGGCAAAAAATGGCGGTGGGGTAACGCGTCCAGGAACAGACTGGAAAAAAAGACGGAAATTGACTGGAGGTGGAAGAGTATTGGTCAACGGTGGCCAAAGAACAGATCAGAATTGAACAGGCTTCCTTTGGTAACAGGCAGCAGCGAAGTGTACCTGGGGGTTGAACAATCCCTTCTTCCCAATAGGAAGGGAAGAAGCCAAAGAACCCGACAAAAAATTTTCGACAGAGGATTTTTTTTTATAATCCATGGGCGAAGCTCTTCCTGCCCTGCATGCAGAGGGCGGGGCACACCACTGCGGGGCACAAGCATGGTCCGTGCACCAATGCTTGTCCACCGCGATTGCCTCTTTGGGATAGATTGGCTTGCAAGGGCAGGAGCAGTTCTGCGATGGACCAAACCTTGACCTGTTTTTCCTTGGACACTGGAGCCTTCAATTTGAACCTCACTTGAGTGACGAACAATATACTGCAGGTGCTAACAGCTGGTCAGCTCTATATCCAAGGTAGTGTTGGGATCCCTTGATGTTTTTCAAGATTGCGAGCCAGTTCCTAACATCCCGACATCCCGAAATAAATCATTCACAGACTCCAGTGTCATTTTGTGGTCTTGTGTAACCTCTCACCAAGGCCTCAACAGTTTGTGTGACATGGACTCGGGAAAACGTGTGACTCTGGATCATGATTTCAGGCGTTTCTGCCCGAGGAGAAGCCCACTTCCAGGCTTACGAGGTAGTTGTCACTAAGATAAACTCAAGGCTATGGAACAAACGCTCAGAATCCTGCCTCCCACCGGTAGAATGAACGCCATTCAAAGAAATTCAGCACATGCTCTATACATACAGCTTCCCCTTGTCGGCAACTTCGTCCTTCGAAACAAGACTGACATGTCCAACGTCGTCCTCCCTCCTGGCGTCCCCGACAAATCCCGGCAAGTCCCATAGCCTCTCACACTCCTCGAAAAATCCGATGCTAGACACATCGCGAATCTCGTCCGCAAAGTGCGCCCCGAAGCGGAGCATGCTGAACCCGTCCAAGGAAGCCGACCATCGCCGAAGAAATCCGTAGCGGAAGCCCAGGAGCGCACAGACGAAGGCCCAAACGGTGAGCCACACAGCCGGGATTATCGGCGGCATGATTCCCGGCTCAATGACCTTGCCCTTCCGGGACGAGGCCAGGTTCTCGTTAAGATACGCGCCGCTGAGGCCAGGGAGACCATCGTACATGAGCTGCATCGCATCGACGGCGTAGGCCCGACGTACAGACTGCAGCAGCATCTCGGGCTGCACGAAGCTTTTGTAGTACAGCTTGGAAGCAGAGCTTACAGGCGGGGGTGAGTTGATTGACGGGAAGGTGTGAAAGTAGTGGCCTGCTAGGATTTGCTCGGTGGGCCTCCCGAATGGAGCCGTGCGGAAATTCATCGTAGAGTCGTTGAATAGCGGCGGTGGTGTCGCAGTGAAACCACTGAAGGAAGTTGTCCTCGCGTCCAGCTGCGCCGTGCCAAGAACCGACCTATGGCGGCACTGGACGCCGATTGGAGCGGCGACGGTACGTACGTCGGGCT
Organism: Sordariomycetes sp. S4602; assembly: GCA_023628835.1. NCBI lineage: Eukaryota > Fungi > Ascomycota > Sordariomycetes > Sordariomycetes sp. S4602. The sequence goes on from JAMAJV010000010.1 coordinate 544,774, forward strand.
CGATGGAGAAGATGTCCGCATAGACGGAGTTCATGACCTTCAAATCAAAGTAAGATTCGTTGACCGCGAAGGTCCCGTTCGGACTCTGAATGAACGGCGAGTCCAGGCCCTTGATGGAAGGCTCGACCTTGCTGTCAAAGTCAACGACTGTGAAATTGGACCCCGTGGGGGCAGGCTTTCCGACGATGGAAGTCTCGAGTGCCGGTTTGTGCTCGTTTGAAAACCCGACCTGCCATAAGACATATTCCAAGGTGCCGTCGACGAATGCGCCGTCCGAGTCCGAGTCGTTACCACCCTCATCATCTTCCCAGGCAGACAGATATTCTCGACTCGTTGCCAGTTCTCCGTATGCCCATATGTTCCTAGACCGCGTCGTATCCTCCTCCGTATCTAGATCCTCCACAGTACTGGTGCTGTTAAAGAGGTACATGGTGTTGTTGCCGTTCGGTCTGTCTGCCACGGAGAGGAGCAGGCTAGGGGGAGAAACAAGCGGCTGGATCTTGAGAGAGGGCCCGAATGGCTTTGAAACCCAGTCCTCAGCGGCTTTCCGGTTGAGTAGTTTGAGGTCTGACGCTGATTCAACAATGGAGCAGTTGTAGCTAAGGCGGAGACCCCAAGCCTCGCCACTGATGGGGACATCGGCCTGCGGGGCAAGGAAGAGCTCAGGGACTCCGCGATCCACAGGAAAGGAGTTGGGAACTGTTTCGAGAAATCTCAAGCCACCACGGTCGAGGTATGACGGAGTGTATGCGAGGCCGATCCCCGGAAGGGATACCGAAGTCCCTGTACTCCAACCCTCCAGGCCCCGGGTTTCGACTTGTAGCGTTTCGCGGAGATTATAGTCGGACCAGGTGCGCCCAACTACCTTGGGGGCTTCCGGCGAATAGACGTATCCGTCTGTGAGCTCCAGGGACAACCCAGAGATTGGCAGCCCGATGAATAAGGCCAGGGTGATGAACGAAAGGAGGTACCAGAGGCGGCCTGCCACACTCCTTTTCCAGTGAACTGCCCCAGCGATGCATCTGGCCCATCCTCCTGCTCCGCCCCAGCTGCTCCCACTATGCATGAGAAGGTTCATAGCGGTCTTGGTCTGCCAGAATGGCTCCTGCAGCATGGCAGCTTCGATGCCGAGGATACCAAATCGCGATATGTTCAGGCCGAATACACCGAGGACGAACCACGAGTAGAATATGCCTCTCTCGTCGAAGCCCCCATACTTCACAGGGCTATCGTACTTCAAGATGAACTGCCATATCCAGAAGAAGTAGGTGGCGATAATGGCAGGGGCGAGTATCAGGGATATGGTGCGGGACCAAAACCGAGGGAGGCGGTTTCCTCTCGCAGGTGTCCTCTTTTCGATGACCCCTAGCGAAGAATGGGACTTTTCGGTATCTTGTCGAGGGCGTGCAGACGAGTCGCGAGAAGAGCCATAGCTTGACTGTGTGCTGGGGCTCCAGACAGAGGCATGGTTGAACTCATCACGGTCCACACGGTCTCTGAGCATATCGCTTGAGCTACTTGTTAGTGAATCCATCGTGTGGAAGTGCTCATACCAATTGAGAACCAGCATACCTTCTGTACCGTCGTTACCGTCAGGAATTATAGGAGTTACTACCGAGAGTATCCAGCGCCGGGCCGGACAGGTTGTCGAAGAAGGGATGGGAGACAAGGAAACTGCTAGACAAAGGATTCCCCTGAGCCAGCTTCCAACCCCATAAAACTGGAGCGAGGCGAAGCGTCTTATACGACTGTGGCCTCTGACAGGTCACCACAGATGCTGCGGCCCCCGCAGGCGCTGATGGCATCGCTGCATGCCGCCCGGCAACTTGATATCCGAACCTGGATCTGAAAGGTGGCTGGACAACAGACGAGCCTATTACCATGGGTGAGCCGATTATACGCTATTCTTGGCTATATGCAGGAGGAGGCTCGTCTGGAGATTTGAAACGGTCCGGGCCCTGAGCCCCATTTAGACGGCCTCTCGGAGAGCTTGGAGAGCAGTTAAGCGCCGGCGCCCAAGATAGGGCCCCACCGCGGCCGCGCCTTTGGCGGCCGACGCGTTGTTTAGCGGGCCAGACGAGCCATCTCCGTCGTACGAGATCTTGTTACGTGTTTTTCAGAACATGCGGCCATCATGCAGCCCGTGGGCCTCGTGGAGGACAGGTCGATTTATGAGGCCGCGAGCTTTCCTTGGCGCTATCTCTTGCTGAACGTCAACGTACCATATCTTGCCCGGGGAGGCACCGATGATTCGGAGCGTGGAAATCGCATCGTGACAGCAAACAAGGTGCCTCTGCCTTTACCGTTCTTCCATCGTGGGAATTGAGACGTTGAGTGATAAGAGATGGCAGGCTGTGATGTGTCGATGTTCTTGTGTTTGTGGTTGTCTTACCGCCGGCGCCAGCTGCTGTGGAGTCAGAAGCCGGAAAGGCTAAGCGAGGCCCTGGGAGTGGATCGAGATCAATGGGTCAAGAGCCAGCGAGGCGTGGGCCCGCAACGCCAGCGTGCAACCCCCGCCAATTCGCCTGTTAGCCGCCGCCCGCCTTACTGTCTCCACCATGCACGGTGCTACAGCAGGCAAGGGAACTGCTGGGGAAACCCGGGCTCACATACACAATGCACGAGCTTCACCAAGATGATGTCACCCCGCAAGTGAAGCTTGTTCGAAACAGCCCGCATCCCGGTCACAGCGTCAATGACATAGCCATCGCCGACCCCGCTCTGGCGAGAGCCTCGACTCGATACTTTTGGGGGCTCCTGTGTTTATCGCAATTGCTGCCGAGATCCTGAAGCTGGGTTCATTTCCGACTGCCTCGTGCTGCTCCCAGCATCAGGCATGGATGCGTTATCCGGGGACTCGGCTCTCGTCGAACTGGTCCTCTCATGGACCAGCACTGTCGCTGGAGCCATCTGGTACCTGTATAACTGCTCACGATGCTCGTCGCCCTGGTACCTGGCCACCATGATGGCGCTTTCTGCCTTGTCCGCGTCGTACTATCTGGTGGGCCGCTTTTCCCAGAGGAATAGGATGCCCTACCAGCTCCTGTTGTCGTTCCTATGTATTGGAGCCGTCTCCCTATTTGTCTTTCGATCATCCGGGTCGGGCAGCTGCCATGACGGACAATGCTGCGGCGCCATGCCTGGGGCCACCTTCCTCACGCCCTCGGGAGTTGAGATTCCCCTGAACTCAATCAACAGAGACCGCCCGGAGGGCTGGGTGCCCAAGATTGAGGACCCCGAGGCCATAGACCCGCAGAAGGCTTGCCATCACCACCGCGTCTCGAACATCAAGGAGCACAAGTACGGCCTCACGGCTGACTTGGACCTTCAGGGCCGAGAATGCAACGTGTACGGACGCGATATTCCGGAGCTGACGCTTGTGGTCGAGTACCAGGCCAAAGACAGGCTGCATGTCGAGATTCTGCCTCGCTACATGGGTCCACAGAATGAGTCGTGGTTCGTTCTTCACGAGGAACTCATCCCAAAGCCGAAGATCGATGAGGAATATGACGGCGGGGAGCGAGATCTGGAATTTGAGCTGCGCGAAGGCTCAGACCTTGGTTTTAGCGTCAAGAGGGCAGGCAGTGGAGAGACACTGTTCACCACAGATGACTCTAAACTGGTCTTCGAGGACCAGTTTTTTGAGCTCAAGACGAGCATGCCAGAGAACTACAACGTCTACGGCCTTGGAGAGGTGATGAGTCGTTTCAGGCTAGGGAATAATATCACGAGTAAGTCCGTCGTCTTGTGGCACTCTCGTCAGTTATAGCGTAAAATATGTTGATGTACTCCACAGGGACGCTCTACAATGCCGATGCAGGGGACCCCATAGACGAGAACATCTACGGCTCTCACCCCATCTACCTTGACACAAGGTACTATAGGCATGACACGGATTCAGGAAAGGAGGAATACGTCTCCGGGGCCGATGATTCAGGTGGGAAGTACAATTCCTACACTCACGGCGTCTTCATGAGGAATGCCCACGCTCTCGAGATCCTCCTCCGAGACCAGTCCTTGACGTGGAGAGGGCTTGGCGGCACGATCGACCTGTACTTCTACGCTGGCCCGTCCGCAAAGGATGTTATGAGGAGTTACCAGACGAGCACTGTGGGCCTGCCGGCCTTGCAGCAGTACTGGTCGCTCGGCTTCCATCAGTGCCGCTGGGGTTATACGGGATGGAAGGACTTGCAACGTGTTGTTGACGAGTTTGCGAAGGCGAACATCCCACTTGAAACTGTATGGGGTAAGTGATCTTGCGTCTCCTTTTCGCAATCAACCAGGCCTGCCATACTGATCAGGCGTCTCGTACACACAGCCGACATCGACTACATGCATCTGTATCGTGACTTTACCAACGACGCGGATACGTGGTCCCTAGAGGAGGGCGAGAAATTCCTAGATAACCTCCACAAGAATGGACAGCACTTTGTCCCGATTGTCGACGCCGCTATTTACGCCCCCGACCATGGCGACCCGAACGACAAGTATCCCATCTTTGAGCGAGGAGTCGAGGCTAACGCTTTCATGATGAACCCTGATGGCTCATTGTACATTGGACAGGTCTGGCCTGGATTTACTGGTGAGTTAACGAAGCACATCACCAGAGACCTGACTGACGAGCGTAGTATTCCCGGACTGGATCGGTGCCACGCTCAACGACAGCAAGACGTTCGAGTGGTGGACCAATGAACTATCGCTGTGGTACAAGCAGGTCAAGTTCGATGGCATTTGGGTCGATATGAACGAAGTGTCCTCCTTCTGCGAGGGTAGCTGTGGGAGTGACCAGCGCGACTACAGCAGACCGCCTTCTTTCCTCCGTGCTAGGGACGAGACTCAGAAGCATCTAGCCGAGGAGGAGGAAGAATCGCACCATGTGCTTGAGTCCCGCCACCGAAACGTCAACCGGCCTCCGTACGCGATCAACAACGTCCACGGCTACCTGACCATCAAGACCATGGCGCCGGAAGCGGTGCACCACGGCGGAATCGTGGAGTACGACGTACATAATATCTACGGCCACCAAGCTATAAACGCGACGTACAATGCCCTTCTGGCCATAGAGCCGGCGAAGCGTCCTTTCATCATCAGCCGCTCCACATTCGCCGGCTCCGGAAAGTGGGCCGGACATTGGGGAGGCGACAACTACTCCCTGTGGCCCTGGCTGGCCCTCTCGATCCCGCAGGCCCTGTCCTTCTCTATTTTCGGGATCCCTTTCTTCGGGGTGGATGTTTGTGGATTCAGTCTCGAGTCTAACGCCGAGATTTGCGCTCGGTGGATGGAGCTCGCGGCCTTCTTCCCCTTTTACAGGAATCACAATGAGATCGAAAAGCATCCCCAGGAGCCGTACGTATGGAAAGAGACCGCGGAGGCCACGAGGCGGGTGATGAAAATCCGGTATTCCCTTCTTCCATACTTCTACACGCTGCTGTATAGAGCCCACGAGCGCGGAGACACTGTTTTGAGGGCACTGGCGTGGGAGTTCCCTGATGAGCCTTGGCTCGCGGCAGTCGACACGCAGTTCCTCGTCGGGTCGGCACTCCTCGTCACGCCTGTTATTACCAAGGGGGCCACCTCCGTTGATGGTCTCTTACCAGGCTCCGGGAGTGGGACGGTGTGGTACGATTGGTACACGCACGGGCGGACTGAAGCCAAGCGCGGTGAGAACATTACGATGGATGCCCCGCTGGAACACATCCCGCTCCATATAAGGGGCGGGTCTATCATCGTCCTTCAGGAACCGGGGATGACGACGAGGGAGTCCCGGGAAGGGGACTGGGAGGTTCTGATTGCTCTCGGAGAGGGCGGGGTAGCATCAGGAGAGGTCTACATCGATGACGGAGAGAGTCTGGAGCCGGAAGCTATGCTTCTTGTTGATGTAAGTCAACCTGCCCTCCATTACTCGTGGCAGGGGAAGCTAACTCTTTGTAGTTGGAAGCTAAGGGGGGCACTCTATCTACTAATGTCAAGGGCTCGTACCAAGACGAGCACCCTCTTCGTAAGGTAACGGTTATGGGTGTCAACGAGGCGTCCTCCGTGGCGTACAACGGCAAGAAGCTCAATGACGGGTGGACTTTTGACCGGGACTTGGGGGTGCTGACGGTTGATACGAGGTCCCTTACGCTCGGAGGGGCCTGGAGCGCGGATTGGAAGGTGGAATGGGAGTAAAGCCGTCAGCTGGTGCAGGTCTGAAGCCCCCCTGGTCCATGGTAAGTGGAGCCATCGGCTAGATCTTTGGGTTGCAAACACTACGAAGAACCTACAAGGGTTGACTTGGAACAAATTACCCAAAACCGTCTATGTGCAGATTAGGTTACACCATTCTCCATACACGTTCATAAATCATACAATCACACCCGTCTAGAACTTGCGCTTATTCCACTCCTGCTCGGACCTCTCCAGCTCCTCCCTAAGCACGGGCAGGCGCTCACCGCTGTCCCTCCCGTCAAAGTCATCCAGCATGTTGGTCATCTCCTCGCTCCTCGCGCCCATCCTCGTGCCCTTGCCGAACAGCTTCTTCTTGGACTTCCTGAGCCCCAAGCCGTGCCTCTTCCTCGACATGACGTTTCCGACGTCAATCCTCCGCAGGTTGCGGTTGCAGCAGAAGACGCCGAAGACGACGATGAGGACGGCGATGGAGATGATGGGGAGGGCGATGTACAGCTCCTGGTTCTCGGGCTTGGTCATGCCCTTGTAGCCGGGGCCCTTCTTGTTCTCGACCAGGACGGTGGGGCCGACGTACTCGTAGTTCTTGAACTGGGCGTCCTCGTCGTCCGAGTCCTTGTAGTAGGTGCGCATGATGAGGGTGACGTTGGCGGGCTCGCGGCCGTGGAGGACGTTCTTGGGCGGCTTCCAGCCGTAGACGCCGTAGCGCAGGGGGATCCTGTCCTTGGTCTGCCAGCGCTTGTCGCCGAGCTCGGTGGACTCGCCCAGGCGGTGGGCCTCGAGGGAGACCTGGACGGGCTCCTTGGCGACGGAGGTCTCGTTCGTGAACCACTTGGGGTCCCAGGTCACTGTTGACGCGATACCGTTAGCTTCTGCTGTGCACTCCACGCCGGCTCTCGAGCTCCGTGTGCTTGAGAAGAAGGGGGAAACGAACCGTAGTAGGTCTTTCCGACACGCATCTGACTCCCCTCCTCAACGGGCTCGCAGAAAGGCGAGGCCTGGCCCTCCTTGAAGCACTTGGCGAAGGCGCCCGTCTTCCCCTTGCCCGTCGGGGCGGGTCTCCGCGAGCCCGTGCTCGTGGTCTTGCGCATGTGCTCCAGCCATGTGAAGACCGAGCCGGTGATCTCGTAGGGCGGGGCGTCGGCGAGGGTCAGCTGGCCATTGACGAGGGTCTGGTGCGGCGTGACGGTGGCGGTCGGGCTGCCATCCTTGTTGACGCCGACCCAGATGGCAGTCGGGTCAGCGCGCGGCACGAGGGCGGGCGCGGCCGGGGTCGGGGCGACGGTCGCCTCGGCAGCGGCGGTGGCGGGAGCTTCGGCGGGCACGGCGGGAGGGGGCTCGGGAGTTGGGGCCGGCCCGGGGAGGGCGAGGGCCGCCGTGGACAGGAGCAGCGGGAGGAGACCGCGCATCATGACGCGAGCACGGCGTCGGCCGGAGTGTGGGTGGGGGCGATCGCAGTCGGGGAGCAACGTCAATTACCGACGGGGGCAACGGAGCTGGGATGGCGGCACGACGGGGTTTGCAGGAGAAGGGCGATGGGAAGAGGAGGACAGGTGAGAGTTATATTTCGGGCGTGGAGGTGGCGGGTCCGCGGTGGATATATGAGATGCGCGAAAAAAAAAAATAGCTGCATGTCTCTGGGCCCAGTGTTTGGTTGGTATTGGGATGTGATCCGGATGCTCCGAGGGCGCCGCAACTCTGAAAACTGGGGAACTGGCCGCCGGCTTCCCAGCGCTCAGCGGGCGTTCCCGGCGTCAATGATGTGAGCAATTGAAGCTGTCATGTGGCGGCGGCATTGTGTAGAGGGAACGCCGGGCGTGGTGAATAATCATGATGGAGAGGGACGGACCTGGAGGCTCATCCAGCGCTCTGTGTACATGTGCAGAGCATGTTAAGATGTTACTCGCTACATCAAATAAGTACTGAACTCCAAGGTACACGCGACCACCTAAACCGCCCATGGACCGGACACCTTGCCCGGCTCCGGGGATCTGGAGCACGGTAGGTTGTCCGCGGGCCTCCTCCGCCAATGTCCCGGTGTGAGCCCAAGCCCACGGCCGTGGACGGATGTGATGCTCTTTCCCACGAGTATGCGATCCGGGCTTTTGGGGAGCTTCGTGGAGCTCAAGTCTTGGCCCTGAGCCAGCGCGGGCCGCCTCTGCCGAAGCTCGGTTTCAGGTGCATCCAGGGGCCAGCCGAGAGCACCTGCATGCGACTGACAGCTGACCACCTCCTATTCCTTGTTCGCGGGCCACCTCCACGTTGCAGCGCGTTGAACACTTGTCGGCCTCTGGTTTACGACTCCTGCTTCCCCTCGTCCGGCTCTTTCAACATACCACGATACTACTTAATCCTAATATCACGAGTCGGCCTGGGACGGAAGAAGGCGACTCCCCAGGTGGTGACGAGCGGCGACACTTTATCCGGCCACGAGGTACGTACAACCACGAATATGCGCCTGCGCCTGCGCCTGACCAATACCGGCTCGGTCTCTTACTGCACGATAAAAGGAATGTTCTCGTTATTGATCCTCCGGACAGATCAGCTCAAACCCCGGCGCAAGAATCTAGGTCCCTCCCGACCCCGACCCGGACGATTCGACCACCACACGAGCCCACCCACTTGCTTGCATCCGCGACCCTCGAAGACCCTCGTCCGTCCGCTAGAAAGGCGTGCGCTCTCTCCGGGGCCCATGGCCCGCCATGTCTCCGCGCAATAACGGCGTCCTCGCGCAGAGCAACCCCTTCCAAGACGACCGCGACTCGACGTGCGGCGATGTCCTAGACGCCCTGCGCCGCCGCCTCGCCTCGCTGTTCGGCTTCCTCAGGGGTAACGGCCCCCACTTAGCTGTGAACCTCGCCGCCCGCGGCCTGTGGATGCTAAGGCGGAACCTCACGCGGCGCCGCGTGCTCAGCTTTCCGCATCTGCTCGTGCTGGTGTGGATATTCGTCCTCCTGAGGGGCGAGGGCTGGATATTCCACTGGAAGGTGGACAAGTGCAGCTGGGACCATTGGGAGGACTGGGTAAGGACCCTTCCCCGTGCCTCCTTCGTTTCCCCCGTTCGCTAACAGCCTACGTATCGCAGCCCGAAGGCGCAAACCCCCACCACCTCGTCTTCGTCGCCGACCCGCAGCTCACAGACCCCCACTCCTACCCCGGCCGCCCGTGGCCCCTCTCCGACCTCACTATCCTCGTCACCGACAACTACCTCCGGCGGGGCTACTCCGAGCTCCAGGCACAACTCAAGCCCGACTCGGTCTTCTTCCTGGGCGATCTGTTTGACGGCGGCCGCGAGTGGGCCACAGTTGCCGACTTTGAGGATGCAGAGTGGGTGAAACCCTATCCGAAGGGGGAGGCCGACTACGCGCCCATGTGGAGGAAGACGTATGGGCAGGACTACTGGCTGGACGAGTACATGCGCTTCAGCGACATCTTTTTCAAGCCCTACTATGACGAGGACACCATAGACCCCGGCCGGACAAGTCGTGGCCGGAAACTGGTCGCCAGCCTCCCGGGGAACCACGATCTCGGCTTCGGATCTATGGTCAAGGTTCCGGTGCGAGAGCGCTTCAGCGCTTACTTCGGAGAGCCGAACAGGGTCGACGTGATTGGGAACCACACCATCGTGTCCGTTGACACGGTGTCCCTCAGCGCGGGGTCCTCGGAGCAGGCGAAGACGGAGGATCTGAAGCACATCTACGGTCCTGCGGACGAGTTCCTCCAGGGCGTGAAGGACACCAAGCGTAGGGCTGTCCAGGAGGAACTCCGCTTCCGGCGCGGCGACCCCGTCGAGTCCCGGCTGGATCCCTCTGTGACTGACGCGGCAAACGTGAAGCCATCGCCGCCCCCCGAAGCGCAGACCGGCGTCGCCGACTTCCCCGCCATCCTCCTCACCCACGTCCCGCTCTACCGCGAGCCCGGCACGCCCTGCGGGCCACTGAGGGAACACTGGCCGCCGAGCAAGCCCGTCCCAACGGACGCCAAGGGCAACGTCGTGGACCACCGCAACGCTATCCACGTGTCGGCGGGCTACCAGTACCAGAACGTCCTCTCCGAGGACGACTCCACGAAGCTTCTGTCCTCCGTCGGAGATGTGAAGCATGTTTTCTCGGGCGACGACCACGACTACTGCGAGGTTGAACACAAGGGTGGCGCGACGGAGATCACGGTGAAGAGCATTAGCATGGCGATGGGCGTTTCCTCTCCCGGCTTTCTGATGCTTAGCATGTGGAATCCTGTTGACGAACTCGGGAATCCGCTGCACGACGCGGAATCCACAATTCAGACTCACCTCTGTCTCCTCCCGAACCAGTTCCGCACATACTTCAGCTACATCTACCTCGCCCTCGTAACCTTCACCCTCCTCGCTGCCCGCGCCCTCCTAGTCTCCCTAATCTCCCTGCCCGCCTTCGCCCACTCCCTCTCCTCCCCCTTCCCCCGCCGCCACGCGCTCCCGCACTACAAGGAGAAGCGCGACGACGACCGCCCGCGCCACCGCAGCCTCTCGCGCTCGTCCTCCTCGTCGAGCTCCAGGAGCAGGCGGAAGAAGTGGGGGTGGCCCGGCCAGCAGAAGCCCCTGCGCATACAGGTCTACGACGACTTTTACGACGGGGACAAGTCGAGGAGCTCGTGGAGGGCCGCGGCGAGGAGGCGGAGGGTCGACGTCAGGGTCGTGGTCACCGAGTTCGCGGCCACGGCGTGGAGGGTTGTGTGGGCTGCGCTGCTGTTTTGGGGGTGGCTTAATTGGATGTAAAGGAAGCCTCACGTCTCGTCTTGTCTCCTTTATGTGCGTTGTCTTGGGAGCCCATTCTTGGATTTCGGGCTTGTATAGCATGACTTGCTTTTATTTCCTTTGTTGGGAGAGTTTGGGCTGGGGTGTATCTTGTATTTGTAGGAGTGACGGAACATAAAAAGAGCATTAATAGAGTACACGTACATGGTGGAACGTCAACATCTTGGTCTCTTCTCTGGGTCACATGCAAGACAAGGAGCAGGTTAACACGCAATTAGAATTAATATTCTCTCAAGACTCCTTTTCCTTTCCCCTGAACGCCGCATTCATACACAACCCCTGCTGGACAAGAAAGACAATACTATGGCGCAAAACACAGACTCCAGACTGCCCCTGTTTTCGCGCAGCAAAATAGCAAAGTGAAAGTAGGAGAGATGGTAGAAAACAAGGGATCAAAGGTTAACCCTCCCTGGGCTTAATCTTCAGCTTGATAATCGGCCGCGGCTTATCAAGGGGCTTCTCTGCCCCGCCGCTCCCGTTTCCGGCCCCGTTAGAGGGACCCGCCCCATTCGGCGGACTCTGCGACGAGCCGGTGCCGCCGCTCGGTGCAAAGGACGGCAGCGGCTTCCTTGCTGGCTTCGCCTGTATCGAAGGCAGCGTAGGCGACGCGCTGGCCCGGGGCAGGCTGCCAACCTTCATCTTACCCGTAGCAGAGGGACGGGCCTTCCCGATGACCTCGCTAAGTCGCGGGTGGCGAAGGGTCACGATGCGGGATTTGGGTTGAGAAGGCTTGTCAACCTTGGGACGCTTTGCCACGGTGGAGGGTGACGAGTCGCTCTTGTCGCGGGGGCGCTTTCCGGGTTTGCTCGATGAGCCTCCGGCCGAGAGAGTGAGAGTGTTCCTTCGCTCGAGGCTGGGTTTGGGTGCAGCGGTGGGTGTGTTCTGGGCCACGATAGAGTCGGAGCGCGGCACTGAGACGGAGATGCTCGGTCGTTCGGATGGAGGGGGCTGCGCGGGCGCTGGTGTAGAGGGCGCGCCGGGAATGGACGGCCGGCTGACTTTGATAGATGAGCTGCGCGCGAGGATGACGGGCCTCTTGGGCTCCGCCGGCGTCGGCGCCGCTGCTGGAGGCGGCGCGATAGCCTCCGCATGAGCTGGCTTGGTCCGGTAGTACGATCGGAAGTTCATTACCAGCTACTCCAACGTCAGCACTTCTTCGTCCGATGATTAAGACAAGGGGTATAAAACTTACGCTCGACGGGCGCTTCACCACCGACCTCGTCACGCGCCACCTCTTCGGCAGCCTCAGCGATATTATCCACCGATCGGCGTCGTCGAACATGGTGGCACAGAGCTCCAGCAGCGTGATCTTCTCCGCGCGGCCGAGGACAGGCGAATCTATCGCCTTCCACACGGCCACTTGGAGCTCCTTCTCGATCTCTCCGTACGTCGTCTCCATCTCTTTCTTTAGCGCCGCCATCGTCGCCAGCATATTGCGCTTCCGCTCCACCATTTCGCGCTTGGCTTGCAGGACTGACTCTGCCGCTTCATCGTTAACAACCTCAAGACCGGAGTCCAGGTCGCCCATCTCCATGTCACCTTCGCCGTCTGCCAGCGGGTCCTTGGCGTGGCTGGTAGGCGCGCCGTTTGTCGTGGGAGCCGTGGCCTTGGGTTTGGCGTACTCCCCAAAGCCGATAGATGCGAGCCCCTGGCAAAATATCTTGAGGAGTTGATGTCTGACGTAGGGCGATCGGTCCGTCGAAAGCACACACATGAAAAGTTTGAAGATAATAGGCTCGACCATGAAGCCGAGACCTACCAAGGCCTCCCAGCACTTGATCCTCACCTCATCGTTCGTCCCATCCTGTAGATACTTGATGAAGTCAAGGGCGTCGATGGGGATCACGCTGGCCTCCATGAGGCGCTTCTTAGCCTCGAGACCCGCCACGGTCAACACATTGTGATACGAATGAGCCCACTCGTCCCGCCTCAAATGACGGTTGATTTCGCCCAACGCCTCCTTGAGAAGTTTCTTCTCGTCGATAGCCTGCTGCTCCTCGTCGTCATCCTCAAAGTCGATGGCGAAGTTCTGCTTGGACTTCTCGGAGAGAAACGTGTTGGCGACGGCTTTTATCAACGTCGCCACGAAGATGTGGTCCGAGAACTCGTTCTGGTCATTGTTGTTGCGCTGCAACAGCTCCAGGATGAACCGCTGAACCCTTGACGGGCACTTTCCACGCTTGTCGCGCACCAACGACAGCGACTCCACAATGGCACATTGTGCCATGTACTGCCTCTTGTCCGAGAAGTCGTTCGGCCGCGGTGTTGTGGTCCCCGGGAGGCAGAAAAGGTCCCGGTACGCCATCTCCAGCTGGATCATCCCTCTCATCCCCATCGCCTCATTGCACTGGCGCCTGAGTAGCTGCGCGGCCATGGTGCGGATCCCGTGGAAATACTTAGTGTCCATCAGGGTCCGTACAAGGACCGTCGACGCAACGGGGTGCGGAGCTTCCCTCTGGATGTATAACAGAGTGTCCTCTTGAGCCACAACATCCCTATCCTGTTGCAGCTGAGAGACAAACATGTAGTGCGCCATCCCGACTTGCATGGAGCACAGCCACTCGAAGTCGGTGTCGACTCGGAGCCACTCGTATGATTCAGCGTCCATCTGCCTCTCGGTTGCCTCGTTATACTCCTCGGCTTGGAACCTTTCCATATCTGCTCGAGTGTTGATGGTATCGCCGAGACAATAGAAGGACCCATCCTCCAGCGGGCCGACAGCACCATCGGCTTTCTCCGCGGCGCCGGCCGCTGTGGCTTGCTTCTTCTCGCGACGCCGCTTTAGCCGCTTGTACTTGGTGTTGTACGAGATGTCGAACTTGACTGTCCTATTGGTAGCAAGGTCGTTCCGGATCTCCAGCGTGTGCTCGTAAGGTGTCCCGTCGGCCTCGTGTATCCTAATGGTTATCGGGCCCGTGAATAATGGCTGCACAGGGCCACGAGGCACCTTGTATTGCTTCTCCTTGATAGCTTGCAAGAAGTCCGACGTCTGCAAGTCATTCGCGGACGCATCGTCCGGGCTCTGGATTTGAGTTATGGTCATCTCGACACACAAACGTTTCTTGTTGAATCGATGAGAAACCTTGATTCGCGGACATCCAGCTCCAAACACCCATTGTGCCCATAAGGTGTCGAGAGAGTACTTGCCCAACTTCTCGCAAAGCTTGCGGAAACTTTTGGTCGTGATGACGTTGTCGCCCTCGATCTTCGCCTTGGTGAAGAGACGAGAGAGGATTTGCGTGAGGTTGTGAGAGCCGGTCGAGGCTTTGCTCATCCGCCTGTCAAGGATGAAAAGCACGAGAGGTGCCTTCAACTCCATAAACTCCCGCTCAAACTCCCCAACGTGGAGGTATCGGCCAAGCTCGTAAAGTGACGGGCGGTTGACATCCATCTCCACGAGTTTATCGGTTGACACCTTGGTGTGGAAGCGATGTTCATTATTGCCGCACAGCTTCTTCATGAAAAGATCCGTCATGTAGTATGCGATGCCAACCGTAACCCAACGATCGCGGCGCGTGTTTGGTATGACACAGATACCGCTCCACTGGGCAGCCAGACTGTGGACAAGCTTTCTCGTGACCTGAACCTCGGTGTCGATGATCGTCTCAGGGTGCAAAAGTCTCGTAGAGATGAAGGAGAAGGAGTAGAGTGGCACGGTGTCGTCAACCATATCTTCAACGAAACAAAGCTTGTAGCAGTCGAATGGATAGCCCGAAAACGTTAGTGACATGAAGTCCGCAGCAGTCGCAAGTGCCACGCAAGTATTGCGGACCAGGTCCCCCATGCGAGGCAGACAGTATCCGTGGATTTTGAGGGCACTAGCGCCCAATCGCTCGTCGTCTTCCTCCGTACGGAAATCGGAGAAGAGATCCACATGCTCGAAGGGCCCAACTGCAAAGCCAATCTTATGAACAGATATGGCCTTTTCCGATTCGAATGTCATGATCTTCTTGTGGTCGTCCTCCGGATCGACAATCTCGTCCGTCAGGAGACCCGAGCAGATCACAGTCATCTCCAACAACTTGTCTTCCTCGCTCAAGTCATGCCTAGGGACAGGCTCCTCGGTTGCGGTGCCAGTATTGGAAGAGTTGTTGCCGTTAGGATATTGGCGCTGGGTAACGAGAGATTGGTGAAGAGCGTCCCCGAGTGTGCGGGGACTCTTGATCGAGATCTTCCAGTCGCCGATAGACCCATGATCGTCAAGACAGGGGAACAGGCAGCAGGCGGTCCCGGCTTCGTCCGTGTGGACGGTATAGGCGTGTGTATACCTCGCGTCTCCAGGGTCAACACCTACAAACTGCAGGCCGTCCCGGATGTTCTTGGTCTCAAACGGAATGGATACCTGATAGCATATCTCATCCTCGGGTTTGTTGCCGGTGAACGAATCAGCCCCCGTCCCTGATGGCTTCCTCACGACTATCCGATGACCGCTTGCCGAGCGCTCTTCATTCCTGACCTTGACTCGCAGAGAGCCTTCAACAGGCGTGCACCCCGAGAATTTTCTATCTTCCACGGGGAGATCGCTGTTTCGGGTCTGAGCTAGAGGCCTTACTCGAAGCCTGCGTATCGATGCGTGTTCGGCGTTCCAGTGGTACAGTTTGGGGTTCTTGAGAAGCGCGTAAGGGTCCTTGTACGTGGCAGGCGTCTTCGCAGGCGGACCGAGGGGTTGACTATTCCGAAGCCTCTGGATAGTGATGCCTTCGGTGTCGATCTCGCACTGCCGAGCATCAATGGCGATCTCGTCCAAGGTGGCGGAATCGAGCGCGTAAATGATGATATCGGTTCGGCCTTTGACGCTCTTCTCGAGAAAGTTGATCTCGAGCTCGACTTCCTGGCGAATTAGGAAATATGGCCAGGGAGGCTCGTCGTGGATAGGCTCGGGCTCGTCGTCGCTGAAACCGGCATCGTTCTCGTCAACATCAACGGGGTCCTCAAACCCTCCCACTAATTGCGGCATAGTGATGGCGTTAGACCGGGAGGTTGCGGATCTGGCTGGACCGGCAAAGTCGGAGCGGAGGCCGGTACCAGATGGGTAGTCGGGACAGCGTCTTTCGCGGTTAGCACTGCTACGGGCTGCCTTCCGTTTGACGGCGTCCGGCGTGCTGCGCGCGGACTAGAGGCAGCTATCCGTATGCATGAAGGTGTAGTCCGTGATCGTATAGAGGTCGAGATGGCTGTCGTCGATGGGAACCCGATGTCGAAGGTGCTTTGTGCGCTGTCGCGATGTTAGCTAGAGGCTGTTGCGAAGAGACCTGGGAGGTGACGCTGAATAATCCGCGACCACAACCTTATCACGCGACAGGTGTTGCCATCGCAACTTTGTGGAGGGAGATATATACCTGGTTATCGAGGGTGCTCCGTAAGGATGCTGCTGCGCAGAGGGAACGAAGAGGCTGCCAGTCCCCTTGATTGAGCCTGGGAAAGCGCGATATAGTCGGGTTACCCGTCGCAGGCGTGGCGCTGTGTTCGTTGAATATATGCGCTGACTCTGTGAATCGGATGGCGTGCGGTGCGGAAGGTGTTGCTCGCTTTCTTTCCGTCGAGCTTTAGCTCGGGCGCCTTGTGTTGCGACGCGACTTGGCCTCGGCGTCAGGCGCACACCCGCCTTGGTGGTGGGGTTCGCCAAACTGATAGCTTGCTTACTAATCGGGTTAGCACAATAGCTACAAAATACAAAGGTCTGTGAGATTTCGGGACGCTCTAGAAAGAGATGTAAAGCTTGAATGAACTTTCCAGCCATTGTCATTACCATGAATAATACAATCGAACTTGTACATCTATGCTATTTACCCATTTCCTGAGTCCACTTGCAGAAGAGCAGAGAGGCTACTCGGCTGAGTCTCCATCAGCCGCTTCTCCCCAAAAGACAGAATGGAAGCTCAGTGCGTCTCATCGAAAATGCAGATCATCTTTCCTCTCCCATGGCTGACGAGGGCCAGCAGGTATCAATCGCGATCGTTCGCCTCCTCCAAACGCCGCTGGAATGTCCTCACCCAAATCACAACACCAGAACGCCGCGCTTAAGCCTTCGCACCTCTCCGATCTCGTCTCCTCTTCCTGGCAAGCACCTTCATCGTCTCGGCACCCGTTACCTGCTCTGGAAGCTCGTATTCGACCTCGGGCATGTCTGGGATGGGATGGCCCCATGCAAGGACCTTCCTACCAGTTCTTCGGCCCCGACTCAGCGCGGCGTCCCTCTCGTGCCTCTTCGCAAAAAACGACGTGAACTCCTTGTCGGGCTCCGGCTCTTTGCGCTTTGTCGTTGTCGGGGCTGGCTTCGCGAGAGCCTTTGCACCCTGGTTGCCGCCATTCGCTTTGTGCTTGCCTTTGGTGTTGTTGGTGGTTATCCCCGTGCTTGCAGCAGCTAGATCGTAGGTGGGAGGATCAGAGGCTATCCGCGACCTTGCCATCACCTCCTCGTGTAGCTGCTTTTCGATGGAAGCATCCACATCACTGATAGCTTCACTCACAGTAGAGCCATCATCCCGGTGACTAGCCGCATCATCCTCACTGACATGGGACGCGGAGTCCTTGACGCTAACATGGTCGTCAGAGCTGCCATTTCCAGAAGCAGCGTCCTTCTCCTGCGCCTGTTCGCTCACGGCCCGGTCCTTCTCTAGCTTCCTTCGCTTTTCCTCCCGGCTCCACCGACGGAACTTTTCCAATATCGCCTCGCAGCCACGAATGAAATGGTCCCGCGCGGGTTCGAATGACTTCTTGCGGGTCTCGGTTATCCCGCTGACGCCCATTACCCTGAGCCAGTCGTGGCCGTGAAGTCCGTCGAGGAGGCGAACAATACGGTCTCGTTCATGCTGCGCCCTGCCCTTTTCAGCGTTTCTTATCGACTTCTCCAATCGTTCGGCCTTTTTATGGGCTGGCTCAAAGTAGGTATTGGAAAGAGGGTCGTCAAGAGATTTGCCCTTATAACGCGCCTCGAGGAAGCCAAAATCTATCCGCTGCGCGTCGTATAGGTCGTCGAAGAGCGCGTCGCCGTAATGCTGGAGAGGAAAGCGAGACTGCTGCAACCTTGGAGACTTGTGGTTGCTTGTGTGAGGTAGTCCGAGGTCGCCGGCACCCGCCTTCGTCTGTAGCGCATTCGTATCGCGTGAAGAGGCGCCAGTATCTGGTTGGGATTGTTGGGAGGCATTATGGGGCGTGTCGAGGATAACAATCGGGGTGTCGATGTTCAAGACGTCTAGGACCGGGGCCAGTTAGCAGGGTCTCGAGAAGCACAGGACAAACCCGCGACGAAGCAGTGATCCAGACAGCCAGGGGGCTTACGGTTTTCCTTCGGCTCGTTTCCAATGATTTCGTCATATTCGGGGAAATACGCCGACAACTCGCTTTTAAAGCGCGACGACTCTTGGGAACGCAGCTTGCGCCCTGCAGGCTTTGTATCCGCTGATGCGGGCTGCAAACTGTCGAGCTCGTGCAAAATTCCATTCTTGACTTTGGACTGATGCTTCGTCAGATAGGAATTGGACTCGTGAGAAGACAGGTCGGATTGATTTGACGTCGCGGTCGCCGCTCGTGTTGTGGTTGCGTTCGGCGTCGGTTTGAGAGAATCGGCAGGGGGTGATTTAGGGGGTGCGTTAGTAGGGGGGTGCTGAAGCGGCCACGAATTGCTGCTCTGGCGGTGGTGCTGGGGGCGCTGTGGAGATGCGGTCGGAGCTGACGCGACAGATCGGACAGGTGGCCTCGTCGCGGCATTCGGCGCGTGAGACGTTATCTCGACGGTGATTTTCGCCCGCTTCCGATTCAATGCATCAAGGTCGCAATCGGGACCATCGAGAGACCTCTTATTCCGGCCGGCTCCTCCCCTCGGAAAGAGGTTCTGGGCGGCATTGCGCGCAGCAGATGTGGCAAGCAGGTGGGTGTTCGCGTTTGCATGATGGGGATGGAGGCCGTCAATTCTCCGGCTCGATCGAGTGAGGGTCGCCATGGGAAATGGCTCGCGGGGTTGGCATTATTCGATCCTCAAACCTTGGTTGCGAATTCTGGGAATTAGCTGGTGGTTATAATGGGAGTTGAGATTTTTTTTCGCCTTTGCCGACGGCGATGTCTTCGATTGGGGATGGCTGTCCCTTTGCCCCCCTTGTCCGTGTGTGGACTGGATTATGAAATGACAGCATCAATGAGGCGGCGCGTTTGGCGTGTTACTTGGTGTTCTCTGTTCCAGCTGCTTCAATGGTTGTGGCGGGCAAGATAGAGGTAGCCAGTTGGTATTTAGGGGGCTCTGCGCTATCCACGGCGCTGGTGGAGGGGCCTACACCGACCGCTAAACAACTCCATCAGGCGTTCCTTGTCGAGGATTATTCGCTGTATTTTCCCGCCTGAGCTACAATTTATGGAGACAATAAGCCTCGATGACACAGGTACTCGCAACGCAAGAGTACTCCGCCTTCTGAAATATAGTCTCGGAATGCAGCTCACAGTCACCTCAATCCATTGTCGAAGAGCGTCTGATTTCCAGGATTCATCCGTCAATTCCTAAAATACACCAGCCTGCAAAACAAAGCGCATTCACAACAAGTCAATGGATCAATAGCAAACCTAAATTTCTCACTGCGAACGCTCTATATTTTGATGACAATGCTCTACCGAGTATCGACCTGACATTAGCCACTGGCGCCTCAGATAGGCCATTCCAGAGCAGGCACTCTCATTCCTCCGCGATAGTCACGCCTGCGGCTCTCACTGGCTCTTCCAGCCCGAGGACAACATTCCTCAGAAATACTATGAATTTCCAGATGCTACGCGAGATGAGCGGGCCCCCGATTAGCTAACCAACCGCTTCGAGGAGTCGTGTTACACCTCGAGAGAGATACACCATCGATGTTCCGTCGACGGTCTAGCTGGGAGCTTGACGTTGCGGCAGAAGCTCCACCACCAGCCGCGACAACTACTCGCGTATTGATCAATCTTCGATGTTTCCGGGGCCCCAAACGTAGGGATTGTTAGCCCTCCCGCCGGCGGTTTGCAGCGAACGACACAGCTCCCCTTACGAGTCCCATGCGTAAGGGCTTCGTTTCACCAACACCATTATTGATCCTTCGACTACGTTTCTACCGACACCGGTGTCTCATTACAGCGCTAAGTCCCCCACGGACAACGGCAGTGGTAGAACGAACAGCACGAGGGCGTCCCGCGGTCTCGGGCTCACTCCAGTCAAGCGACAACACTGGCGAACTCTCTTTCTCTTTCGACCTAGACATTCGAGCTGCCCTGATCTGAAAGACGACAACTGTCCCAAGAAACTGCCCTTACATCGACAAGGGCCCGTCTCCCCTTCTATGTCCTGATATCAAAGTCATTCAACGCCGCATTAGCCCATAACATACATTTTCTTCAGTACATACACTCTAGTGGAGCCTCTCTTTAAGTTGCACAACCGCCATATACCCAGCGCAGCAATTGATGCCCAGAACATGCCTACACCAGGGACACTTTACATGCCTCATCTTCTCTCCACCACTTTCTTCCTTCCCTTCCTGAGACTTCTCCAATCCAGCTGTCATTTGATCATAGATTCTGTGCGGAACGTCGTGGAAGTATCCACACCCGCAGCATCGGAGCAGTATCTTCGAAAGAGGCTCCGCCTCGGCACTGTCGCTACTTCCCCTTCGGTGCCTCCCTTCCAGTGAGGGGCTCACAGTCTGCAGAACCGTAACACCTCCGCTGCTTGCCATCTCGATGCGGGACGTGGCCGGTGTCTGCTTCCCTCGCGGCGAGCTCGCATGGGAACTCGGCGTCCCCTGATGGTCCTGGGCAGTATCGGTGGCAGAGTCGTCGGAAAGGAGGTGCTGGGACTTGGCCTGTCGGCGGAGCTTATGCGGAATCATGCTGTCTGTTGATTCATCGGACAGCGGACTGACATTCAGCGGCTTGGGAAGCATCGACATATCAACCGGCGATACCTGGCCCCTGGCTTTCGGAGGAGGTATCGGGGCTTGCGTCGCATCCGCATCTAGCACAAGCTGCGATGGGGCCCTTTCGTCTCGCACCGCACCTTCGGCTTTTGTCTTGATACCTTTTACAGCTGCGGAGGAAGTGGGAGTTGTGGAAGAGCTGCTAATCGTCGGAGTACTGGGCTCATTAGGGCTCTTTGGGCTTGAAGAACTTGTTTTGGTCCCAACGTTAACCCTCAACGCCCTTCGTGAGCTCTTTTTCCCCACCGGCGGCGAACTCGTTGTATGAGAACCCAACGCGGCGTCTGGCAAGCCAGAATACGCAAGTGAAGGCTTGTCACTTCCGCCTAACAACTGCTGGTTATGGCTAGGACCAGATGTGCTGACAGCGCCCTTCTCTGACTGTGGGCGAGATGTATTCGGAGTCAGCGTCGAAGACTGATGACGTGACTGGGACGTCTCAAAAGACGAAATGGATGAGTGGTCCCAAGGGCGCATCGTATGGGGGTCAGCAACCGTCTGCGGGCGGCGCTGTGGGACTTCGGGGGGATCCGGCAACCGGCGGTTCTCGACGGCAGGGCCGGGTCCAGATGCTGGGGCGGTCTCGAATTCGGCCGGAACAGGGGCGTCTGGAGAGGCAGAATCGGACGACGGGTCGACGCTCACAAGATCCGGGAAGGGGCTCGTCGCACCCCCTGTGGCCGTCTCTGCCGGGGGCGCATCAGAGGCCGTACTCCGCCTGCGAAAACTCGACGCTCGGGAGGTCGATCTTCGGAATGCTGCCTTAGCCGCATCCTTGAGATTTCTCGTGGCACTTGGCGACCTGGGCATATCCTCCGAATGCTGGGATGGAGTATCGGAGACTTGAGAACCTTGGCTATGGCCTGGCTGACGACCCCTTAGGCGGCCCATCAAGGAACTCCTGCGACGTCTCGGGGGTTCAGCTGGCTCGTCACTCAAGTTGGCAAGATACGCGAACGCAGAGGCTGACGCCAAAGGCGGGTATTCCCTCCCATTTAACCCTGAAGTCATCGCTGGATCACCACCATTGGCGCCGTAATCCCCGAAGGTCGCTCTCCTAGGGCTCGGCGCCAAACTAGCCCTGGGCGACGTCTGAGTCTGGCTGGCTTCGTCCTGATACGAGGCAACCCGCCCATCTGTTGTCGGGTCAATTAGTCCGTTCCTGGACGGGTTCCGAGAACTCGAGGGCGCACGGCTGCTCGCCCTTGAGCGGCTCTCGTGGAGCTCCCCACTGGGCGAACCCGGCCGCGAACCCCGTCGCGAACCCGGTCGAGAACCGGAACGCGAACCGGACCTCGATCTAGAAATCGGTACCGGTGTCCTCAGCTTAACTGGCGGGCCACGGGACCTCTGGTTCGAAGGGAAAGATAGCGGCGGCGGGTTTGCGAGGTTGTCGGATGATGCGACGCTGTGACTTGAGGATCTTGAGTACTGCCGCGAGAGCCCCGAGCCGCCCGGTTGTCGGTAGATGTGATGCGGAGGCAGCGAATACGTTGTCGGATTGTGTGCTGCAAGGCGGCGTCCGTGCCATTCATACTCGGCCTCCTTCTGCCTTCGGGGCTTAATCCCGTCCAAGAAAGACAGCTTCGAGTCGCGCACGGAGCTGCGGCCGCGAGGTATGTCGAGCGATGAGCGAATTTTAGACGTGAGAGAGGAGGATACAGAGGACACGGAGCCGAGGGAATCCGATCGCTTCCGAGACTTGGCCGGCTTGACATCCTTGGGTGGCGGCGGCGGCGGCGGCGACCCGAGCGGTTCGAATCGCTGATAGTCCGTTGGTGAGGTTGGCAATGGTGCCGAGCCCTTCGCCAGCAGCTGCGGAGTCCGGGATGCAGAGGGTGGGGGCTTGACCAGGCGCGGCTGTGAAGTTTTCTCGGCAGCATTCCTCTTATGCGCGCGGTGTCGGTCATGGACTTCCCAAGTGGGAGATGGGCAGACAGAGGCCCCGGCGGAAGAGGAAGAGGTCTCCTCGGAAGTGCGGGCGAAGGCAACGGCCCTCCGGGAGGTCGCGGTCGTTCCCATGGACTCCCTTGCTCTGGCGGAGTACGAGATGGCGGGTTGGTCTTTCCTGGTTCTCTTCGTTCTGGCGTGAGTACTATCGCCGTCTTCGGCGGCGGAAGCTCCAGGGGAAGCTCCAGGCAGTGGTGTTGGAGGAGCATTCGTCGGCGGCTCCCGTTTCGAAGGTGGGTCGGTGAGCAGTACGGGACGGGATTTGGCTCCGGCCGGCCGGGTTTTTAATCTCTCCATCTAGTGAAGGCGCGAAACAGGTGAGAAAACAAGGAATCGTCTGGCTTCGGGAGCTATATTAAGCACAGCCGCTGCATCTGACGGCAGGACGGGACACGGGTTTAGGCTAAGATGCCGCGCCTCACGACAAGGAAAGGAAGCTCGGTGGAAGGCGAGATGAGATTTCGGAGGCAAATGTGAGGTGAAGAGGAAGATAAGGAGGCCGCGATGACGCGAGAAGAGAGGTATTAACACACCTTGAGCTTCTTCTCCAGGTCCAGCATGCGCTGCACGCTGCTGGACCGCTGGCGCCGCGGCTCGTCCGTAGGCTGCCCTCCCTCCATCGTGTCAGATCGAGGCCCGGCCGCCTGGGTAAGACGCAGGGCATGTGGCGACGGAGGTCCGGTGTTGCTAGATGGTTGTCTGAGGGGCTTGCGCCGGTTGAGTCTGAGCGGTGGGAGTCGAGACACGGGAGATGCAGCTTTTCGTCCCTCTTCCCGGAAGTGGTGCTCGAGATCTCACGGTGGGTCTGCCAAAAGCTCGCGGAAACTTATGGAATTCCAGGCCGGCTGAGAGATCAAAGAACAGGGACAACGCCTCTTCAGGTCTGGAAAAGCGAAGGTCATGAGACGGTGTTTCAAATGCGGAGCCCGTCGGGTTGTCTCAGCTTCTAGGACGTCCGGACAAGGGGCGAGAGTCGGTAGACGGCCTGAAAGAGGTGTCTGGCAGGTTTCTGTGTTTCCGGCCCTGTGCACGCTAACATAAAGGGTCTAGGGGTCCAGAAAAAGAAGGGGGAGCAGTGGTGTAGTACAATGAATTATTTACAAATGACGCTGGGGGAAACACAGAGGGCGAAAAAGTGCCGAACGGACGGGAAGCAAGCGGTAAGCGGGACCTATAAACAAAGTGTGGAGCCCACCATGGCACGGTCGATGACGGTATGAGTTGAGGAAGAAGAGGGAAGAGGGATAGGGAAGGACAAAAACAAAGCCAGAGACAGTGGAGTGGAGGAGGCTCTCACGTCGGCTTTAAGAGGTCTTGGGTCCACAACACGAGGTCACATAGTCGGGCCTGCGTGTCTCAGGCCCCATGAGAGCCAGGAAACCAGCTAGTGTGGGATGGAGATTCGCGGGACGGATATGGCGGTGACATCACCGAGCCAAGACGGCAAAAAGGCGATTGGGGCAGAAGAAGGCGATCCCAAGTCGGACTTATTTTTTCTCCAGCACGGCGCAGCAGCACGTTCCGGGTTTATACCCTGGCGGCGGGCACCGGACCAACGAGGGAAGAGGAACAGCTGGGGAGGAGTCCTCACGGGGTGGGATGGGAAATGGCGAGATCAACGTCGGGACGTGGCCGGAAGGGAGGGAAGCTGAGCCGAGGAGTGGGTGACAGATCCGGGTAAATTTCAGCTTGCGTCTGGCGGGCTCGACGTCGGGAAGCGGAGGATGAGGTGCCAATGGGCTGTGAGAACGGATGGGGATCGTCGGCCTCCACATTGTTGGAGGTAAATGGCCAAGGGTGGACGCTATTCTGGGCGGCGCGAACGTCTATCGACGGGCGGATCTCCTGCAGCGTTTGTCTTGCCACTCTGGGACCCTCCTTCGCTCAGCTTCTAATAGTCCCGGGTGTCAAGGGGCGGCCGCTCGCACCAGGGCCGATCAGAATGCATCCACCTTGCCCTTCCTAGCTAGGCGCCGGAGACGTGCAGCGCTCTAGTGGTGTTGGCACGCGACGCGGCGGCCACGACACGAGGTTTTGCAAGGGTCGCCTGGGCTCATAAAGGTGGGACATGCGTCAAGCCACCGCCAGCAGCAGAGAGGGCGCGTGGGGACGCCATAGGAGCGGAAGAGGCCCAAGGGAGAAGAAAGCCTCCGATCCGACCCTCGCTACTCTCCGCTAATTGTCCACACGCACGCCGCTTATAAAAATGGCCGCGAAATATATTAACTGTTCCCCACGTCCGTTTCTCCACCCCCGCAAAAAGGCGGTCCTTTTCTCTCTCCCTGCAGCTCCGAGTCCGATGTACTTGGACGGAGTGAACCCCGGCACTTGGGTCCTGTGGAAGGGATCTTCATTCAAAGGAAAAAGGGGGAAGGGCGGGAGAAGTCGTGGGGACACAGACCTGTTTGTTTCGGGTCGGGGAAAAACAGTCCGGGAGGAATCTTCCTTATTAAAAGCCGCGTTTGCTGGGGTGTCTGAGTTTGGCCCAGCATTGTGTGTCGCTGTGGTTGTCGTTTGCTGCCACTTACACGCGCACGTTCCTTTGGCCTTCGACGCCACCTCCACTCTGACGAACGCAACACCAAGTGAGGATGGGAAAGCAGAATGCGACAAAACGATCGCAGTGGCGACTTGTCCATCTGGTGCGTTTCCTCCCGGGCTGCTCGTGCATTGGATCGGCCGATGAATACGAGCCCCCAATGCAGGGCGCATGCAACGCTGCCACTGCCACTCACACGCGGGCGCATGGTTCGTTCCCCGATCCACGTCAGGCTACCCAGCTCCGTGGCGCCGAGACAGGGACAGCTGAAGGGTCCAGGTCGACCAAGACCGGGCTCGATCTCGTGCGCCGCGATCGGCGCTCCTCGGTTGAAATCGCCAAGGCGCGCGACGGCGGTATAACCCGGAGCGGCAGCATCGTGGTGTATGATATATCGCCCGGCATCGATCCGCTGCGCGCTCGGAACACCGGGATCTGGGGTGTTTAAATAGGTCGCGTGTAGGCAAGTGCCGCGCTCCCGGCCTCTGTGGAAACGCAACTCCCGACGATGGAAGTCTCGTAGAAGCTTTTCGGGCCGCATGAAGATTCCCCCCGGAAATGGGGGGCATGGGCGGGGATAATAATAGACGCCGGCAAAAGGAAAGGACAGCTCTTGCGGGCTGGTCGACTCGGCAGCCCCCGCGCTTTCTTGAGGCCCGCTCCCGCCAGGCGTCCGTCCGGTCAAGCCCGGCATAGCGCGTGGCCTCGTCGATATTAACCCCGTCGGCTTCGAGCAGTCAAGGGGCGGAGCGAAAGCCGGGCGGTAGGAGCCGAGCGGCGTTTGGCATTTCCCGGTGAGGTCACAGAGGTATGGAAAGCGACCTCGCACCAAACCCTCCTCGCCCTGCAAGAGTTGCATGATATCTTCTATTTGTGGACCCAACTCCTCTAGATCCTAACCTAGCAAAGCCATAATATGTACACAGAATCGGCCTTTTCGGCGCATGGGGACGGAGGGAAGATATGAACTCTATGGCCAAAGAAAGGCCAGGATATTTAAAATAAAATAAAAAAACGATGGCGAGAGGCGGGTATCACAAAAACTTAAATATCTTCCGACCCAGGAAAAGAAGAGGGGAAAAGACATGGAGCGCTCAGAGGTTCTTGGGCGAGTAGTTCTTCCGCAGAAACTCGCCGTACTTCAGGATGAGCACCGGCACCGGCAGCAGCGCCACGGCGATAAACCCTAGCACGCTGTTCCCCCAGCCGACGCCCAGGTCCTTGTACATGCGCAGGCCCGCGAGTGGCAGGACGGCGCCGACCACGGACCGCACGACGGTGTTCGCCGCCAGGGCCGATGCCGCATAGACGGTGTAGGCGTCGACGAGGTACATCTGCAGTGCGAGGAAGATGATGATGTTGGCCACGCCGATGAAGAGGTGGCTGACGATGGGCACCATCCAGTGCACCTTGTCCGGGAACTCGGCGGTCCAGCCGTAGAAGAAGAAGCCGAGTGGTAGCAGCACGGCGCCGACGATGATCGGTGACAGACGATACTCGGGCTTCATCCCCTCGGGCTCGGTGCCCGTCTCGGCGGCAAGCTTGTCGGCAGCGGCGGCCTTCTTCTTGATGTTGCGGTCCGACGCTATGGAGAAGTAGGCCACGCCGAGCATGGAGCCGACGCCCAGACCCAGGAAGACGAGCCCGACGTTGCTGGGGGAGAAGCCGTAGGAGAGCTGGAATACGGTGGTGATGGAGGTGAACATGAGGTAGAGGTAGCCGTAGACGACGGCGATGTACAGGCCGAAGACGATGGAGATGGGGTCGAAGAGGAGGAGCTTCATGGGGCGCACGATGCCGCGCTTGAAGTGGTCCTTGGCCGAGAGCCCGACGTCGAGCTTCGAGCGGAGGAGGTCGTTGCCCGTCTCCTTCCGCAGGCGTTCAGCCTTGCGCTTCAGCAGGACGGGCGCGTACGTCTCGCGCATGACGACCGGCATGAGGATCACTAGCACAGCGATGATCATGGCCAGCACCCAGAAGACCCAGCGCCACCCCTTCGCGTCAGCGAGAAACCCGCCTGCCACGGGCCCGATGATGGGGCCCAGCAGCGGACCGATGCTGAACGCGGCCATGGCGGCGCCGCGCTTCTCCTGCGCGATCATGTCCGCGATGGTGCCGGCGCCGTTGGTGAGAGGGCACGCGCCAAACACGCCGCTGAAGAAACGAAAGACGATGAGGGCTTCGAGTGTCGGGGCCACGGCGCAGGCAATGACAAAAATGCCAAAGAGAATAAGGGAGCCCAGGTAGATCCAGTGGCGGCCGTAGATCTCGGAGAGGGGCGCGAACATGAGGGGCCCTGCGGCGAAGCCGAGGACGTAGACGGAGACGACGAAGGAGGCGAGCTCGGTGCTGGAGTTCTTGAACTCGACCATGAGCTCTGGGACGCCCGGGGCGAACATGGCTAGGAGATCCGATCAGTTCATATTCCCCAGTGAAGCCGGATGGATGGGTGCGAGGGAGTAAGGGGACCACTTACACGAGGCCAAGGGCGTGACGAAGGTGAAGAGGCTCACGAGCGCACACGTCATGACCTTCTTCGGGGTAGGCCAGTTGAAGGGGTTCTCAGGGTCGTCGGGCCCGTCCCACCACACAACATTCTCATCCTCCACCTCGGTCCCGGCCTCTGCCGCCGCAGTCTTCTCTACGTCGCCGGGCGCATCGGCATTGCTCCCCCGCGTGGACTGCCGCGCAACCTCGGACTCGAGCCTCTGCCTGCTGATGGACTCGCGGCGGCGCTTCTCGCCCTCGTCGTCGAGAACGTAGCCGATGTTGGAGGGGATGTCGGCGTCGTGGCCCTCGGCGGCGGCGAGCTGGGTGCGCTCGGCGAGGGGGGCCTGAGTGGCGGAGCTGGAGGAGGAGCTGGAGGCAGGTCGGGGCGGATTAGTGGTGGAGGAGGCGCCGGCCTCGGCGGGCTTGTCCGTCCCGTCGGACGCCATGGCGGAGAGGCGCCGAGTCAGTCGGTGCTTGGCTTCCTGGCGGACTTATTAGTCGCGGGCAACCTGTGCTACTCCGGGCACCACGTACCGAAATACCGCGCCTGGACGTTTAGCGTGGCGGAAATCACACAAGGCTCAATATGGCAGGAATTCTACCGCTGCCGCTCTCACTCGTCGTCCTTGTCGATCGTCAATGTCTCGGCGGCTGATGGCCCAATAACGGACGCAAACGGAGAGTGAAGCCGGTGGCACGTATAAGCGTCCCGTCGTATAACAATACGAAATACAATAAGCTTGATATATGTATAGGAGCAGAATCGCCCAAGGAGAACAACAACAACAACCCAGGGGAGGGGAACCGGGTCTACGGAAACAGAGAGAGGGTGGAGGTGCCGAGGTTTTTAAGGCTGTCTGTGGCCCAAAAACACCAAAACTCTTTACGTCGTATCGACCGAGTCGACGGGTGGGTGGGGGCAAGACCAGCCGACAAAGGTGCGACGGGCGAGCAGGTGGCCGGAGGAGCCATGAGCGAGGAACAGCGAGGGCCAGAGGCCGGAACCAAGTTGCCGTTCGTGCCGAGGGGTGGGATCGCCGTCGTGTTCGGGTTCGCGCGCGAGGCGGATGGTACCTCGTGCGTCCCGCGCGCGGTGGCAGCCCGCATGGTTCCACGCCTTCGCTTCCAGAATCCTTCCACGCGATCGACGGTCCGAGAGGTCCCTGGCGTCGGCTCACCCTCTCCGCCCTTCGCTGTCGGAACGCGGCCAGGCCAGTCCCTGCGTGGGAGAGTGAGGAGAGCGAGCCCGGATGGGAAAGGCGCGCCGGGGGCCCCGCGGGGATTTCCTCCCGATTCTGCCTGGCGCCGTGCTTGCGGGCTTGTTGGAGCTCGCAAACCTCGCTTCCGTGTTGAGAACCCTGTCAAAGAGTTGAATGGACAGCGGCGGCGGCGACAGGGATCTATCTGGTGGCATCTGGCTGAGGATTGGGGAATGCCAATTTAGCGGGTCGTCGCACCCTCGGCGATTGGGCGATGGCTTGGAGCTAATAATCTCCACAGCGCGAGACATATTGTGGCCCCCAGCGCGGCTCGGCCGAAAGCCACACTTTTTCGGCGAAGAGCGCGATGTTGCTGTCGACGAGAGAATACACCGGGTGCACTGAGGCCAGACGAGACTGGGCCTTTTAGGGCCCCTCTAGCGGCTGGGGATTAGTGTGTTGGAGCTACTGAGTTCAATACTGGTGCACTGTCCCCAGTTGTGTTGATCAGTGCACATTGCAGGGCATGTTGGCCCTCCAGGCTGCTTCGGCAGCGCATCCAGCGCCTGGGGCCTTGCAATCCAACACTCACAACCAGGCTGCTATTATGAGGTACTATTACAGGCGCTCACGGTCAAATGTGCACAACAACCGAGAGCGGCGCGCCCAATTCCCGAGCGGGCCTGCATAATTTGTGCCGCGCGCCCTGCACCCCGCTCTCTCTCTTTTCGGCGCCGACCCCGACCCGAAGCTGACTCGTCACTCGATGCATCTGAACAACCAACCATTGTTGTGTCCAATAAGCTGAGCGCCAGCCCCACCTGCTCAGTGATCCCATTGTTGCTGGGTTTAATTAGCGCTGTGGGGTTTGCGGAGTTTAGCATCCTTTCGGCTCTCTCTTCGGGGTTCTCAAAGACTCCGCGCCGACGCCAGTCCCGCTTTAATTCCCGCTGCCGACCTCTGCCTGTGTGGACCACGCGGCATCTGGAGACATCTTCTCCGTTTGTTGCCCCGTGTCAGTCCCACGAGAGCCAATGGTCTCCGAAGAAGGGCACTCTGTTTGGTGGGAACCGTGGAGCCGAGCCATCGTGCTCTTTTACCTCGCAGACTCGGGCCATCTCATAGCTCGACCCGGCTGGTCCCGGAACACCTATTCCCCTCGGGGTGCCCGTCTCAGCCAAGCCCAACTCTAGAATGGTTCCCTGCTCCACGGCACATCGGAAGAGGAACCATTGTGCCATAAGAAGCTCCCGTGCGTGCCACCCGGAGGCGTCTACCAGCTGATGCCTCGCCGACTTCCACCCGCCCAATCGGGTTCCTCCCAAGAATCCTCGTGCTCCGGCACCACTCGTAGCCCATGGCCGCCCATGGCCCATCACGCTTGCAGACGTCGCACATGCAAGTTAGGCGAGGGACTGCGCCCTCCTCTGCAGTTAATATTCCCCCGTGCTCCCACTCCTGGGGCGGACTCGGATATCACAGGAGCGCCGCGGTTAAGGTTGTGCAACAGCTTTGCGGAACGGGCCCCGTAACACGACTTCCGCCGGCAAGGCGTCACCAGGGCACTCCCAGCGTGGGCTGTTTCGCGCCTGTGGACGTGTTCC
This sequence comes from Sordariomycetes sp. S4602, assembly GCA_023628835.1. Lineage (NCBI taxonomy): Eukaryota > Fungi > Ascomycota > Sordariomycetes > Sordariomycetes sp. S4602. Next base: position 575,442 of record JAMAJV010000010.1, read on the forward strand.
CCCGGAAAAGGTGACACCCTGTTTCACAAGGCTGGCTTCGAAGCCCAGGGCCGCCGGCATGTTTTACATAGAGCCCAGAGGTCCCTCGAGATCACTAACCCCTGGACAGCGTATGCACTTCCTGCCGTACGAGTTCACCGGTGAGACGACACGTCGTCATGTTAGTCTTATCACTCTTCGCGAAGAGTACGTGCGACGTAACTACATGTAAACCCGACTCAAATGCGCCGGTATCCCTGCCCCAACTCCATCCCAGATCGAAAACAGAAAGGAACAGTACACGACATCAAGCAGTTTCAACCCCCGAAAGTGAGACCGCGGCCCTCACCCCTTCACCAACCTCGCAAACCCGCCCTTCTTCCCCATCAACTCCTCATAGGCCCCCTCCTCGGCCACGAACCCGCCCTCCAGCACCACCACCCTCCCCATAACCCTCATCATCTCCCGGCAATGCGTCACAACCACGACGCTCATCCTCTCGCCACCGGCATTGACCAGCCCCTTGATGGCCTCCCTCACCGCCTCCGCGCTCTGCGCATCCAGCGCGCTTGTCGGCTCGTCGAGCACGAGAACCCTCGGCCACCGCGCCATCGCCCGTGCGATGCACACCCTCTGCGCCTGCCCACCAGATAGAGTAAGCCCGCCGTCGCCCACCACCGTGTTGTAGCCCTCGGGAAGCGTCTCGATGTACGAGTGGATCCCCGCCGCGCGGGCCGCCGCCTCGACGTTGGGCATCTGCGCGAGCGGGTGGTGGCCCGCTATACCATATGCGATGTTTGCAGCAATGGTCCCCGGGAAGAGGAATGGTGCCTGCGGGACGTACGACATCATGGAGCGGAGGTGCATGACGTCGATCTCGTCCCAGGGAATCCCGCCAAAGGAGAGTGCTGAGGAACCGTAGCCAGACGTGCCCCTCTTCTCCTCGGAACTCCAATGCAGGAGGGACGCAGTGGATCCATTGGTGGACGGCCGCGCAGGGGCGTAGAGGCCCAAGAGCAGCGAGGCTAGCGTGCTCTTCCCGCAGCCCGATCGGCCCACGATCGCCGTGCTCGTCCCGGCGTCAAGTCTCAGACGTAGGTTCCGGAGGACCTCTTGGTTCGGCCTGGACGGGTACGCAAACGAGAGCCCGCCGAAGCATATCGGGAACGGTGTGATAGCTTTCCGACCCCCCTCGGTCTCTCGCGGCGGCGACCGCGGCAGGCTGGCATAGTTGAGCATCTGTATGGCCGTGGTCCTGGCGGAGGTGATCTGCGGGAGCGTCCCCATGATGGCCGTCGCGGCGCCAATCGAGAAAAGGAGGAGGTTCATCACTTCTAGGATAGAGTCGACGGCGAGCTCCCGCCTCGCGATCATTTGCATTCCGTAGTAGAAGATCAGCGCCGCGATCAACATGTTCAGGGCCTCCTGCGTTCCGTAGAAGAAGCCCGCGTACCACGCCCGCCTGACCCCGAGCGCAAACACCTTGGCTGCCTCGTCCTCATGCTTCTGGGAAAAGTATCCCTCAAGAGTAAGGGTGCGGACGACCCGGATGTTGACAAAGGCCTGTCGCGAAATGGCGCTGGCTGCCTCGGAGCCCTCGTCGCACTTGGCTTGCCACTTTCCGTTGAAGTATGACGAGCCCTTCATCGAGGCCAAGAATAGGGGCGCTGGAGCCAGGGCCACGAGTGTGAGCTTCCACGATACGGTGAGCGCCCAGATCAGTGCCGCGAGGATCATAGCCACCACGATAAGCACACTGGGGAGGAAGCGTCCAACAAGGTTCCGCATCTCCTCAGCGTTGCGGTCCAGACACTCGTTGATCTTCCCCACGGTGTTCCCGCTCGTGTCAAACCACTCCTTTGGCTGTCTCAATATGCGCTGAAAGGCCTCGATGCGGAGCGTGTTGATCCAGCTCTGGCCCGTGTATTCCATCAAGTACCTGCTGAGGAAGTTGGACAGCCCGTCGACAACGGCCACGCCGAGGAGGATGATGGCCCACTTCTGGCCCGCCGAGAGCCGGTCAGAGGGCGCCCAGAAGGCCGACAAGAGGCGCGCGAGAAGGTAAGAGAAGACCGGGACCGCCGCGGATGCGACGAGGCAGCTTAGGAGGCCGAGGATAAAGATGATCCGTTGCTTGACAGAGAGATTCGGCCACACCGTTCGGAGGATTGTAGATATCGAGGTGTTGCCTCCGTACTTGTCCTTGAGACTCGAGGGCACGAGCTTGGTCGTGTCCATAGGACCTCCCTCTTCGTCGGCTGTAGCAATGCTGTCAACGACCGACCTCCGTTGCTGTTGTCTGCTCTGAGAGCCCGAGAGTCTAGAAGCTTGGGCCGACATCCCCACCTGCTCGACAAAGTCGAAGCCCAAGTCCCTGGAGCCCCGGGGTGAAGACTCATCTCGCCTCCCATTCTCAGCCGTAGCACCAGCGCCGATCGAGGAGGCATGGTTCATGAGTCCCTGCCTCAGCTGCCGACCGTACGTCCCCACATCACCCCCATGGTTATTCTCATGATCGTCTGCCTCCCAAAGTTGGGACTGTCTCATTCTCGTGGCTAGAGCAAACTGTCCGCCGAGAGATGTCCCCTTAGGAATCCCCGACTGCGATGTGAACAGACCTTCGCCAAACGTTCCGAAAAAGGACGAGACGCCTCTCCTAGGCGGCGCCGTGACTGTGGACTGCTCGACCGAAGTGGGCTCGAGAGTGCCGTCTCTGTAGTCACTCGCGGACTCTGGTTCTTCGTCTGTCGCCGATTTAACGAGAGACGCAAACAGGGCGTCTTCGTCGCAGATAAGATGTCCCCGGTACCCCTCTTGGACAACCTTTCCCTTATCCAGAACGTAGACATAATCTGCATCCTCGATCTGGGCGACGTCATGAGTGATTATGATCGTCGTCTTCCCCTTCCTCCACTGCCTGATCGCCTCCATGACGAGCGTTCGGCTCATATGGTCTAGACCGCTCGTCACCTCATCCAAGATCAACACGGGCGGGTCCCTCAGTCTCGCCCTCGCAAGTGCAAGTCTCTGCTTCTGACCTCCGCTCAGGCTGTAGCCTCCGGAGCCCACCATGGTATCCATTCCGTTTGGAAGCGAGGCGATGGTCGACTGCAACAAGGCTGAATCACATGCATTCTTGACGTCTTCAACCTTCGCTTTACCGGGATCTCTAAGCCCAAAAGCTACGTTCCGAAAGAACGTGTCGTCGAAGAGGATACTTGACTGTTGGATCAGGGTGATGTTCGAGCGGATCCAGGCAGGATCAAGGCACCCGAGACGATAGCCGTCAATGCGGACCTCGCCAGTGAGGGTTTCATAGAAACCGAGGACGAGGTTGCTGATAGTTGACTTCCCGGAGCCGCTCTTCCCGACGAGGAAGGTGAGCTCGCCGGCGGCGAAGGAGAAAGACGACTTCTCGAGAACGACCTTTGAGGGGTTTGATGGATACGCGAAGCTCACCTAGAACAGCTGTTAGTCAAGAGGGCGTCTACAGGACTGCCCAATGTTTGGCAGACTTACATCTGTGAGGTCAACGTCTCCAACACACTTCCCAGGTTGATACATGGTCTGCCCGTCTTTAGGCCGGTCTCCTTTTTCGTTCCTCGGCGCTAGTTCCCGGAGGAAATTCCCAGCCGCCATCCCCTTCGACAAGACCATGAACTGCGGAACGATTGCATCGACCCCCTGGAACGCTGCAAAGATCGCGCAGAACGTGGTGAACACCGCGCCGGGGCTCAACCCCTTGTCAACCAGCCGAGCACCATACCAAAACCCCGCTGCAAACATTGCAATGAGCCAGAACTCGACGTATCCCAATTGCAACGCGTTGCACCTCGCTTGGATAAGGTACTTCGCCGTGACCTTCTTCATGACCGCGAAGTACTGCCACATCTCCGAGTCGAACCCGTTGAAGACCTTGACGAGGTCGATGCCGGTTAGGGAGGCGGTGGCGAGCTTCGAAGCTTCTGCGAGGCATTTTTTCTGCGCTTGAATGGCGGGCTTAAGGGGCATGGAAACAAGAGACATTACAGCGTAGGAGATGGGGAGAGAGGCAAAGAGAACGAGTGTGAGTTCCCAGCTGGAGTACAGCGCGAGGATAACGGATCCCACGGCAAGGAGGAACTCCTGGAGGATGAGTCCAAAGGGTTGCGACGTCCCAAGCTGAAGCTCGTGTGTTTGCCTACATGATGTCAGTATCCTAGGCCATGGTCTTCCGGATAGCGATGGGTGCCTACGTTTCAATCCGAGTGAGTAAACTCGGCGTCCCGTCGGGCTGTCCATCATACCACGCCATATCCTTCTTCAGGAGACTGGAAAAGATCTCCCTCCGCGCGTTGCGTGCCTGTGCCTCTCCGAAGACCATCCACATGGACATGAAGACTGTGTGAGATATCCACGTCCCTATTCCCATCCCCGTCAAGACCAGGCTCCATGTCGAGACGCTTCTTAGAGCATCGGGTCCGTCCATACGCCCGGCGCCAAAGGCGGCCATGATATCGAAGATGCGACCGAAAGCTACCGCTTGGAATGTCCTAATTCCACTCGATACCATGGTCGCGACGATGGCCACGGGTAGACTGGAGAGGTCGTCTCTCGACGTAAAGACGAAGAGATGTTTCCATGTCGCCTTTGTAGCTGGTTCGTCCTCGGATTCCATTTTCGAAGAGTTGAGAAGGTTATTCACTTGTGACAAGGTGATTTGCCTCGCCTTGCGAGCTTTTTCAGGTAACCAGCCCATGATGGTTGGTGTTGTTGGTGTTGTGGTCTGTGTAAGTGTTGTTGTTACGACAGAGAAGCCATGTCGTCTATCCAAGAAAATAAATGGCAGCCCCTGGCAACCAGGGTTGGAACTGGAGCTCTGCAGTGAATCATGGAACTGGAGCAAGGGGGAAACGGCGCTCCTTGACGAATTCTCAAAGCATGCAATGTAACGATGGACCAGACTGATTGGGTCTGCCTGAATGCGAAAAAATAGCAGCTTGTTAACATTGTCCAGTAAGGGATGATATTGTTCTTCGCTTCGCCACAAAAGCCCCCAACACCCAACCAAGAAAAGCGGGAGCCATGGACCTGGCACCAGAACCCTTTGAGGATTCAGGTGCTTTTCAAAGGGTGTGATGATGCAACATCCGGGTGCTTCTAGAAGCATGAGAAGAATGGGATAAGTCACTTTGTTCTGTTTCTCATGCAAGCCACTCGATATTTTGCTCCCTCCAAGGGAAAGCCAAGACCGGGCTCCTTGTAAGTGGGGTTCTGATGTCAGGCGAAGGATGCATTGGCGGGGCTGCCCTGTAGCGGTTTCGCCGTAGTCGAGCGGTGGATTTGGGCTTCCGTAAATTCCGGTTCTTGATGGTTTAGCTGCCAAATCGGTCGCAGCTGTTGTCCGACATGTATTCGAGTCGCGGTTGCTAAATCAGCCAACCCTGATATTTCCTCTATGTACACCCGTTGGTGGCGTGTGTGGAATCGAGGTCGACCTCTGCCTCTCGAAACCATTTCATATTATGAGGACGCCTTCTCCTCCTTCTCCTTCTGCTCCTGTTCGTATATCCAGTCATTCAATCCAAGACGGTTCCTGGCCAGTTGCGTCAGCGTTTAAAGCTCTGAAAAAACTCGACGAACATGATTACCTCGCAATCTCGACGGCATAGAACTGAACCCTGGGGACTATTGATGGGTGTTAGCAGCCGAGTCTCTCACTCCTCCGCCATCGAACCGCAAGGCCACATGCCCGTATCCACGGGACCCATGCTTCGTCAAACACCTACCAAAGATAGTATCCTCCTTTCCATACTCGAACTTCGGGTTCGTTCTCAACATGGTCCCAAAGTTGAACTCGGGCACCTTCTTCTCGTACTTCATCATGAACTTCCGCCACCTCTCTTTCCCTACCTTGCTCTTCATCTTGTCTTCGTCGATCGTCTCGGCCGGATCAAACTCGGGGAAGGCCTCTTTGAGATGCTCGAGGATCTCGTCGTCGCAGCGCGTGAGACGCAGGGAGGAGCCCCTAACCTTCTCGAGGAGACCCCAGTATGTCGACATGTGCTGGACAGCTAGACAGAGGGACCTGTCATTAGCGGTGATCAATACCGGTAGATGGTGGCGTTGTGGTTATACCCACCCTTCACTGCGAACTGCCTCTCAATCTGCATAAGAGTTGTTAGCCGTGTTAGCGGTAATGGGCCGAGTAGGGCGAGCGTACGTCCTCGAGGTTATCGGCCTCCTCGGCGTTGAAGGACTTCGGCACGGGCGCCGACATGATCGTTCAGTTCGGGGGGTTGTGTTTTGGATTCGGGTTGAAAATGGCGTCAAGTAAGACCTCGGAACGTTCTGCTGGGCTGGTTTGGTGGGAGCGGCTTGGAGCTGTCGCCGCCGCAAAATCTTGGGAATCGGATCTTTTTACCCCTCCCCCGCGCAGGTGCCTTATCTCTTTATCGATAAGACCGAGCGTGCCAAGGGTCACGTGGAGATAGACACCACCGACCGGGAGCTTATTACAACCTCGACTCTCTTTCGCAAGGCAATCCAAGGGCTGATAGAGATAATTCGGCCCATCTCAATCGCTAGTGTCTGGAAATGGAAATGTCTTCTGCTCCCATTATACTTGTTCTGGACGAAGCTCTTTTCGCGAACCTCTGATAGGCCTATCTCCGACGATGACTACCTCTTCAGCCCTCCTTTTCTGACCAAGAAACCCTGCAGTAACTGCTGACTGGAATATTTCTGCCCATCTTCGTGGTGGTAATCGCAGAAATCAGCTGCATGATCCCTGTCAGCCTTTGTATTGGTGGTTTTACGGTGAATCCAGCACTGGGCCCTTCGCTGTCCCCCGTCTTTACTTAGAGGCAGGCATGCAATTTGAACAAAGCAGATGACTTCCCAATATTCTGTATGGTCCATATCTCCTATGCCTTTCCACAAAATTTACAGTGGGGTGAGGTCCAGGTATGGCCCGTCATCTGTTGATATACAGTCACAACGATGCCTGGCAACTTGGAGGCTGTCTTGTGTGGCTCGAGAAACAAAGCAGGTCGCTCCTTCTTTGACGCGAGGTTTAGTGCCTAGACTTACATTAATACATTTACCTTCCAAAGAAAATGAGACATGGAAGGATTGAGTAGACGGTGAACATATGGTGTCCCTCTTCCTGGACCATCTGAAGGCTCATCTGTACGTACTTCAACTGCGCTGGATTATCCTCCTTCCTGAACTTCCCTTCAACCCTACCCAGAACCACTGGAAATCCAGTTTCAATTCAACTCCTTTCTCGTCAATAATACGCCGACCCAACCAGTAGCCGAGTCGCGATGGCTCCCGATTCGCCCACGGGTACCCAAGTCGCCGAACTGCCAGAGGGCGTGCCAAGTCGAGACTCGGAGAGCAGCAACTCGTCCAGCGAATCGTCTAAGAACAACGCATTACCGAGAGTTCTCAAGAAGAAGCCGTCCCTTTCTCATATTCTCATCAGAGTCAGATCAACATCTAGATCATCAACAAACTCCCACCGCTCAAGCGACACGGCTAGACCGACAGAATCCATCGAGCTGCCCGAGAAAAGCCCGTCCAACTTCCTACGCCCAGAGTCACCCTCGACCAAGAGCCAGAGCCTTAACCGCCTAGCGCCCTGGGACCGGACGGTTGACGTTGTCTACCATAAGTACCCGAGGGGAGCTTTCAGGCCCAACGATTCACTCGACTTCGACCGTTCTCTCGGGCTCTTCTTGAGAGAGCACGGAAGAAAGCAGATTTGCGCAGAACGAGGGTACTTTGCGCTTCCATCGGCGCTACGGTTCAAGATCTGGCAATATGTCATGGAGGCCGATCCAGATGACCGGCCTGTTGCCCTCACCATAGCTCGTTGGAACAAAGATGCCTGGCGACAAGGCGAGTTCTCGACTCTCCGACAGGCCATCGAAGACCTCCAATCTGGTCTCGAGGTATCCTTCGAGTTTCGGGCAGACGCATTGGTCTCTTTCCTCATGACGAAGCGATTCCACATCACGTATAGTCCCTGCATACAGCCTCTCCTCAATCCCATTGCAACCAAATGGGCTGAAAAGTACAGTCCTTACATGCAGAATATCGCCCTGGAGATTGTTCTGACGGAATATCGCTTCGGCATGAATCCATCGGCTCATCTACTCGCCCCAGTCACGACGAACCTAGAGGACCTCATCGGGAGATTCGTCCAGGCCCAACTCAAGAAGAGATCTGTCTCCACGCTCAAGAGCTTCTTGATTCTTTGCCGCAGATTCTACGGAAGGAGGCGGGCTCATTCTCGACCTCACAGCACGGAGGTTTCCGGAGGTAAGAAGGGCATACCCGCGCGAGATCAAACTTTCTTGGCTAATTCGGAGACAGATGAGTGCTTCTATTGCCCCAACAAATACCTTTCCATCTGCGACCCCATAATGGAGCTCCGAGGCTTGGTTGAGTCTGTCCGTGTGTGTGGATTCAGCCAGCCCTACACCTTCTCCTTGATCCAGTCCCTATTTTCACTCCCGTCGACGGACGAGCTCAAGCTCCACTCGTATGACGTGTCTCCCTCGACGGTTTGGCCTCAGATCGAGGGGCAGGAAGCTCAGATTGATGAAGGAGATGGTCGTCTCAAGCTCCAGGAATGCACGGAGCTCCCGGATGGCTGGGATGAGAGTCCGTGGGGAGCTGTACAGTTGCCGGCTCCGGTGGGAGGCGAGAGCGGAACGGACTGGATGGAGAAGCAGACATGGCTGCGACAGGTAATGGTGCAGAAGTGAGTAGCCGATGAGTCGTCCTGGGCTGCTAGAGATGGTGGTTTTCTGTACCAATACTTGTATGAATAATATGACTGTACCTATATCACCGGAAACCTGTTTCCTGAAGCACAGTAGGCTCAATTATGAAGATATGGGTCTTTCTGAAGAGAGTATAGGCTGTCAGTATGAAGAGTGTGTGAGCCCCGTCAAGTCAAGTAAACGTGGAGCAAAGCTAGCAAACCATTCTGCACTTTTGTTGTTCGAGTGGTGAAAGGAAGGAGCAACACCTGCTCACTCTTTGCACCAGGTCCTGCCATTCTTTCTCCTGAGAACCCTCCTCTGTTCCCTGGGGGACATGAGATCCCTCACCCGACGCGTCAAATCCCCAGCCCTCACATCCTCCCACACCTTCTCACCCTCCCACACCTCGAACACCTCTCAACCCTCAAAATTCATTCTTCAATTCACGTCACTATTTTGGCATCGTCACTAGCCATTATTCCAAGCAACAAGGAAGGATACTTATCCTTTCAGCTCACAGCCTGACGTATTCTCATTCATCAAGACAACAAGCTTTGGTCGATTCACTCAAGCCAGATATTCAGGTCGAATTCAGGGTGAGTAGCCTCCAGACTTGCCATGCTACTTATCCTCAACATACTCTTCACAGAAGGACTGGGTATCTCCCAGTCCTTCCTCTGCAATATTCAAGTATCGTCATTTTCCAAAATCGAGCACTGCTGACTCCTTGTATCCTTTACAGAGCACCAAGATGCCCTGCAACGACTCCACGAAGGAGATGGAAGGCACGGACCTCGGTCCCACTCTCACTGCTGAGGATGGCCAGATGGTGCCATTCAACAATCTCATGCAGCCGACTGACCTCCCAGCTCTCATTGACAATGGGAGTGGTGACGGCATTATCACCACATTCCTGGATGCTCCCGATGCTGAGACTGGAGAAGACTACCCCCAGGCCACTATTACCATCACCCAAAAGGTCACTGTCACTGTCACTATGACTCCGGGCACCCTTACTACTCTCTCAACCTTGGGAGCACGCGTTGAGACTACCACCAGCACTGTGACTGCTGCTCCACTGGGCAGAGTCAGCATCACAGCGGGCACTGCTGTTGGGGTGCCCATTGCCTGCGTCTTTGGCACTGGTGCCCTCATGCTGGGATTGTTTTGCTGGTACCGCAGCAAAACATCTGTTAGCAATAAGCGTCGCCTCGAAGCTGCTGTTGCTGCACTTGGATATTCGGATCACTCTATCGATGATCCCACTGCTCCCATTGCCATCCCCCGTCCCCGTGGCGGCGGCGGCCCTGGCGGTCTTCTTCCGGGAACTGTGGCGCCTCCTTCGAGTCTGGATTCCCAGGCGACTGTTCCTCAGGCCGATCTGGATACGCGTTTCGGACATGCCCATGCTCTCCGCATTCCGGATGACTTCATCGACTATGTCCCGGGTAACGAGTCAGAGAACAGCGGTTACCTCAGTGGCTACGGTACCATGCCGCAGACTGGTGCCAACAACGACATTGGCCGTACCGTTTTGTATGCCTCGCCCTCCAATGAGGAGGGTGGAACCGGACCGGTGATTCGAGCTGCCCAGACGGCTCCTCTCCGCGCCATTGAGATTTCAGGCCATGGCCACACTAGCCAGCGCGCCTCCATCATCGAAGTCCCCAAGGAGCAGGAGCCTAATATCAGAGCCTCATCGGTCGTTCCTGACAACCATGAGCGTGGAGACATCGCGGAGCTTGAGGGAAGCCCCGTCCCGCGCCGGTTCTCGGCCACTTCCATGGGCCAGGACGCGGAGCGTGCCTCCATCAACAGTGATGACTCTGAGGCTCGGACCCTTGGAAGGAACTCATCCATCGAGGTGTCGGCTGGCCATCGTGATCTGATTCACGAGCTGGCCAGTGACGGCGCGGTTGCTCTTGCCGGCATTGAGCAGAATGACAACAACGAGCAGGTCGGCGACAAGGTCGACATTCAGAAGGCGACCCAGGGCGGCGAGGACACCAAGGAAGATGGCAAGGCCGGCCAGGGCGCCGAGTCATCCTCCAAGCAGTAGTTTCTTCCCGTTCCCACATTTATCGGCGAGATCAGTTCTGTTTTCGGTCATGATGATTTTGAGCATTATTACGTTGGACCTGATTTTTTTTCATGATTTTTCATTCCACTTTGAAACGCTCCACTCATAAGGCAGGCAAGGAGGAAGGAGGAAGGGCACGGAAGGCGCGAGGGAGGCGACAATGGCGTCAGGACCACGAGATGATTCGCGTGAGCATTTGTTATTCGTTGCTTTGGGGGGTCCACCAGGACATGCAGAAGGCGGAAAGGGGCGGAGGAAAGAAGGGACGGAAAGCGTTGAGGATTTCGGTTTGCTCTCGGAGTTGGTGGCGACGGAGATGAATGTAAGAGTAGTGTAGTCAAGTCCATCTCGCCGAATAAAGGGAACATTAAAAACAGGCCGCTGGGTATCTCGTATCCCGGTTGGCGGATCTCTCTGCGGGGACACGAGAAGATCCCGAGCGATCCACTCCCAGAGACTAGGAGACGAGTGGAATCTGATAAATAGGTGAAGCTGACCAGGCTGGGACGAGTCGTTTCCAGCACCACGACAGGAGGTCAACTGTGGAGACGGACGTGCCAGCGCCTGTCCCGCCTGTATGACCCGCCTGTTCCGCCTGCAGCACACTTGATCGGCCCCACGCCAGCTCCCCGCCGATTTGCCCCGCACCGCCCTCAACACCGTCTTGCTCTGCCGTCAATGGCTGCTACCGGCCGCTCCTCTCAACCTCACGTCCACAGTCAAGGCAGACCTCGGGCTCTGGAAAAGCTCCGAATCCCGCTCCGTCCCTCGGCTGCGTATCTCCGCCTCATCCGAGCCTCAGCTGGCAGAAGCAGCCGTATCCAAGTCATCGCCCGCCAGCAGAAGATCGCGGCCCGGCCTTTCCGCTGGTTTCTTTGTCTCACGCGTGCGTTTCGGGCCATATCGCCCATGGCATATGTAGCCGCAATATGTCTCATAGAACAGGTTCGCCTCCATCTTCCCCTTGTCTGAGCTTGAGGGCACGGCACCCTGCGCTTGCGTCTGCTGTCCTGTCCTCCCGTCCCAGCTTTTCTACATGCACACCTCCAGCGTCGCGATCTGACACGACTCTTACTCCAAAGTGGAGGTGCCGTCCCGCTAATCTCACTCCAGCATCTGCATCTTCGCCTGGAAATCGCGAAGCCATGTCTCAATCAGAACCATCGTCGTTATCGCTGACCAGTTTCCCTGCCGAGCTCATCGACTCTATCCTCTCCCACCTCTCGCCCTATGAGCTCGTCACTGCCTCGGCAACCTGCAGGCTGCTGCACAGGCGTGCCACTTCTGACACCCTCTGGCGGCCGCTGGTCCAGGGAAACATCCCTGGTCCTCGCCTCACGACGTCCTACCCCTTCGACTCGTACTGCGAGCTCTATGCCGCACACGACACCAAGTGGTTCCTGCCCAAGTACAAGATCTGGTTCTGCGGCCAGGACCTCGTTGGGAAGCTTCTTCTGGCGCGTTACGACCAGCGGCGCGGCTGCATAGAGGCCTACCAGCTCGTCGCCATCTCTGATCATGCCGGCCTCCAGAACTGGTTCCAGAATGAGAACCACACCTTCGAGCCTCGCGTTGCTCTTCACGTGGACAGGCCCGTTATCAAGTTCGCCGCCAAAATAAACCCAGAATCTCGTCGTTCTGGAGAACTGGAGAGCCTCCAGGGCCGCAGCTTTACGCCCGAGGTGCCTATGGTAGTGGACGAGGACCCGCCGGCAACCTTCACCAACTTCCTCCTCGCCAAGCCGATGGCACCGAAGGACATCGGCCCCAAGATTCTCGAACGGTTTCCTTATGGATCGCTCTGGCCGCCGCCTACTATCCCCGCCCCCGACCATGTCATAGGGTCGCCGGGTTTTGACGGCGACCCTCCGGAACTACGGCCCGACGAAATTCCCTCCTTCCGCTCTGAAGCCTCGGAGCACATCTTCCGGATTAGACAATGGATTGCGTCGGGTGCCGCCGCAAACGTGATTATGGACCACAACCAGACTGGAGCGCGTCTGAGGCAGCGTATCTTCACTTACTCGACGCTCGACCCGGCGCTGTATACACCCACTGCGCTAAAACCGTGGCGGGGCATTTGGGTAGGGGATTACGGCGGCCACGGGTGTGAGTTCCTGCTCATACACCAGCCTGACGATGACCGACCCGTTTCCGACCAGGAACTGGGCCTAAAGAGGGGAGAGGAGGAAACAGACGAGGATTGGGAGACGAGAAGACTTGAAAAGAGGGTATACACGGGTAGCCTCGTGGGAATCAAGCTAACGGGTGATCCGAACGTTCCTCGAGGAGAGCACTCCTTCATGGCGGAGGATCTATCAGACGACGAATTTGGAAGGGAGCCGGAGGATGGCCCACTCCAAGGGGCGCGAATCGTGCGCAGCACTGGCCACATTGCGAGGACGGGATTCCAGAACGGTAGGTCGTCGCCGGGACGTTAGGTTTTTTGGCATGACTCCATGCTAACGTTTGGGTACAGAGGAATTCGTCGATTCGAGGCTGCTGCTCATATCGCACGACCGCCTTGCGCAGCGATGGATTGATCACGAACACATCAGCTTCTTCGAGAGAGTGAACATTGATCGTTTCCTGGATCCTAATCGAAGGAGTGCGGAGTAAAGGCGCCGAGGTCGCTCGGTTGTCCTCCCGGCGAGAGATCCTTCTTTTCTCCCGAGAACCTTCTTTCTTTGCGTATTCATACCTAAATACCCTTCGACCGGATCGTGCACAGACAGGAGAGATCGCTTTGCAGGGGCCGGCGGCGTTACGGGCGAGCAATGGTCACAGCGGGACTTGGGTGAGACGCTCGGATGAGTCCATGGACGACATGAGGACTTCTACTGTATTTATATATTGGCAGTTTTATTCTTAAATGCCAGTATCGTGTTTTTGCGGAGAAGCAGAGGTGTTAAAAATCCGGGCGCCCATGCAAATGTGGGTTGCGTTTCTGCGGGTTGTATGTAAGTCGCTGTCGCTGCTCAGCGTATGACGTCGATGGCCGGAAACACCCGCCGAACGGCTCCAACCTTCGTCCCCCTCGACCTCGCTCTCATTCCCACTCAGCCACCAAAGAACCTCAGTTCCTCCAAAATCGCAAGAATATCCCTACACCTCTGGCACTAAGCCTCCGCACCGCCAATGTTCTTCCAGCAGGAGCCTCCAGCGGACAAGTTCCTCCTCCACATCACCGCCGGCCCATCCTACGACCCGTCAACACACGTCACGGTCCCCGTCAACAAGCCCGAGACGGTAAAGTTCACATCCTCACGCGCGGACGTGGAACTTAATGTCCGGATTAAGGGCTATAGGGGCTTGCCCGCAGACAGCCCCTCCAGCTCGGGGTACTTCTACAGGGGCACACACGTGGAGGACGGGGACCAGTACAGCATCTGCTTCCGCTTCACACCCCGGCGGCCCGTGTCTAGGGACCCCGGGGCCTACGACAGCGAGGGAGTGGAGGAGGAGGTACTCTCGGAGAGCGGGAGTGAGATTGGGGCGGACGACGAGGCGGGCATCCGCGGCGGGGACCTGCAGTTCGGTAACGACTTTGACAAGCCGATACGGGACTACCTGCCGCCGGGCTTCAACACGGCGCTCAATATCGTGAAGTGGTGGATCGACCCCGGCCTGGACGGCGACGCCTACTCCGACACGCCGCACCTCTTCGGCCCGGCTCTCAGCTCCTTCAACACCGTCCACTGCGGCCCGGGGACCTACGACCCGTCCGTCGGCTTGATCTTCTCCGAAGGCGGTGACGAAGAAGGGTTGAGGATGAGGGAGGAGGTTGGGATTCCGAAGGAGCCCAAGGAGAGGGTGAAGTGGGCGTTGAGCAGGGGTAACAAGGAGAAGTGGATGTGGGAGTACGGGCGGACGTATGGCTTCGACTTCTTCAATCCTTACGTCGACTTTGAGGGGCTCAAGGTGCAGCTTCCGGGTTTCAAGGTTGGCGTCTTGCGGTATTGGGACGGGCAGAGCCTGAGGTGCGTGCTCCCAACCCTTTCTATCCGCCTCATTCGCGATTACAGTTGTGATTTCCCGCTTTCGCGGAACATGGGCTTACGAAATATAGGTACGTCCTCCGGAATAAGCGCACGAAAGAGGTCTACCTCGTCGTCGTGTTCTCGCTTTTCCTCAAAGAGGACCTCAACGAAGATGGGACATTACGGGTTCCGGAGACGGAGGCGAAGGAGAAGGCGGCAAAGATGAAACCGCACGACGAGCCTGATGGGGATGAGGGTGTTGACTCGGGGCATGAGGTACCCAGAAGGAATTCTGAGACCGGCGTGGATGACGTGGATGGCGTGGATTAATGACGCTTCTTTGGTATCTTAAGGGACATGGTTTAGACGAGCGGAACGACTCAAACGGACAGAGAACAGCCTTCAATTATATCACGAACCAGCCTAGACAAGATGCCATCCGCCATTTGCCCTCATAATTACATTTAGCATATACATACGGCAACTCGGGCCTCCGCTTCGCGAATCCCGCCATATCGAGTCATCGCTCGTGGATATATACACAATGATAGTTTTCACCAGGTGCGAAAGACTACGCCGCCCAGCCGGAAAAAACATGCGAGCAGAACCATGTCCTGAAATCCATGAACTCCTATACACAAGGAAACGGGCCGTCCAGAAAGGTGTGCAAGCTCGGTGTGGGAATCCGGCACTGTCTCAGCTGTGGAACATTGGCGAGACACCCCCGCGCTATAAATACACGCCTTCTCCCGCTGCCATATTAGATGATGAACAGCAAGTTCGTGTCTAGAGAAAAGCCTGTTAGTCGGGTCCAGGACAACAGTCGGCCAGCTGAGGTTGAACTTACCCATAGGATGACTGGAGGACAGCTGGGGACGCTGCGAGTATTTCGACTCGAGCAGGTCCCTGATGCTGTTAAGCAACTCGACGTAGCTCTGCTGCGGCTTCTGATGGAGCGCCGTCATGAACGCCCACGACATGGCGCCGGTAGCCTGTGAATTGATCGTTGCGTCGGCTCTAAATCCCATGTCAGTCCTTCTGTCCACCGTATTCGCGAAGGTGCGGTGGCAACTCACGATGTCTGGCTGTCCTTGCTTCCGGACCACATGATGACGTCTGCAGGAGACGTCTTCGTGCGCATCGTCTTGTTGTACGCGTCGTCGCCGGTCGTGGCCTTCTTCGCGAACTTGAATATTGAGCTCGCAACACCGCCTATGTCACCCTTGGCGTAGGCCGACACGGCGCTAAGAAGACCCATTCCAGCGTCCTTTGCGAGGTTCGGCTCCTTCAACATGCCTTTTGTCGAGTAGATGTAGGGAAGATCGAGTGCGGACCCGGAGTGGCACGAATCGAAGATGGCGGTCAGTCGGACACCGGGTCTTAGCGAGCGAACAAGGATGTGGTGCATGTGGTCGTCTACGATGTGTCCCGCGGACTTGTAATCGACCGGGTAGACCACCTCGTCGTATCCGTCCTCCTCATCACCGTCAAGATCCTTGGTCTGACCACCGTGGCCTGCCACATGTTTGTTAGCGTCTATCTCATGGGCAACAAGACCCTAGCGGGGTGGAGATGGACGATGTGGGAGAACCCGGGCATACCGGAGTAGTGGAAGAAGAGAGAGTCGTTGGCCTCAGCCCCGTTCACCAGCCAGGCCATTGCCCTCAGAATATTTTCCCTGGTAGGCACACTCCGAGGGTCCCGCTGGTCGTCTGTAAGGATGACCATGTCCTGCCTCCGGAACCGGTGCTTCTGCATCAAGAAGTTGGAGAGGTTCCGGACGTCGTTGATGCAGCCTTTGAGCTCGCCCTTTTGCCTGAAGTAGTTGATGCCAATCAGTAGCGCCTTTCGCTTCCCCGTGCAGGCCGAGTATTGGTAGGCGTAGTTCGACGGAGCGCCGTGGCCGAACTGCTGCATCCCCGACGGGGGCGGCGGAGGCATGCCTGCATTCGGAGAACTTGCGTTAGTTCAGGGTCCTGGCAAACCCGGAAGCGGGCTAGGCTATACGGGAGCGCTCACCTCGCGAGGCGTGGCCATACTGCTGGGGTGGCGGGGCGTGTTGTGCCGGATGGGCTCCGGGATAGGGCTGGCCGCGCGGCGCGGCGTATCCTTGCTGAGGCGGATAGTGGCCTCCTCGCGAGCCGGACGGCGGTGCGTGATAGCCCTGCTGGGGCGGGTAGTAGCCTTGGGGAGGCGGATAGCCGTAACCTTGGCCGCGGTGGGCGCCGGGGTAACCAGACATGATAAGCGGGGTATGGCGGGCACTGGGAGGGCTCAGGTTCGAAGATGACGCTGTCTAGCTCAAACTGTTCGCAGGAGGGAGCTGGAGGGAGGAGCTGTGGGAAGGGAGCAGGTTGTCGTGAGTGAGCGAAGAAACGAAATGTGGCGTGCCGTGGTGTGGAAGGCGAAAATAAGCAAGCCGGCTGGGGGAGCTGAGCCTCGCCTCTGATGCGGAGTGCGCGGCGTCGAGTGCCGGGTCGTGGAGGTGGAGGAGGGGCAGCTGCGGGCTGGATGTCAACTTTTGGCACCACGGACAAGGGTCAGGCATGTCCGGAAGTCCCTTATGTTCGAGGCACGAGGTACGAGGTACAAGGTTCTGCATATGTTCAGCTCAGCAGCGTGAGCGCCCGGTCAGACCCGCATTGTCACGTGCACGGACGCGAGGTTGCGCAAGCAACAATAGAAGTTCCCCAGCAGCGTCGTCATCATCTGAGAATTAGTTTGGCTCTCCAGTCACCCATCTGGTTTAGGCCGTCGGTAAGTCCGTGTCGAAGGAACCCGCCGGGGCTTGGCGTGGCGGGGGCGAAGCGAAGCAAGGGGTTGGCCGCTGACCGCTGACCGGGAACTGACCAAGGGTATACAAGTGTATGTACAAGGTACAAGTATTGCTGACGCTCTGTGCTTGTGGGAAAGCTGTGATCACAATGTCAACAGACCAATACTGCCAGGGGTCAGATGAGGTTTGCAGATGCTCATCCCGTCTTGATTGGGTGGGGAGACATGTCAACGGGATACGCGATTCGAAAAGAGGAACGGGGCCAAGCTGGAATCTCGATGATGAATGGACATGCACAATGACGCTGAACCACTGAAGAGCCTCGGGCCCATGCGAGATCGCTGTTCCATCAAATTGTTTTTGTTTCCCCACGGCCATCGCTACCTGTAGAATTTGGGGACTCCATTCAAAAATTGCCCCGCTCAGCCCTGTAGCTGGCACCAGTATGACAACCGTTGGCAGCTGTCAAGTCCAGGCATCCTTGCACCTTCGCTCACCTGACCTGGCGTTTCGCTCCAAGCCCAGAGCTCCATCCGAGCAAGTCGCGACGCGAAGAACGTGGCGGTCAAGAAGTGGAGGCACTGGCCGCCAAAGATCATCGCGTCTTCTTGTCATTGCATTACCACCCCGTTGGCGCTTGTCATGACCCGCTGCGTCGCCTCCTGACAGCCAGTGCGCGCCTGGCTGTTGCCTCGATATGTGGATTCTCGAGACGTCCGGTGCGGCATTCCAGGGTAAGCAATGACCGGCTTGTTCACCCAAGTCTGCCAACGTGTGGCACCTGTGATCTGACAATGACCATTTGCCTAAGGTCGCCGGCTCTGGCTTCGCCCGGGAAAGCAGTATTTGATCGGTCGGACGTCGTCTGAGGGTACGTTCCTTTCTGCCTGCGACTCAGCCTGATCTAATCCGCGCGCCCAGCTGGTCAGCTTGTAATCACACACAAGACCATCTCGAGAAAACACCTTACAATATCAGTCGACCCCGTTCAGGAGGGGCATGCTGTACGAGTCTCCGAACTTTCAACTGCTTCTCAGCCTCTAACACGGAGACTAGCAAAGCCTTACGAGCAGATCGCAACTCACGATCGAGGACTTGAACACGTCCAAGGGTACCTTGGTCGATGGCCAGTCCATACAAAGCCAGAAACATGTTGTCTCAACTGAGCGCACCGAGTTTACTTTGGGAAAGTGTCCGGATATCTTCCGGTACGCACTACAACCCTCCGTATGACCTAGGAGCGCACCTGATGACCATATCCCAGAATTGTCTGGTTTCCAGTAGTCCTCACCTACTCATTCAGCGGCCGAGAATTGAAAAACGATCCCCTGACTACCCTGCGCGCCGAATTGGAACAGTTAGACATCAAATTTTTGACTGACTACAACGTTCGAGCGACAACTCACGTCGTATCAAAGAAGCGAAACACCTCCAAGGGGCTCCAGGCACTCATCAATGGCAAATATATCGTCACAAGCACGTTCACCGACTCCATAGTTGCTAGCGCGACCGTCGAGGACAGAGACGAATCTCGGCTCGAGCAGGACTTTGACACAGCTTGGCCGAACGCCCTTGACCACTTGCCTCCACGAGGTGCGGAGGCCACGCAAAGCCCGTCTTCTCACTATGCACCGGAACCGGCTCGGCAGAACGTTTTCAGCGGGTATACTTTCATATTTTATGACAAGGCCCAGTGGGAGAACCTTTTAGGCCCGATAACAAACGGACAAGGGAAGGCCCTACATCGCGAGGTTGTTCCAAACGAAACGGAGGTCGACGACTTTGTCAACTATGTGAAGTCCGCTGCTGGGAAGAAAGGGCTCAGTTCTTTTGACGATGAACGTGCGGGGAAAGGCGTGGTGGTTGTCAGATATCTTCCAGCTAAGGGTGGCGATGTCGACTGGTACGCCGATTTCATCACAGACGTCTCTGTCCGGCTGAATCACCGCACTATCGAGCAGAAAGAGTTCCTGGAGGCTATCCTGGTGAATGATGCCAGCATCCTTCGACGGCCGCTGCCCATCGATTCCCAGGCACAGGAACCGGATAGACCCCGGGCGGTCCGACGCCCCGCAAGGGAGCCTTCTACGGATGTGAATATGGCAGAACCTGCGACAAGCGTGAGAGATGTCTCTCAGGAACCAAGCCAGTCGCAATCCCAGAGCGCTCCCCTCCGAAGAAGTCGGGTTCGACGTCCGGCAACGAAGCGGTTCAAGGGGTTTGATGATGACGATGACGACGGCATACCGGACGTTAAGGAGTCCGTCTCATCCGCGCCCATCCCCGAGGCCGTCCCTGACGAACCTCAGCAACTCCGTGCTCAGGAGGAAGAAGGCTTGTTTGTGTCCCAAGGCTCGGCAATGGCAAGCCAAGAACCAGAATCGCCTCAGAGACCTACCCGGAAGAGGAGAGGACCGCCCGTGCACGACGAGGATGAAGTTATGGATGATATAGCCCCCACAGCCGCTGCAGCGAAGCGGAGACGGATAGCCAGAGGGGAAGAACCCGTCGTCAGGGAGGCGAGCGCGGAGCCCATGGACGAGGAGGTCAAACCCAAACCCGCCAAACCGAAAAAGATCAAGAAAGAAATAGACGTCTTAGAAGTGGCGCGGAAGACACGTGAAGAAGCAGAGGCCAAAGCACGCGCCGAGCAGGAAGACCTCAACAACGTCCCCGAAGACATCGACCTCGCCGAGATCCGGAAACTTGCCATCGTTGAGGAAATGCCTATGCGGGCACCCGCGAGCGCTCGCACACGAGAGCAAGACATTGCAGATGGGAGGTGGGACCCGCGGTGGAATGGCCGAAAGAACTTCAAGCGCTTCAGGTCCAGAGGCGAGGTCACGGGGCGGCCTCCGAAGCGCGTGATTGTGCGGCTCGAGCAGGTTAAGGCGAAGGAGTTCGGGATCGGGGATGATTACTGGCTCGAGGACGAGGAGGCCCCGAGGGACAGCCAGGCGCCGTTGAGCCAGGCATCCCGCGGGAGCGAGAGTCAGGCGAGGCAGAACCAGGTCGCCCCTCGTGGGACGAACAGTCAGTTAAGGAGGCAGGCTGTCAGACGAACGGTATCTGATGATAGTGACGACGACGAGGATACAGGGCAGGTATCTCTCGGCATCTCAGAGCTAGAGCAGCCAGCGTCAAGACCGCGGTCGTCGAGGGCGTCACAGAGGACGGTGGAGTCTCAGGCGGGCACAGCATCTACAAGGGCATCGATGAGGGCATCGACACAAAAGAGGCCGGCAACGCAGTCGGTCGTGGAGCAGCCAGCCAAGAGAGTGAGGTCGACACGGAGGGCAGCCGTGGCGGCCGAGAGTGAGGATAGCGATGAGGAGGTGGGGTTCAGATTTGGGAGGAGGAGGTGAGATTCTGTGTCTGGGTTGCTCATGTGCGTGAGGTCTATAATGAGTCTAATTCATGGGTATCGTTTGGGGAAATCCCGAGTCCCGTCTATGATGTATTACAACCCACGTCCAACGTGGTATCCAAGGTGACTCTAATCCATGTCCTCCATCGCGCTCTTCTCGCCCTCCTCGACGTAAATACCAACCAAACAAGCCTGGAGCATCCCCTCATAGTTCACCCATGGGTGTACCTCGCCAAAGAGCTTCGTCCCGTCCTTGCCCGCCCCTCGCATCAACTCCCCCACCCCGCCCGGGTGGTAGTTCGCATACGGCGTCACATTGTACACGCGCCCACCGAGAACCATCCACGCGTCGCTCCCCTTCCGACCATTCTGCTTTTTGAGCATCGAGGGCGTGACGCGTAGGAAGGGCGTCGAGGGCGGAAGGTTGCGGAGATCGGCACTAGGCCCAGATATCGAGGCCCAGTCCAGCGGCGAGTGGCCAGGTGAAAGCATGACCTTGCGGTTGGGTTTCGCAGGCTTGGCCGAGTGTGTCGGGGGTGGGGCGAGCGAGGACCCCAAGGAAGGGGGCCCCCTGTTAGGCAGGGGGTTCGGCCTTGCGGGAGGCGCTAGGGAGGGGAGGCGGTTCGGAGTCGGGGAGAGGCTATTGGCGGAGGCACGCTGCGGGGAGTTGGCAGCGGGGAAGGACGGGGGCGGACGGAGACCCGGGGCGGACGCCGGCGGGAGGGAGAATTCGGGGACGGGGGCGCGTGGTGGTTGTGAGGGCTTGGCTTTCGGCGTCGTTTGCTCGGTATCCTCTTTTGGCTCTGTGCTTGGGGGTGTGATGAGAGGTGGGGGAGGCATGGCGGCGCGATCATTTGCTGCCTTTTCGGCCTCCTTGTTGTCTACACCTTGCCCTGGTTTAGCGGGTGAGATCGCAGGTGGTGGCGGCATAGCAGCGCGATCTCTGGACACCTTGTCACCCGTCCGTCCCACGTCGTCGCTGTCCTGGCTCGGGGGGCGTATCAAGGGTGGTGGCGGCATGACAGCACGATCTTTTGCCGCCTTGTCGTCGGTCTGAACGCCGGGTGCTTGCACTGATATCTCGGGTCCCCTCTTGGTATTCTTATCCCCCTCCCCATCTCCTAACTTATCTGGTGTGTCGGCAGCCTCATCACCCCCACCGCCGCTGTCCTGGTCATCCCTGCGAGGCCGGCCCGCGGGCTTCGGCGGGTCGATCGCGGGGCGTGGGCCGCGAAAGGCGAGGAGGAAGTGCGCGAGCCATGGCGGTGGGCGAACTATTACCCAGAGGACGGAGGCGACTACTAGGGAGACGCCTATTATTCCCATCGTGGGCGTTAGCGCGAGTTGGACAGAATGAGGTGGTTGCGCTTTCGTCGATGTTGGTTTGACCTTTGTTTGCAGATTCAGGTAGGTACCGGCGAGTCGGGGACTTCCAGTTGAAGTGGGGCGCTGAGCGTGTTGGCTCTCAGCTCGATCCTTACTAATACAGGTCCGGAGAACAAAGACGTGGGTCCGCCTTCCACAGGGTCCAGACAGGGATGTTCCACGATGGTATTTTCTGCCGTAATTTCCCAGCAAAGATACTTTATGCGCAAACCGACAGATCTCCAACCAGGAGCGGGTTGCGGAGGAGCTGTCGCTCCAATTGCCCCCACCAACACTGACCGTCCACCAGTCTTGGCGAGAGGCGGTAATATCAAGGCCCCTTTCCACCGATAATACCTCTCTTCCACTCTGGTGGAGCATGCGAGCCGGGATTTCTATAGCCGTCTAATACTTGGTCCATCACGGGATTCCGCCGAGAGTATAATACCCAGCGGCAGTAAAAAGGAAAGCTGTTTTGCAGTTGGCCTGCCTCTGAAGCTTCATCTATCAAGGCGCTCGACAAACCGGGCATTGTCCACTTACCGGCCAGTCCGGGATTAAAACCGGGGCCGCGATGCCGGAACCCATAACACGGCCGCTAATTCACCTGTTTTTGGCGGGAGATGTGCATTAAGATGCACTGCGCACACGAGCCAGGCGACCTGTGGGGATGACGTTCGTTGCGGTGCATGCGGCAGGGGTCTTGTACCCCGTGCGAGGTCCTCGTATATCAGGGTCTGTTAAGGTGCCGAAGGAGGGGCTGTCTCTCCTATTGATTCGTTTGGCCAGCCGAAAACACGAAACAAAACACTCGACGCGGTCAATTGACTTCCTTCTGCATGACGGCCCCCGAAGATTTTCTCAACAAGAGCTCTTGCTTTCCTTGAAGCCACGCGATCTTTTTATCCCTTCCGGGCACTAACAGATGGAGGCAAACAGGGCAGGAAATCGGTTCTGGAGATGCAACGTGCCGAAAATCGCCAGCCAGTAAGAAGTCGCTACACAGCGCTGTTCAGGTGATCCGCCAACATACGGCGGAAGCAATGCGATCGCTGAACAGCCGAAAATCGACGCCAAATCTCCGTCCAACAACAACGGCACGAGCATCGACTTCGTCCGGAATTTCAACGCCGGCCACGACGACACTCGCCAACAATTCTCTCGCCACCTGCAAGCCCCACTCGGGTTCTGCTCTTGTCGCGAGCGGCCGCTCCCGACTCTCCATCGTCCAATCCTCGTCCGCCCCATCGCAGCAGCGTCCCGTGACGGCGACGCCAGCAATTTCGACTCCTTCGTCCAGGCGATCGGCCCTGTCTCAGACATCCACAACATCGACCAGGACGAGCGTGACAAGCTCCTCATATCTAGCTCCTACGACGCCCCGAGCAACGACCCCTACGACAAACTATCCTCCTGGCTCTAGACGCACATCGACCCTGCGCGCGCCTCTCCTCAACCGCGATAACAATGCACGCGGCGGTCCCATGACACGCCCTACCAAGACCTTCACCGCAACTATGGCCCCCGACAAGGGGCCTAACGCCAATGCGCGGCAGGGCCCTTCCCTGGCGAAGGGCATGATGGGTCGCAGTGCACCGTTGACCCCCAAGATTGCCACGCCCACGGGCCAGCCGAGAGCAGCGCCGCCGACGGTGACGACGCCCCTTGCGAGGAGGACTCAGCCGGGAAACGGACCGGCAAAAGACGAATACGCGTCCCCCGTGTCGTCCTTCCTCACCAACAATAACATCACGCCCAGATCGGGCAGCCGACAAAGTCGCGTGGACAGCACGCAAAACTCACCATCTGGGACCCCGAATCCAGAAAACGGGGATGGATGGGAGCCGAGGGTTGCGCAGGGCTTCACTGCTACGGACAACGACCCCATGAGGAGAGCTGGCACTCCGTCGGGCGAGACCAGCAAGGAAGCGCAAGCGGCGGCTGATGCCAAGTTCTTCTACGCGAGCGACGCGAAGGGTAACCAGCCGAAGCCACCACCGGCGGCCCAGCCCCGCACAGGGGGCAACTTCTTCTACGCGGGTGGGGGTGCCGTCGAAAACAAGCAGAATGTCCACGCTCCGGCTACTAATGCACCATCGTCGTCGTTCACGCCCGCTCTAGGCCATACACCAGACAACCGCACGAGCAAGTTCATGTATGCGAGCGGGATCCCTAACTTGGAGCCTGCTCACAACCAGCCTGGCCGCTCTAGGCCATCATCAGTCTCATCGGGGACGTCACGGCCGGCCATCGGAAGGAATCAGGGGTCCCAGCCCACCTCAGTTCCGCAATATCAGCGCCCTGCATCCCCAGTGAAGACAACTTCACACCCAGCACTTTCGGCCCACTGGAGCAGTCAACAGTCACTACCGAGCTCGACTCGATCCCCGAATTTTCTGGCCCAATCCGCCCTTTCGCCTCCAATAACAGCCAAGCGAAGAGTGAGCATCGAAAGTGCATCTCAGAAGGGTCACTCTCGGTCCGGAAGTCAGTCCAACCTGGGAGTCGAATCTCCGCCACCGTCAAAGGGCATACCCTCCGTTCCATCCTCGGAAATATCGACTCCATGCAGCATCTCGAGCCCCACCATGACGCTCGCGTCGCCCCTCCAACCTGTCGAGGAACGCGTAGCCGAGGCCGCGTCGAACTTTGAAACGGCGTTGCACAGCGGGCTTCATAGCCCCACGAAACCGTCACACCCGAACGATCCCCTAAGCGAGCTCATAGCCAACGCTCGACGAGACCGCAAAGTTCAGGACCTCGAGATTACAAACACATCCCTCACTGCGATCAACAGGTCTCTGGAGAAGCGCATGCGCAAGCAGACGGCAGAGTTGCGTAGGTACCGCCGGCTATCACGAGCAGGAAGACTATCACTCGGGTCGACAGTTTCCAACGCCATACCACGAGAATCTCTAGCAAGCGACACGGGCACGGAGGGCTTCTCCCTCACCGACCTGAGCGAGGAGGAGCTGGAAATGTCGGATGAGGAATCTGAGCTGTCTGATTCTGATTCGGGGTCAGAGAGTCTATCTCCGGAAGCCAGAGCGGCGCGTGACGCGCGGCACAGGCAAAAGGATGAGCAGAGACTAGAGATCGATCTAACGAAACACCGCGAGCTGCTCGTCGACAGCCAAAAGATTAACCAAAGTCTGAAGAACTGTCTCAGTTGGACTGAGGAGCTCATCAACGACGGACGGAAGGCACTCGCATACCAGGTCCGCGTCAGCGACATCAAGCTTGGAGGGAGGGTGTTATCCCCTGACGATGACGATGACGATGACGCCGACGCCGACGAAGACGACGATGGTGTGGGGGATAGCGAACGTGGGGAAGACACAATGCATGGGCTGGGCATTGTATCACAAGACCCCGATGCTGCTTGGGCGAAGGAGCAGCAGGACCGAGATAGCGGAGTTGAGTTTCCGCCGGAGGCGGGCTAACGCTGCATTCCTATCATAACTAGCATCAACGGCGTCTCGAGATTGCCTTGCGTCCTCGGCTGGACTAGAGGAGCATTTTTGGCGCCGGCATCACCACTCACACACTCAGTTTGACGACGTCTTCTATGTCCCTTGTACACCATATTTCCTATGTCATCTGGCACTCATTTAGCGGCACACCGGGTATTGGGAACAAAGGATAAGGGGAAGCGACATCGCATTCTTGCTCTGGAGACAAAAGATTCCTCCAGCTTCGATTCCTACCTCTTGCTTTCTAGCACTTGTCCATTTCTTGCTCTTGGCTTCTCACTCACCCCGCGCGAGGGGCAAAGGTCTTTTCTTTTGTTGCATTTTCTTGTCCTTTGTACCAACAGATACCCGATCTCTTTTTCTTCCGAGCAGTGGCAGTGTTTCAAGGGGTTGAGGGGAGAGTTGTTGTTATCTACGCGGATTTATCTCTTTTGTGAGAGGGACGGATGTTGTGGGTTGTAATGTAGAGAGTGATAGACGAGCTCTCAGTAATGATATCGAGAGAACTTATCCTACATCATCGAGTCTTGCACTTTGTGGAGATTTATGTATCAGTTGTCATGGCAGGGGCGGGGGGACATGTTGCTTCGATTCCCCAGTTGCGCTCTCAGAGGAAACCTGTCGCGCCATATTTAATGTACATACCAGCAGGTCGGCCAGATGTGACAGCCCGTTGCATGTGTGATTTTGACCGCGTCGAAGCTGCTGCTGGCTGCCGGGGCCGTTCCAAGGTATTTGCCCAATGAGAGGCCGAGATTCGCGCACCATATCAGCCCCTGCAGGGGTCCGGTACCTCCCGTCCCAATGTACCAGGTTCAGCACCAAAGCTGCCCCTCCATGAGCCAAAAAGAAAAAAAGAAAATCCGTGGTGGGGTCCAATGCCCCTCCTTCATCCCAAATCCGCAGCCGTCATCGACTAAATCTAACAGGCTCGATGATCCTTCAGGACCCTCTTGTCCCACCATCTCGCGTCTCATCGTTCCCGGTTGGGCTGTCCACCGAAGCCTCGCTTTTTTTTTCCTCTGGTGGCTGCAGGTGGCGGCTGCCATTGACCATGCGCTGTCCCTGGTCCCCCTCCCGGCGTACCTGTCTCACCGACTCTTTGGCTGATCGTTGACGTGATGTGACGCCTGCTTCCAGATAGGACATTTGGTCGGGGTGTATGTGCGGCGTTGCGCCGTCCTACTAGTACCCCAACACTGACGCTAGTGGCCCAGGAACACTAGGATAGTACGTACGGCATGGAGGACCCTCTCTAGAGTCTGATGCCCCTTGTCCGCCTCCGATCCCTCACCCACGTCAGCTCCGCCACGGCACCACTCTTGATCCTCCCCCTCCCCCTCCCCAAGTCAACTATCCTGTCCCTCCGAACGCTTCCATAGCTCTCCTCCGCATATCCAACAGACAGACTCCCTCCTAGAACACTCCACGAAAGCCAAAGCCACAATGTCCAACCGGTACCTCATCTGGGGCGGCGAGGGCTGGGTCGCCGGCCACCTCGCGACCTTGCTCAAGGCGCAGGGCAAGGAGGTCCACAGCACCACCATCCGCATGGAGAACCGTGAGGCCGTCCTCGCCGAGATCGACCGCGTGAAGCCCACCCACATCCTCAACGCCGCCGGTGTGACCGGCCGCCCCAACGTCGACTGGTGCGAGGACAACAAGGACGCCACCATCCGCAGCAACGTCGTCGGCACCCTGAACCTCGCCGACTGCTGCTCCCTGCGCGGCGTGCACTGCACCGTCTTCGCCACGGGGTGCATCTACCAGTACGACGAGGAGCACCCCATGGGTGGCAAGGGCTTCAAGGAGGAGGACAAGGCGAACTTTGCGGGGAGCTTCTACTCGGAGACCAAGGCCCACGTCGAGGAGGTTCGTTCCGCTGACTTGGTTTCTTCCCCCTCTGTCCCCGATGAAAGCTAACGGCCAGCCAGATCCTCAAGCACTACAACAACACCCTCATCCTCCGCCTCCGCATGCCCGTCTCCGACGACCTGCACTCCCGCAACTTCGTCACCAAGATCACCAAGTACGACCGCGTCGTCGACATCCCCAACTCCAACACCATCCTCACCGACCTCCTCCCGGCCTCCATCCTCCTCGCCGACCACCGCGACACGGGCGTCTACAACTTCACCAACCCGGGCGCCATCTCGCACAACGAGGTCCTCACCCTCTTCCGCGACATCGTCCGCCCGGACTTCAAGTGGGCCAACTTCTCCCTCGAGGAGCAGAGCCACGTCATCAAGGCCGGCAGGAGCAACTGCTGCCTCGACACCACCAAGCTGACCGAGAAGCTGAAGGGATACGGCTACGAGGTCCCCGAGGTGCACGAGGCGTACAAGAAGTGCTTCGAGAGGATGAAGGCAAACGGCGTCAACTAGATGTTTATCGATGGGGAAGAGGACAAGCCATGGCGTTGGAACGGCGCTCGGGGCAAATCAAGGTTTTGAGCTTGTGCAGGGTTGTCCTTTGCGGACTCCGTACTTTCCAGGACAGAAGTAGATAGGGACGCATGAAAGCTCGTCGCGCACAGGTTCCAGATAATTCAGCATATCTGATGATCTCCTCACGAGCCAATGCCTGTGAACACGCTTATAATTCACCCACGAAGGAGAACACGTCTGAACAAGGCGATCGAAGAGGGAAAAAGAGGGGGTCGTCATTAAGGAGCATCTCGCGCGTCTCGGATATCGTCACTACACCTCCCGTCTGAACAGATCTATCATCCTAGGATTCCCAGTTACTCCACCGCGATGAACAACAACAGAACGGACACTGGAACCCAATAGAAGCAAGTAAATGGTCCGGGCCAGGGGACAACCTCAGTGCTCAGGCTTGGGCACGTTGGGCGCGTCGTCGACGACGCCGCTCTTGCGCTTGTCCTTGCTCTTCTTCTTGTCCTTCTCCTTGTCCTTGACGGCCGCTTCGGCGACGAGCTTCTCGAACATGAGGTAGTCGCCCTCCTCGTCGGGAGATCGCACCGCCTGTGAGCCAGTTAGCCGAGGTTCTCATGGGACATCCTTGAGAGGGTGAAACATACCTTGGAGAAGATATCCCCCACGAGGACTAGCGCCTGCGCCCGCTCCAGCCTCTTGGACAGCGGCGCCTTCTTGTCGTTCAGCACGTTGTCGCACACGGACCGCAGCACATCCTGGATCTCGAACTTGGAGCCCTTCCACGCCGCGCCCAGGATCTTGCCAGTGACCCGCCTCTGCGCCTCCTCCTGCCTCTCGTCGGTCCACTCCTCGCCCGCCTCCTCCTCCTGCTTGGCCATCCTCTCCATCTCGGCCTGCGCCTCCATGGCGCTGCTGATGGTGTTCCACGTGTCCTTGATCATGGTGCCCTTGTCGCGTATCCGGCTAAAGAAGCCGCCGATGCCGAAGAACTTCTGGCTCCTCAGCAGCGTCGAGCCCTTGTTGAGGTAGACCTGGCCGATGGCGTGGCAGATGTCGATGCCGAAGCTCTCCATCTTGAGCTCCTCGACCTCGAGGCGCATCTTGGAGCGGAACGCCTCCGTCACGTCGCCGCCCTTGTCCGTCTCCGTCCACACGCTGATGCGGTCCAGGAGCTTCTCCGTCAGCTTGTCAACGCGCTCCTTGCGCGCCTTCTCCTGCTCTGCCCGCAGGGCCGCGAGCTGCTCGCGCTGCTCCTTGGTCAGACCGCGCTTGTCCCGCTTGTCCTTGGGGTCCACGATATCGTCGTCCGCCTGCTGGGCCGTGACCTGGTCAGACGGGCGGTCCATAAGCGCCGGTCGGAGTGGTATCGAGGTGGGCTTAGGTGTCGAGGTCCCCGAAGGGCTGGGGCTGGGGCTGGACTTCCCAGCGGGTGAAGGCGCCTTGTCCGCGGACGGTCTCGGGGCTGCCCCGCCGGCGGCAGCGGCGGCGGCCGTCTCCTTCTCGGCCGCCTCCTCCACGACGACCGGAGGCGAAGGCCGACTAGCATCGCTAGAGGTGGGCTTTTCCCCGCCCTTCTCCCCGTTTTTCTCTCCGTCATTCTCCGCGTCCTTCTTACTCTCCTTCATAGCCTCCTCGGTGCCGGGGAATTCTCCGTCTCCTTCACCCTCTTGGCCCTCCTGCTCCTGCGCCTCGTGCATCGTGATGTCCATGGCGGCGGTGAGGTCCTTGATAATGGAGATCTCGCCGATCCAGTCCAAGAAGGCGTCGCCGCCGAATATGGACGTGAAGAACTCGGCGGGGTCGGCGAAGCCCTCGGACGGGCGCGCGGACTCTTTGCCGAACTCATCGTAGGCGGCGCGGAGCTGCTTGTCCGAGAGGATCTGGTAGGCCTCGCCTACGGCCTGGAACTTCTCGTTCGCGGTGGGATCATCGGGGTTCTTGTCTGCGGGGGCGTCCAGTTAGAGAGGCCGGACCGGACCGGTTAGAGAGCGGGGGAGAAGGCGTTGACGGCACGTACCAGGGTGGTGGGTGATGGCAGCGCGCCTGTAGGCCTTCTTGATTTCGATATCGGTCGCGTCGGGCTTGACGCCGAGAGTGTCGTAATACGACGTATCCACAACCATGGCGACGGGAGTTGCGCGCAGTAATTATATCTTGTGAGAAAAAAAAATAAAACTGATGCAGGAGAGACAAGACGTGTTGGTGTCAAAAGGAATTATGGGCCGTCCTGCGAGGCCAGCGGAAGGAAGTAAGGATATGAAAGACAGGGCTGATGTTCAGGCGGAGGTTGGTGCTGGCTGCCTTTGTCGACCGACTTTTTTCCCTTGTCGCTTTCGCGGGGCACCAGGCAGGGGAGAGCCTCAACTGGCACTGGCCACTCTCGATTCAATGGTCATGTCGTCAGCGGGAAACCCGGAACTCGGGGGGCAGTCATAGCATTGCGTGGCCGCTCCCGAAGTAGAGGGTACTTTGGCCAGCCGCTGGACTTCGCCTCTAGAGAGAAGGGCGTTGCGTAGCAGTAACTCAGTGCTTGGCACCGGCGATCCCGATTGCACACTTGGGCTTTCACGTGCAGCACAGGTGTCTGTCTCATGGAATTGAAGCAGCTCCAAGCCACAGGGACTTTGTCAGCCGGGCTTGTCGTGGCTGGGGCTTTCGTGTCGCCAAGCCTCTGCTGCTGCTTTGGGAAATTAGCTGGGCGCGATGTACACACAATTGTAATACCTCCCACTTTTCTGCGCCTGCAAGCCATCCATAATTACCCCAAACCGCTGTGGCACTCTGCCCCTGGATGCCCTCCTTGTGCCACCTCTAATGGGATATGCAGGTATTGTATCTTGTTCTTTAAGCTGGCAGCATATGGTTACTCACTATGGTTGTTGGAATCCTCATGATCCCTCCCGCTACGTCGGGCTTACGCATAGGTCCAGGTCCCGCACTACAAGAATCTCCTGATCAGTAGACTTCAATATTATCCAGTTCTCCAGCCCCGGTGAACACAAGTTGCGGGGATGGCTGGTGGCGGTTGATTCCTTCGGGGAGACGGCCCAGTCCAGTAATACTCGGGATGTGTCCTCAAGCCACTCAGGTACCGCCCCCGTATCTTGTACTTGCTTAGGTGCTCATTGCACCCACCATGCGCTCCTCAGGGCCCACTGCTCGCTGATCTGCAGCTAGGAAAGGCCGCCGGCGGGCCCATTTCCCCCTACCCCAACATCGCTAAATCACTTGGCCATGTGCTACCAGCGCAGTGAAATTAGACCCGGGCGGGGCGCGTGGTGGTGCTGCCGAGTCCCCTGTACCTGGAAAATTCTTGTGTCCCCAGGCAGGAAGCCCGCCGGAATTCGCGCGCAATTGGGCCAAACCCGCTCGCTTCTCCAACCGTCGTTGCATTTATCCAACATCTTCTCCTCCTTTCAATTCCGTCATGCTGTCTTGAGCGCTGTGGTTTCTTATACCTTCATATACCCCCGTTGGCCGACACGGCCCCAAGCACACATCTCGCAAAACTCTTCATCCTTCCTCCGGCCAGTACTAAGTAGTCGGCCCAGGTAAACGCTCGCCGGCTTCATCCTCCAGAGGGAGGTCCAGACACGCGAGCGCGATTGCTTTTTGCCTTTCTTCCGCGGAGATACCCACCTACTACTACCGCCCGTCGCCGCGTCGTTGGCCACCCGCCTGACATCATGGGTGCGGGTAAGATCATCTACTACCTATTCCACCCCACTGAGGTGAAGGCCATGATCCAATGGTTCGTTCGCTGTCCGCCCCGATAGCCGTGTAGCACATGTCTGACCCTTCGCTATAGGTTCATGTGGCATGATCCCGTCCATGAGCGCGATCCCACCAAGGAGCCGCCAACCCTGCAGGCCTGCTTCAAATATCTCGACCTGACGAGCCGAAGCTTCTCTACCGTCATACAGGAGCTCAACCCGGAGCTCCTGGTCCCCGTCACCCTCTTCTACCTAGTCCTCCGCGGACTAGATACGATCGAGGATGACCTAACGATAGATATCAAGAAGAAGGAGCCCCTGTTGAGAGATTTCCACAAGAACATGGTCGTCGATGGGTGGACGTTTAACGACAACGGGCCGGACGAGAAGGACAGGGAGCTACTCGTCCACTTTGACAACGTGGTGGTGGAGCTGAAGAAGGTCAAGAAGGAGTACTTCGACATCATCAACGACATCACCGTCAAGATGGGCAACGGCATGGCCGACTACGCCCTCAACGCCGAGTTCAACAACGTCGGCGTGGCCACCATCAAGGACTACGAGAAGTACTGCCACTACGTGGCCGGTCTTGTTGGCGACGGCCTCACCCGGCTCTTCCTCCAGGCCAACCTGGCCCACGACGGGCTGCTGAGTCGGCCGCATCTGACCGAGTCCATGGGTCAGTTCCTCCAGAAGACGAACATCATCCGCGACATCCGCGAGGACTTTGATGTTGGCCGGCGGTGGTGGCCCAAGGAGATCTGGTCGCAGCACGTCGACTCGTTCCCCGAGCTGTTTGAGCCGAAAAACCGCACCAAGGCTGTGCACTGCCTCAACCACATGGTGCTCAACGCGCTGAAGCACGTCGAGGAGTGTCTCTTCTACATGGCGGCCATGAGGGACCAGAGCATCTTCAACTTCGTCGCCATCCCGCAGAGCATGGCCATCGCGACGCTGGAGCTCGTTTTCAACAACCCCAAGGTCTTGGACAAGAACGTCAAGATCACCAGGGGAGACGCTTGTGAACTCATGACGCAGTCCACGCAGAACCTGCACCTCGTGACCAAGGTGTTCACGCGGTACGTGAGGAGGATACACCAGAAGAACGACCCGCGGGACCCGAACTATCTCGAAATCAGCATGCAGTGCGGGCGGATCGAGCAGTTCATCGAGACGCTGTACCCTCAGAAGTCTCCGGAGCAGGCGGAGAAGGAACGCCAGCAGAGGGACATGCAGGAGAACCAGGGCATGGACATCTGGGACGGGTTCTTCCTGACGTTCGTTGTGGTTGTGTGTCTGCTCCTCATAGGCGCGCTTATGGTAAGTGGTTCCGTATCTTCCCTGCTCGATAGCGTCGCTAGGCCTGGAGGCGGCTAACACACGCAATAGCTCGCGGCGGCGTATGGCGCGAACCTCTACTTCGCCAAGTACTACCCCCAGGAATCCATACGGAAGGTTGCGGAGATCACCCAAGAGGTGACTCAGGGGATCGTCCACGAGGAGCTGTAGTATATATGTATTATGGGTGGGCGACGATGATGGCCGCCACTATTCACGACCTATGCACTAATCTCGCGTTTTTCATGAGTGCCATAGCTTACCAAGCAGTCTTCATTCTTGTCATGTCATAGGGATATCACCAGGGCGTTTGATGGCTTTTCTTCTACGCACGTACTAATATATACTGCTTCCCTTTTGAGGGGCCCAGCGACGTCTCGGGTATCCTGCCAGGCATGGCGGGTCGTGGCGCCGGGGTGAACTACGTCAGTGATTCTGATGTCGCGGAATGTTTCCTAGCACGGATGTCAAATTGCAATCCAGCCCCTCCTTGGAGGCCATGGCTGTGGTTGTGCCGAAGAAGTGCTTATATCGAAGACCATTGCGCAAGTCCCGCTCTAATGGGCGGGAGCTTCCGGGTGATGCCTCCAGTCTTGCGGGGGTGTTGTTCTTGTTGGCGTGCAAACATCAATCTCGTAACTACTATGACTCTGTTTACCGTTTAATACCCTTATTATCTGTCCTACTTGGGGTTCGTTTACGCTGGGGGGCATTGATTATTCCCTCGTTCCGGGATGGGTCCTGTGCGCGGCAGGTAAGACAGCCGTCATGGGGTCCGACGAGATCTAACGAGACACCGCTTCTCCGGACATACCGGGAACTACTTACGCTGCCAGATCACAATCCCTTTGGACCACTTGAATGTTCTCTAGACCACGCTATAGCCCATGCCCACCCTCGCAGTTGAATGGTGTGGTCTCATGTACCTGCCACCGAGCCGAAAAGGGAAAGGAAACGGAAAACGGGAAGAAGAAGGTAAAAAGCAGAGTGCAGCATGCGGCAACCCGAGACGTCATCCGGAAGAAGGCTCGCCCGAGACCGCCGAGCCAACGTGGGGCCCGCGGGACGGGCTCGTTCGGAAACACAGGCTAAAGGTGCGTACGACCGGCTCTGATTCAGTTCGCGGTGCGGGTTGAGCTAGGCCTGTGACGTAACTCCGGAGCTTTCCTTCGGGAGGTGCCGAGGGGGGGGGGGGGGGACGGCTCGTATTGTGAGGAGAGGCGGTGGACCGAAAGAATGGGTTGGGTTCGTGGTTCGTGAAGGCGGCCCCTGCATGTCGGATGCTGCCGTCCCCGCTGGGTGGGATGTGGTCCACAGGATTCGCGGTGATGGCCATGAGGGTGGGTAAAGATATTCGCGTTTTACCCGGAGCGGAATAAGCTCACCTGTAAAACATCGGACGGCCGTGATCTCCACGAGGAGGATCTTCAGGCGGAGGATAATCTGGAAAGGCTGTTGTGTATGGGGTGGCTCGTTTCGATCCTCGACGGGCGGTTCGGAGACTTCCATCTGCCGGCCAGAGTTCATGGCGAATTCTCCTCGGCCTGGGCTTTTCAGGTGGTTTCCGCGGCGGCGTTTGAGAAACCAGCCCGCGTTAGTGGCCGGACATATCCATGCACCTTACAACCGCAACTCCATCTTCTCAAAGCTATTCTACCCAGCTAAGGCTTGGTAACGGTGTCTTAAGAACGAGATAGCCTCGTCTAGGTGTGAAATTGCGTGAAGTATATGTATATATGCAAATGTACTCAAGAATAGGAAAGCTCATCCGCCTCATTAAGCTGCAACAGACACACACCCTCCCCTTCTATCTTTCAGAACTCCCCGGTAAATGACATGACCGGCCGGCGTCTATAATCCACTACTTGCTGTTGCGCCCCCTCGAGGTGCGTCCGCCGGAGTTGCGCTTTCCCGCAAGCTGCTGCGCGCCGTTGTAGGCGATCCGCCCCGTCGTGCCCTTCACATTCCCCTTCACCTCGGCGCCCGTGGACTCCGCCAGCTCCAGGATGCGCTTCGTCACGAGGTCCACGACGTCGTCACCCGAGTCCTCGAAGGGGTCCTCCTTCGGGTTGTTGTTGCCCTCCAGCGGCACGTCCCCGCGAAGGTTCTCCAGTGACATGACGTAGGCCGCGAGGCCGGCGACGTGGGGGCTCGCCATGGAGGTTCCCGAGAGGCTGTTAGAGCCTGTTTCGCTTTGGATGCCTACGGACATGATGTCCACGCCAGGCGCGAAGATGTCGACGGCGGGGCCGAAGTTGGAGAAGGGTGCGCGCTGGTCGTTAGAGGCGTCGATGGCGCCGACAGTTATGGCGCTCTTGGCCGAGCCGGGGGACGTGTTGGCAGTGTCTTGCTGTAATTGCGTGTTAGTATCTAGCTTCTGGACATTGTGCCGACGGGGGTTGACTCACGTTCTCGTTTCCGGCGGCGACGACGGGGACGACACCGGCGAGTCGGAGCTGCTCGATGGCGGAGTTCGTGGCCTCCGAGAACATACCACCGAGGGACATGTTCATCACGGCCTTCCCAGACTGGTTCCTCTTGGTGACTTCCTCCATCACTGTCTCGTGTTAGTCTGCGGCTCTGGATTCGGGATATGAGGCACGCTGGGAATTACATACCCCACTGCATGCCGTCAATGACCATCTCGTTGCTGCCCTGGCCCTCCCCATCCAGCACCTTTACGGCCACTAGGTCGGCCTGCTTAGAGACACCGTACGTCCGCCCGCCAATCGTCCCCGCAACGTGGCTCCCATGTCCGTTCTCATCCGTGTCGCGGGACTGAGGAACAAAGTTGGCGCCCCATTCCGCGCGGCCCTGGAACTCGACGTGCTCCGTCATGATGCCGGTGTCCACCACGTACACGGTAATGCCCTCGCCACCGCTAGTGTCAAAGAGATAACCGCCCAGGTTCCGGCCGTTCTGCAGCTCCTCGTTCGAGATACGGATGAGCCCGAGCGGGGCGTTATCCTGGGCGGCGACGGCGTTGGCCTTGACGCGGGTGACGGCCTCGATGTGGTGGATCTCGGGCTGGTCGGCGATGGACATCAGCATTTTGTTGTCGGACTCGAACGACATGGCCATGAAGTCGCGGATACGCCATGAGCGCACATCCTGCGAGAGCAGGGCGCCGCTGAGGTCGGAGCGCTTGTTCAGGTTGCGCTTGCGGATGTCAGCGGTGACGAGCGACTGCTTGGACTCGATCTCTTCGGGGGAGAAGGAGTTGTTCCAGACGGCGATATAGCGGTCCGGAATGCGATCCTCGGGGGAAACATCGTCATTCTTGATAGGAAGGCCGATGAAGTTGCCATCACCTAGTCGCTGGGCGAGGCTGTTTGCCGGGAGGCAGCAGAGGAGGAGGGAAGTGAGGTGAGTCTTGAAGTTGACCATGTTGACGGTGTTATTGCGAAGTTATCGGTTCTTCGAAAGTAAAATAGAAGGTAAGAGAAAGAAGACTGATATAGTTGACTGAAAGTAAGACGAAATATGACCGGTCGTCTGGATAGCTTCGAGCTCGAAAGATATAAGTGGCCTCGCGCAAGGATTCGTCGTTGGTATTAGAGACGAATAAAATGGGATAATCCAAAAATGGTAAACAGATACAGAAGAATAGAATAATCTCTGGAGGCTCTTAGAAAGAGGCGTTGCTATGCTCCAATTGAGAAGGAAAGGTGAATGCTATTCACCGAAAGGACAATGCCAACGTTGCTCTCAGACAGTGGCTGTCAATAGAACCGGGTAAGCCCTGAACGAAGGAGGTTCAGGAAGGTGAGAAGAGAAGCACTTATTGCAGTCCAAAGCTATGAAAGCAAGAGCCTGGGACACACGATAGTGACAAGAAGGGGTAAAAAGGGAGTAAGAGGGTGGGTGACGAGGTTCGCCCGGATGGATGATGACTCGACACGCCCTTCACAAAACCTTGACCCGGCCGGAGGGTTGCAAGAAGAGAAGATGTAAAAGGATGGGAAGAAACGAAGAAGTGTTTGGGAGGGTGAAGCAAAAGAAGGGTAGGAGGATGATGTGTGAGTGACTGGAGGGTGTGGTGTACGGAAGATCACGGTGGGAATCGCATGGTCTTTGTACTCGTTTGAGAATACGCCCCGATCTGAGGCTGGGCGTTCCTGGGCGGCCGCTGGATCCGGAACTCGACGACGGTGGAAGGCAGCGGAGGAGAGCTGGGCCCCATGCTCGTACCGGGGATTATGCCCGCTGTGGATCTCTTATTTAGCTGCTTGAACGGGATATATGAGCCTGCTCCCTGTCGCTTGGCTCTGATCCTCGGTTTCGTTCTGGGTCCAGCCCTGCCCGCACTTTCGGCCACCAAGCTGGCACTTTATTCCCCGGAGTGTGCTATATGGGATCAGCATTGTGGTCCCCCCCGACTTGCCGCCGTGGCTGGCCGCCGTTGATCATAGGAGGAGCGGCCATGAGATGCGCTCTACGGCTGGTGATTGGAGGCGGCACAGAACGGCTCTGGCCATGACAGGCCCAAAGAGCCGGACAGCAGGAATTCTGGGTAGCGAAGCGTGGGCAGCATGAAGGCCGAAAGCGGTCTTATTCGCCCGACGCCAGGTAGAAAGGGTCCCCTGGGCCCCTGGTAATATCCGCACGCCTGGGCAGCGGCGGGCTCACCACACGCGGAGTGTCTTAGTCGGTAGTATGGAGTGGTCGAGAGGTGAGCAGCTCTGATGCAGTGGAGGTGCCAAGGCGCTGGTCGAGGAGGGGCGTGTGCATTCTGGTTGGCCGCGGCCGGAAAGTGCAGGGAGCCCCAGGACTCCAGGGTTCCAAGGGGCCTGGTGCGCCGCAGCGAACGCACGCGTCGATTGGGTTGAGCGTGGGAGGTGAAGGAATTGGAAGCACAGGGGAAGGGGAACTGCAGAGGGGCGTGGGCAAATCCGAATTGCGGGCCGTTACAGGGGACGGAGCCTGTACGGGCCAATGGGAGGCGCCCGCTCCCAGCGAAGAAGTGACGATCGTACGCCAGGGGCGTGGCGCTTTCCCCTTACAGTAGTATAATTCTCCATGACGACCCCAAACCTCAAACAAAGGCCTTGTGTGAGACGTGGATGGGGGAAAGGGCCAGGCGTCGTCTAATATTACCCTGTGGTCTGAATCCTGCATCCTGGCTTGACTCGCCGGTCCGAGGACGAGGGTCTGAGGCGTCTGGGAAACCCCGCGGCCCCTGGCAGCGATTGCGGCGCCCATGCCACGCTCGCTCGCTCTTTCCTCGAGACACAGCCGTGGAGTGGCCGTGCCGGCTGGGGCATATCGGTACATACGTGTAGGCATGTATCCATTAATGTTGTATGTACAACACAGCCCGTGAGGATCCATTGATTCCGCCAGCGGAGCCACAGCCTAGGAGAATTAATCGCATCATCTATCCGCCATGAGCCACGCCGATCATCGACCGCCCCGACCTTGGTTCCCCCCATACCAAGCGATGGGGGAGATTTCCGTGTGACGGGCGAACAATAGATTATTTCTCCGCCACCCGGCCCTTGGACGCCAATGCCATGTGCATCTTCGGCATGAACTCGCTGCAGGGTGGGTGATGGACGGCACCGCCTCGACGGGCCGCCATTGGCTCCCGCCTTCGAGATTGACGGACCCTGCGATCCCTCAATCTATTCGGCGATATTCCGTCGAGCTGATCTTGTCAACGGGGTGGGAGGAAATTGCAGGCCCCCCGCGCGGCTCTTCCCTCGCTCCATATGGGGCCGCCGATCGCATGTCTACCGAGTACAAGACTACAGCTTCCAGTGCTGTATCGTCGACTCGCTCATGCGTCTAAACTACCTTTGCCACGGTTTCCGGGTCCCCGTTTATACAAGGGTATAGCTCCGTTATTGCCTGTCTGCTGTAGAGTGCGCTCCCGACTTTTCCTGAAATGCACGACAAGATCACAGGACCTTTACATGGCCGAGATAACCGGGGGTTGGCTCAACCTCATGGCGTGTTTCGCGGAGGAACTTTTCATCGCCTGCAAGTCGCCTGTGATCCCGAAGCCAGTGCGCGGGGACGGCGACCTTCCTGTCGCGGAAAGGATGCAACGTTAGGTGAGCATTTCGGCAGGGTTCATTTTCTTCATTCCCAGACCAGTGCAACGGAAATGCCCCGCCACACGCCGCCCCCACCTCATTCCAGCACATACAAGTAGCCCCTTCAATTGACTTCTCGGCACCATCACACGTTTTTTCATGCGCGGCCCCAACTGTTCCTTGATTTCCCACGACGCTAGCTCTCGGGCTCGTTTAGCCCATGTTTACCGCTTCGGAACTGCCTCCATTTAAGCGCAGCGAGTCCACAATTCGGGCTTCGGAGCCTCGGCCAGTGGAAACGTCGTAAACAGGGTCTGCACAATTACGAGGTAACTCGGAAAGGCGGTCGGCCAAGGCCAGGGCCGGCGGGGTCTTCATTCATGCGACCAGACAAAGCCAAGATTTTAATACCACCCAATGGCTTCAGGTTGAGTGCGTGAACCGAGGCAGGCTCGTCCTCGCGTGGCACCGGTCGTTCGCTAGCTTCGAGGCCACAGCAGACGACGGATTAGGTCGTGTCTCGCCTCCACAACTGTCGGCGTTTGCCCTGCCGCTGCCAGAGCCTGCGCGTGTGAGTGGTCGTCGATCCGCGTGCTGGTGGACGCCGCCGAAGCTGGCTGGGCTTCTTACTTGTACTGTCCGAGACCACACGCGACACTCGGGCCCAAAACAAAACGCCTGTTGACTGAATGACGCTTCAAAACGCTGAACAAACGCCAGAGATCCTGTCAAAGCGCTCGCTCGCCCTTCGTCCCATCTTGCCGCCTCCCAAGACCACCGTGCTCCCAGCGCTCCTCGCCTCCCACTTGACTCCTGCCGAACGCAAGGGGTGAATTGTCACCGCCAAAACCTTCTTTGCCCCTCAGCGCTCCCTCCTCGGAGATTTCCCCCGTTTCACTCCCTGCACCCCTCAAACTCCCAAGACCCAGACCCGGACCAGCCCCCTTCCCTGTAGCAACCCTGCTCCGACAATAGCCCACGCCTGTGAACCCACGGCACTCTCCCGTCACGTCAGGGCCGGATCATCCGCCAACGGAAGAGCCCGCGGCGGTACAGAGGAAACAGTCGCCATGGGTTCTGTTTCAGAAAATTCTAGGTGGCCCCCCGCGTGCCACGCCATCTCAAAACCGTCGGACAAGCGCCGGCGACGGACCCTGCGCTATGTCCCTAAACGGAAATCCTGGGGACGGAGGTTGCCGATGATAGGGCCGCCTTGGTGGGGTCGTGCTCACAACCTCCAAGCCCGCCTCTATCTCGGCCTTTTTTAGCCCACGACACACCGCAAGGGCGGAACGTATGCTGCTGAGTCAACTATCTGCGCGAGTAGCGAGTACGGCCCGATGCCCACCTTCGGCTCGTACGATGCGAGTAGTTCATTGTACTTTGCAATAGTAGGAAAATTTTTGCAGGAGGAGCAACTGCCGGCACTTGAATGTAATCACGTGTCCCGCTATAGACTTGGTTACATAGTCTCGCTTCGGTGCCGCTCGTGGATCCCTGCTACTTCTCACCGATCTCACTTCACCAATAAATACGTTCGCTATCCGCTTCATTGCACAGGTAACCATGCCCGCTGAATTTGCCGCCGCCTCTGCGACGTTACCTTTTAGAGTATTACTGGTCTAACCTATTGCGTAGCGCGTTCTCACCACCAAGCATTCTTATCTTATCGCTGTATATATTATATTATATATCGCCCAGCGTCAAGCAGCCACAATGGCCACCAACGCCCTTCCAAGCTCCGCTGCTTCGTCGTATGACTACATCATTGTCGGAGGCGGCACGGCCGGGTGTGTGTTGGCCTCGCGTTTGACCGAGTACCTCCCCCATCTCAAGGTCCTCGTCATTGAGGGCGGTCCCACCGACCAGGATGAGGAGCGGGTTCTTGACCTTCGCCGGTGGCTGTCTCTCCTAGGCAGCGATCTGGACTACGACTACGAGACCACGGAGCAGCCGAACGGAAACTCCTTCATCCGTCACTCTCGTGCCAAGGTCCTCGGTGGGTGCTCCTCCCACAACACGCTCATCTCGTTCAGACCCTTCAAGCAGGACATGGACAGGTGGCAGCGTCTTGGTTGCAAGGGCTGGGACTTTGACATGATGATGCGTGTCGCCGACAAGCTCAAGAACACCATCCAGCCCATCCACGAGAAGCACAGGAACCAGGTCGTCAAGGACTGGGTCCGGGCGTGCTCCGATGCGCTGGACATCCCCCTGATTGATGACTTTAATCAGGAGATCAAGAATACGGGCAGGATATCAAAGGGGGCGGGTTTCTTCTCTATCTCGTACAACCCGGACAACTGGAAGAGGAGCAGTGCTTCGGTTGCGTACATACACCCAATTCTAAACGGGAAGGAGGACAGGCCCAACCTTACTGTCCTGACCGAAGCGTGGGTGTCGAAGGTGCATGTTCAGAATGATGCTGCCGTGGGTGTTGATGTGACCCTGAAGTCCGGAGAGAAGATGCTGCTCAAGCCCCGAAAGGAGATCATTCTGTCTGCCGGTGCTGTTGACACCCCCCGCCTGATGCTCCATTCCGGGCTCGGCCCCCGCGGCCAGCTCGAGGACCTCGGCATCCCCGTCGTTAAGGATATCCCCGGCGTTGGTGAGAACCTTGTCGACCACCCCGAGACGATCATCATGTGGCGCCTCAAGGACCGCCTCCCCGAGAACAAGACGGTCATGGACTCGGACGCCGGTATCTTCATGCGGAGGGAGCCGGCGAACGCCGCGGGCGACGACGGCGACGCCATGGATCTCATGATGCACTGCTACCAGATCCCCTTCACCGTCAACACCGAGCGCCTGGGCTACCCCACCATCCCCGACGGCTACGCCTTCTGCATGACGCCCAACATCCCCCGCTCGCGCTCGAGGGGCAGGGTGTTCCTCACGTCCGCGGACCCCGCGGTCAAGCCCGCGCTCGACTTCCGCTACTTCACCGACCCCGAGGGGTACGACGCGGCGACGCTCGTGGCCGGCATCCGCGCGGCCCGCAAGGTCGCGCAGCAGAGCCCCTTCAAGGAGCGGCTGCTCGAGGAGGTGGCCCCCGGCCCCAAGGTGGAGAGCGACGAGGACATCAGCCACTACGCGCGGAAGGCGGCCCACACGGTGTACCACCCCGCGGGCACGACGCGGATGGGCGACGTCGAGAGGGATCCGTTGGCGGTGGTCGATCCCAAGCTGAGGGTACGCGGCGTCAAGGGCCTGCGCATTGTGGATGCGGGTGTGTTCCCCGACCTGCCGAGCGCTAACCCCATGGTGACCGTGCTCTCGGTCGGCGAGCGGGCGGCGGAGCTTATCGCTATGGAGAACGGCTGGAGCCTCAACCCCAAGTTGTAAGGCATATATACCCACTCAACCTATTTTTTTTTTGAATACCAGAGGCCGCTCTTTGGATGGGCGAGTCCGCTAGTTTAGGTATATAGTTTGTCATGTCCCCTTAACGGGGGTGAAACGAAAACAAGAAAACACAAGGTGTGCGGATTACAAGCCATGTTTCCCAAGGGGTGAACCGCTGGTGTGAGGCTCGGGTCGGGTACGGACAGGATGGATGCACACCCACGCGCTTGTGTTGCTAGGAGCACGCCAGAAGGGCCAAAAGCAAAGCATTGCGTCTAATGCCGGGAAACAGAGGCTGGAGGAGTGGACGAGGTGGAAACAGTCTGGAACGCGGGCCCAGCCGGCCCTTCGTGTTTCGTGGAGTTCTTTGTCGTGGCAGGCTCGGGATTGGGTGTCGTCGCAGGTCGGGATGAAACAAGCTGCGGGCCCTCCTCGTCCCCGCTGCCACGCATGCCCCCGGTGTGCGTTGTGCGAATGAGCGAGCGAGCGAGCTTGGAGGCTGGTGGTGTCGATTTATTCACCGCCTCTCCACGTGTCCACGCAAGCGCTGCTTTGCTTTGCTTTGCAGCTCAAGGTTTCGCCGAATCGTGAGCCGCATCCGTGGTCCCCGCAAACGCTCGCGCTTACACGATCCGCTCACCGGCCAATTCCAGTCAGTAACTTGCTTGTTTTGGCGTCAGTTCATGCAGCCGTGCAGCGCTCTTCCTGCACTTCCTGTTAGATAGACACCCCTCTCACGAGAGAACACATACAAGTCATGTACTTTGTAGGGCTGGTCAGGCGTTGGGGGAATCGTGCGACCGGGTCAGCCTGGCCAAGCTCGAAACGCTCAAAAAGGATTTCTGGCATTGACAGCCCGAAACACGACGAGGCGCCCCGTCGCGCCCAGGAATTCGTTTCGCGGCTTCAGACAGCCCGAGCGTTGTCTGCCGGGTCAAAGGATTTGGGTCTCCGGGTAGAGCAGCCTACCCGGCAAGTGATGCTTCAATTGAGCTCGGGCTTTGGGCCGCCGGCAAAGGTAGCCCGAATTGCGGGGGTACCCTTCCTTTGGGACGAGCGGTCGCCGTGGCCACGACAGCGGCCTTCTTCTGGCCTTCTTGTCAGGGAACGCCACGTCATGGCTGGTCTGGTGGACGGTCGCATGGCGGGGGAAACCCAAAACAAAAATAAACTGTGGCCGGCGGCCTCCACGGCCTCAAAATTGGGGACCTTGTGGACCTATCCGGTTGAGAGCGTCTGTCCGCTGGAGCAGTTCTTGTTGATAGCTCCTGACGCCGGGCCGAGTCTCACTTGGCGTCAGCCCGCAGACGACTATTTGGCGGTGACCCGGCCTCTGTCAACGTTTGTTTGAATGGCGGAAGCCTTCGCCCCGGTCATTGGAAGACCCATGGGTATTTCGGCCAAGACGCGTGGGATTAAACCGGCGGCCCGGTGCCGGAATCTGGCCCGTTACCCTCCGAGTCGGTGGGCCGTCGGCGCCGCGAGACAATTGCCCACACCCGGCATCATCGGCGCCCGGTCCAATTCGAGCCAATGTAACATGGGGACATGGAAAAGGAATCGCAGGCTCAATTGTGTTGAAGCGGTTCTCCGTGTTGAAGATGAATTGACATCCCGCGGCTTTGATTATGTCGGCAGTGGCAGTGTCTCGGCCACGGGCAGCCTGCGACACAAACGAGCGGTTGATTAACGAAGCGGGCTTTGTTGTGTCTCGCGCATGCGAAGAACGCAGGGCGATTACAAATTTTTGCCAGAGCAACCTCAAGCAGCTCGCTGGAGTCTCTGCCGTTGGGCTGATGACCGGCAGGAGCGAGGCGGCGCTGCACTAAGTCGCTCTTAGAGCCAAGGCCAGACTTCCACAAGTGTGGCTATGAAGCAAATCCGAAAGACAGATAATACGATTGAAGGTATCCCAGGGGAAGCCGATCAACGATAGTGCGGATTACTAAGAACACAGTCTAATCTAACCAAAGTACGGGCAAAAACGCACCAGGGGCTGATACTCAACACTGTGCGCCTGCAACCAAT
The DNA here is from genome assembly GCA_023628835.1 of Sordariomycetes sp. S4602. NCBI lineage: Eukaryota > Fungi > Ascomycota > Sordariomycetes > Sordariomycetes sp. S4602. The sequence goes on from JAMAJV010000010.1 coordinate 620,079, forward strand.
TTACGCGGACACGCGGACTCTCGGCGCAAGGCGTGACAGCCCATCCTGATTTCGCTTGGAGTCTAATAATGCAGCGGCTCATCCCCCGCTTCAGTCAATATTAGGATAACCCCAAATTTCCGTCTCCGGCCAATCGATCGATATGATGACTGCGCGATCCACCGAACCACTCCTGCCGCGCAACGAACACTGAGGCCCCTTCTGAGCGTCTCCTGGCTGGGCCGATACCTTCATACCTTCGTCATCCTTGTCGGCTTCGACCGCCTCGCCGTAAACTCCAAACACCCGAGCTCTGGACTCTCGTGACTCGTCTTGGCCACGCGAACTCGTGCCTGGATTCAACGCGGAAGGAGCGTTCGAACCCCAGCCGCCACCTCCTGCCCTCTCAGACGACTGCACCATTAGACCACTGGGCGTTTGGACTTCGCTACCCGGGAAGGAACGAGGGGCAACAGCCAAATTCGGACTGGAGCAGCCGCGAAGCCAATCTCGAGGAAAAAGCAAGATCAAAGAGACAACGCTCCGTCTCTCCCAGACATTCTTCATTTCGCCCAGCTCTGCCCTATCACCCCAACAACCCGCCCATGGGGGAGTTGCCTTCCTCGACCACCAAGAGACAACAGCCGAACCTGTAATACAACGTGTACGCTTTTGATCGACCCGTCCTCGACCTCTCCTGCATCCATACCCCCACGCACCACCCGAGCAACGCCTAACGGCCCAACCTACACTCAGACTCTCCATCTCCCCTCGTGTGATCGTGCCACGGCTGCTTCTAGCGACTACTCTTCGGTACTGCAACCCGACCATCTCCGAGCTCGAGCGTGCGATGCCGCCTAGCCTTGGCCGCCAGCCGCCCACTTTGCGCCAGTGACCCGTCAGGTTTTCGAAGCCGCGCTCTTCGCGATGGATGTCCAGTCCCTAATGACCGATAACGACGGCGACCACATATTGCGGTATGCGCCGACGACCCGGTCCGACTTCGACGACGCTCAGCACGATTCGAGATCCGAGGACTATGCGGCCAATGCCGCTGACGAATTGACGGCCATCGTGTATGGCCCCATCAACAACCTCAACGTCTCTTCGAACCCGGTCTCGCCCGGCCCCTCTAGTCCTCCGCTCGACCAACCGAAAGACGACGACTTCGTCCCCCCGGCAAGGCCGAGCAGCACGCCTTTCCTCCATTCCGATCCCTGCCAGGCGCTCTGCTACCCCGGCGCCGAAGATGCATACGACTTCTCGAGCGGTCCGTCTTATCATAGCAACGCGGCTTCAGATACGAAAGACCGCTCTACTACCGGCGCAAGCTTAGATGTCCTACCCACCGAGATCCACGAAGCAATTCTCGACCATCTCTTTGGCTTCCGGGTTTCACCCCAGTCCAAGAGCTCGGTGGATCTGGCCTGCGTGACCAAGAGCTGGGGCACGCTGATGCGCTACTCCCGGCGGAAGGAAATATCACAGCTCGCGCTTGTTAGCCCTGTTTGGCGTCACCTCATCCAGAGCCGCCTCTATCGCCATATCAAGGTCAAGGGCACCCAAGAGTCGCTCGGCCAGGCTGCCAATTGGTTCCTTGACCACCCAATCCTGGCGAGGCACGTGAAGCACCTGGAGGTCTGGTTCCCGGCGTTCCAGCCTAGGTTTGGCGCCCTGCCCCTGGCACGCATGTCGCCGCCTCAGGAGAACGGACATGTTGCTGCCGCGAGCTACGAGCTTCCCTTCGACAATGCCAGTCTGCGCCAAGTGTTTGACTTCATACTCGCCATCCTTCCTCGAGTCTCCATCCTCACACTCGAAGGCGGCGAGAGACGGAAGGCGCCCAAGGTGAAGAATGAGTCGTCGCCAACTACCTTCGTTACGAAGCGGGTCTCTCTACTTGAAAACATACGAACCCTTGTCACCAAGGGGCAGTGGAATCTCATGCGTGATACCACGGATTTCGACTTCATCATGGCTTCTATGCCCGGCCTAACTGAGTGGCACGGGTCGTACAGCAGGCCAAAGTCGAAGAGCTACCTTACTATGTCCAAGTTCCTGCCCTCTCTCCCGTCGAATATCACCCACCTCACCCTCTTTCTGGAAGCCGACTATCGGCGCGAGATGTCAACACCGAACTACTACTTCAAAGTTGCCCAACAGGTGCACTTCTGCACCAGGCTAGCCGAAGCCACGCCCGCTCTTGAACACCTCTCCTACACTGGGCGTGTGTGCAAGGCCTTTTTCGACGGTGCGGCTCGGCGGGCGAATGCGCGCCTCACGCGGCTCAAGTCCATTGATCTCACCGTGAAGAATATCTGCCGACCCCTCTGCGAGTACCAGGCATCCGGGAGTGGCATCTTCGACATGATGTTTATCCAGAATTTCGAGGCTCTGGTGTTGAGCGCCATCCGCTCAATGGAGTCTCTCACCGCTCTCGACTTTTTGCGGATTCGATATGTGGACCTGGGTAAGGCCTCACCATGTGCTATCCAAAGATCCGATCTGCTGACACACCTGTAGACTCGGCTGTCCCACCGTTGAACCCCTACTTCCTCATGAGGGACAACAGTTGCACCGGCGTCTGGAGCGATGCGCTCCTCAAAGAACTCGCCCGTGTCCGACCTGAGGCGCAGTACGAGGAGCTGACAGAGAACTTTGGCGATCTAGCGTGGAACAAGGACGGAAGGCTCTATGTTAGCACGCAGGGGAATCGACTCCGTGTCCGCTCGCTCAAGATCTCCAGTTACCAGATTATCCAGATCCCGAGCGTCTCCGCTATCTGAGATGGGGAAGGGGATCTATGCCGCGATATGCGTGCTATCTGCATCATCGTTATCTCCAACCACGTCCCTTCCTCTACTTGTTATTTTCTATTCCTTGTTTTTTTCCCTCAGATCCGTTTATTTGCTGTACATTCACGGAGGCGTTCAGGTAAAGGAGAACCAAAAACAGGACTCGCGAGGAGGGGCTTATCCATCAGTTAGGGACCGACATACCCCGGGGAAACGGAACACATTGATTTTTTCTGGTTTCTTTTTCATTTTATGCGTCGGTCGAGACGGCCCGCTTCGCAGTAATGTATTCGGGGCATGTAGCGGTGGAGTTTCGGTGAACGGAGCCAGGGCATCAAGTCAAGTCAATTGATTGACGAAGGGATTACTATTTAATCAAGATGAACATTACATGCAAGAACGGTTTCCAGTATCAGTTCACCTTGCGGATCGCGTGGCCCGGGTCCATCGAAACCGCGACAACAGGTGGGTGCGGCGTTTCCCGCGACTGGCGGTCTTAACTTGCAGCAGCGCACGAAAGAGTACGGCTTGAGCCCAAACCGGCAGTTGAAGCGGAGACTGCTGGTCATCCAAGTCTTGTTCCGTATATACAGTTGTGAACCGGCTCTGTTATCATACATGAGAAACCAACACCAAAGAAGGTGTGGCCCTGCCTGTCCTTCACGACCTCTGCGCAGCCCCATCCCGGATAACAACGCTCAGGATCCAACAGTTAATGAGGAAGAATGCCAGCGAGGAGACCCAGAGCCCCGGCACGAAAGTGGGATTGCCGAGGAACTCTAACCCGTAGGCCTGTTGCAACCAAAGCCCCTGGCCGACGACCCAGAGACCTAGTGCAGTGAGGCCGACCTTGGGGCTAGAGAGGAAGGTGGATATTGGGAGATAGAGAGGGAGGAAAATTAGGTACCAGAGGAAGTACTGACGTTCACAGCTAGTGTTAGTCCATCTGATCCAAAAGGGTAGGGGGTTACCGGGAGACTCACTTGGCTCGTGCAGACCTTGTTGAAGGTGACGAAAGCAAAGGTCTGCGCCATCATCGAGGTGGGGAGGTGTCTCTTCGCCACAACCAGGGGGATCAGCACCGCTGAGAGGAGTAGCTGGGGGATGAAGGCGAGGGACTCGATCCGGATGGCGGAGAGCTCCGAGGGGGGCCGGCTTGAGCTGAGGTAAAGGAGGACGTTGTATGGGCTGAAGTTGTGGCGGTGGTCAACGCGGGTGACGTGGTGGAGGAAGGTGTGCGTCAAGAACGGAGTGCCATATCTGTTTCTGTTAGTATTTGGTCGGTAGAAAGGTAGAGGGACCTACATGGTGTACATGAGGAGATTGAGGCCGGAGAACGTGGCGAGGCTTATGATGGTGAGCTTCACTCTCTCTCGCGTGACGAAGCGGACGATCTTGGTGAAAAGCGGCGCATCCAGCGAGCCTGACGGACTCCCCATCCTCTCGGCGTCCATCCACCAGATAATGGCCGGCGCGTAGATGAAGGGATAGATCTTGAAGTGAACGCCCAAGCCGAGCAGGACGCCAGCCAGGCCCACTCTCCGGCTATACACAGCGTATATGAGTGCCGCTGTGAGGGCGCCCAGTAGACCCTCTGAGCTACCCCTTGTGCTGATCGTCGCGACCATGGGGTTGAGTAACCAGATGGCCGCAAAGCGGTACGCCCTCTCTGGGTCCATTCCGCTCCTCGAGGTGGAACCACCACCCTTCCGCTGGCCTTTCTCCCCGCTCCCTCCACCAGGGACACTGCCGGGCCTCGCGTCCCCCTCGATCAGGATCCTTGCCACGAGCCACCCCGCCACGAGGTCCGCCGCCGCAAAGACAAGCTTCCCAAAGCTGGGGAGCCATGTCGTGGGCACGGCGAGCCACGCCAGGAGCGGCGTGTACCTGTACGTCTCGCGGCCGTAGGGCGAGCCGCCCGATGCCACGAACCGTGCGGCGTCGGTGAAGACAAGATAGTCTATGTCGGTGTATTTTACGGGGGAGACTGCATCCTGAAGGAGGCCGTAGACGAGAAGCACGAGACGGAGGACGAACGAGACGGTTAGGAGAGGAACGGGGCGGGAGATGAGCGATACGAGGGACATGGTGTCCGGTGCCGAGTTATGGGGTCAGTGAGGGGGGATATGAGCATCGTGGGGCGGTGTTGGGGAATTTCAATTGTGAGGATGGGTTCGTGTCCTCGTCATTGCATGCAGCTCTTCGGCCTCGCGCTGAGACTCGGACGGGCAATGCGCGTGCGCCGCTGAACGTGTCCTGGTGCGCATGCCGGGAGCGAAATCACGTGCATGATAGCGCATGCTTCGAGGCGCTGGCGCCCCGCCATCCGCGCTCACCCCGCTGGGCCATTTATTCTCCCAGCGAACGTCATAACCCAGCCAGGGTCGACATCTCAAAAAAAGCAAAACACCTCCGGTCCTCCGTATCTGGTCTGGTCGCCGCTCTGCTCTCTTCTCTTATCTATCTAAATTGACCGTTGAGCGGCACCGCCCCTCGCGAACCATGGGCGTTAAGCGCGACCACACGGGACAGACGGTGCCGGTGAGAGGGCCGCCGGGGAGGTTCCAGACTCTCTTTGAGGGCTTCCGCGCGGAGCTGGACGAGCACTACGATCGCAAGGAGAGGATCGTCAAGGCCTCGAGGGACGCCACAGCCGTCAGCAAGAAAATGTAAGCCCGGGCCCGTTCACCCTAGCCTTAGCGGTCTACACAAGAGGTGCAATTGATAACACCGCTTCCAGCATATTCGCGCTTCACAGGTAAAACATACGCATATGCCTCCTGGCGAGCTCCGTCTAACCCCGACAGGTCCTCGTCCATCAACCAAGAACCCTCCCCCGCCATTCAGAAGGAGGTCGACGCCCACCTTTCAAAACTCACCCACTCCCTCACTTCCATAGCCCCGGACGTTGCTGGCCTCAACCGCTACCGCTACTGGCTCCCCTGCCTCGAGGAGCTTGTCGAAGCCCTCTCCTTCTCCCACTACCTCCGCACCCAAACCCTCCTCACCCCCTCCGCTGCCCAGGCCGCCGTCCCCGGGGGCATTCCCCTGACGGAGCGCGACTACGTCTACGGCGTGTTCGACCTGTTTGGGGAGATGATGCGCTTTGCGACGGGAAAGACACGCGCTCCGGGGGTCCTAATGGCGTCGGAGAGCGAGAAGGGGAGGAGCGTGCTGGAGGACATTCGGGACCTGGGCTGTACGTTCGAGACACTGCCAAAGGTGCCTGACAAGGCTTTTGGGGTCAAGCTCGATGCGATGAGGGGCAGCGTGAAGAAGGTGGAGGTGCTGGGGTACCGGCTTGTGATCCAGAGGGGCGAGCACGCAGAGGGGTGGATGCCGGACGCGGAGGACGACGAGGAGATGTGAGGTTGCGGTTGTTCGATGGGGCTCCGCCGTGGAGTGTCGACGGATCATAATTCATGACGGGTTGAACATGCACCTGTGGAAGTGTAAACCCTGCTTGTTTTCTTCGCCTGTGTGAGCTTTCCGCCAACGAGCCATCCGAAGTATGAATGAAGAGCCTGCCAAGAGAACTCTTTGCTCGTATCGGCGAAGAATCCGCGGCGGCAGACCAAGCAGCCTCCTGTCTATATCCAGACTGAAGACAGGTCTTGCCACGAAGAGAATACATGTAGGCCACCCCTTTCAGGAGAGTACTGCGTCGTTCCTTCAGAGTGTTTGGCGCCGCAGGGGTGGTGATGGGGATCTGCCGTGCCGGCCACGTTCAATGTAACCCAGCCATCGAGGGAGGTTTGCCGCAGAGTGGCAAGCACGAGTTATGTCGAGGTATTGGCAAGAGGCCATCGCTATTCTATGTGCGCATGGTCTTAACAGAGCTGCTTGGAGCGTAGCATGGCGTGTGTGCCAACCGGCACAGACCCCCTGTTCTTGGGTCAAGATGGCGCCCCCAAGACCGAGGGCGCGGACTCCTGGAGGGGCGAGTGAAGAACCCCGCGCGGGCTAGCCTGATCGGGCCATCCTCAGTGGGGGCACGGCCTCTTTCGGCCGGCTCCTGGGACTCGACCCCACCCGGGGAGGTCGTCCGATTCCTCCTGCCCCTGATGCGATACCTTGTAGCTTGAGAATCCTTCACGGCTTCGAATCACCTGGCTCGCAACCCCCTGGAGCTATACTCGGTCAGCATGGAGAGCCATGCCGAAACGGCACCCATGTCCGCGGTGGGGCAAGGCGCCGTTTCCATGGCTTGAAGCGGGGCTAGTGTGGGACAGATGGGCGGATTGGGTGCGCTAATGCGGGCGAGCTATCAAGAAAGAAGCTGTTTCCAGCAGAGCTATCCCTGGTTGGGATAGCTCTGCTCCATATTAGGCCCTGGCTGCCAAAGCAGCACCGAATACGTATAGGAGACGGTAAGACCCATATATTGGTGCGCTCCTCTTCCGCGAGACCGTCCACTTGGCTTCTTCTGCAGCATCACCGTTAGTATTGCGCCCACGGACTGCCTCGTACACAACGATGGGTTCATCCCTCTCGAAGATCAAGAAGACCTCCCCCCGGGAGGCTTCTCCCGCGAAAGAGACCCAAAAGCCGGCTCCTTCAGAGAGCAAATTCATTCTCCCAGCCCAGAACAGTACGTGGCGGCCCCCACCCCTCCCACGCCTTTACACACGATATCCGGGTGTCAGGGTCCAACTTCTAACCCGCGCCAGTCTTCTCCTTCACCTCCACGATCCGCCATGATACGTACCCAGAGATAGACCCCACAAAGAACCCTTGCACTGGCAAAGCCGTCCTCATAACAGGTTCCAACCGCGGTCTCGGCCTCGCGACCCTCCTATCATACGCACGCGCCGGAGCCTCCCACCTTGCCGTCTGCACGCGGACTCCCTGCCCGTCTGTCCCGCCAAAGCTCCGCGAGGCCGCCGTGGCAGCGGGTCACCCGGAGCCCGAGGTCCTCTCGCTGACGCTCGACGTCACTAGCCAGGAGCAGGCTGAGGCAGCGGCGAAGGAGGTTGGGGAGAAGTGGGGGAGACTGGATATCCTGGTTAACAATGCGGGGTTCATGGCTTCTGACGCTTTCGAGCCCATGGGGAAGTCCCGGTGGCAGGACTGGGACTACTGCATGGATGTGAATCTGATGGGGACGGCGAGGGTGACGAGGGCGCTTTTGCCGTTGATGCTTAAGGGCGGGGATAAGACCATCATCAACCTGGTGTCGATTGGGGCGCTCTACCCAGACGGTGGCGGAGAGGCGTACTCGCTGGCCAAGTTTACGCTGTCCAGGCTTTCCGAGTTTCTTTGCGCCGGGTATAAGAAGGAGGTGAGCTGGCCTGTTCCCCCCCGTTAACCGGTAAAGAGACCTAGACTTACCGACTGCCATTAGGGTGTCATCTCGTACTCGATCCACCCTGGCGGCGTTGACACGCCCCTGGCGAAGAACATGCCGCCCGAGTTCCACGGTGAGTACCAAGGCTTCAGGAATCCTGCTCGGCACCATGAAGCAATTCCCGCTAACTCTTAGTTTTAGGCCTCCTCTGCGATAGCGAGGCGCTCGCGGGCGACTCCATCGCGTTCTTGACGAGCAAGCGCCGGCCGTGGCTCGGGGGGCGGTGGCTCAACTGCAACTGGGACATGACGGAGTTGATGGCCAAAGAGGAGGAGATCGTCGAGCACGATCTGCTCAAGTTCAAGTGCCAGGGGCTGATCTGATGGTTGAGTAGCGTCGCGATGGGATGTGGATGTTCGTTAGATACCCGTCTTTCTTTGGCGATAAATTGATGACTCGTTCTCCAAATCTGTCGCCGATGAGCCCTTCCCACATTACGGAGTCCAGGTGACGAGAGAAAAAGGCCGGGTTCGACGCAGTTTGGAAGACGCCAAGCACGGGATGGTGTTGGCCCAACCAAAGGCTCCATGCTGCGTCAACCCCGTAAAGCCCATGGTTACTCCACTCTAATGCCCGTTGAGTTGATTGCTGGAAAGGATGAGTGGGATATCAGAACGACAGGTCTGTTCATGTTCGGATCAAGGAAAGCACAGACATCTCCAGGCCCCAGCGGGAGATCTGAGCTTCACATGTTGCTGGAGACAGGAACCCCACTATTTCCACAGAAACGCCAATGAGAGCGCCTGAAAAGGTCCTTATCGCTGAAGCCAGCGCGCCCAGAATTGCCCCTCCATGAACTTTTCTACCCCACCAAATCGACCGACTGCAAAAGCATCCAACACCCAAACCCTCCCTCCGCGCGCCATGGCAGACCTCGCCGCGCCGCCCGTGCTCTCGACCGAACACGTCATAGAACGCGTCGAAATCCCATCCTCCGCGGCCGAGCCCCCGACACGGTCCGACGATGAGCTGCGCGGCATCTACGAGATCGAGCGCACGGGGCGCGAGATCCGGGAAGGCGGCTGGGAAAGGGTAGCGCTGCAGTTCCCGGACTCGATGCTTGGGGATGCGGCGTGGGTAGTTGGCGCTCTAAACAAGGCGGTCCACACGGGTGCTGGTGAAGAGAGTGGGACGTCGGCTGTGCGGCCCAAGATCTATGTCCTCGCCGATACCTCTTACAGCGCATGCTGCGTCGACGAGGTCGCTGCCGAGCACGTCGATGCGCAGGTCGTGGTGCACTACGGCCGGTCGTGCCTCTCCCCTACCGCGAGGCTGCCCGTGATATACGTCTTCACGAGGTATCCCCTCGACCACGACGCCGTTGTCTCGGACGCTGAAGCCACCTTCCCGGACAAGGATACGAAGATCGTCGTTATCGCCGACGTTACCTACCAAGACCACGTGTCTACGATATGCGACCGACTCCGATCGCAGGGTTACACGAAGCTCCTCTCCACATCTGTTGTCCACGATCCCTCAGGAACAATCCCCAACCGCAAACTCATCCCCGTGGCCGACACCTCAAACTCCGCCGAGGACGCATCGCCGGACCTGACAACCTACTCCGCCCTTCATATATCCACCCCTCCAACATCCCTCCTCCTCGCCCTCCACTCCCGCCTCCAAACCCTCCACATCTACCACACCGACCCTTCCGCTGAATCCCCCAACACCGCCGCCCTCCTCCGCCGGCGCTTCGCCCGTGTCCTCTCGCTCTCCTCCGCCGGCACCATCGGCATCCTGGTCAACACCCTCAGCGTGGCGAACTACCTCTCCTCCATCGACACGCTGCGCCGCCGGATAGAGGACGCGAGGAAGAAGAGCTATACCATTGTGGTGGGGAAGCTCAACCCGGCGAAACTCGCCAACTTTGCCGAAGTGGAGGGGTGGGTTGTTGTCGGGTGCTGGGAGAGCGGCCTGGTGGAGGATGACCGGGCGTATTACATGCCGGTCGTGACGCCATTTGAGCTCGGGGTAGCGCTCATGAATGAGAACGAGAGGGTGTGGGGCGGGGAGTGGTGGGGTGGCATCGAGGGACTGAAAATCGAGGATGGCGGTGAGAAAGCAGCGGATGCAATCAACGGAGAGAAGGAAACTGCGCCAGAAGAGCTTGAGGCAGAGGCTGAAGGTGGAGTGGACGATGATGAGTCGGCAGCCCCTGAGTTTGACCTCCGGACGGGAAAGCTCGTCGGCCGAAGTCGGCCAATGAGAGCACCGCTCGCGGAGAGTAGTTCGGGCACCTCAAACGGTTCGGCTCTCGTGAGGAGGGATGCCGGCGGAGAGCTGGCGACAGTCAACGGCGTTGTTAGCACCGGCGCGGAGTTCCTGCGGTCACAGAGGACATGGCAGGGCCTGGGGACCGATTACACGCCGGAGGAGAGCACGGTCGTGGAAGAGGGGAGAAAGGGGGTTGCTAGGGGGTATGTTGTGGGGAGTGAAGACAGTAGGACATGAGCTGCAGCGTTTGGAATAGAGGAAATTTAAAGAGTATATATGAGCTATGAAGTGATGGCCGTAACCGAGATATCAACCGTATTGCGCCGCTAGAACCAAAGATCCCTCCAGAAATCCCCACACACAAGTAACGGTCTCGCTCCCATCCCGAACCCGTCCCTTTTCCGTCCCTTGTACCCTTGCCGTATCGTCATCCCGTCGTTCATCTATCGCAACCCCTCTAGCGGCAACCGCCTAGACATACACCCTCCGGTGGTGGGAGCTCCGGCTCCGATGGGAATGCCGGCTCCCGCTCCGGTGCGAGTGCCTCCTCGAGTGCGACCTCCGGCGGTCCCTCCTCACGTCGTCCTTGTCTCCGTGCAGCCACGCCAGGCCGGCGGTGAAGAAGAACATGATGACGTTCATGATGCCGAACGCGAAGCACGCCTTGAGCATGGCGCACGGCTTGGACACGGAAATATCGAAGCCGGGCCCCGAGGCGGAGCCGAGGCTGCCGAAGTTCACGGTCCACTCGCCGTCGGTCTCGACGTTGGCGCAGTCGGCGTCGGTGATGTGCCGCAGGAAGTAGATGGAGGCGATGAGGGCGCCGAAGAAGCAGAGGTCGACGAGGGCGACGAAGGTGGCGTTGGTGGAGGAGCGGTGGTAGGAGAAGAGGGTGAAGGAGGCCCAGGCGAGGGCCAGGACGGAGACGATGAAGAGGAGGAGGATGTAGGTGGGCGTCAGGAGGTTGTCGTCGACGAAGCCGTCGATGAACCAGCCGAGCATGCCGACGATGGGGATCTGGGAGGCCGCGGGGTTAGTTTGCGTTGCGGCCAGGGCCTCCCTCATTGGCCTGGGGGGAGCTGGGAGAGAACGTACGAGGGTGAGGATCTGGCTTATGCGCCACATGACGAAGAAGAGGGCGAACCACATGGCTGCGATGGGCCGCGCACGCGGGCTTGTCCTGCTTGGAAAACGGGTTGTGTTCGGTGGGCCCGGCGATGCCTCGCGGTATCTCGATGCGACGAGCCGAGCGCGCAGGGAATCAAAACGTCGTCGCGGGGTTCGGCACAGTAGATGACGCAAGCTGCGCTTCGTGCGACCGAGGGATCTATCGCGCAGCGCAAGCCGAGTCCTGGTGCAAGGCAGGGGGGGGGGAGGGAAAGGAAGAAAAATACGAAGAAGCCGAAAGTGAGGAAGGGGAGATGCAGAATCGGCGCGAACGGGGGGTTGTCCGGGGTGTCCGCGGGCAATATGTACGAAAGTGGAGGCGGGGAGGGAAGGCTGCTTGCGCACGTCTGGAGCGAAAATGAGAAGGTTGGGCGTGTGAGACGGCGGGGCCGGCGCCGAGTGAGGGTACATTTGATGGAACGGAGGGTCTGCTTCTTTCCGGAGGAGCTTCTGGCAAATGCGGGACACCGGCTGGGCCTGTCGTCGCATTCCCAACCTCCCCCCCACTTGACCGCGAGCGGCCTTGGGCGCCAAGCAAAAAAGCAGCCCTCCCTCGCTTCTCGGGCTGGCCGCGTGCGGCGTTGGTTGGACGGAGTCAACTCGCGCCCGTGGCACGCCCTACCCCTGCCCAGGGAGAACCCTCCAGGAACGCCTCCAACCGGGTCGCTAGCTGATAACTCTATCGGCTGGAGCTCCTGGAGCTTGTCGCTCATGACGTCGTGATCTACGAAACCCCCTGCGGGCAGCCGCTGCCAGGCGGTCGCGTACTCTTGCTCGGTAGCCGCATGTTCGCCTGGCACGCTGAGATTATCTATTAACGGATTGGGGGTACGTATGATTTCGTTTTTTCTGGACGGGACCTGAATCGGCCTGGCCCATCTTGGGAAGATATTTTCTGCCATGGCAACGGGGCTTGTGCCTCGAATAAACGGGTGGCTGGCGTGTGGACACCAGAAGTGTCTTAGCGCCCCACTTGGCAGCTCTGTCACAATATTGAAGGGCCCACGAATCCTCCCTGTCGGGTCACCCCCACCACAGCGCCCGTATACCGTAATTATGTACAGTGTCAATGGACCTCACTAGCTGATGACTCTGCCTAGTGAAAGATGTGCACACTGTATCACCGGTGCCAGCGACTTCGCAGGACCACCTATCATCTCGATCAGAGTCGGCCACCATCAACGACAGAACTGCGGGCGGGTGACCCCACCTCATGATAGCCTCAGTCGGGACGCTCAGGGTCACACAGCAGAGAGGCCAATCTCCTGATAGTCATCTGGGGCGAGTCTTGGCCATGGACGTCTCTCCCACGTCTCACCGCGAGGCCTTTCGGGGCCCCTTCTGCTCGCGTCGTGGTTCGTGAACCAGCAGTGAGTCCGACTCGCAGAGTATAGCCAAGGTATTCAAGATTCATTCGACCCGGTATACCTGCGGCGCTCAGCCCGAGACTCTGCCGGAAGCGCGGCTGTCTCGCCTGGCAAGTCACCGGCCATGTTTTATCTTGCTGCCATCCACCCGTGTCTCAAATAACGTTTTTGTCGGGTGTTTTGAGCCCCGACCATATTCAAGCCCTCATCCCGCTCCTGTTTTCCAAGCCAAAGATGCTCCCTACCGTTAACATCAAACGCCCGCGTCATTTCCCACCACCCGTAAAAGACATTGTGTCCCAAAAAGCACATGATAAAACACAGGGTATCTTTTCCGTCATACACCGTCATGGCAAGCAGTATAAGCAAGCACGGCGCCCTAATCCGCATGTCAACATACAACAGCCTCCCCAAGAACAAACCCGGCTCCGAGCCGTGGGGCTCCCCTCTCCAAGAATTACCGTCGAGGCTGTGCATGCGGCGGTAGGGGTGGCAGCTCCCTTGATGGTGGGGGCGAGGCCGGCGGCGTGCCTATGTCCCACGGGTGTAAGTGAGCTCCCGGCGGTGGCAACCCCGGGGACTGCGGCGGCGGATGATATTCTTCCCGGTAGTCCTCGCCATAGCTCTTCGGAAGCTGTGAATGATGTGGATGCGGCGGCTGCCGCTGGTAGCCCGGGTGGTCTACTCCGTAGTCGTGATGGCGTGGCGCGTCCCGCCCGGGATATGTTCCCCTCCGCATGGCGGCACCACCCGTACTATCCCATTGCTCGCTCGGCTCCGGACTGCTCACTTCCTCCCTCTCCTTCCCCTTGCCCTTCCCCTTCTCGTCCTTCCCTTTCTTCCCAAACGTAAGCGTCCTCGCGATCCCTTTCCTCACATCGTCGCTTCTCCGATCGATAGCACTCCGCAGCCCGCTCTTCTCGATCCCAGACACATCCTCGGTCCTTAGCCTGCCTTCCTGCGCGTAGTACCCGTCCCACCCGGTGGTCGGCGACTGTGGACTCGTCGCCTCGAGCCCGACGTCCGCCGTGCTGTCTGAGAACTTGAGGAGGCGCGCATTGGTCGTTCCAATTCCCGTGCCGATGGGGACCGAGGGCGTTGGGTAGTAGGGGTAGTCGCCGGTGCTCGCCGAGGAGTGGCTGTCGCGGGACGAGCCGGTGGAAGATTTGGACTTGGAGCGGGAGGGGTAGGGGTCCTGGGTCTTCCTGCGGACGTAGGCGCTTCGGCCGGACATGTTTGGTGCTTGGCCTCGTGATGCGAGGACGGAAGAGCGTAACGGGTGGTGCAGGCGGAACACGGGATGTATCAGAGGGGCGTGGGCATTGGGAACTGAGGCCTCACTTGTCGCTGGTGGATTGCATGGCCTACACCACGGTCAAGGAGAGACATGAGATCCAGGGTTGAAACGAGCGGGATCCGGCAGAACGGATGTGGCCAGGAAGACGCCGGAATAAGTAATAATTCGGATGAGTGCGCGAGAGACAGCGCCAGGCAAGGGCCTCGGCCAAGCCAACATGAGAGATAAGAGCCCGCGGTCGCTGATAAGACGAAAGCGGAAGGGGCCGCCAATAAAGTTGCGGTTTCCGCTATTTTCTCCTCCACATCACCAACGTCGACCCTTGCCCATTCCACTTTCGGCTTGGGGCATCCCGCCAAATCCAACCCACCGAGTCGGCCAGGGGTCGCCTGACTACAAGTACTCGCCTGTCCGGGAGCGCTTGGAACACATCCGACACCCCGCGGAAGGCCGTGGTGGGGAGAGCTTGCGCCCGCAACGTGCTGGTCAACGGGCGCCAGGCGGTGGGGCAAAGTGGGGTTCCCAACAGCGGCCGAACGAGCACAACTTTGCATGGGGGAACCCGGTGATCGATCCCGCGTTCCTTACATCTTCGCTTTGGGCATGACAGGAAGTTGGGAAGCTCCATCTCCATCGCCTCCAACAGGACAGTCATCGGCATCGCAGAGCCTCCCGGTCGGGTCGATGGCTGAGCACGCCTGTCGCCTCTGGCCACCAAGCTCGTCCGCCTGCCACCACTCACTACCCCCCGGACGGTCTATCATCAGTACCACGCCTGTGCCGAGCCTTTGCGCCCGCTTGAGACCGCAGCTACACCCCCATGCAGCGGTTGGTGGCTTTTGGGGGTTAGCGACGGCTTACCGTCACCTAGCTTTCTTGTGCCCCCTATCGACGGACTGTTGGTGGCGACACAGGTCTCTGCCACCCTAGCAACCCCTTAGCCTCTTACTGGCGGACGATATGAGGGCCTCGCCAAGACTCGGTCCTTATGTGCTTCTATGTATAGGTGCGGACACAGAGACCGGCGTTGGTTTCGTCCGCCGTTGAGGCATCCTACGTGGACCTCGGCCGTCCCTTGCCACTAGCTCTTGCAAGCTTGCAATGGCTGATAGCCCTGGTAGCGGGGGGTAGTTGAGGAAGCACTATCGGGGATTTCGTATTGCTACAGTCCAATACTCCATTCCCCACTGAGATGGAGACTCGGGGACGCGCTCTCGACCAACGCTTACTGGACCGGTTCCTTTCCTATTCGCCCATCTTGCCATCTATTCCTTGGACCTACGGCTGGCCCGTTATCGAGGAATCCGCCAGGGCTCCGGTTTCCACGCCTTTGCCTCATCACTCAGACCGCGAACGTATCCTTCTAAGAGTGATGTGGTCGCCTTACCATGCCCCTCTCCTACAAAGCCTGTTAGGATTGTGCCGAGCCCCAGCCATACTCCGCACGTTAGGGGGTTAATATACATGAGGCTATGAGAATAGAGGTACGTTTAGGTCAGCGGCTCTGTTTACATTCGATCTCCATCGGCTCAGGCGCCGTTTGTTCCCAGGATGATGCCACCACGATCCCACAGCAACCTCAAACTCAAAACACCCCGATCACACCACCATCCAGCCCATAACCTTCCGTTATATACGAAAGACGCCCTTGGCCCCCCCAAGGAGAACACAAGGGCAGCGTAGCTCAATGGTAGAGCACAGCGTTGCTTCAAAAAGCGTTGCTTCAAAAAGCGTTGCTTTGAGAAGCGTGTGAGCGTTGTTGTGTGGGTTCGAATCCCACCGCTGTCGTTCTCTTTTTGCCATTTTCACGGCCACTCACCTCTCTTTTAATTGTAATTGTTAGTTGATACTAGTGTGGTTTTGCGAGGGCTATTTAGTGATACCTATTTTATATTCTGAGAATGTCTTTTCTGGCCATCTCGAGAGTATACCCACCCTTCCTCGTGGCGTCGTCAGAGCAGATGGAGCCATCGATCCTTCCGAGGAAACCCACCCCTATTTCGTGTCAATTATCTGAACACGTCCGAAAACATCAACTAAGCTACGTGAGTACTAGAATAAATGGAATGAAAGTATAGCTGGTCCAAGGGTTTAAGAAGGCGCGAAGAGAGTACCCCAGAAAGGAAAAAGAAGCCCAGGTACATTGCGTCGTTTTGCTAACTCCCGTACTGGCTGTGAGATTCCTCCAACCCTCTAGGCTGATGGTACGATAGGATTGGTATTGTATATGGTGTTCTCGAGTCCCTGTATGGCGGTGGCAAGGTTGTTGGAAGATTATTTGTCGTGCTATACGCAAGTCAGGTTCGGAAGCGGTGGTGGATCTTCTCCAATGTGACACAGTGAGTATGAAGATGCGCGTGGAGACGAGATCGTATGCACTAGTATGTCCTATTCGTCCAGCCGTAATACCTTCTGCAAGATTCCTTCCCGGAAACATACTCACTCGTCACTCTTAGCCCTACAAAGCCGCGGCTGCTTCCTTGCCGGCCGTCCTCCCGTACACAACACACTCAAGCAACGACGACCCCCCAAGCCTATTGTCGCCATGCAGACCGCCCGTGACCTCACCGGCGGCATATAGACCCCCGATGGCTTCTCCGCTCTCCCGGAGAACCTGCGCATTGTCATTGAAGGCCACGCCGCCCATGGTAAAGTGCACCACGGGGGTGATCTTCCCGACATACACCTCCTTATCTCGATTCTCCTCCCCGGCCTTTAGCCTCCAATGCCCAAAGTTCCTCCTGCCCAATGGATCTCGCTTCCCCTCTGCGACAATGCTGGCATACCTATCCACCGTCCGAATCGTGTTCTCGTCTAACTCGCGGACCTTCTTCTTCCGTACGAGTCCTTTGAAAGCGTAGAATCCTAGATGAGACTCGGCCGCTTCGCTCGCTCCAGGGTCAAGCAGAATTGTCACATCCCACAGCTTAGTCCCTCCATCGCTCGTAGTCGGCGTCATCTCCATGATCTTCTTGCTAAGGGCGTCCCTCATCTCTAGTTCATTTATGAACCTGTTGCCCTCGGGGTCAAGGAGTATGCCGCCTTCCCCGCGAAGCATCTCCGCCGCGAGAAACTTGGACATGGCCCCGGCGGCAGCGGGGTCCACGAAGCCTGTTGGATGAATCTGCACGCTGTCCATATCGACCAGTGCCGCTCCCACGGCAGTGAGGATGGCGTGAGTCCCGGGTAGAGACTCGGCGGTGGCGGGCATGCCCTTCAGATCAGGCCGGTACTCGGTCATCTGTCCGTTCGCATCACCTGCGAAGCCACCTGTCGCGAACACGACGGGCCCGTCGAGGTGGTGCGACTTACCCGCAAGCGTGTACTCCACGCCCGTCACGGAGCCATCGTTTTTCGTCAATGCTGTGACTTCCGCCCCGCTCACAAGCTCAAAGTTGGGATCCTCCTTCAGCTTCCCCAGAAACGCAAATACCAGGGACGCGCCGGGAGGAGTCTTTCCAGCACCTCTGTGTGTCCGCGCAACAGAGTGGCCCCCGAGTTGTGCGACAACGCTGAGATCGACACCAACTTTGTCGACGAGCCACTCTACCGAGATCCTCGATTCATCGGTCAACTTCTTGATAAGCGACCCTCGATCCACCACGCCCTTGCTTCCCCCTCCCTCCTCCCATTCGCTGAATCTCCTCCCCGCAGACCTCACCGAGTCGTCGTAAAAGCTCAGATCGGACACGACACCGTTCTGCCGCTGGAATCGCGTGCCGGCGCCGTTTATGCCGGAGGAGGCCTTGATGCTGTTGCCGCCTGGCTTGGGCGCGCTATCGAGCATCTTGACAGGGGCGCCGGCCCGTAGGGCCTCGTAGGAGGCTGTGAGGCCCGCTAGGCCCGAGCCCACGACTACAACAGCTTTCTGCTGGGCCATGGCGACTTGAGACTGCGATGTGAACTTTGCGAGGAAGGCCTTGGTGATATCTGTGCTGGATGCGGCGAAACGGGTGCTAAGCATAGCCAGGAGAGCGAACAGGACTGCACAAAGGGTTGTTAGCAGGATCCTCGTCCTGCTCATGGTCGACCTTGGATGGCTCTTGGTGCTGTGGGGACAGAGGGGAAGAGACGGCGAAATGCATAGAGGCATCGAGCAGCAGAAATACCTTGTGTAACCCGGGGGCTTCCTCAACCCGATCGGGTGATGGTGTCCTGGCGCTGTGCTCGAAAGGGGATGGCAACCCGGATCTGGACGGTTGCGGGGTGAAATCGGACGATACGAGAGTCGGTCATGCGATGACTGCGCTGGCGTGTTCGCGGCCACGTGAGACACCTACCGGGAGAGGCGCCCAGGGACGGAACATCAGGCCATCCGTGCTGGTCGGTCAGCTCGGTGAGCTCGGTGAGGCGTCCGCGTGTGTGTAAGCCACAGAGCGAGACATGGCGCCCGACGCTCTTCGTAATTTTCCAGGACAAGGGAGCAGGGGAGTAGGGGGGAAATGGGGCAGAAAAGAAAAAATAATAATTAAGAGAAAGAATTCCCAAGGCCCAAGACCCAGGGGAATACTTGACCCCAAGACTGGGTTTTTATTTTCTGGTCCTGTAACTGTAAATGGGCAATACATGCATGTATCTTCCACTGTTTGGGTTTGCGACTCGGCTAACACCACCACACTGGCGAGCCCGCAACTCGTAAGAGGTTCCCAGCCCTCGTGTCACAGTGTAAGCTCCCAGGTTCCCAGCGCAAAAATAGCACCAGAGCGTTCGCGGCTACCATGACCGCGGTGCGCATGCAACCATTCCCCATTTGGATTCCCGATTCCGAGCTCAGCCAAGGCCGGCGGCTCGGCTCCGGCCCCGTCTCCGTCGTCCGGCACACTTAGACAGATTTGGACAAGGCCAGCATCGGCCAGCCCCAACATCGATGAGATAATAACCGCTGTTTGGGTATAATAGGATATTAAACACCGTCTTGGTTAAGAGGTATACTAGTAACTAAAAACGACCCGCGGAAATCGCAACAGTATGCTGAAAAGCCAACGCCAACCCTCCCTGTCCCACTTGTAGGGTCAGGGCTGTTCCGAGCATATCCAAAATCGGTGGCTCGGCGGGTGACGCGGTCCATTTCCCAGAGTAGACATTGGTATCTTTCCAAAACAACACGATACAACGTTCAGAAATCGCTCAACGACGTGATCCGACGGCACCAGCCCAGCCATGCCCCGAGGCAGCGGGGAGCTCGAGAGACAGGACCGCCTTCTCGGGCTTCGCCCCACCGATTCCCCGGTGGAGTCATCCGCTTAGACGGAGTGAGCGGCCTTGGTGGCGCGATCAGCCCTAGCCTGGTCAGACCAGGGCAGGGGGAACACGGGGACCTTGAAGAACGAGTTGCTGATATCACGTTAGCACCTGCACCTCGGCCCATAATAGACTTCGGCTCATGACTCACCTGTTATCCTGGATACCGGCCAGAGCGTTGTACCAGGCCAGGAAGGCCGCCAGCATACCAAACACTCCGCCCGCCTTCTGGAGACCTTCCTGAGCGGCGGTGTTGCCCATGCTAGCGGCGTAGTTCTCGCACGCGAGGAACAGGAAGGCGAGGTCGAGCGTGAAGAAGAGCATGAAGAACATGACCGTCGACTTCAGCGTGCAGAGCAGGAGCAGCAGGGTGAAGATGAACCAGCCGGTCAGGAAGAACCCAACGGCCGAGTAGCGCGCCTCTGCCGCGTAGACGACGGCCGGCCCCTCCTCGCCGGTGTGGATCGAGTTGAAGATATCGAAGTAAGGGTGGAACAGGGTGCCGTAGGCGATCCAGAAGCCTCCGTACGACGAGAGCGCGGTGGCACCGAAAGTGTTGCCCACAGCCATCTCCCTGATATGGTGGTTAGGGGGTCCGAGGCACCGAGGACCTGCGCGGCGGAGGATCCGTTACTTACCACATGCCGGCCAGGAGCTGCACGAGTCCACCGTAGCCAAAGGCGAGGGGCACGGCGATGTTGGGGATCTTGACGTCGCGGGCGTGGAGGTTGATGCAAGAGAGCACAAAGGTGGTCAGGGCGAAAGCGCTGAGGCCCAGCGGCGCGGGGTTGGCGAGCTTCCGGTGCTCAAAGGGCCGGAACTGGCCCGGGTGGACCATGAAGCCCTCGGGCGCCGTCATGTCGGCGTGGCGGATGGAGCCGTTGGTGTTGGGCGCGTGGGCGGCGTGGGCGGCGTTGTTCGCGTCCTTCTCGATGGTGTTGTCGGACATCGTCACCGAGGGTTGTTTGTTGTTTCCCGGGGTATTTAAAAGAAACTAGGAAAGAATCGAAGAAAGTGACGAACTCGAAGTCGGTTGGGGAACGGGGAAACCTCTTCGAAACGAAAAGAGTCGGGAGGGAGGTCAGGCTTATATGGGACCGGGGCTCTTGACTAGACGACTGTTTTGAGAAAAGTCTGGGGACGGCTCGGGGGCGGGGGTAAGATCACCCTTTAAGGAAGAATAGCCTTATTAGTCAAAATGAGGAGAAAAAGAGAGGAGAAGGGAGGTTACATGCGGAACGGGTGAAGTGGAGGCGAACGGGGGAAAGGGAGCTCTGAAAGGGTGAGAGACGATGGGCAGATCGTCGGCCTGCGCGTCCAGGGTCTGGGGGAAAGGGGAAATATTTCGTGGGAGGAGGAAAAGGGGGGGAGGGGTGTGTGTAAGTTTGTGGGGGAAGAGAGAGCGAGAGCCCTCGAGGTACCTTTCTCTCCCTCTCGCCCAAGCCGCCGCCTGTAAGCTTAACCAGCAAAAGAGTTAATAAAAGCGGGAGAATGGGGAAAAAAAGCTACGAGAACGGTTTTGCGGACGTCCCGCCCCACGGTTCCGGACCACGGGCGGCGAAGGGGGGAGGGGTGTATACTTCGTAGGGTGTGGGTACGCGCGAGGGTACAGTAGTGTACGTCTTACCCAAGTTGGGAAAGTAGAATGGAAGCTAGGGGAGATGGAAGAGAAAGGTCCAGGGAATTGGTGTCTGGAGCAGGTGGAGACCGGCGAACCGGCGATGATACCGCACGCGGAAGTGAGCAACGGGGCGAGGAGTGAGGAGGGCGGCGGGCGGAGGGCGGGAGGAATGCATGGGTCGGATCTCAATAACAAGGTGTAACACCTGACGGGGGCCAATTAGAGTTGGAGGGCATTGGTGCTCCTTGCTGCCCTCGCCGGCCCCCCCTCGTCCTGTGACACGTGTGGACCGGCTCTCCGGTGAAGCTTTGGGGATCTTCTGCTGCGGGAGACTCTCGATCGACATCCCCCGGCGGCGAAGGCGTCCATGAGCGAGGGGCACGCGGAAGTGCAGGAAATCCCAGTGGCGCCCCCACGGGGGGCGAGACTCCCATCCGATATCCTCTCCCGAAGACTGAGAGCCCCAAGGATGCTAGCGTGGGCTTAGTTGAGCCGCAGCGCCGTGGTGAAGGGGGAGCCCCGGGCGCGCCGTGCCAGAGGCGCTGCGCTCCCTCTGCTCGGCGCAATGTTGCCGCCACCGCCCAGGCACACCACAGCGCAAGCTACGAGTAGCGTGCAGTCTCGGCATTCCCCTTCGGGGGCGCGTCCCCAGGCCATGGCATGGATTGAGGGAGCGCCTCCCACTTGGCGCCAAAGGCTAGCGCCAGGACGAACGGAAGTTGAGATTTGATGTCTCTCCGGGGCCCCCTTTTGTCTCCACCATCTTCTCCTCACCAGATCTGGATGACCATGCGGTGCAGGAAGCGCGGCCCCATTGCGGGGAATAGTGGGCTGTCCTCTGGCCAATCTCGACGGCGAATTCCTTTTTTTTCTGGTCCTGGGGGTTGTGTTGTGTCACGCTTGGTAATGTGCGAGACAAGGTTTTTTTTAGTCCAAGAGGGTTCCGCGGGTGTGGTTGAAGTGGCGGGTCGCCCATGTCATCATAAGTCTGCCAATCTTCGGACGAGCGTCGATGGGCTGAATAAAACAGATCTTCGTCTGAACGGCAGTGGTTAGGGGCCTAAGTTCGCAGGTGAGCGCCGTGGAGCCGTCCGGACGCAAAAGGTCCTGCAAGCAAGCTCCGTTCACCCTGCTGGCCCCGTATAAGTGAGATTCGCAGAAACACATTGACGGCCGCTGCTACAAGTTTCGTGGGCATTGACCGCTGCATGGGGAGTGGGTTGCACAACCCAAATTCGTGCTGATCCCCGTCCAGATAATAATATCTTCCTGGGTCTAATATTCCTTCGCGCGCTCAGCATGCAGGCGACCTTCTTCGACCGGGGGTAGAGGTACAACGTCCGCCGACGCCACAGGCGGGACAGCTCGGTCGTGGTACCCGAGCAGAGTCCTAAGGGCAGCTGGGGTCGGATCGTTTCCCGGAACATCCGGCTGGAGAGCTCTCTTCCATATCTGGGGTAAGAGGCAAGTACAGCGTAGTACATACAGTAGAGCCAGTCGCCAAATGTCGCCTCGCAGGCGAGGAGAGGCGGGGCTACATGTTGGGGAATCTGCGCCGACGATCGAGCCCATGGGCTGACCGCAGCTTTCCCAACGCATCCCCATACGCTCCAAAACAGGTTTGGGCTGTCATCGGCACCAGAGGGTCGCGGTTGAATGGAAGACGAGGAACGCACCACGCCGACTGGTCCGGCCCGCTGTCCGGCGACGGGTTCCCGTTACGTTCCGTGGCAGCCACTTGAGAGGCGCGGTGGCCATGCAGGCCAACGTTGGTGCGCATCCATTCCAGAAGCGGGAAGAGCGGAGATTTTTACTGAATTGAGGCCTGTGCAGAACCAAACACCGCAATGCTGCTCTTGCGTAATTGGCCACGGCGACTTACCGGCAACAGGTTTTGGCTCACACCCTCGCTGCTCCTCGCTACTTGTATATCGTGCGTCACGGTTCCAGACTCAAGCTCGTCTAGCTCGCCACAGATGATTCGCCAATTCATCCGGTGGGAATTCCTTCCTTTCGGGCCAAATGTGACGGCTCGAGGAGGGGTGGTAGACCGGCGTTTGGGCGCTGACGAAGATCCCTCGTGGGGACGGTGCGTCGCCCGCTCCGAGGAAATGCTTCATCTCGCGTCCGTATAGGCAGAATTCCTTCCGTCCGGCAGCTCGCTGTGCGACAAAGGGAAATCCCGCTGTTCATTCTCCCTCCCTGAACATTATTGCATCGGATTGACAAATTCGGCGGTCCTCGTAATATCCTCCGCGGCAGCTAGTACAACGTAGTGGCGCAGGAGGTCTCGCTATGGGCAAGACATTGGCGGCATCGAAAGCCGCTCGCCAGAGCGCGATGGAACAGAAACGACCCCACGGGGTCGGCGAGCAACTGGATCTGCCTTCAGGTGACAACTTTGTCCCCACGATTTGTCTCTCAAACGATTCGACACTCTGGCGGAGAGGCGGAAGCAGGCCCCGCGGTTCAGATCGACTTCCATCCCCCCGGACCTCATGCGGCGGGGATCAACAGCACCCCGACCGGGACGTATATTTCCGCGAACCCCGAGCGAGCGAGGGGGACCAGCTCACTACTGGGCGTAGTTGGGCGCAACGGCGAGCTGATTGCTGTCGGCTGAAGTGCAAGGGGTGCGACGTGCCTCGGGCCAGCCACTTGAGCGGGGGAGGGCCTCCGTCCGCAAGGGGAGACGCGGACTGCCGTGGTTCCCTCGATGTGAGGGGGGCGCCAAGTCCAGCTCCTCCGGCCCAGCCGTGTCACCGAGCACTGAGGCTGCGATGGGGTTGACGGAGCAGAGGAAAGCGAGAACGATCGGTGGAGAGTGATCCGCGGACGTGGAGGACCCAGGCGACTTTTATACTAGCTTCGAACCCCCCATCCAGACCAGGTATGCCCCATCTCCGTGGAGCGCTTTTGCCCCTGACGCCGTGCAAGTGAATGGGCGAGATGCCCTGCGCAGCCCATATTCCGTGCTGTCGCGCGGGCCGTCAGAGGATGCCGTCCGATCCGAGCTGGTGTGACGTCGTTGAAAGTCCGTGCCAAGCACCGTGGTTGCCGCCTTATCCACGGCCCCACACTCCGCATGCCATAATCCGCCGTCATTCGCCCGCGAGAGATTACCCGACGCACCGCCTGAACAAGTACCGACGACGCAGAGGTCCTTCTGTACATGCGTACAGCGGAGCCGCCACACGTACATACCTTGTAATGCGTGCTGGACTCGAGGCATAACTGAGTTCGGCCGAGTGGATTGGACTCGGGTGGCCTCATACTGTCTTCATCGGCCACCATACCCAATCGAAACAGCGTGTTTCCTGCCCCGCCATCGCAATACCTTGTTTCAACGACGAGCCCGACTCTCTCTGGCCGTTTGCTCTCGACGTACCTCGTGACAAGCAAGTGCCAAATCCCGAGGAGAAGCAACATCTTTTTCCAGGGTGCGCGCGCAATATTACGCCGCAATATACCCGGCATTAGCAGGGTCTCCGTCCATTGGCGGCGCACTCCAGCGCTGTTCCAGCGCAAATGCGCCGCCACCCACAGTCCCGCCGGAAATCCTTCCCTCTTCACGCACCTGACGATTGTGGTCGGCAGCCCGTTCCCGAGGGTCTGTATCGCCAAGGTATCGCCAAGGTATACTACCAAGAAAAACAGGGCTGTGCGGGCGGCTGCTGCCCGGACCCGGTACTTGCGAGAACCCGTACCATCCAAACGGCAGGGGTGGCGACGGCGGGCGGCTCGACGCCAATCGGTTGCGCTGGCCAAGACGGAGCATTCATTGCATCACTGCCGATCGATCCGTCACTCCCACGTGTGAAAGCCTTGGGTGCCATTTCGCCCAGACATCTGCCCGAGGCATTCTGACGTCTAGCGACAACAATCGCTTGCTCGATGAGGCTCGTGGGGGAAGCTCCCAGTCGACCATCGTGGGCCTGCTTCCGTTCGCCAGAGCTGTCTCCACGCCAAGCGCGAGATCATCTGGCTAGCTGTGCTCACCCCGCATTCGCCGTCCGGAACATGCTCCATAGAAGGGCCAGAAAAACAGCGACGACGTGGGGCCGCCTGACATGAATGCGCCCCATCTTGCTCCACCTGGAGCTCTCTCGCAACCACAGGTTCTGCCGTCTGCCCGACGTGGAGAAATGTTTTTCTCCACAGAGCTAATCCCAGGTGCTCCTCCGAAATTTTCACCGTCCCCGTTTTTAGGCCCACTCTCGTGTTGGTCTCACCGCAGGATGCAGCTTGTTTGGGGAACTGCCAGGTCTCGATTGTCGTCATCGCCATCCGCATCGTACGTTCAGCGGTGCAGAAGCGCCTCCCGCCTCGATCTAGAGGGGCCGTCAACCCGGACAAGACATGCATGCTCCTCCCCTGCTGCTTGGAGCAGGGTTGTCTCGCGCTCCAAGTTGGAGACTCTGTACTATACTTGTATCCATCTGTCCAAGTATCAGTATAAGTATACTTGGGGTGTCGTGGAGGATGTCCATGGATGTACATGCACTCGTATTTGCAGAGCGACCTCCCTCGTACCTCGTACGTAGTACAAGTACTGGTGCGCATCCGCTGCCAGCAAGTCTCCAATCTCGCCTCCACAGTTTCCTGCCCCTCACGATCTCCACTTGCCCTTCGTCCTAGCGCCGTTCTGACCCCAAAAACGCCGGCACTAGCGCCCTCAGTTTTGAAGCTCATGGGCCATCGTTCACACCCTCACCCTTTCATTTTCTTTCCATTCGACCTTCTTTGTACTCGGCAGTAGCGCTCACTTGTCCGTTCCCGCCCATGCCAGCCCAGGCGCCACTGACGCCTTCGAGCGCTGTTGCTGTGGAAGACACCATCTCCGCGCGAAGACAAGTGGCAACGTCTTTGCTACCCCGGCGCCTCTCGAGTGCTCTGCGCCGTATATTCCATGTAAATGACGTCTAGAAGCCAGGCCTTGCCCGTGGTGCGTCTCGAGTAAACTGGACTCAAGAATGGGTTGTTCTAAACGTGGCCGCCCCTGATTTCCCTCCAATCAGTACATACATCTCCCGGCCTCCCACCTCCGAAGCTCTCTGACGGGGTGTTTCAGATCAACACTTTCCATTGTTCTCAAACACGCTCGCTATCACCCAGCCCTCTGCTCTTTCCATCTTTCATTTTAACCCCTGCACGGGTCTGTTTCTTCCATCCCATCGACCATCAGCTCCTGCTCAGAGAGTCTCCCCTGAGCTCTTCTCCGGCCCCTCCCCCGGTTCCAACCAGCGAGGGAGGTGAGTTTCCCGTGTACCGCTCGCCGTAACGTGGAAGCGCGGCTTGCGGTGCGGATAGACTAAGTAGAAGGACAATCACCTGCCTCGGAGGGAGCCTGTTTACTTATTTGACCGGTCCGCTGTGCCGTTGGACAGTGAACGGATGGACTAGTAAAACCTCGTTCGCCCAACTCAATCCATGCCCCCATAAACCGAGGCTCCAGACACGGTATGATGTCGGCTATGAGAAGAGCGTGCTGAGTAGACCCTCATATTCTTAGGTTCCTTGTTGGGACAACGAGAAATGGGCTAAAAGCCGTGTAAGTGATGCAAGTGCTGGAGGACCCTCCGCGTAGGCCCTGTACTGCACGGCGGTGTAAGAGAAATTGGGTTAACAGCGGGGCCAGTATTTGGGAACCAGGATAGTGTAACAGGATGTGGACCGAGATGAACCCTGTGGTCGTGCCGGGCTGGAGGTGACCCTGAAGAGCGCGTGGGTGACGCAACACGACACCAAACCGGTATTTTGACGACCTTCACGCTGGTTGACGTCGGCACCATACCATTAATGGGTTCACATCCGCTACTGGATTCCTCTGGAGATATCGTAGTCCTCCAGGGTCACAGGCGAGCCCAACACGAGACCACAATCATTCTTCATCAAGGACTTTCTATGGAGGCAACCGAGGGACGCAGACGTCCGAATCGCTGGGATGATATAACACAAAAAAAGTACAAGGCCCTCCTCACCAATCGCTGCTCGCCCTGGAATTCCCCTCCGTGGGCCGGATTCTCACGGGGGCCCCCAAACGCCCACATCGCCCTCGGCCCTCACCCCCGGCTAATCGCCTTCACCTAGGGGATGCAGAACTCGATCCAGCTCCCCAGGTACGCAAGGCTTTGTCCTGCCTCCTCCTTGACCCTGTAGATCTCCTCGAACTCACGGTAGTTCAGCTTTCCGAAGCCGTCCCTCTCGATGGCCTCTCCCTCCGCCTTGTTCAGCCGCTTCCACTTCGCAAGGAGTTCAGGGTTAGGGATGTTTTCTTTCGCCTTGGGCTTCCCGTGTCTGTGATTGTGTCCGCGCGACGACGGGGATGAGGCCGGAATATCAGCGTCGCTGTTGGGCCGGAACTGGGGAAGCGTCGGGTCACGGTATTCCTCTTCCTCGGGTTCCTCCGCGGTCTCTGTCTCATTCGCGCCGGTCTTCTTGATGTTCTCATCTGAAGAACCAATCGACTCCTCGGATGTGGTGTCCGTTTGCTCTTGCTTCTCAGAGGCAGCGGGGTCGTCTGACGCCGTCTTTGATGCGTTCTCTCTTGCGGGCTCCTCCTCTGCTGTCACGTCTGTCTCGCCAGCCTCTTCCGGGAGCTCAAAGGCCGCGATCTCGTTAGCGTACTTCTCCCTCTCGTCGCTAGTCTCCGCCAACCCCATAGCTAGGTCTTCTTTTGCCTTGAAAAGGTGATCTAGCATTTCATTAAACGCCTGCTGCGCAATCTGGTAGAGGATCTCCTTCCCGGCGTCCCTCTCGGCGTCGGGTATGTCCATGCCACCCCACCGCTCAGGCACCGTTCGAGACGACGTCGAAACGTTCGACCGCGTTTCCAGGTCATCAGCGTCCCCGGCGAACCTCACCTTGGAGCTCGATCTTGACCTCGGTGACAGAACGGGTGGCTCTGGCTCCGCCTCGCGCTCTTTGGCCCGCTCTAGGTCTTCGAGCGTACGCGCCAAGATGTCGTCCTCTTCATGCCATTGCCGTGGTGGTCTTCCGCCTTCTTCCTCGTCGAGGTAAAAGTGCCTTCTCCTCCATCGGTCATGCAGCTGCCTCCTCGCACGTCTCCTGGCTGAGCGCTCTTGCTCCGGGCTATCCTGTGGGTCGGCCGCCGTGACGCTAACGTGGACCTCGCCCTCACCATCATCTGGTATCGTGATCTGCACGGACTGGACACGACGCGTTTGGGTGGTCGTGCCATCATCCTGCTGATTCCCAGAGCCCGATGGGGTTATTTCGTCCCCTTGGCCGCTTTCTCTCGTGGAGGATGATGCTCCGTGATCATGATTCGCACCCCGGCTGCCGCCGCCCGCAGACTCGCCTTCTGGCTGCGACAACTGCGCATTCCCCAAAGGATTATTCGCGTTGTGGCGAGAAAACGCGCCGTCCGCTTCCAGCCTCGAGAGAATAGCTTGAATGGCAGAAACGTTTACCAGAGGATCGAGGAGACTCTCCGCGTATGGGGCAGGAACACTGACTTGGAAGGTCTCGGAGTTCTCGGATCCGCTCGCGTAGAGCCGGCTAAGGACCTGTCTCCTCGACGCGGTATCCCCACGCTCATCCCTGACCGCGTGAGTCCTGCCAGTAGGCAGGTCAACATGTCCATTAGGATGATAGACTTTACCCTGCAATCTGTCGGCGTCATCCTCGGGCTGCGGCGTCCTAGTAATCTCTCGCCCGAAGAGACTGCTGATGGGCTGCCTGCCGGCAACCAGCTGCTGGGCCTCTGTACTTGAGATGACCTGGTCGTCGAGACCGTCAAGAACGTCTTTGTGCATCTCCTTGAAGAGAACATAGTACGCCCGGAACATTCTGAGGCAATCTCTCCGGTCGATATACCCGTCGCCATCGAGGTCATAGCCCTTGAAAATCCGCTCCAGCTTGTCGCGTCGATTCCTGAACGCAACTCCGTGGAGGAACTCGGTAAACCCGATGAGGCCATCGTTGTTCGTGTCGTAGAAGTCAAACATTCGCTCGTGGATAAGGTTAGGCGCCATGTGTTGAGAGCCACCGGACGGGATCAGACATCGCTCAAAGGTCTTGCGGTCCATGGCCAGGCAGAGCTCGTCAGGGTCGAGTCTCCACTCGGTGGCTGCCATGTACGTCCACTGCTCCCAGTACGCCTCCAACTCTGGGCGCTCAAACCCGGTTTCTCGCGACAGCTTTGCCATGAGGTTTTTGGTAAGTGTCCGGTTCACATTGTCCGGGTCACCCGTATACCACACGGGCTGCATCTGCCTGAGACTGGACGGTGGGGCGGGGACCTTGATCTTGTAGAAGATGTGGGTTTTGTAGTGGAGGCCTTGGGCCTCGCAAGACTCGCAGAGGTCAAAGTCGGCACATGTGGCACATCGATAGCGGATGCCCCGAATAGGCGCCATGCTGCACGCATTACACTGACACCCGCGATGAATGCAGGCGTTGCGGCGGGAATTGTCTTCGGAGACGCGAAACAAGAGTGTGACGATATTATGGCCAGCACGCTGGGGTTGTGGCTCGTTGTACCAATCATCCATGCCGTCGACTACTGTCTCGATCTCTTGGGCAATTTGCTCGGCCGCTCCCTCGTCGGTCGATGTCGTAGACGGCGCCGGGCTAAAGTTTCGAGCGGCTGGAGTCGAGCGGGAGCGGCGTCGGGAGTTCCTTCGGGGCCGTCTTATGGCATTGCTGCGGTGCAGGCTGCCTGAATCCCGTCCAAACTCGTCGGCGTGTCCATGATAGAAGTAGTAGTAGCCGGCGGACGCGACGGCAGCGGCGGAGAGAACGGCCGCGACGGCGAAGCGAGGACGGTTCAGGGCATCGTGAGACGGCATCGAAAACCACATGGTGGGTCGTCCAGCCGTGGCTACCGGATGGCTGTCATGAAATAAAGTGGATGTTCGTCGAGATATCTGATAATTCAGGGTTCCCCAGCAGGGTTATTCGGGGCGTTGGTAAGCTCTGTTGGAGCTTGGCGAGGTGTTGGCTGGCCCGATGCGCAACTGATGTTTGCGGAATTTTGCCGGGCGGTAAGAGAGGACAGCACCGTAATCAAAATACAGGGTCCGTTTCATTATTGAGCGCGGCAGCTCATGCGTGCGGCTGGTCACAGCTGGTCCAGCACTGGCCGCATCGAATCCAACCAAGCCCTTTGCACCAGCATTAACACGCATCAGATGACGCAACTCATCTTTGCTTTGCCGTCAGCGCCTATTATTCACACCTGCTGTTTCGGTCGCCTTTTCAATGATCCGGCCTCTACGGGAGATACCACTCGGAGGATAAAATAGACGCCTACCTATTCGGCGTCTGGCGCGCCACTTTCCGTCATCTAACAGCGGCACGTCCTATCAGGCAGGTCCCACCCCATTCGCCAAGATGGCACCCGGCGAGACGACGCCTCTCATATCGACAGTCCGCGTTGGCAGCCCGCCTCCGCGCTACCGCCATGGAGTCCTCCGCCGCTTCTGCACCATCGCCCTCACTTCAACACTCGTGTATATCTTCATATCCTTCATCATCATACTTATCATCGATGTGCCGAAGCACAACGGGGCCGGCGACGGGTGGCCCCTAAGTCGGTCATCGGACCCCGTGTCGCACCATCAACTGAGGGAGCTTCTGCTGAGGGCACCATCGGCGGAGAGCGCGGAGGAGTGGAGTCGGTATTACACCTCGGGGGACCACGTCGCGGGGAGGAATTATTCCCAGGTATGACGCGCCTCCGGTGTCCCACTGTTTACGGTTGCGGGCGCTAACGGCCCGTAGGCGCTTTGGACCCAGCAGCGCTGGGAGGAATGGGGGATAAAGTCGCATATAACCTCTTACGACATCTACCTCAACTACCCGGAAGATCACAGCCTATCACTCTTGACCAAGGCGGAGGAAGACGAGGCGCAGTCGTGGAAGGTTGAATTCAAGGCCTCTCTAGAGGAGGACGTCCTTGACTCGGACCCCACCACCGGCCGCGATGACAGGATTCCTACTTTCCATGGCTATTCGGCAAGCGGGAACGTCACCGCGCCCTTCGTGTTCGTCAACTATGGGACGTACCAGGACTATGAGGACCTCGTGAAAGCAAACGTTAGCCTCGAAGGGAAGATCGCGATTGCCAAGTACGGTCACATCTTCCGGGGGCTAAAGGTCAAGAGGGCGCAGGAGTTGGGTATTGTAGGGTGTCTGATCTACAGCGACCCCGGCGATGATGGCGAATTTACCGAAGAGAACGGCTACGAGGTCTATCCAGAGGGCGTGGCGCGGCAACCGAGCAGCGTCCAGCGGGGGAGCGCCCAGTTCCTTAGTATCCGTCCAGGAGATCCGTGAGTGACTTGGATTGCGAGAGGGGGGGACTGAAACTGACTGTCTTGCAGGACTACCCCGGGCTACCCTTCAAAGCCCGGCGTTCCCCGGCAGTCTCCTGATGATAGCACCCCCCGGATCCCGTCGATACCGATTTCTTACGCGGATGCCCTCCCCATTCTCAAGGCCCTTAACGGCCACGGTCCCAAGCCTTCTGACTTTAACAAATGGTGGCAGCGTAACCTCGGTCTTAGCTACAAGGGCGTCGAGTACAATGTTGGCCCGAGCCCCGACAACCTCGTCCTCAACCTCTACAACCAGCAGAATTACACCACAACCCCTGTCTGGAACGTCCTCGGCGTCATCAATGGCACCCTGCCCAACGAGGTCGTCGTGGTCGGTAACCACCGTGATGCCTGGATTGTCGGCGGCGCCGGCGACCCCAACAGCGGCTCCTCTGTCCTCAACGAGGTCGTGCGCAGTTACGGCAAGGCGCTGGACAAGGGTTGGAAGCCGCTTCGTACCATCGTCTTTGCAAGCTGGGACGCCGAGGAGTATGGGCTCATCGGTAGCACGGAGTGGGTGGAGGAATACCTCCCCTGGCTTCGGGATGCGAACGTGGCATACCTGAATGTCGATGTAGGAGTCAGCGGGCCGCACTTCAAGGTGTCCGCCGCGCCGCTGCTACACGACGTCTTGCGGAAGGTGACGGAGATCGTGCCCTCTCCGAACCAGACTGTTTCGGGGCAGACGGTAGCCGATACGTGGGACGGGAGGATAAGCACGATGGGGAGTGGAAGCGATTTCACGGCATTCCAGGATTACGCGGGAATCGCGTCGCTGGATATGGGCTTCAAGGGTGGGGCCGAGACGGCATACCACTACCACTCCAACTACGACAATTTCCAGTGGATGAGCCGGTTCGGCGATCCCGGCTTCGTGTACCACGAGACCATGTCCCAGGTCCTCAACGTCCTGATTGCAGAGCTGTCCAACACCGCCGTGCTCCAGTTCTACGCCGCAAGGTACGCGAAAGAGCTGGATGGGTACCTAGACAAGGTTGAGGAGGCACTGGAGACGGGGTATTCCGCTGTCGAATTTTCTACCGAAGAGGACGCGGTCTCCGCTCTGAGGGCTGTCAACACTGGCTCAGGAGAGAAGGGGGATGTCTCGATCTTCCGCGCACACCTCCACC
This sequence comes from Sordariomycetes sp. S4602, assembly GCA_023628835.1. Taxonomy (NCBI): domain Eukaryota; kingdom Fungi; phylum Ascomycota; class Sordariomycetes; species Sordariomycetes sp. S4602. The sequence goes on from JAMAJV010000010.1 coordinate 652,583, forward strand.
GCCTCCGCTCCTCCATCTTGGACATGCACAAGGAGGCAGTGAAAGTTGACGAGGATGCACAGTGGTGCCGCGAGCGCGTGGACGAAGGAATCCCCTGGTGGAAGTTCTGGGAGCGGATCCGGCTAGGAATAGTCTTGACGCGCTCGAACCTGCGGTATAAGCAGTTGGAGAGGGCGTTCTTGTACGAGGGAGGATTGGATGGGCGGAACTGGTTTAAGCATGTTGTTTTTGCGCCGGGCCTGTGGACGGGGTATTCCGGCGGTGAGTTTCCCCCCCTCTTTGTTGCGTTACCTTTGTGTGTTGGGATTGTGATCGTGGTGCTAACGGGTGTTCTTGTAGCTGTATACCCCGGGCTGCTGGAGAGCATTGAGGCGAAAGACTTTGCGAACGCTGTGAAGTGGGCTGGGATCATTGAAGGTTGCATCAAGGATGCTACTGGTATCCTCAAGGGTTAGAGGATGGGTCTGGCGACTCGGTATCCAGGTGTTTGAGCAGGTTGAGCAGGTTGAGCCCTTAGACTGGATTTGGTTACATTCATGACGACGGCAGATTCTCGCTTTTTCATGTGGACGATATGACGCTCGTGGCTACAAGATATAACACCCTATGCATAAATTTTCAGTTCAAGCGGTCACGGCAACCCACGGCCGTCTCAAGACTGTCGTCAATATCGACGATGGAGACCTTGATCGTCCACCGTTTGGCTCTTCGTGTCGTTGGTGGCGCAATTGCTGCCACCTGATGGCGGCTTTGCATTGACCGGCGTCGTGTTAGTGAAACATGGACCCGGGATACCCCTGTCATTAACTCCCTTCTCATAAGCCTCTCTCCCGCTTGAACCACCCCATTTCTCCTTGTTTCTGCAGATTGTTTGTTCCTGCTCTCATCCCATCATACGGCGGCGAAATCTGTGTTTTGCCCCAACTAACGTGGTTGGAACCTGCGATCCGAAACAACCCGCCCCCGTCGAAAAGCGTGTAAGTGACGCCATGTCCGACGCCGACAGGACGCCACGGGCCCGCCGCACGGTGTCGGGCCGCAACTCTGCGCGCTCGAGCGGTCTCTACGAAGGGAGGGCCGGGCATGGATATGGCCAGCTACAGCCGGGGTACGCCCAGCAGCCGCAACCCGGGCATCAAGGCCACGGCTACGAGTCGCAGCGCGGGCTGAGGCCCATGGACTCGCGCTTCTCGCTGAGCGAGCACTTTGCATCTACGAGGAGGGAGTATGAGTTTGGCGACGACGACGCGCTGTCTATCTTTGGGGGCCGATCTGTGTCGATGGTGTCGAGGAGCGAGGTGCAAGTGGAGAACGAGCCGGAGGATCTTGAGGCCGCCGTGTCCGGTGGAGAGGCAGATGTGCAGGATGAAGATGAGGGGGATGGGGGCGAAGACGCGGACTTTTACGAGATTCTTTGCGTGCCGAGGGAGAATCCCACGGCGGAGCAGGTGAGGAGGGCCTACTTCAGGTTGTTCGAGCTGCTGTACGCCCCTTCACACGAGGAGGATGTGGCGCGGGAGTACTTCGAGAAGGTGCAGGAGGCATTCGAAACGCTTGTGGACGAGAGGAGGAGGAGGGAGTACGATTCTTCCCTGGGACGTCCTTCGCTGCTCGAGAACGCGGCTGGGGTAGGCTCGGATCTGGGGGTGAGAGTCGAAGCGTCGGGGCATAAGGGCGTCAGGCCGCTGGATTTCATGCTGGGGCATACAGTTTCTGTGGGGGTCCCGAGCTTGGGGAGGGCCACCGAAGAGAAGATCCGACGGGTTCAGGGCCTCCTATCACGCGTGGGGAAGAACAGAGCCATCACATCGGGGAAGTCATGGCAAGGATACACGGCCATCGTTGCGCCGCCGCCGACAGTTACCGTCTCTGGGTACACCTACGGTCTTGCCGAGGGTGCATCGCCCATGAACCTTGCGCAGCAGTATCATCCGTTGCTCCATGCTCTCCCACCCCACAAGTCGCAGTTCCTGAGGAACCTCTGTCCCGTTGCAACTGTCAGCTTCCACCAGGACTTCCTAGCCAAGGACCCGGCCTCCGACACCGTCCAGAGCTCCACGGCCGTCGAGGTAGAATCAGACGTCCTCCCGGCCGCAGCACTCACCACCCGCCTGTCCCACTCGTCTGTCGTCAGTGGCTCGCCGACGAGTGTGGGGGTCGGCATCACTGCGGACCGCCTTTCTCCGCGCCGCCCACAGGTATCCCTCGCGGCGACAAGGCTGTTGGGGAGCGGCGTGGCCTTTGCGCGGGTGGATAGCGGGGACTGGAGGGTGCGTGCCGACGAGACGTGCCGCTACTTTGGAGAGTTCACACGCTTGAGCAGGAGGTTGCTCTTCGGGGGCCTAGGTCCACGGGCAGCTTCGTTTGAGGTTGGGTATACGCAAGGAGTACTCGGGAAGACTGTCCACCGGCACGACACTCTGGACCTCTTGCGGAGAGAGAAAGCGGTCTTGGACCCGACGTCGTGGACCGCCTCATTAGGCGGAACCGCGGACTGCCTCATTAGCTCGCTCCGCTACGCCATGGAGCTCTCCCGCACCAAGCTCGAGGTTGAGCTTTGTGCGAACTCCCGCGCAGATCACCACATCGCGCTCCGCAACCTCTTCGCACTAGGCTCATCCGGCTCTTTCCTAGGCTTAGAGTTATCCCTATCCCCACGGGCCCTCCACCTGTCCTTCGCCTTCTCCCGCCTCGACCAGCGCTTCTCCCTGCCGGTATACTTGCTCCCAGCACCACGTGCCCTATTCCTTGCCGCGGCGGTCCCGATCCTCGTGTCTGCTGGACTAGCCTTCCTGCGACGTAAGGCACCCGCAAAGCCAAGGAGGAAGAAAGGGGACAAGAGGCGCGAGGCAGACGCGCTCACGTTCCTCCTCCACCGCTCGCTCACGCGGAAGCCCGACGCTTCCAAGGACGCCATTACCATCCTCTCGGCAAAGTATGGGGCTGTGGAGGACGGCTGGGCGGGCGAGGACGTGGCGGACGTGACCATCGCCCTCTCGGCCCTGGTGCGAGACGGGGAGGTCCGGATCCCGGCGGGGCTGAGGACGAGCAACATACCGGGCTTTTGGGATCCAGCACCGGGACGGGAGAAGGCGCTCCGTGTTAGATTCAAGGCTGGTGGGAGGGAGAGAGTTGCGGAGGCGAAGGAGGAGGACGGGCTCAGGATCCCGTAGGCGGGAGAGGGGCCGTTAGAGGTCTTACCTGTCTTACACACCCGATTGGGATAATACGACATATGTAGCTGACGATTCATGAAAACGAATATGCCTCCATTTGTTCCGAGTTCTTCATGGCTGTGATTTGCGGGTGTGCTTCGAGGAGGGTGATTCGGAGGCTAACAACGGACATAGGCTACTCGCTATATAAGACTTATTTCCGAGTGCTTTGTCAACGGGCGTTTGGTCTAGGGGTATGACGTCAGTTTTGCATTGGGCCTATCTCCTGCCTACTGAAAGTCACGCGTTCGATTCGCGTAACGTCCATCGTTTTTTGTTGTTGTCAGGGAATGATGACTCTCGTCATTTTTGCTTTCCGCTCCCTCTAGCCCGGGGCGATCAATTGCCGAGTGCTGTGCAGCGACGCGTGTGGTGTCTCCTTTGTCGATAAGCGCTTGCCATCTCAGAACTTCGTAGTTCAATGCGATGATATGTGGCACTGGCCATGGCAATTCCGTTCAAGCTTCGCCTGGATTCGTAGCGTCAGAACTGTGCGGGAACTTCGCGACGGGAGGGTTAGCTTGGCCTGCTGCCCGTGAACAAACGTGGGACATTTGTTTCATTCCTGCTTTGCAGAGAGGCAGCTTCGGGGCGGGACCTCTCCAACCAGGGAAGACCCTGGCCGGCGCGGATTGGTCGGCGTGCTGTCGTGGCACCCTGGCCCGCAGTTCTATAAATGGAACAACCGGTGCGACTGGCCCAGCCTTCTTACTCGCATCGAGCGCCACGCCCGACAGGGTTCGACAGCGAATCTTCCGGAGAGCTTCGGGTGCTTCGAAGCTCACATGCTAGCGTTGGCCTTTGCGCGGGGGAAAGCACACTAAGGCGGACGAGGGAGCCAATAGGCAATGTTGGACGATGGGGCTCGCAATTTGGTTAGGCGATGGCGGGGCTGGTCGCTCACTCTCCGTGCGTTGCGCGGCGTCGATGGCCGTCTGACGATGCCGATTCTGTGCGACCAGGGTCGAGAATGCCGAACCAACGTGGGCTGGAAACTGCTCCGGCTGGCCAATGGCGTTGGCTCTCGAATGCTGGCCGTCCGCGCGTAGGTGTGGTTTTCGACCGGCAACATTGATCAACAGCAACGGTCGCGGTTGGGCGCTGGAGGCGGGGCGGCTAGCGAGGGCAGAGGCCACATTGGCTGTGGTTGCCGAGTACGCAGGGTACTCGCCATGTTGGGCGTGCAGTGGCAGGGTTGGCTTTGTTGTTTCATGTTGCTGCATGTGGGCGTTGGCGCTCGTCCACTCTCCCTCCCGGGGCCCAAAGTCACGCCGCCGCCCCGCGCGGTATCAGGGCCAGGAACGCTGGCAACTCGCTTTGCGCCGTCACACTTTTCTCGCGACCCCAGGCGTCTCCCGCGAGCTGACGCATGGAATCGCGCTCTCCTGCGACCGCTGGATGCAGCGGCGTGCTCCCGCAATCGTTGCAGATGCTGTGGGCTGAGGCCGCAGCCGTAGCTCTCGAGGGCCGTGTACAGCTCTATCTCGCGGGGACCAGGCCAGAGGCGACCGTAACCCCGGCCCTGCGTGGCTGATCCGCCCCGCCTGTAACTCCCGTCAGCCAGCTCTCCCTCCGTCATTTACTGGCCTCCCAAATCCCACCTCGACCCCCAGAATCCCACGAATTTGCTTCCCAATTTCTCCGCTTCTTTTCTTGGCTGCCTTGGGGGGGAAACCACCACTTTCCGACCTCACACTCTCTTCATCCCGCCGCCGCCCGCTTCCCCTTCGCCTTTCCCCCTTTGCGACCCCTCGACCTTTGACCACAGCGACTTGACCGGGTGTGCGCCGCCACTTCGAGAGGCCCTCTTCCGAGCACCGCCGTGTCGCACTAGTCTTCCCCTTCTGTTGCCACGTTTCGCAGCGACCGGTCGACGTCGCTTCCGTTCTCGCCGCTCTTTCAGCCATCGCATCTCCGATAATAATCCAATTCTCCCTTTGGCGACCCGGCCATTCCATCGTTTTCCGCTTCTTCAGCCAAACGCCGCCTGGACGGCCCTTTCCGCGACGCAGTGACACGAATTGGCGCCGCTTTCTTTACCCGGCTGAGACGACCGACGCTTGCGATTCCGCTTGCAGCTGCGACCTGCCAGGCGCCTGCATCCCTTGCCGACCGCTATTCCCCTCCTCTTGTCCCACGCCTCTACGACGACGAAGCGACAGCGACCCGGCCGAGGGCGGGACAAAACACATACCAGCGCTCTCGCACGGCGCGGCATATCGAGGCCGGAAAAGGCCAAGGATTATTTCCGGCGACTCCAACTCCATCACCAGGGAGCGTTTCCGAGTCCGTCGCGCAGGGCGGCTCGTCTTTGTTTTCGCACCCCGCTTTTGCTCCGATCTCCCCCACTGCTCGCCGCCGCCCAACGCCGGAAGCCTGCGGGTGGCTTGGCTTCTTCGGGTCTCGAACCAACACGGAAGGGCTGCCAGCACACACCGGGCGGGGAGATCCGCGGATTCCCGTGCCCATCGGTATCGTTCCGCGCACCTGAAGTAAATCGTGCGACATCACGGTTGTTGTCCCGGCTCGGATGATGACAACAGTCATGTCTTCCACTTCCCCCACCACGTCGCCGCCGCCTGTGCCTTCGCCGGCCTCTTCCGCAAGCCACACTGCCCTGCCGCCGCTGATCACCTCGCCGCCAAACCGCCGATCCACAATACCGAGGCCCATGTCCCACGTCTCCAAGCATAGGCTGTCTCAGTACTCGACCGGTTCCGGCGCCTCGCGGTCTCGCCCGGTCTCGCATATATTCCCCATCTACCCGTCTAGCCTGCCATATACCCAGGTGCGCGACTTTGCCTACCCACCGGCTCACCAGCTGCACTATGGGCCCCCTCCTGAGCCATCCCGGCCGCCGTCGGGCATGACCACCCCCGCGAGCGAACACCGACGCCTCTCCGACCCTGCCTCTTCGTCGTGGGATGCTGGCGGCTGGATCTACGATTCATCCAAGTATGCCGGCGATATTCCCCCGATCCACCTCGGCGACGGCCCGCCGTGGAGTGAGGACGAGGACCTCCAAAGCCCCGTGGTCAGCTCTCGGCACCGCAAGCACAAGTCATCAGGATCCTACGGCAGGGGCAGACATCACCACCACCATCATCACCATCACCACCATCACGGAGGATCTAGTGTCATGGATCCCGCAAACTACGACCCGGATAGGGGCTTCTATGTGGACACGAGCGATAATGGAGGCGAGCGTTACTACATCAACCAGGGCGGCGAGGCCAATGGACCTGGAGGCGAATATGTGACCTACCCTCCGAACCACGCGAGGCACTCGGAGATTCCATACCAACCCCACGACCAGCCTCGCCAGTATGACCAGGAGGGTTATGGGTCTGATGCGTCCAGTTGCTCCTCTCCTGGCTATGGAAACGAGGACCAGTCCCGCTATTCCCGAGATTATCAGTTCACTATCACGTCCCCCGACGAGGAGATGCACGGCAAGGCTGTTGCACTCTACGACTTTGAGCGCGAGAGTGAAAACGAACTGCCCCTAGTTGAGGGCCAAATCATCCTAATATCCTATCGTCACGGAGAGGGCTGGCTGGTGGCACAGGACCCCAAGACGCAGGAAAGTGGACTGGTGCCCGAGGCGTACGTTCGGCTCCTCCGGGATATCGAAGGCGGGATGAACAGCCTTTCGAATGCGTTGGGGGAAGGCTCGACCTCGCCGAATGATGTTAGCACTCCGACTCAGGCCGAGCACGGCTACGGGCACACGCCCACCTCTAGCAGCGTATCGAACGGCTACCACCAGCCCGTCGTCTCGACCTTTTCAACGTCGAGCCGCGATTTCGACCCGTACCCCACAGGGGCGCTAGGAGCGGGGCAGACACCTCCGCAGGTGGTCCACTACCACGGCCAACGGGGCGGGAGCCAGGCGAATACGCCGACGCTCCTGAACCACCACGACACGGGGGTGATGCGGAGAGGCAGCACAGACGCTGCGCGGCGAGGTAGCCAGGACAAAAGAAGCAGCGACGCGTTGATGACGCCCGTCCCAGAGACTCTCCAGAACATGAAGATGAGCGAGACGAAGGAGACGAAAGAGGCGAAAGATGTCGAGGCAACGGAGACGAAAGACGTCGAGGCAAAGGAGACTAAAGATGTCGAGGCAAAGGAGATGGAAGATGCCGAGGCAAAGGAGACGAAAGATGTCGAGGCAATGGATACCGACCGGTAGCTCTTGTGGGCCTTGCCCATCACAGTTTGAAGACGAAATCTCCGTCTCCGGGGAGGCTGACCGGACTAGGGCGGGCCGCCGAATGATATTGGCGGACTGGAACTCCCAAACCCGCGAGTATAGGGGCCGTGAGCAAGTCATGTTGAAGTGACTTGACGACGGCGTGACGCGGGGACGCCGGACGAACGCTACACTTGTACTATTTGAACAGCGGGAATTTGACATTCATGGGTGGAGCGTCTTACGGCATGATTTTACGTCGGTCATTTAACCTGGCTTCTTTTCGCGCTCTCTCTCTCTACCGTCGGGTTGGCATGTTTGTGTTGTCGTTTTGAACTGGGTTCTCTCCGTACTCCCAACCCGCTTGTCAATTACGGCAAACCCGACATTTCCTCTCTCAAGATCCTGGCCTTGAAGCCAATATGGGGAAGAACGTCTACTCTTTACCAACACACGAGTCTGCACCCACTCGAGCTATCAGATCCGCCTCATATGGTCGGTCAAACGGGCTGGGATTTTGGAATCTCCGACACGTTTGTTAGGACAATGCTTTGAAGGATCTCAATGCCCCCGGGTTTCATAGTCATGGCGACTGGCGCAAAGGGCGGGTGGCAAACGGGAGGAGCAGCCGCTCTGGGAGCATCGATACAATGTGCTGAGCTGCCACCAGCGGCGGTTCTTTCCGGTATATGGAGGCGTTGTATCTCTGTTGCTTAAGGCGATAAAAACGGGCGGGCGCATGTATGATTTTCGTCGGAAGAGGGGAAATATATACGTTTCATTCACACGCTGACCTGGTTTTACTCGGCCGACGCGTCCCTTGGAACCATGCATCCGCGTTCGTGCGACGCGGTGTCTTCGTATCGACGAGATGTTCCGGAAAGGCGTCTGGTGCCCGAATAAGGATTGGGTCTGATATTAAACGGAGATTTCTTGAGCCAGATATTAAAGTGATGTACGCGAACTATAGCAATTGGCCGTCCGGTATAATAGCTAAGACATGGGTACCCGGTGTTTGCGTGCTTGTAAGTATTTGTAGGACAGGCGCGCGACATGAGGTTGGGTGGAGGATGGGGCAAGAACAGCCCGATTAGTCCCGCCTCCAGCATGACACTGGCCCATGAAGCGCCGGAGGAATTCACGTCAATATGTGACCTTGGAAGGCCCCAGAGGTGACGTCGTAGGCCCTGTCGTAGGCCCTGTCGTAGTGGGTGCCAGAGTGGGTTGAGCTGCTGAAAAAAACCGGTACCGGCGCACGGACCAGGTTTACTCAATCCCAAACCGGCTCGTTCAAAGGTCATTCCCGGGTACGTCCAAGTCCCTTGTCTTCGTTGCCACCGCTACGCGCGAAGTAAACAAACCCAGGCTCGTACCGAGTGGTTCCCCTCTCCCACTCCCACTCCCACTCCCACTGCCACCCTTGCAAGCCCCGGTTTTCACAAAACCCGGCCGATGCATCTCGTTCATTGGTGACAACAATTGCCAGACAGATTGGGCTAGGGTCGCCATCATTGGTCCCTCCACTGGCACTTGGTCGATCTCGCTCGTAACATTTTGCGCTTCGGCACTTCCTTCATCTCATCTCTCTCCGCCAAGGGCGACTGCACCATTCTGCGAGTGGATCTTGAACAGTTGTTTACGACTGCGCTGAGCGCGCTGCTACTCGCACTCTCTTCGTTCGAGTTGATCTTGCCTCGACTCTCGATAGAGTCGACGGATAATGACCGCGGAAGACATCGCTGCCTAGCCAAGAGCCTCGACTCCGACCGCAACATCGCCGTTCGCGCCGCGACCGACCACCCACGATACCCAGACCACCATGTCGTTCAGACCACCGACCCTCCGCACCGCTCAAACCGACTACCCCGCCTCCCCCATCGCCCGCCAGACCTCCACCACCTCGTCCTCCGCGTCGTCTGGCTACTCGCTCGCCTCCGACTCCACCACCTCGTCGCGCTTCTCCGCGCTGTCGAGCACCTGCAACTCGCCGCGGCCGGGCCCCGCGCCGATGCACAAGCGCGGTCAGAGCGATGTCGGAAGCCTAGCACATGCCTTCGAGACAATGGCGGGAGGAAGCCCGCCGAAGAAGGAGGCGGCCAGCGTCTACGGCTCGGTGAGGCAGAGCTTGAGGCCGCTGCCGCAGGCGCCGGCGCAGAACGGGGCTGCGCCGAGGGAGAGGGGGATGAGCGTTGACGTCGCGCCTGCGCCGTCGCCGCCGAGACATCTACTTCGCCATGAGAGGGGGCAGAGTATGGATGTCGGGCGGGATATGCCCTCACCCACCAAGTATTCAAGCCCATACGGAAGAGACACTACGCCCTCGCCAACCAAGCTTTCTCATCAGTATGAGAGAGGCATGAGCGTCGACGCAGCCCCCTCGCCCACAAGATCTTCCGGTCGATATGACGGAAGCACTACGCCCTCGCCTACAAAGTATTCGCGTCCGCACGACAGGGGGCCCAGCGTCGACGCCACTCCATCGCCCTCGAGGTTTTCGTACCGGACCGAGAGAGGTGGCACGCCCTCACCCACCAAATATTCGCATCAACATGAGAGGAAACCGAGCGTGGACGTCGCTCCCTCGCCGCCGAGACACTCCCCCTACCAGCTCGAGCGCGGTCAGACCTTTGACACGTCACGGCACGCTTCGCCTTCGACGCCCAGACACTCACTACAACAGCACGAACGAGGCAAGAGCTTCGACACGGGGAGGCTCTCCATGGCTCAGAGCGACGGCCCTAGTACCCCCGTATCTCCTCCCCGGCATCCCGCTCTCCGGCCGAACTCGATGCTCTTGACGCGCTCCGACTCGGTCAGCAGGGGAAGCGCCGCGCTCCCTACTTCGCACAGCTCGTCCGCAGTGGTATCCACGACAACGCACCTTAGCAAGCCCGATCTCGAGAGGCTCGGACGATCGGCAACGAGCCAGCTCAAGACCCTCTCGACACTGGCGCAGTCCGAGTCGGCGGAGGACTTTACCATCACATCTCCTGCGCAAGAAGTAACGGGTCTGCGGGGCCGCCGGCGGCTGCAGCGGTCAGCGCAAGGGCCCGGCGGCCGTGGTCTCACGAATGGAGGCTACGGCTGGGAAGGGCGCAACTGGATGGACAAGCAGCGCCAGTTCCTGCAGGCCTACGAGTACCTCTGCCACATAGGTGAGGCCAAGGAGTGGATAGAGGACATCATAAACAGGAGCATCCCGCCCATCGTGGAGCTCGAGGAGGCCCTGAGGGACGGTGTGACGCTCGCGGAGGTGGTGGAAGCTCTGAACCCGGAGAGGAGGTACCGCATCTTTCGACACCCACGACTACAGTACCGGCACTCGGACAACATCGCCATCTTCTTCCGGTACCTTGACGAGGTGGAGCTTCCAGACCTGTTCCGCTTCGAGCTGATCGATCTATACGAGAAGAAGAACATCCCCAAGGTGATCTACTGCATCCACGCGCTCTCTTGGCTGCTCTTCCGGAAGGGAATAGTCGACTTCCGCATCGGAAATCTTGTTGGCCAGCTCGAGTTCGAGCACCACGAACTCGAGGCCATGCAAAAGGGCCTCGACAAGCTGGGAGTCAGCATGCCAAGCTTCGGCAACATGGGGGCTGACTTTGGCGTCGAGCCTGAGCCGGAGCCGGAGGAGACTGAGGAGGAGAGGATCGAGAGGGAGCTTGGGGAGAACGAGGCAATTATTGTTGATTTACAGGCCCAGGTGCGTGGCGCCATGGCGCGGATGCGCCTGGGGACAGTCATGCAGACCCTCTGGGACTCGGAAGACTGGGTCACCGACCTCCAGTCGCGCATCCGAGGCGACTTTATGAGGCAGATCATCGGCTACCGACTAGAGATGCGGCGCTTCGCGGTCAACCTCCAGAGCGCCGGGCGCGGGTTCCTCGTACGGCAGCGCCTTGCCAACAGGGAGCGCTTCTTGGAGGCCATCGAGCCAGACGTCCTCGAGCTGCAGAGCCTCATCCGGGCGCGGCGCGTCCGGAACAAGGTAGGCGGAGTGCGATCCCAGCTGGAGCATCAGGCGGGTCCCGTGAGGGAGGTCCAGGCGTTAGCCAGGGGCTTGTTGGTCCGGAAGGCGAGGACGGCTCAGCGGGAAGAGACGGTGCGCGAGTCAAAGGGCGTCGAGAGGTTGCAGGGCGCGGTACGGGGATTGCAGCTGAGACGGGCGCTCGCCGAGGACCAGAGGCTCCTTCGGCGCCGGGAAGGAGAGATTACGGCCCTGCAGGCGTTCGCGAGGGCAGCGCTGACAAGGGGGCAGGTCGCGAACGAACGGGAGGAGCTCGAGTCGTTTGCCGACAAGTGGGTGGCGCTCCAAGCGCTGGCCAGGGGCAGCCTCGCCCGGATCGATATGGCGGAACTCAAGGCCGAGCTCAAGTCCTACAGCCCCCAGGTCACCCTCGTTCAGAGCTTCATCCGGGCAGCGGTTGTGCGGGGCGCCATCGCCATGGATTTCGAGGCCCTGCAGGAACACGAGCAGTCCATTATCGACCTTCAGTCTCTCGCCCGGGGCATGCTTCTACGTCGGCAGCGAATGGAGGAACAGGAGCGCCTCGTCCGCCAGGAGGGGAAGATTCGCCGGCTCCAGGCAAGCATGCGAGGATACCTCTACCGCCAACACCACTCGGCGCTCCTCGAAGAATTGCGCTCTCACACGTCCGAAATCACCGACCTTCAGGCACTCGCCCGAGCGATGCTCCTACGCGCCGAGGTCGCCGACATCCTCGAGCAACTCGACGCCGCCGAGGAGTCCGTCATCGAGTTCCAGGCCGCCGCGCAGGCCTTCCTCGTCCGGGGCAGGTTCGAGGAGAAGCGCCGCTACTTCAGGGAGAACATGCAAAAAGTGGTCAAGATCCAGAGCTTCGTGCGCGCCAAGATCCAAGGCGAGGCGTATAAGAGCCTGACGACGGGCAAGGACCCCCCCGTCGGGGCGGTCAAGAGCTTCGTGCACCTGCTTAATGACGGCGACTTCGACTTTAACGAGGAGGTGGAGTTCGAGCGGATGCGCAAGACGGTGGTGCAGCAGGTACGGCAGAACGAGATGCTGGAGCAGTACATCGACCAGCTGGACATCAAGATTGCGTTGCTGGTGAAGAACAAGATCACGCTGGACGAGGTGGTGCGGCACCAGCACGCGCTGGGCGGCCACGCGGTGAGCATGATCGCCAACTCGTCCATGACTTCGGCCAACCAGTTCGACCTCAAGGCGCTGAACAAGAGCTCCCGGCGCAAGCTCGAGTCGTACCAGCAGCTGTTCTTCAACCTGCAGACGCAGCCACAGTACCTGGCGCGGCTGTTCCGGCGCATACGCGAGACGGGCATGGCAGAAAAGGAGAGCCGCCGCGTGGAGCTGCTCACAATGAGTCTGTTCGGGTGGGCGCAGAAGAGGCGCGAGGAGTACTACCTGCTAAAGCTTGTGGCGCGGTCGATCCGTGAGGAGGTCGAGGGGAGCCACACGCTGCAGGACTACGCGCGCGGGAGCTACTTCTGGCCGAAGCTCGTGGCGAACTACACGCGCTCGCCGCGCGACAGGAAGTACCTGCGCGACCTGCTGTACCCCCTGATCCGCGACAACATCGTCGAGGACCCGGCGCTGGATCTCGAGAGCGACCCGATGCAGATCTACCGGTCAGCCATCAACAACGAGGAGCTGCGCACCGGGCGGCCGAGCCACAGGCCGCTGGATGTGCCCCGCGAAGTGGCGATCAAGGACCCGGAGACGCGCGACCTCTTCATCGACCACCTGCGCGACCTGCGTGAGATCTGCGACCAGTTCCTCGCCGCATTTGAGGATCTCCTGCCCAAGCTGCCTTACGGTCTGCGGTTCCTCTGCAGGACCATGTTTGAGGCGCTATGCGAGCACTTCACGCGGGAGCAGCAGCACCAGGTCCTCTTTGTTGTCTCGAGCTGGCTCTGGCGGTTCTACCTGTCGCCAGCGCTCACTGCGCCAGAGAGCAACGGCGTTATCGAGCGGACGCTGAGCCCCCTGCAGAAGCGTAACCTCGGCGAGGTGGCCAAGGTCCTGGGCCAGGCGGCGACCGGGCGTATGTTTGGCGGCGAGAACGTCTACCTGCAACCCCTGAACGCGTTCGTCGGCGACTGTTCGTCGCGACTGGGCGCCATTATGGGCGAGCTCATCGCCGTGCCGGACGCGGAGGCCACGTTCGACATTGACGAATTCAACGACCTGTACGCCAAGAACAAGCCGACGCTGTACATCAAGCTGGCGGACGTGTTCGCGATACACCGTCTCGTGGCGGGAGAGGTGAGCGCGATATGTCCAGGCCGGGACGACGTGGTGCGGGAGATCCTGCACGAACTGGGCAGCGCGCAGAACAACGAGAGCGAGATGACGGCGCCGGCTGGCGGGAGCGACATCCAGATGTCGCTAACACCCAAGCTGCATGACGTCGAGGACCCGGAGGCGGAAGTCAAGGCGCTGTTCATGGAGACGAAGCGGTGCGTGCTGTACATCATCCGCGTGCAGCAAGGGCCCAGCCTCCTCGATATCCTGGTCAAGCCCGTCACGCCCGACGACGAGGTGCGGTGGCGCCAGCTGCTGAGGGAGGACTTTTCGAGCTCAGAGGGCACGAGGGGCGCGTACTCGGACGTAAACATGGCGGACGTCACGCGCATGACGTACCACGAGCTGAAGAGGACGGCGCTGGAGAATGTGATGAGGCTGGAGCAGTGGGGCCGGATATCGAGAGGGAACAAGTACCAGGATATCCTGAACGCCATCGCGGTGGATATCCGGACTAAGAGCCGGAGGCGGGTGCAGAGGGGGAGGGAGCTGGAGGGCGTGAGGCTCACGCTGGGGAACCTGCACGAGAAGGCGAAGTATCTGGAGCAGCAGAGGAAGAGCTACGATGATTACATCGAGTCGGCCATGACGACGCTGCAGAAGAACAAGGGGTGAGTCTTGCTTTTTCTTTTCACCACATCCAAGGGCAGATCTTGCTAACGAACCCGCGCAGCAAAAAACGCTTCCTCCTGCCCTTCACCAAGCAGTACAACCACCAGCGCGAGCTGGAGCGCTCGGGCCGCGTGCCCAAGTTCGGCTCGTTCAAGTACTCGGCCCGCTCCCTCTCGGAGCGCGGCTGCATCGTGTCGTGGAAGGGAGTCTCTGAACGCGACTGGGACAAGACCAACCTGACCATCTCGTGCGACGAGGTGGGGGTGTTCATGATGGAGGGGAGCCGGGGCAGCATACAGATACCCGGGGCGAGCGCCGTGGTGTCGGTGGAGGACCTGCTGACGGCGCAGTTCGAGGCGAGGCAGTTTATGGAGGTGTTTGAGGGGGGCCTGAAGATGAATGTCAATCTGGTGCTGCATCTGCTTTATAAGAAGTTTTATAGGACGCAGTAGAGCGTCGGGGGAGGGTAGTTCGGACAGGAGAACGGGAAAGGGAACGGGATAGAGGGAGGGAGGGAGTGGTGCAACGGCTGGGTGCTTTCGTTATTACGGGGGATGGGCATGAACATTCATGAGGGTAGGTAGTTCGGTGCTGGGGCATTGGAGGGTACATTTACACGTCGCGTCTGTCAATTCATGCATTTGAGCTTCTCCCACATTGGACTCGTAGCTTGTGGTTCCGTGATACTGGGGACGAAGTGTGTACCAAGCCGACCTGGGAGGGTCGCGGTCCATGACAAAAGACCAAGAGGGCAGCGGTCCGGAAAAGTGCTCGACTGGCCGGGCAGATGACCATCCTACGTGAACCCATGACCCCGCACATACGTCTCCTTGAGGAGTTCGCAAGGAAGCAAGGAATGGAGGGAACTCTCTCTCTCTCAGCCAGTCGGCGACGAGAAGTGTCATGTTCGCGCTCCCCACATGAAGAGCCCGAAGCGAAGGGAAACCGGGCAGAGCGGCGGCCTCCTTTTGCGAGTATGCGCTGGCTTCGGCTGCAACCTTGAGAGGCGAGGCACCTTTGCAAGAGCATTGCTCATCCCTTCCTCAGAACGGGAGAGCCTTTTGACCTATACAGTGCATCCAACCGCCGGTTGTTGTTCTCGTCATACTCGATATTAGTCGTCCGCAGCCCACTTTACAAACCGCAATACGTAAGACCGCGCCCGGGCTATTACAAGCGATTACATACAGAGCCAGGCCCGCTGCGCCAGCGCTCCCAGCTCATGCAGTCCGTGTAAGTCGCGCCCAATCAGCGCGCCGGGATAGTCACGTCCAGACTGGAAACGGCAGGCGAGGGAAACACACGCCCCGTGTTAGTGGTGCAACGCTGCATCTTGGCGCCGAGTCCACCTCCCTCTGCCAGTGTGCACCGAGTTTCCCATTCTGCCTTTCCGATGAGGGTTTTTTTTTCAAGAAAAAAGAAGAAAGAAAATTACGGGGAGGGCTTGGTGGGGACTGAGAAGCTTTCTCTCACCCTCCCCCTCTCCCTTTTTTGGCGGGCACTCCGCAACCCTCCGGAGGGCCTACCTACCTACTCGGGCCCCGGGGAAAGAGGCAGACTTCACACTGGAGATCGAGACGTGTTCCAGAAATAGAAAGCGCGCTGGCTCGTCCCCAAAGTCGCGACTCTGGCCTCGACTCCCTCGCCACAAGAGTATGTCCGGCTCTAGCCTCTCGCCAGGTGGCCCTCAGTCTCCAGCCGTGGCGCCCGGCTTGCGGCGCTGCGTTACGTAAACGGCGGGCTTGCGAATGGGAGGGCCGAGGCGATGGAGGTGCGGCATACAGTACGCGTACGTTGGGGCTAGTGACACAAGCGAGGGGCGTAAACTCGACTAGCGCAGGAGAGCGGCATGTGCAGCGGTGTTGGAGGGAGGGTGCGAAGGGAGGGTTTCGAAAGCTGGTCACGCGGGCAGCCAGAGTGGGCTTGTCGAGTCGACGTCGAGCAGGGAGGGTTATGCTAGAAACGGGGGCTTGTTGATGGCGCCTGAACGCCGATTCGCCTCTGCTTGCCGTAATGGGATGCTTATCTCGTGTGATGGCTGGCTGGCTGGGAAGGGGGTGGCCAAGCGATGTCTCAGACTGACTCCGGCCCGGTCCACGGTTCGCAGGCGGAGACGTTTGGATTCGCTTGGGGATCGAAGCACCAACCCGTCCAAAGGACCGCGCCGCGAACGAGGCAGTGCATGGCAGCCCATCGACCTCGTGGCACCGGACGTCCCGGGGCGCCGCAACGGCAATGAGCTCAGCCGGAGCCTCCCGCCACGGAGCCTCTGACGAAGCCGGTCCCGCTCGCTTGGGACGATCCAGCGCGCTTCGCCGTTTTGCGTGTTCGAACGGACGAGGTTTCCGCCCATGGGCTCAAGGCGCCAAGCTGGCGTCGCCTAGCTGTAGACCTAAGCGCTCGTGGTCAGAGACTCTCTGGGGTAGCCCTGGGGTAGGACGGACGAGACTAGGCCAACGCACGAGGCAGGCGCCACGCCCATGCCAGACGTGCGCGGCGGGATCGTCTCGGTGGCAGAGGCACAGCCTTCTCGAAGCTGAGCAGGTCGGCAGGAGGTGGAAGTGGAGATAACGAGGCAAGACCGCAGACCGCTCTTCTCGTTCTCGTCTCGGTCAGCGAAACAAGGAGGTCCACGCTGCCATCTTCCCGCTCCCAGGCAATGGGCCTCGAGCAATGGACGGATGTGTCGGAGAAACAAAAAGAAGAACGAGCCAGCTTGTCCTGCCGAGACTCGGCATCCTCCTGCGCCCATTCAGCCAGACCACGACGCAGAGGCCCGGATATTGGATATTACAGGCGTATTATGTAGGACCGGGCGCATGACGAGGCAAGGACCTCGCGCCCCGCCGTAAAGACGTGAATGTGGGGAAGAATTGCACCATGGGTGAGGCCAAAAAGGCTAATCTTTGCGGCGGCGTTCTGCGACACTTGCACATGCAATAACCTGTGTCGAGGTTACGTCGATGGTATTTTTTTTTCTGTGTGTGCGCCTCGTCGCTCGCTCCTTCCGGCCCACCCGACCTGGATCCATCCAGTATTGTGTCAGAGGAATGTGCCCAGTGCGCAAATTTGCTGCTGCGCTTGTACCCCGCACGCACAAGAGCCCATCCTCCACATGGAGCCAATAATCCCGAGTAATAATACTCCGTATGTACAGCAACGCCCGGGGGGGGGATCTGGTGCACCCCTGCTCGGTGCGGGCTATTGTGTAGTGGTTTTCTGATTACTGATTGTGTCTGATGAGTGGGCGGGTTCCGATTCGGCTGCTCCCTCCCTCCCAGATGCAGTGTGATCCGTGGCTGGCTGCGACAGTGACCAGCTGCCGTGAGAAGGACACATTATTTGGGGGCGCGACACGGGGGCACGATGGGGGCTATGTGGGCGGAACATGGGGGGCAGACTCAGCGTGAGGGGCATAACCAGCTTGATAGTGGACGAGGGGTAAATTGCTGGCTGGGGATTCCGGTCCCGGATCGGCGGAGTGGCGTGCGAGCCCCAGAATATTAGCACTCCAGGCCCGGACCCCCCCCAGTGGCCCCCCAGTGGTCCCCCAGTGAGCCCCTCTTGCGTCGACGCTGAATCGTTTTATGGGGCCTGGTATGTGCCACGGGAAGTGTGAGTGGATGTAACCTCGACTCGGACCCTCCACGGGGACTAGCCCGACACGGAACCCAGGGTCTCGCCTGCCGTTTGGAACGCGGATGGCGCACACGCAGGAAAGACGACAGCACACCCCCCAAGCATTAGCGCCCCGCTAAGCACATATGGCTGGTGACCGCTCTCTCCCCGTCCATACTGTCCTGTACGAGGTATAGCTCCAGACCCTCGCGAGAGGCCGCTAACAGCGCCGTCCTGACTTCAGCACCCGCCGAGCCGATCATCTCGTTTCGGGCAAGCCCGGTGGAACAAAGGCCGAGACCGCGCCTGTCTATGTCAGACGTGGAGCGATTGCGTGCTATGGCAGCATCGACGAGCGCAGAGTCAGACGTGTGAGGTACGTGGACGACCCGCGGGACGGCAAGGGATGCGCCATCGGTGAGGAAGGGAGAAGCGGGAAATGAGAGGGGAAAACAAGTTGGTGGCGGACCCGGGACCGGAGGCCGAAAGTGCGGTGTGCGTGGCCGTGGCCAAGATATGTGCTCGCCCGCGCTATTCCTGTGGTGTGTGAAAATTCCATATCGAAATGGCCATGGGACGGGTGGAGACTTACACGCTGCTTGGACGTTTGGTGGGCCGTGGGTTGTGTGTCGCGCGCCCGCTGGGTCGGGGGCAACATCCGATACATACATATTATACTGTATACCGAGTACCGGCGCCTTGCACCCCCGGCGGAAAGACCGTTTACACCGGGCGGCGCCTGCGCTCTCGCCCTTATCTGATGCGCGCCCAGGCCGCGAGGCTTTTTGCAAACACGCCCCTCTCCCTCGTCTCTTCCGCCTGTCTCCGTTCCCTTCTTCCTCCTAGTACGGGCCAGGCAGATCTCCATTAAAGCCTCGGCGCTAGTAGTCGGACGCCACGTCCCTCCGTCTCGCTCGCCATTCCCCATCTTGTTTCCGAGCTTCTCACCCTGTTTCGGCTATACTTGTACAAGTAGCCACTGCTAGCCTCCTCCACTCTTGACTGCCTACATAACTCTGCTTTGCCCCGGCACCTTCCGTCCTCCCATCATCACTAATCACTCCTCTTGTTTCTTGTTTTCTCAACTCCTCGAGGGCCTCCCCCTAACCCCAGATACCCTCTTCCGGACTAGCTTCAAACGCATCTTATTTCTCCGGATCTCTCTGATAACTAAACCACGGGCTCCCCACCCAACGTCACCGCTCTTGCCGTCTTCCCCTGACACATACACCTCCCGAGGCCTGAGAGCTGGCATCGTAAACACTAGTCTTTCCTTCCCATTGATACCCAGAGCCAGGGGACATAA
Source organism: Sordariomycetes sp. S4602 (assembly GCA_023628835.1). Lineage (NCBI taxonomy): Eukaryota > Fungi > Ascomycota > Sordariomycetes > Sordariomycetes sp. S4602. The sequence continues at coordinate 671,833 of JAMAJV010000010.1, forward strand.
GCCACCAGCTGGTCCTCACTCCAACCCCTAGTCTCATCCCGCTTTCCTCCACAAACGACGGCGGGATGGCTCCGGATCTGAACTCCCTCCCCACCTCCGGGTCCCCCGGGCCCACCAGCAATGGTGCGGCGTCTGGGAAGAAGCCCAACATTCTGTACATCATGGCGGACCAGCTTGCCGCGCCGCTCCTGAAGATGTACAACCCCGACTCCCAGATCAAGACGCCCAACCTGGACGCCCTGGCCGCCAAGTCGGTGCAGTTCGACTCGGCCTACTGCCCGTCGCCGCTCTGCGCTCCCTCCCGCATGAGCATGATCACGGGCCTTCTGCCGCTCAAGATCGGCGCGTACGACAACGCCGCCCAGATCTCGAGCGACATCCCCACCTACGCCCACTACCTCCGTCTTGCCGGCTACCACACCGCCCTCGCCGGCAAGATGCACTTTGTCGGCGACCAGCTGCACGGCTATGAGGACCGCCTCACGAGTGACATCTACCCTGGCGACTACGGCTGGGCCGTCAACTGGGACGAGCCGGATACACGCCTGGAGTGGTACCACAACTCGAGCTCCATCCTGCAGGCCGGTCCCTGCGTGCGGAGCAACCAGCTGGACTACGACGAGGAGGTTATGCACAAGTCCCTGCAGTACCTCTATGATCACGTTCGTGAGGGGCCCGACGCCAGGCCCTTCAGCCTGACAGTCTCCCTCACCCACCCCCACGACCCTTACACCATTGAGGAGAAGTACTGGGACCTGTACGAGGACGTGGACATCAAGCTGCCCGAGGTCAGCATCCCCAAGGACGAGCAGGACCCGCACAGCGAGCGCCTGATGAAGGTGTGCGACCTCTGGGACAAGGACTTTACCGAGGACCAGATCAAGCGGGCGCGGCGCGCCTACTACGGCTCCGTCAGCTACGTCGACGACTGCGTTGGCCGCCTCCTGGACGCGCTGCGGCGGTGCAAGCTGGACGACAACACCATCGTTGTCTTCAGTGGCGACCACGGCGACATGCTGGGCGAGCGCGGACTCTGGTACAAGATGAGCTACTTTGAGAACTCTGCGCGCGTGCCCCTCTTCGTGCACCACCCGCACCAGTTCGAGCCGCGCCGCGTCAAGGAGAACGTGTCGACGCTGGACATCCTCCCCACGATGTGCGACCTCGTGAACTCGAAGCCCATCGTGGACATCCCACTAGACGGCAAGTCGCTGTTCCCACACCTGGCCCAGTCGGGCAACGGCCACGACAAGATCTACTGCGAGTACACTGGTGAGGGCACCGTCTCGCCGCTGGTGATGATCAAGGACGGGCCGTGGAAGTACATCTACTGCCCGGTGGACGGCACGCAGCTGTTCAACCTCGCGGACGACCCGGCCGAGGTGGTCAACCTGGCCAAGACGCTCGGCAAGACGGGCGGGGCGCGGACGGAGAAGGAGGTCGAGGCGGAGGACAGGTTGAAGGCGTTCGAGAAGGAGTGCCACGAGAGGTGGGACTTTGAGGCGGCGACGAATCAGGTTGTACTCTCGCAGCGCAAGAGGAGGCTCGTGTGGGCGGCGCTGCGGAAGGGCAGGTTTGAGAGCTGGGACTTTAACCCCAACGATGACGGCAGGGAGAAGTGAGTCTTAACCTTGACATCCCTGGGCTTTGTAAGATGAGAGCCGAAGTGCTAACGTGTGACAGGTTTATCCGGTCTCACATCCCCCTCGACGACCTTGAGCGGAGGGCGCGGTTCCCCGCCGTGGACACGTACGGGCGGGAGACCAGCAGGGTGCTGGTTGACCAAGCGGGATCGCACAACCAGTGAGGTCACGGACCCGGCGATGGGAGGAAATAGGTGTTCAGACCCTGGTTTAAGGGTGTCTGAAAGAGTCATCTGGCGCTTTCTTTAATCTGCTTTCGCGAATTATGAGATATGAGAATGTTAATAATGGATAGAGGGCAGATATGGAATATAGGAATGTCAAGTGTAATGTGTCATGAAGAGAGTCATAGCGTGCTTTAGGAAAAATGTCTTGCGTGGACTGTCAATTTGTGTCTGCAAGGAACTCGAGCGTTGCTCAACTGTCGGATGTATTTGTATACTTAGTAAGATGCTGTCGTTCTGTGGTGGTCAGTACTTCCAATTGACTCACCACCTGCGTGGTACGTCACGCTGCTTTGGAGAGAAGGCGCGATGAGATGCAGGCAGCAAAGGCATTCTGGGCGCAGAGCTGTCACAAAAATCGGCTGTTGCCTATGTCGCATTCTGCGTCAGAAACATATCGCGGAATTCGCGCCTCCGATTTGCCATCGAAGATAAGAGTCACCGATGGGCGATGGACGGTGACCCTTTCCTCGATTGCGTCCCGTCTGCTCCCCCAAGTGGCTTGCACGACTGGGGTGCCGAGACGCGGCCCTTCCACGCCTAGACTCGCGCTCTCACAATGGCCGCTTCGTTCACGGCCATCCCCGGGGATGGGCCTCAATCCCGGACCAGGAATGTCCAGGGAGGCCCGGGCTTTTGGAGGAGCGAGGTGTGGCGGGTCCCTGGGCGGAAAGGCCAGTCAGCCCTATTACCCCTTTCAGCTCGCCGAGAAAAGCTCCGCGAGCGGGCCTGCGTCTCGAACGCGCTTCCCAGAGGACACACCCCCAATGGTGCACGCTGCCAATTGGTGCTACGGTCAATCTCGACCCTTGTCTTCCGGTGAGTCAGGCCGGGCATGCGTCCCGGGACTACAAAAGGTGGAAAGTCGCCGGGTGCGTGGGTCGTCCGAGGCGGGAGCTGACGCATTTCGCTGAGGCCATTTCTGCTTCGCCGTTGTATTCTCCACGTCCAATTTCTGCCTTGTATCGAGGAGGCGGTGCAGGCGCGAGTTGCGGTATAAGTCACCCAAGGTTTGCCTTGCGCCGAATCGAGCCTTGTTTCATTTGTTGCTTTCTCGCACGTATTTCTGACCTCCCTTGCAATTCCGAAAGAAGACTGTATTGCCTCTCGGATACCACTGGATTTGGCTACGTGTGAAGAGTAACGACCCACAGGGGAAAGCCGCCGGACCCGATACTTTGGCTGCAAGAGATAGTGAGGAGCGGATATCCGAAGGTGCGCAGCGGCGCCTCTGTTCAAGATGGGTGGCACTCCGCTCCCAGCGCGTTTACACGTCGAGGCTATACTCGCCCTCACCACGGCGCTCCTATTCTCGGTTCCCTTCGCCAAGCATCTAATAACATCATTGACCCGGAAACATCCGAGAAAGACGGATAACGTGTACGAAGACCAGGATGGTCAGAGCAAACCGGAAGATGTTGCCAAGTTTTCCACTCGAAAGCCCAGGGCCCTAGTCGCCATATCTGCCGCTACGGGATGTTTCGCTTCAATCTACATCTCTGTTCTGGAGACGGCCAACGTTTCTCGCGGCAGTTCACTAGCAGACACTTGGCTTTACACCGCGGCTTGGGTACGTTCTGTGGGCGCAAGCTCGCCTCCTCTTTGCTAACGGATCCCGTGGAATAGATTGCTCTTGCTTTCAGTGCTGTTTGTTTGTCTGCCTGCAGGGACTCCGTCCGTGCCTACGAGCTGGGGTTATGCCTAGCCGGCGGTGCATTGGCCCTATTCCTCTCGCTCCTGGATCTCGAGCTCACGAGAGCGATATACGAACCGGCTACAGACCCCCTACCCGCAGCGCTGAGGACTACCGCCCTACTCTCCGCCATTAGCCTCGCCATCTCCGCCGTTTCCATACCTAGACGGCCCCAGGTGTACCTGAACGGCCAACCCGTCGAGCGCCACCTCACCGTATCCGCCCGGGAGCGTTTTACCTACACCTGGTGCCATGAACTGCTCCGGCTCGCAAAGGCAAAGCAAGACCTCGATATTACCGACTTTCCTGCTCTTGACCATCACACGCGGAGCTTTGACCAGTCTGCGGCCTGGAGATCTCTCCCTTTCCAGCCTCGACTCTGGAGGGCCTTGTTCCGGGCGTACCGGGGTAAGGTCGTCCAGCAGTGGGGCCTGGCTGTAGTAAAAGGTGTGATTAACTACGCGCCGCACGTATGTCTCCTCAAGTTTCTGGAGACTATTGAGAGGGGTTCTGTTGGCGGGAGATGGCCGCTTGAGGCTTGGTTCCTGGTCCTTGCGCTGGTTCTTTCGATGCTCATCGACGGTGTAAGTCAAAAGGATTGGTGATGTTTTCTGTGCTCAAGTTGCTGAGAAGAGTAGGTCCTTGAATCGTGGATATACTGGCTCAGCCACGGTGAGATATCCGTGCCGGTGAGAACCCAGCTGTCGGCTCTCATCGTTGAGAAGTCGCTCCGGCGGAAGAACGTCAAGGGTGTCAGTTCAAGTGACCAGTCGAGTGAAGGAAGTGACTCAGAGTCCACCCCCCTCATCAAACCTAAAGACGGAAGCGACAGTGGTGATGACGACGATGAGGATGGCGCCGACCCCTTGAAGTCGCGCCAGGGCATCATCAATCTCGTCGGCATCGACACGGACCACGTTGCCGATTTCGCGGCCGACCAGTTCCAGTTCGTGCACTGCGCCGTCAAAGTCGCCACTTCCCTGGTCTTCCAGACCTTCCTCCTCGGCTGGATCCCTGTGGCCGCGGGGCTCGGCGTTGCCCTCGTGCTCTTCCCCGTCACCGGTCGCCTTGCGAGGATCTACACGAAGGCGCAGGAGCGCATGATGAAGGCCAGGGATGAGCAGCTGTCCGTTGTCAATGAGAGTCTTATGGGGGCGAGGCAGATCAAGTTCTCGGCGCTGGAGAACCAGTGGGAGGCTAAGATCCTGGCCGTGAGGGAGAAGGTGCTGGCTAGGGTTTGGGTTACGCTGATGGCGGACGTGGCACTGTTTGCGTGCTGGATCATCAGCCCCATTGCCTCATCTGCTGCCGCGTTGACGACGTATGCGGTGTTGAACAAGGGTCTATCGGCCAGTGTTGCATTTGGTTAGTCCGATCTACACTCTTCGGTTTATCTCCTCTATGCTAACATGTTCATTGTTTCTCCTTAGTTGGAGTTGCTGTCTTCCGAAGCTTGGAGTCATCTCTATCAGAGTTCCCTGTAAGTGGACGACGCCTCCGAAGTGCATTTCTGCTTCTGACTTTCTGCAGGTCCTCGTCTCCGACTCATTGGACGCTTGGGTCTCCGCCAATCGTATAGAAACTTACCTCAACGGACCGGAGATCAAACCTATTGCTGAAGACGGCCCGGATGTCGCCTTTGAAGGCGCATCCATCGCCTGGCCTGTCGATGACGATGAGTCGGACGAAGAGCGATTCGTGCTCCGAGACATGAGCGTCACCTTTCCCAAGGGCGAGCTATCCGTGATATCGGGAAAGACAGGCGCGGGGAAGAGCCTTGTTCTCTCGGCCATCATCGGCGAGGCAGACCTACTGGAGGGAAAGATCTTTGCTCCCACCGCCCCGTCCGTCCTCGAACGTCACGACCACAAGGCCAATCGCGGTAACTGGATCATTCCGAGTCTCAAGGCTTACGTCGCTCAGGATCCCTGGATTGAGAACGCCTCTTTGAGGGACAATATCCTCTATGGCCTGCCGCTCGATGAGGAGAGGTACAACTCGACCATAGAGGCGTGCGCCCTGCGAAAGGACCTGGCGATGCTCACTGACGGCGACATGACGGAGTTGGGCACCAACGGCATTAACCTGAGCGGCGGACAGAAGTGGCGCGTCACCTTAGCGAGAGCGATCTATTCGCGGGCGGGGATACTCGTGCTTGACGATGTTTTCTCTGCAGTTGATGCCCACGTTGGGCGCCATATCCTTGAAAAATGTCTGGCTGGGAGCCTCTGCCGCGAACGGACGAGGATCCTCGTAACCCACCATGTGGGATTGTGCCGGGCCAAGGCGAAGTTCCTCGTCGAGCTGGGTGACTCGGGGATACAACATGCGGGTCTCCTAGAAGACTTACAGCAGGACGGAACTCTTGACTTGATCGAGTCACATGAGGACGCGGAACAAGCTACGAGTAGTGATGATACTACCGTTGGGGTGGATGATGAGACGTCTGCATTTGAGAACGGACTCGGCGGACCGCTCAAGAAGATGCCTTCCACAACCCCAAGACAGTTCGTCGAAGAGGAGACGAGGGAGAAGGGCGCAATCAAGGCCGAGGTTTATAAAGCCTACCTCAAGTCAAGCGGCGGATACCTAGCTTGGGCTGTCGCTCTGCTCCTGTGGGTTACCTACCAGGGATTCACTCTTGGTAAGTGTCCGACGGCAGATGTCCCTAGCTTATACTAATAGATTGCAGGACGTGCATACTGGCTTAAGATCTGGACAGGCGCAGATGAGGCCGAAACAAAGTATTATAACACGGGGATGACGGTCCAAACTCCTGAGGGAACTGTCGGACTGCAGACTCAGGGAACCCAACACTCCCTAAACTGCTACCTCGCCATCTACATTGCCATCTCAACTATAACGGGACTCATCGGCAGCGCCTGCTTTCTCTACAACTACCTTCTCTCCATCAAAGCCAGCAGGCTCCTCTTCGAGGCCATGACATCCACCGTCCTCCGTACGCCTCTCCGCTGGCTCGACACCGTGCCCACTGGCCGGATCCTCAACCGCTTCACTACAGACTTTGACAAAATCGACAACCAGCTTGCCTGTAACATAATGTTAACTACCGAGTCATCTCTGGACGCTCTTGGAATTTGTGTTGCTGCCATGCTCGCAACGCCATGGCTGCTACTTCCTGCCGGCGTGCTATGTCTCGTCTGCGCTCACCTCGGAAAGGCCTACCTTGCAGCCGGAAGGCCAAGCAGGAGACTGGAGAGCAATACCAAGTCACCTATGTTTGAGCTCTATTCCGCTGTCCTCCTGGGAATAACCACCATCCGCGCATCGGGCGCTGGCCCCTCGTATCTCGCCAAGATGCAAGCCCACCTTGATACCTACGGTGTGACGTCGCGCCACATCGCACTCTTTGACCGGTGGCTTACCCTCCGCATGGTTCTTGCCGGTTCGGCCTTCGCGGGGACAGCCGGGTGTCTCGTCCTGTTGGTGGGCGGTATCGGGGCGCCGCTGGCGGGTTTCACGATGAGCTTTGCGCTGGACTTCTCGGGGGCCATGAACTGGGTTGTGAGGTGCTACTCGAGAACTGAGCTGAACATGAACGCCGCAGAGAGGGTTGTTGAGTACACGAAGCTCCAGACGGAGGATAGGGGCGGCGTGAGGCCGCCGGCCGCGTGGCCTGCCCAGGGCCGGGTCGAGGTCGACAAGCTCGTGGTGGCGTACGCGGAGGACCTGCCGCCTGTGTTGAAGGGGGTGTCCTTTGCCATTGGGGCCGGCGAGAGGATGGGCGTTGTGGGGAGGACAGGCGCAGGGAAGAGCTCGCTTACGCTCGCGCTGTTCCGGTTTCTGGAGGCCAGGGAGGGGAGCATCCATATCGACGGTCTGGACATTTCCGGGGTGAACCTGCACGACCTGCGGTCCCGCCTTGCTATCATCCCACAGGTGTGTTCCCACGTTATATTCCCCGCAACATACCCGTTACTGATATGACCAGGACCCGGTGCTCTTCTCGGGCACAATCCGCTCGAACCTGGACCCCTTCAACAGCCACTCCGACCTCGAACTCACCGATGCCCTCGCTCGCGCCCACCTCATCTCACCCTCCAGCACCCTCAGCCTCTCGACGCCCATCTCTGAGTCCGGCGGCAACCTCTCCCAGGGCCAGCGCCAGCTCCTCTGCCTGGCCCGCGCCATCGTGACCCGCCCCCGCCTGCTCATCCTCGACGAGGCCACCTCGGCGGTCGACCCCGGCACCGACGCGCTCATCCAGCGGTCGATACGCGACGAGTTCGCGGGGTGCACGCTCATCGTGGTGGCGCACAGGCTCAGCACCGTGGCGGACTTTGACAGGGTGCTTGTGCTGGAAGGGGGCGAGGTGGCGGAGGTGGGGGCGCCGAGGGAGCTGTGGGCGAGGGAGGGCGTGTTTAGGGGGCTGTGTGAGGGGAGTGGGGAGAGGGACGTGTTGGAGGGGGTTATCCTGGGGGACAAGGGGAGGCTGTGAAGCGTACGCATTGGCCTCGACTGATGAGACGTCACGAGAGTTGGCGGAACTGAAGGCGCAAATGTTAGAGATGTGAAGTGTCTAGATTGAGAACCTGTCTTTCTTAGAAGTTAAAAGTTAATCGTTGAACCGTTGTTTAGTGCCGAGGACAGAACACGACGGGAAGGATTGGAGTTCCCGTAGGAGAACCGCTTGGAGCTTGATTTCAACGATTTCCCTCCCAGCATAGAGCACACCGCCCCTACTGAAAACACATTTGATAGAATGTATGGCTAAAGGAAAGACAGATACCGCTAATATACCGCATTAAAAGGCCCAACGCCAACCGCCAATGCCGCCATGAACCCCCAACGTGATCGTGGGGGGAAAACAGAGAAATATTATTACAATGCCCGTTCCCAAACGCCCCTTTGCTCGCTGCTTGCGCCGCCGACCCTTGCCTCCATAAGTCCTCTAAACAGCCCGAAACGGAAAAGACAAAGAGAAAGAAAATGAGTGTCCATGGCCTAAGCTTTGGGGTCCTGAACAGGCGTCGGCGCAACCCGCCTCTTCTTCGTCTCCTTCGCCTCGTCTTTCTCGCTCTCCGCCTCCCTCTTCACGCCGGTCACTAGTCCCGTGCGGGGCGTCTCAGGCGGCGTCGTGGCAGGGATAGCCGTCACTTTGCCCGAGTTGGCCGCCGCCAGGCCGGGAACGCTGCCTCCGATGAGAGTGGGGTTTGTAAGGACAGCTGAGGATGCCTGGGTTGCGACCGAGGAGGTCGAGTTGGAGCGCGCCGGTGAGTGAGGGGGCACGCTGACGAAAGACGTCGTTGGCGCGGGCGGAGGTGAAGGCGCTGTGAATGAGCCTCCCGAGTTCCGCTGTTGGTGGCCGTGGAACGGGGAGGGCGGTGCGATGGATGACGTGGGGGTCAATACAGAGGAATTCTGGACTGAAGGGGTGCCCGTTGCGGCAGGAGTGTTATTCCTGAGACTCGCCACCTCAGAAGAAGGAAAGATTTCGCCGAGCTCGCCAGCCTCAAATGAGAGGGTTGAGCAGAAGCCATCCGACGACGTTATGAGCAGTGTCTGGCCGTCATTTGACCTGAACCGTGTTAGTGCTAAAATGAACATCGTGTATGATGGTATTGGACCCAGAGGGTGCACATACCAGGCGAGGTCAGTGAAGGTGGCGCAATGAAGGTTGCTCACGACGCACACCGGCGTCTGCTGCTGCGTGTCATATAAGATGACCGAGTCTTGCGTAGCGACCGCGTAAACCACCCGGTAACCGAGAGCGAACATTTGCTTGGGTGAAGGAGCGGGCGCCGAGCTGCTCCCGGACTCGGTCCCGGACGATTTCGTGCTGGAGGTGGCGTCTGCTGGAGCAGACGTGGGTGGTGGAGGGGGCTCCATGTCATGGTTGTCGGGCGAGGGCCCCGAGACCGGCTCGGGCAGCGGCTGAATTGGCTCCTCTGCCGAAGAGGTATCGATGGTGATGTTCTTTGTCACCGGTGGGGACTGCCGCAGGGTATAGAAGACGGGTGAGCACCGGACAGCCACCGAGGGCTTCTTATGCCCTGGCAAATGGGCAATAGGAGGCTTGTTGATGCCACCGCGAGTGTAGATGTACACGGTGTTGGTGATCTCGTATGTTGGTTTCGAGTCCTTGTCCCCCTGGTGCTGAGTCTGGTACTGACCCGATGGAGTCAATAGCAAACTTCCGTCAGGGGTAAAAGTCAACCGCCGGAAAAACGACGTCAGGGTCTCATTCGCGTAGAGGCTCGCGTTCTTGACGCCGAGCCCGAGCGTGGAGACGGTGGGCTTTGGCGATGGCTCCATGGGCATGACGGCGGGGAGTGGCATGGACGGAGCAGGTGACGCAGAGCGGCGGGATGACAGAGACGATCTCCGGCTGTGGCTGACGACGCTTGGCGGATTCATTGGGAGTGGCACCGAGTTTGGGGTACCAGGGGCGGAGGGTACCGGCGAGTTGAGCGCCCCGGAAGCCACCGTCTCAATGGTTGGCTGCGCGCGGTTTCCGAACTCAGGAGGGGCCGGGCTGCTCGAGGATATCCTCCGCGGAGGGAGGTCCGCCTTGGCATGCACTGTTTTTGTTGCCTTGCCCTCTTCATGGCTTTCCAACGTGTAGCGCCCGTCTTTCGTCTTCAGGGAGTAGATGTGTACGGATCGATCAGATGATTGTGTGGCGATGAACTCGTCTAGGGGGTCCCATGCCACGCCTTGAACGTAGTGACTATGCTCCGCTATTTGGCGGACAAGGTAGCCTGAAGCTCTTGTCAGCAAATCAATGGCCCACAGGACGTGTTCTGTGAAGCGCCTAAGCGGCATGCGTAGGATACCGTACCTGAGGCAGCATTGTATATGCGGGCGATGTTATCCATACTGCCAATGATGAAATGAGACCCATCGGGCGACCAAGCGAGGTCGTAAATCTCCGCGCCGCTCGACCGGCACATATGGCGAGCCCTCCATGTCTCCTTATCTTCAAGGCCATCGGAGCCAAAGGCAGCCTGATGGGTTTCGGACGGAACCCAGAGAATGACATTTCCATCATCGCCGGCAGAGGCGAGTAGATCTCCTAAAAATTCGACACATTAGTCCAATGCACGGGTTGGAGCATATGCGCGGGATTATGGACGGGGAGAAGCAAGGTGGGGCCCAGCGCGTGGGAAGCAGAACGCACCCTTAGGAGACCACCTCACAACATTAACCGCTTGTGTGTGCTTCGCCAACGTCGATAGGTACTCTACTTTTCGACCCCCCTTATCGCAATCAACCTTCCACAGCTGTGAGAAGCTCGTTAGTCACCGAAGCGGTGCAATCGCGGGCAAATGGGGCCCGTACCCTCACGTTGTTGTCTCCGCCAGCAGTGGCCAGCCTGCCCTTGCCACTCGGCTCGAAGTGGGCCGAATAAATGGGCGCATTCTGGTCGTGCCAGTTTATGATTAGGGGAGTGCTCTTCATGCTGGGCGTCCTGTCATGGGTTGGGTGGCCGTCCACGAGCGATGCGTCGGGAAGAAAGGCGCAAAGGCGTGGTCGGCGAGTCGGTCCAGGCTGCGCGATGGACGAGTTAGTAAGACCACTGCGTGTTTGCAAGGCTCAATCAAGGTCGGTATTTAAACGACCCTTGGCCGAGAGGTGCAAGGACTATAGGCGCTCGAGAGAAAGCGCCGAGCTCCGGCTGTGACGGCGGGGCTAACCGTGGCACGGCGAATTGCGGGTTGGGGGCGGCGTCGGGGATGGCTCTGGGACTCACGATCGAACGCGGGAACCACGAGGAGCTGCCAGGAATTAAACTGTCATTGGCCAACGTGGGCTTGGTGTGTCTGGGTCGTTTGGCCGAGTCGGACGCAGCTAGGGAGCCTGCCTATAAAGGACGCAAAGTGGGCTGTTTCTAGGAAGGTCGAGCCGCCGAAGGGACGATGCAGGGAGCTGGCGCAGGATCGGGTGAAGGACAATAATACCATCCGTGAAAAGTGGTCGCTAATTCTGATGGGAGCTCGTAGATGAGCGTTGACGAGATCGAGGATCAGCAGGATTGATGGACGACGACACAGACGTGCGAGAACACACAAGCTTACATACACACGTGCTGCGCGGACTTGGACGTGGTGGTTGGCGTGACCCGTGCAGCAGCTTTTGGGGGGTCAAATGGGGTACCCGCTTCTGAGGCGTGTTTTGGCCAATCAGGGGCGACGGAATAGAAGTTTGTGACGGGAACAGCAGGAGCTGCTCAACGCGTTAGCGGCGTATTGTGGATTTTGGCATATATGGGCCAGAGAAGCACCCAAGAGCTTCGACCGAGGTCGGTTCCTCGAAACGAGGGTATGCACAAAGCAGGCCCTTGCCCTCCGGCCTCATTCAAGAGCGAACAAACAGACAGGATGAAATGCCGGCACACATGCCATCTCAATTGATTCTTATTTATGATACATTTCGCTCAATGCGCATCTAACAACTAGGCCGCCCTCTCCTTAGAACTTGTAGATCTGCTCAGAGTTGTACCCCATGTCCTTCAGCGCACCCGTGAGCTCGCCCTGGTCCTTGGGGCTCGTCTTCGGCCCCGAGATGGCCTTCATCAGGCCGGGCGGGCCGCACACGAAGATCTTGAAGTCCTCCTCCTTGGGCTCAGGCAGCACAGTCTTCAGAAGCTCCTTGCTGATGTAACCCTTGCCACCAGACCAGTCGCGAGGCGGCGTCTTCTCGAGGACGTAGAAGGCGCGGAAGCGCTGCGGGTACTCGTTCTCGAGGTCGGCAAGCTCGCGCTTCAGCAGGATGTCCTCCTCGGCGATGTTGCCGAAGACGAGGGTCACCTTGGTCTTGTCGGCCGGGTTGGAGAAGATGGCGCGGAGGAGCTGGTACATGGGTGTGATGCCCGTGCCGCCCGCGACCAGGGCGATGTGCTTGTGCTTGTTAGGGGTCCAAGGGTACTTGGGCATGGGGCCCTTGACTTCGAGAGTGTCGCCGGGCTTGAGCGAGTGGATGTGCGTGCTCATGGGGCCACCCTTGTACTGCTTAACGAGGAGATCCATGTGGCCCTTGGCGTCTGGGCACCGTTAGTTGTCCACGAGCTTAGGAAATACTCTTCGGGCGGAGGAGGTAACGTACCCTCGTCATTGATGGGGGTATAGGGGCGGATGACCGCCTTCTCCTTATCCTCGGGCTTGAACTTGGTCAAGATGGCGCTGGCGATGACGACTCCCGAGACCATGTCATCCTCGGGCAGCTTGAACCGGAACTTCTTCGTGTTGTGGTTCACCTCGTCGATGTGCTCGAGCTTCAGCGGGATGAAGCCCTGGTCTCCGCCGGTGAGCGCCTTCTTGGCGGTGGCAGCCGCCACATTCTGGCCCGCGGGCGTCCCGCCGTAGTAGTAGTACGCCGCGCCGCCAATACCGGCCGCGCCGAGGATATAGGCGACGGCGTTGGTGCCGCTCTTGGGCGCCTCAGGCTTAGGAGGAGGGGGCGTAGGCTCGTTCAAGGTTGTGTACCTACGCGCCTGGCAGCGCATGGGCTGGAGAGTGCGGAATGCGGTGCGGGCGAACATCTTCAGGTCTCAATTAGGGGTTTGGTGAGGGTGGGAAGATGAATTGGGGTTTGGAGACGGGAAGTTCAGGAACAGGGCGGGAAAAGAAGGACGTTTCGGCGGTTGTCTGGCAGAGCCAAGCGACATGACATCAGTATGGAGCTCCACGCACCAGGCAGGAGCTTACAAATGTGCTGGATGTCCCGGAGCTCGGAGCTCCTGGTGGGGCACCCTGAAGGATTCAGTGCCGAGCAAGGAGCAACCGAGCCGATGGATTCGGCTAGATCTCGGGTAATAATCGAGCGACCAGGCACGCAGGCACAGGCACAAATGATCTTTGTTCTTCCCTCGACGAAAATCTAGGCGCAATCATCAACCTCTCACCACATTCCACTTCCTGGCCGTAAGAGGCCATCTTCCACATCACGGTAAGCTAAATTCTTTTTCTTAACCATTCTATAGACTGCATGATGATCTTTCTATTGGAGCTGTCTGAACTCCAATGTTGACACACCATTTTACGCAACTTTTCTGATCCAGTCTCGCCATACGCCTTTTCTTGTCCTTGCATTCCTTCGCAGCAAGCATTCTAACTGAGTCTAGCACAGGAGCCACGGCGCTTTCTGGGCCGTAAAAAACAAGGCCGCCGCCATCCATTAGTTAGAACTCGTAGACCCTGCCCCATCATGGCAGCGGAAACCGCCCCCGTCAACGGAGCCAACTCGGGCGCCCAGAATGGCGACAGCCACAGTACGCCTGGGTACAAGCTTAAGTTCTGCACCGTCTGTGCGAGTAATCAAAACAGGTAAGTTCTGTTTGCCTTTCGTAATGTCTTGAAAGCTGGTCTAACCGGCCCAGGTCTATGGAGGCACACCTCCGACTCTCCGAAGCCGACTATCCCGTCATCTCATTTGGTACCGGCTCCCTCGTCCGCCTCCCCGGTCCGACCATCACGCAGCCAAACGTCTACCAGTTCAACAAGACTTCCTACGATAGCATGTACAAGGAGCTCGAGTCGAAGGATCCCCGGCTCTACAAAGCGAATGGCCTTCTCAACATGCTCGAGCGGAACAGGGGAGTCAAGTGGGGCCCTGAGCGGTGGCAGGACTGGCCGGTTGGGTTCCCTAGGCTGCAGCACAACGCGGATAAAGGGAGCGACGGGACTGAGTCTGGGCTTGTAGACATCGTCTTCACGTGCGAGGAGAGGTGCTGGGACGCCGTCGTTGACGATCTACACTACCGCGGCGCCCCCCTGAACCGCCCCGTACACGTCTTCAACGTGGACATAAAGGATAACCACGAGGAAGCGCTCGTGGGAGGGAGGGGTATTCTCGACTTGGCCAACTCGCTAAATCAGCTAGCTGTGGAAGAGCGGGAGCGTGCAGGCACCGCCGCGTTTGATAACGGGAGTGCATCTGCCCGGGCAGGATTCGACGAGAAGGTTCCCGAGGTTCTGGGGGAGTGGCAAGAGAGGTGGCCGACCCTTCCGGCCATCTGGACTCTCGCGTGGTTCTGATGGGCAGAGTCTGGGGCAGTTTGCCATTCGTTTCTTTCTCTCTAGCGATGATCTCATGACGCGTCACCAGTGTACCAAAGCAGGATGAAATGGGTCGGTTTGTTTATCAGTTGGGATGGCGTTCGGATATATACCCTTTTCGCATGGATTTCGGTAGCGCAATGGAAGATGATTTTTCAACCGAAACGGCCCCCATTCGAAGGGGTTCTCGATAAAGGTACTTGGGAAGCTATCTCATTCTCGTAGCATGATTAGTGCGATCGTGCCTCAATGCGTCACTAAGTCCCACCCAAGAAACAAATCTGCGTTCATCTTTCTAACATTGTGAACCGTACGTAGTATAAACGGTAACCCTAGGCCGATAAGACCGGCACCACAACTCTGTCAGGATAGGAGACCACTTCTCGACGACCATTGGCGACACCCGATATTTCCTACAGTTCGGACTTGCCCGATAAACGACCGTCTCGGGGTCGAATAAGAATCCCAGAAGGTGGTTCGGCAGGTGACATGGGACGACGAATATCAAACAGACCATGGGCCATCGGGCAATTTGCCTCCAGGAAAATGGCGATCAAGGAATCTTCCGGATGTCATTGTCCCCATACTTGATAAGTCGGTAGATACAACGGGTTGATGAGCGCTGGGCGGGGCCATAGACGAAGATCTACAGAGGCTCGGTCGCGGAAGATTGATTTACAGGGCATAGCCGCCAGCGTGGAATGGGGCGCGACACGCAAAGAGTAAGAAGAGACCAAGACATCCAAACGGGTATCACGTCTTCCTGCGAGGAGAAGAGATGACTGCCCGCGCCCGAGTCCAGCACGAGCGGAAACCCTTCCTCGTAGACTGGTTAGCGGGGACAAGATGATCGCGCAAAATGCGGGCGTTGAAGGACCACACACCCCAACTCGGCGTTTCCGTGAGCAGCCTCTTCCACTCGCGATGGTGAAACCGTCTTTCCTCGCACGCAGTAGGAGGTCAGCCAAATTGATGTCGGGTGCCTAATCTACGTTTGGATGTTGGCTGGGAGTCTGCCGGCTTCCATCACGGGACTTGTACTTGTATCCGGGGTTGGAATGCCGAATCTGGCAGCGGAATGTGTTCCGACCGTGAAATTTGATCAGCCGTGATTGGGTCTCCACGGCCTGGGGAGTCCGTCCAGCTTGCGTGGTTTCTGGCCTGAGACTTGTGCCATTTGAGCCGCGCCAGGAAGAGGCAGAGCCCCTGTGTTCGCGTGCCCCGGCAAAACTGTACGCGTAAACTTGTTGCGACCCCATCTGGGTATCGTTCGAATCGGGCGATGGAACACGAGCGCGGCGGAAGATTAGACATTCCCCGATCCAGCCAGTCATCCTCGGATCATAAAGCAAGACCGTGAAGCCCAACGAACGGGAGAAGTCAGCCAAGCAGTCATGTGATCAAAGCGCTAACAATGTGCTTGTACTCGGTTGTGTTGAAACCGGCGGGGATAAGTGTCCGAACCGATGCTTCCGTAGCCCTGCCAAAAGCGAAGAGATGATGCCCACCATCCACGGTCCAAATCCCTCGCACAGATAAACCCTCACCTTGGATACAAGTACTTCTCCCGGATACGAGGTGGCAATGAACCCCTCGAGGAATGCAATCGCGGGCGCCACCATTCCTATCCCTGCTTTGTGCTTGGGGTTAATTCCACAAGATGCGGGCGCCGGGGTTGCAGTGGCGTCCTGCATTGCCAGGGACAAGGTCTTGAATAAACTATGCTTATTTGTGCCTAGCCAGGGCCTTCGCGCGCCATTCCTGCGCTCTCGTTGGTCCGATCTGGGTGTTCCTGCCTCCAGAGGCATGCAATCACGAGGCGCCCTCCATTCTTCGACACTCATTGGCGTCCCGTTCTGGCGCCTGCCCCGGTGATGGAAAGGGCATCTCGCGGAGTCCTGGACGGGACGAGGTGAGGTACCCGCCACCAGTTCATAGGTACCTCCTATTAGACGGCGGCGCTTATTTGGACTCGATGTGATACCGAGACACTAATGCAGGGGTCTCAGTGACTTCCAACTGGGTCCCTCGGTACTCCGCATCCGATTCAACTATCGATCCAATGTGGGATGGATGGATTCTGGCTCATTTCCCGCTGTTCATCGTCTCTTTTTTGTGGATACCCCTTTTCACATTCTTTCGATCCTCAACGCGCTCGTCGCTCGGCATCCTGGGCTCAAATCCTCCCTAGATTTTCCTCGAGGACGAGCAGGATCAGCGCGGCCAGATCCCCAACAGAGCCACCCTGTCCAAGCCCGAGCCTCACCAACCCCATTGGCCGCCCCATCCTTGCAAGGCGCCGTGACGTTTCATGCTTCACCACTACCGTCGCGGATCTCCCTCCCCACACAGCGTCTCACCGGCTTCTCCCTCTTTGTCTCTGTCCATTCCGCCCGGGCACACACAGTAGCGAGGGATTCGCAAGAAGTCACTCTCAACCCTCCGATTCGCAGCATTACTGGCGCACAACTTTCCATTGCACGAGGCCACACAATCACGAACCTGCAGAGCGCTTCTGCAGCGAACCGACGTCTGAGTTATACCCAAGTCGAGCCGCGGAATACCTCCCGGGCCACAGCGCCGACTCGCCGCGCACGAATACGATCGCAAGTAGGAGTCGAAGGAACATACAGTGGACGGACTGCGCATACCGATTTCTCTCTAGACGGCGACAACCTCGTCCGATACCCTCATAGTGTCTCTCCATTGGAAGACATTTGCAGACTTCCGCACGTGGTCAACCGAACCCCTGACAACCAGCGACCACCCCCGCGGTATCTCTGCCTGGTTTGATCTAAGACATTCCAGTGTCCGGTTCTCGTGGCAGGCAGCGATTGAGAGACAGGATCTCGGAACTGCATTTCTTCACGATTCAGCTACCCCGGCTGTTCCTTGGTAAACCGCCCTGCGCCAGGAGCACTCCTCTCCGCGACAATCCCTGGGAACACCCTCTCTATATTTCCGCCTTCCTTCACCAAGTCGAGATGCCCCTGTATCACCAATATCAATAGGCGGATACGACTAGTTGTTAAACATGTCCAAATACGGCGACGGCGGCCCGTTCTCGAACAACCGCGGGCAGCTCATATCGCCCCCGAGCTCGGGAGGATCGAACGGGCCCGGTCCCACGAATGGCTTTCCCCCAAACCCCCGAGGCATAGGCGGGCCCTCTCCGCCCCCTTCCGTCGCCCGATCCAGCACTGGAACAAACGTATACGCGAGGAGTGAGAGCGGGAGGAGTACGCAGGACGAGCAGACGGAAGCCATCTTGGGCGAACGCTATACCGCCTTGAAAAAGTTCCTGAACATCCGCGACGGACGGTCGTCGTCGGGCACCACCCCCAAGGCCAAAGACAAGCTCTTGCGCCTGACAGGGTTGCAGCTTGTCGAGCTCAGCACGGATGTATACGATGAATTAAAGCGCCGGCAGGATTCCCGTGCGCCTCCTTCCCTTCCTCCGGAGAACACTTTCCACCCGAAACGAAACCAGGCCCGCCAGAAGCTATCCTCGTTAAGCGCCGAACGATTTCAGACCCTGGCCACAGATGTATTCACCGAACTAGGCCGGCGATTCCCCCACTTCGCCGCCGGTGATATCCCGCGCATGGGCAGCTCCGCGTCGATGCGGCCCCCAAGGTCCAGCAGCAGAAGGCAGCCGTCCGACGCGAGCTCCATGCGAGCGCCGCCCAATGGATCGGGCTACGGGGACTCTATACCCCCATCACCTAGCTTGAACGGGGACTTTTCTCGCCCGATGCAAAAGCAGTTCCAGAGTAATACGATAGTACCCAACAAGAGCACCATGGTAGAGGAGGGCGACGACGCATCTGAGGCGGATCCTCGCGAGCAATTTAGCGGAGCGGCTCGTGCGCCTGCGAACAACTTTGACAGCCTAAGGAGTCCCGATAACCAGGCGAGTCCTATACAGTCAGAGGTATGGTGCCCGTCCTAGCGCCAGCGCTCTTAAACCAGTCAGGCTAACATATACTTCAACTAGGCTGATAAGAGGCTCTTAGAGGACTACCAAATGCAGGTGCGGGAGCTCCGGGAAAAGATCGACTCCATGGAAGATGATCTCAAGAGGAAGGACGACGAACTGAATAACGTTCTTGACGGTGAACGGGCTCGCGCAACCCAGGCAAACGTCGAGAAGCAGGGGCTTGATGATTTACGGCTAAACCTGGAGAACAAGCTTGCTGAGGCGCAGAACCTGAACGATTCATTACGAGATGAAATCGAGCGCGCGCGCGCCGACCACTCAAACGAAACGAGGGAGCTGCGTGGCCAGATATCTGATCTGCAGGACCGGGTGGAGCAGGAAAGGCAAGCTGCGGTTGCTGCTGCATCGATGGCTAGGAGTTCTGGAGACGCCAACCCCGAATTGGAGCGAGAAAACCGAGGGCTGCAGGATGCCTTGCGCGACCAGCAGGCTATCACGGATGAAGTACGGCGCAACGCGCAGATCGCACTACGGGAAATGCGGGAGCTATCACAGCAGAGCTACGGGGCGTACGAACGACAGGATGAGCTGGAGAGGACCGTCGAGCAGCTTGAGGAGGAAGTGCGCGAGTGGAGGAATCGGTACACCAAAGCGAAGACACAGCTACGAAGTATGCGCGCGGTGTCGATGGGTCTAGCTGTGGAGAGGGAGGCGACGGTGCATCTAAGAGAGAAGGGTCTTACTGACGACAACGGCCTTGTCAGAGACGTCCATGTCACCAAGTTCCAGGTCGCCATCGACGACATCCTTCAACAGGCGAGAACGGACAACGGCGACAAGATCATGGACGCGATGAAGGCAGTTGTCGTTAGCGTGCGACGGATAAACAAGGACCTGGAAACGCCACCTCCAGCGGCGCCACAGTCCGACGAGTTTGCGCAGCAGCAGGGGAAGCTCAAGTCCAAGGTGTCGCAGACGGCTAACGCGTTCATCACGGCATCGAAGAATCACGCCAACTCGGCGGGTCTAGCGCCTGTCGCTCTTCTTGATGCGGCAGCCTCACATTTGGTGGGCGCCGTGGTGGACCTACTCCGGACAGCCAAGATCCGCCCAACTCCCATGGGCGAGCTGGACGACGAGGACGGAATGGTAACGCCAGTAGACTCGACAGGCTTCTTCTCGACGTCGAACTCGAGGCAGGAGTCTATGACGCAGGAGTCGTTTACACAGGCGTCGATGGCTCAGGACTCCCCACCACCAGGAGGGATGGGAGGGATGGCACCGGCCGTGATGGCGCAGCAAGGCCTCCCTCCGCCGCCACCGTTCCGCGGGCTCGGTCCCCGGGAGAGCGCCGACTCGTCTGCCTATAGCCCGATAAACTCGCCGCGGGAGTCGGCGGACCAGTCGTCGAAGTACCCCTCCCGGACGATGTCGCGGCCGCCGAATGGCCTGAACGGGGACTCGTACTATGGCGGCATGAACAAGTCTCTACCACCTCCACCGGACGCCTATAACAACCTCTCCTCCCAGTACGGAGGCGGGGATGACTTGAAGCTCTTCGTCGACGACCAGACCGCGGTGCTCGTCTCAGCGATCCAGAATCTCGTGGGCTCGATCCGGGGTAACGCGCCAATGGAACAGATCACGGGTGAGATGGGGACCATCGCGGGCGTGGTCGACAAAGTCATAGGCGAGACGCAGGCGAGTGGGAACGGCAACCTGGTGACCCGGCTCAATGCTAGCCGGGACAAGCTGCTTGATGCGGACGGTCGAGGGCGGTCGATCATTGGGAAGGGCAAGGGGCCTAACGATCGCGAGTGGAAGGGTTTCACTCAGGGGCTGCCGCCCGTTGTCTTTGAGCTTGCGAGGGAGATGAAGGAGTTGGGGGTCAGGGTTGACGAGCTTGTGGGTGGCGGCGGTGATGACTTCTCGTAAGGGGGTGTTTTTTTGCGAAACCGGTGATACCCTGGTGTCTTGGGATCGAGGAAAGGGATTGGATTTGTTTTCCTGGTTTGGGTCTGTTCTTTTATCTTGCTAGCGAAGCATGTGGCATAGGGGGCTTGGATCTGCCTCACTTCTTTCCCTTTGTTCGGCATCGACGGAGTGGATGGTGGTCAGGGTTAATCTGAGCGAACTGTGGAAACAAGAGGACATGGGTTTGGGGCTGGATGTGGGAATGTGGGATGTAGGATGCGCTGAATAGTAATGAAGTACAAGACGGATGTGCAGTGATATTCATTTTCTTGAGGCTGATTGCTGTGTTTGATGTCGGTCTGCGTGGCGCTTGGGCTCTTAATTCTGACCGCGACAAGGCGGTCCCTTGCTGATGCTGACCCGGTTGAGTTTGTAGATTCCTCGCATGCTCTCGTTTCATTGAGTGTTACATTGAGTGTTCCCTTGTCCAGCCGGGGAGGCGTCGCAACAATACACCCCGGGGCGGCGCGAGCAAGCCATGTCCCCGTACCTCGTTCTCTCCGCATAAGAAGTGTATTCATGGGTATCATAACGGTAAATAAAGCCCTGCTCTGAACGTACCACTCGTAAGTACGTTCAGCGGCCCCTCACCGGCACGCCTGGCTTCCCAGGTATCCCCTTCGCCTGCCAGTTAGCGTTCGGCGGCAGCTCATACTTGCCTACGACCCCGTTCCTCATCAGCTTTAGCCTCGCCACACGCCTCTCCTCCTCCGGCACAGTGTCCTTCGCCTGCTTTGCCTCCTCCTCTTCGTCTTCGTCTTCCTCCTCGACATCCTTCCGCAGCCCCGTCCTCACATTCTCGACACCCATAGCTTTCTCCTCCGCGGTGTACAGCTCGTGTGTCTCCTCCATGGCATACTGCCCGATTCTCTCGTCGCAGTATTTCCTCGCCCACCCCCACAGCTCTCTCTGCTCCTTCCAGGCCTCCTCGCCGGACAGGGCCGCGGCCGCGACCGCCCGCCCCTTCTCGAAGAGCTCCTCGACCGAGGGCTCGGGCTTCTTGCGGAGGAGCTGGAGCAGGACGTTCTCGTGCTGGCGGCCGGGGAAGTTGGTGGACGGGTGGACGGCGACGCGCTCGAGGAGGACGGCGTTCTCGGAGATGTAGGTTGTCAGGGTGCGGAGGTTCTGCTGGATGATTGTCGTGGAGGCCTGGATGGAGCTCCTGAAGCGGGCGGAGAGTCTGTTAGCGTTTTGAGTCTGGAGGGGCGGGGCGGGGGAGGTCGGTATGCGTACGCTGGGGGCAGTGGGTGGCCGAGGGCTACGTCGTCCTTGAACTTCTGGAGGCTGCTGACGACCTGTGTCAGGCGCTGGCGGACGGACTCGAGGGTCTTGACCTCATCCGGCGAGAGGCCCAGCGACGCCATCGCGCCGTCGCTCTGGCTCGGGCGTAGGTGGGATCTCGGTGAGGCGCGGCTTCTACGCTGGGGGGATGGGCGCGATGGTCGTTCGGCGGGTATGCTCCGGGCCAGAAATGAGGGTTGGGACAGGCATGGAGCTGGCTTGTCGGTACCGCCGTTCGATGTCGTGACGTTCCGCGCCCAGCAGAGCCCCACTTCCGCGACTTACGGGGTACAATGTCCTGTAAGGGAGGAAATTTCAGCGCCCCGCAGCCCCAGCCATTTATGCCGCTAAAAGGAAAGAGTCAATGCCCAGGTCCTTCATAACAGAACCTGCTTCTGTTCATAAAATCTCTTGATCTGGGACACAGCACCAATCGCAAAAAAAGGGAGAATTCGAACCCCGCAGTTGCCCCTCACTAAGCCTTATCAACAAGTGAGGGGATTCACTCTGATAGCCCACCCTCTCTCAGGTCCCTGTGCACTAGAGCACAGGTGAGTGTAGTCTAAATAGGCTCCCTGTCACGTGAATCCGCGTAGCGCAGCGGATCCTGAGTGGATATGCTTTTTTGCTGGTGTATCAACTCCTGTACTTTTTTCGAAAATTTCCCTTTTGGCACACCGCAACCTGCAACTCAACCTACGCTCTGTGACGATTTGAATTTCCCTTACACCAGCACTACATACAACCAAGATGCGTGTGGTTCTTGTGAGCGGTGGTGTCATTTCCGGGGTGGGCAAAGGTCAGTGCTTGCCCTTGATATTCCCTTGTGCTGGCGACGAATCCACGATCTGGCGGGGTGTCGCGGCATGGCGGCCATCCGACCTGTAATAAGTGCTGACTTGGCTGTTTAATAGGAATCATTGGTACGAGGCCGTGTCCATCGTAGATGCTCCTACCTGCAGCAGCTAACCGTCTCAGCCTCCTCGGCTGGTCTCCTGCTCAAGACGGCTGGACTCAAGGTCACGGTATGAGGAGTGCCCGCTTGCCGTTTTGCTTCGCTGGCTCATGTTATTGTACTCCAGGCTGTGAAGATTGACCCGTATCTCAATGTCGATGCTGGCACCCTCGGGCCCCTAGAGTATGTTGCCGAACCCAATCTCCGTGTTGAGCGACGACTGACGGACTAAGGCATGGAGAGTGCTTCGTTCTCGCCGATGGCGGTGAATCTGACCTGGATCTTGGCAACTACGAGCGGTACATCACCCTGTGTCTTTGCCTCTCGGCGCGCCGTGTTAATAACCCCTTCCAGGTATCTCGATATTACGCTGACCCGCGACAACAACATCACCACCGGGAAGATCTACCAATCCGTCATCGTGCGTGTCGCTGTACCTCCTATTCGCCGTGTCTGCTGACCCATCCTAGGAGAGGGAAAGGCGCGGGGATTACCTCGGAAGGACGGTGCAGGTTGTTCCTCACATCACCGATGCTATCAAGGACTGGATAACTCGCGTTTCCCAGATCCCGGTGGATGACTCTGGCGACGCGCCTGATGTTTGCATTGGTATGTTCTATCTCCGTAGATCGCTCTTCGTACTCGTGCTAAGTGTTGGACAGTGGAGTTGGTAAGTTTCCGTGTTAGTCTTCCGTAACTTGTTCATGTGCCAACCGCGGCTTCTTGTAGGGCGGTACTGTCGGGTAAGTTTCGACTATAACCCAGTCCAGAGGGTTGCATGATCGATGCTAACTTGACTAGTGATCTCGAGTCGGGACCCTTCGTCGAGGCGTTGGTCCAACTCAGGCACGAACTAACCCGGGATCCGGACTCGTCGTTCTTCAACATTCACGTGTCCTTTGTTCCATTGTTCGTGAACCCCATGAACCCTCCCCTTAATCCCAGTCGTTGAGCGTTTTCTGACTGGCAAACATCCAAGAATCCATGGAGAGGAGAAAACCAAGCCTACTCAGCACGCAGTCCGGCAGATGCGCAGCGCCGGCCTGATCCCCGATCTAGTGAGTGCCTGCGTACACCAGAGCCGAACAAGAGCTAACAGCCGCAGGTCGCGTGCCGCTGCGACACCTCCCTGGACCACGCCACCATCCGGAAGATAGTCTCGAGCTGCCAGGTCGATCTTGACCAGGTGATCGGCGTGCACGACATGGAGACCGTGTACCAGGTTCCCCTCCTGCTGCACGAGCAGGGGCTGCTCAAGCTGCTCACGAAGGGCCTTGACCTCGGCAAGCTCTCCGTGTCGCCTGAGAAGGTCACCAAGGGCGAAGCCCTGTGGAAGATGTGGAAGAAGACGGTCAACATTCCGAAGGACTTCCCGCCTGTTGAGATCTCCCTTGTTGGGAAGTACACCCAGCACATGGATTCCTACCTCTCTACAGTAAGCTAGCCATCACCCGCATGTGTCCTGGGCCTCACTAACAAGCGCAGGTCAAAGCCCTGGAGCACGCGGCCATGCGTTGCGGGCGCAAGCTGAACTTGACGAATGTGGACTCGGAGCACCTTGAGGAACCGATGTTGGAGAAGGACCCCGCCAAGTACCACAAGGCTTGGGAGATTCTGAGTAAATCTCAGGGTGTAAGCGCTACTCTACCGGAACCTTTCTGACCCGTGACTAACACGAAACCCAGCTGCTTGTGCCCGGTGGTTTCGGCTCCAGGGGCATAGAAGGGATGATCAAGACGGCCAAGTTTGCGCGGGAACGCAAGATCCCGTACCTGGGCATCTGCCTTGGTCTGCAGGTGGCCGTCGTCGAGGCGGCGCGGGACCTCTGCGGGCTCAAGCATGCCACGTCGGAGGAGTTCGACGCGGATGCCGAGCACAGGGTGGTTATCTTCATGCCCGAGGGCTCCAAGGAGTGAGTGCTACCCATCGGATGACATGGCAGACACGATACTGAACGTTGAGCAGGAAAATGGGCGGCACGATGAGGCTGGGCACGCGGACGACGCACTTCCAGGAGGGAAGCGAGTGGAGCAAGCTGCGGGCTCTCTACGGCGGGGCGTCGGTTGTCGAGGAGCGTCACCGCCACCGCTACGAGGTGAACCCCGAGTACATCGCGCGGCTCGAAGAGTCGGGGCTGCACTTCATCAGCAAGGACGACTCGGGCAACCGCATGGAGGCGTTTGAGCTCAAGAACCATCCTTACTACGTCGGGTAAGTTTCTCTCTCAAGGGATAAGTTGTGTTGATGGTCGTGCTGATGTACCGCAGTCTGCAAGCGCACCCCGAGTTTACCAGCAAGGTGATCCGATGCTCGCCGCCGTTCCTAGGCTTCGTGGCGGCCAGCGCCGGGACCCTAGAGGGCATCATCGAGGACCTGGACAAGAAGGGGCTCACGAACGGGAACGCGGCGCATTTCTAGACGGGTAGAGCAGCGATCTGGACACGCGTTTCTGGACTACAGGAAAGAGGGGGGACGCAAAAAGACGGCGGGACAAGGGACTAGACAGTTTGGAGGATCTGAGGGCACTCGGGAAATGAATACATGTAGAGCGTTTAATGGGCTCTGGGCGTTTGTTTGATAGAGGGATCTCGACCTAAGAGATAGACATCTCGTTGGACAGGCAGAGAGACGTTGGATGGGCGAGGTCTGGGTCTGGAGTACGGCGTTGGATGACAAAGCGCGGGGGCGGGGTTGCGGTGGGAGCGGCGTGCACGGGGATACACTCCCCTAACGGCGCCCCTGCGCAGGCCTGAGCTGCGCCCGTCAGAACATTATTAGATAGTACTTGAACAAGACGTTTTGACTCAGAACCAGGTGACTTCGCGCCACGTTCGCTTCTCGCCATGCCCATTCCGGCCCGTCACTTGCGTGCACGCATGCACGGCTTGGCCAAGCGCGGGAGGGAGGCTCGAGCGGGCTGAGGTGAGTCACGTCTGCGACGTTATCCGCTCTGCTTTCGTCTCCGGGCTGTCCGATGGGGAATGGTGCGGCTGCGGGGAGTTTCCCGGTTTTGGCAAGTTTACATATTCTGGGAGATACGGCTCTGGGACGATGACCTGTTTGGCGGTTTCCAGCACGGCTCGGCCGCCGGGGCTCTCGGTCGAGTCAGAGTGGGCCAAGCTGGTCTGACTGGCACCACGCAATTCGTTGGCAGCCCAGGCAGCTGCATTCCTGGTCCTTCTTGCACGGCGGTACATATGACGGCGCCGCGTCTGCCCCACCAAGTTCCGATCCTCCCTCTGCCTCTTTAACTCCGCCTCTTTAACACCGCCCGCCCGACCTCGGCCTCGACCTCTCACTTCATACTCACTCCAAGGGAGGAAGCACCACAATCTCACCCGAGCTGAACCAACCCGCGAATCCCACTCTCCCCCAAGAGACACAGAGGACCAGCAGAGCCCGCCATGGACGTCCGCTGCCAGTGCCACTCGGTGCAGTTCACCACGCCGACCCCCAAGCCGCTGGCGCTGTACGTCTGCCACTGCGGCCAGTGCCGCCTGCAGACCGGGTCAGCCTTTGGGACGAGCGCCATCTTCCCCAAGTTCTCGCTTCCCTCGGACCAGACCCTTGCCTGCTATGCGTAGGTCCCTCCTCCTGGCGAATTGTCGCTGCTGGTGCCCACGCCGTTGATCGCCCTCAGATGAGATGGGAGACTGGGGGCTGTAGTATCAGGGTGAGGAGAGTAGACAAACTTGTTGGCGCCGTTGGCTAAGATATATCCCCTGAATAGGAGGTTGATGCCCTCCGGCGACACACTCCACTGGTCAGTCCATACAACCCGAACTGCGTAGATGATGCTGGGTCACTAACACCGAAAAGCTACTTCTGCAAGACCTGCGGCACCCGGATACTCCACACTACGGCCGTCCGTCAGCCCCTTTCCCTCCCAGTCCCTCCCCCTCCACTCTCCCCGACTAATACCATCAGACCCGCGACGTCGTCTCCGTAAAGGGCGGCTGCATTATCGGCCTGGACTGGTCCAGCGCCATCCACGTCTGGGCCAAGACCGCCATGGTGCCCATCCCCGAGGGGTGCGAGACCCACGACGGGGACTCGACGTCCGACTCGAGTTCCGAGTATGGGGCCCACCAGGCGGCGCTGGATTAGGCTGCTGGCCGA
The DNA here is from genome assembly GCA_023628835.1 of Sordariomycetes sp. S4602. Classification (NCBI taxonomy): domain Eukaryota; kingdom Fungi; phylum Ascomycota; class Sordariomycetes; species Sordariomycetes sp. S4602. The sequence goes on from JAMAJV010000010.1 coordinate 698,680, forward strand.
GCGGTGGGAGTACATCGTGGGCGTGAGTGGATATGGGTGAAAATAGGGGGGAGGCGGCGTTGGCATATGCCTGATTTTAATGGGGGTCAACACCTAGAAATTTTGGTTATATATTGGATTCTATGGGATGCAGGGTTTCTAGACATGCGCCATTCACGGACCCGATACGGTCACCTCTTATTATCCGTCGACCGCCCGCTCCCTTGCGTGCTGTCTTCCCGCCCGTCTACCCCAGCCGCACCAGACCCATCCACATCCACCTCTGGCCCCGGCCCCGGCCCATCGCCTTCATCTTCTCTCTCTCTCCTCTCCCGGCTGCCCTTCTTTCCCTCTCCTCTCCGCAGCTTCGAATCCCTCTCCGGTACGAAGACATACATTGGAAACTCCATGAAAAGCGTCCTCTTCAACCACACCGGCACCCTCTCGTAAAGCCATGGTGGGAACGGAAGCAACGGGCTCGTGCGTTTCAGGTACGCCGAGTACTCATTCCACCCGAGGTCGAGCTCGTAGCGGCGCTTTGCGGCGGGGCGCTCTGAGAGAGGGAGGCCCGAGAGAAAGAGAAGGAGTGCGGTTATGAGGAAGGGGCCTACAATAGAGGCGTAGAGAGCAGCTGAAGCCCTGGTGGGGAGGGAGGATGATGATGTTGGGGTCGTGGCGATGGTATAGATCCCTGAGCTGTTAGCGTGCCGTTTAGGTGGGCATATAGCGGATGACCTACCGAACTGGGCGAGTATGTCCCCGAAGTAGTTTGGGTGTCTCGAGAATCTCCACAAGCCTCCATCACAGACGGCTGCCGCGCCACCCCCGTGCTTCTTCCGGAACGCATACCTCTGCCCATCCGCCACAACCTCTACCACGAGCCCAACACCAAACATCACCACCCCAACCACATCCCCTGCAGCTCCAAACTGCACTTCGCCCCCCCTCTGCGCTTCCAGGACGGCGGGCGAGTTTCCTAGAGTGACGGGGAGTGACACGCCCCACACCCACAGCATCTGGAACATCCAGAAGCCAAGAAAGGCGGTGAAGCGGTGGCGCATACCGTCGAAGCGCGTGTCATGGCCCGTCTTCAGGATGCGGTAGAAGAGGAACGAGGAGAGGCGGAGGGCCCAGAGGGAGATGAGGGACGTGGCGACGATCTGGCGAGGGTGGGTGGGGGGGCCGGAGAGGAAGAGGGTTAAGAGGGAGATGAGGGCGAAGTTGGTGCCGCCGGCGAGGTCTGATGTGTTAGCCGGGAAGCTGGGGTGGGCATAATGAAGGGAGTACCTGTTAAGAGGTCGAATTGGCAGCTGTAGGCGATGGAGAAGAAGAAGAGCTGGTAGGCGATGGTGACGAGGGCCGTGAGGCCGAGGTAGTAATCATCTAGCACCTTGAGTGCCATAGCAAATGAGTCTTGTTGCAACTGAGTCTGTTTCCTTCTCTGGCTGGGATATGGGCCTGTCTTCCCCAGCAATTTCTCCCTGCAACTCCAGAGTTACTGCACCCGCTGCCCACCAGTTATATCCACATCTAGCGATGCCCGATGCGGTCTGACTGGGGAACAGAGTTAGATGTTAAAGTCACGGGATTCTATATCACTAAAGTCTTGTTGATGGTGAACACGGCAATTGGATCGAGTGCAGTGAGCGAGCGGGGGTGACGGAGAAGCTGGACGCCGTCATTGGCGGCGCTCGGACACGGGAATCGCTGTAGATCATGTGCTCTCTCCCGGTGTCGTAAGCAGCTCTCCCACCTGTGCGGCATCTTGGGACTTCTCTAGCAGAACTCTCACCAACGTCAACATGCAAGAGATACGCAACTTGGAAACAAGACTGGCGACGGGGAGAAACAGAACGGATTGCGGGCCGGATGATTGTGGTGTGCTCCGATGTGATGGTGGAATCACAGGCGCTTACAACCATCAGGGCCGGCCTCAGTGTCGATGTTTCATCTGCCTTGATCTCCTGCACACACCAGTCATTCTATGGAGTGTCGATTCCTTGCTCTTGCCGCTGGGGAGGAAATACGGAGCGTCATTGCTGCCGCGAGCTCCCATAGTTATTGAGAACCGATAGGCTGAACACGATCGATGGCGATAATCGTCGTCCCATCACGGCTTGGGCCCGAAACGAAGCTGCGCGTCATATCACGCCGGACCGGTTTCCTGGCCTGCCGGCACTTGGATCGGCCATCTTGCGTAGCGGAAAAGGCTCTGTCTTAGATTCATGATAGCAAGCGGCTAAAACACACCCTCTATCCATGGCACGGGTTTGCAGGGTCGAGGCCCTGGTGGGGCTGGAAGTAAAGCCTAGCAAGGAATACAATGGCGGTATTAAGCTACGCGCGAGGTTTTAGCTGGAATTCCGCGAAGCTAGGACAGTCTTGATAGATGGATAACCTTGTAGCCTCCCGGCGCCTCCGCTGCCTGCGAAGAAATGCACATGACCACCCTCGTGATCCCCGGAGTACCTTGTGGAGTGAGCTTGTCGCCGCGACCCACAAACCCAATTCTCCTTCCAACTCTGATGCCGCCAGGCGTGCACTCCTGTATTCAACATAGCCGTGGTTGGTCCCTCGGCCAAATGCAGCCTAGGCCCGTGTTCACCACCCTCTCATATGCAGAGGCTTGATCTCAGCGCAACCTCTGATCTAGAATCGGCCGGCCCAAGATTGCCCATCGCTTGGCATCCGAAACCGTCTGGATTTCATCTCGCGAAAGCCTACCACTCGACGTCGTTCGCGATGCGAGTGCCCTTGACACCGGCGAAAACCCCCTATTCGCCAGAACACCGACGACATCCCTGTCGCTGGGAGGCATCGGCTGCGATAATGCTCCCGTAATGGTTTGCTTGTCACATTTCGCATGAACCTCCCAAACACACACGGACTCGTCCGCGTGGACTTGGCTCGATCGATGTGCCAGACATCGATGCCCCATTGGCTGCGGGACCCCGATTTGCCCGGCTCTGACAGGCCCCGTTTGGGCCCCGTCTCAACCCCCGTTCCGCATCGACGGCTCCCCGCCAAGACGCCGAAAAATGGGGCCCATGCAAGGGCCCAAACCGTGCCTGAAGACCCTTCGGGAGAGGGCCCCGCTTTTGACCGCGACGCCACGGGGCAACTCTGCGGCTCTCTGCTGGCTGCCACCCCTTAATCCCCGTGCAGGGCTTCACATCGTTCATAGTTTCCAGGGCCCTGGCCTTCCGCTACTTCGCTTGGCCCCTGCCCTGGGTCTCCAGCGGTCTAGGCCATGGTCTGCGAGAATCGGGTCTTCGATCTGTCTCGCCTCTCGAATGGTCCGATCCCACCTCTCCCCCCCACCGGATCCCTTGCGTTAGTTCGAGCTCGGGACCCACCTCCCCCAGACTCTGACAGGGGCGAGCCACGTCGTATCTTCGCAACAGACTGCGGCGCCGAGATACTTCGCCGGACAAGCACGGTTTCGATTCGCGCTAACTATCTTGTTCGGGGATCCACCGTCACAGCGGATTGGGTAGAATCCCTGTGTTCGTCCCTCGACGAAACAAGCTTAGAAACTGCTACTAACAACCACCCCGGCAAGAGCCGTGGCCTGTCGCCATGGGCCCACTGCCCGAGCCCGTTCTCGTTCCATACCCCACTCGGGTCGTCTCGCCTCCCCTTTGTACTAGTAGTGTGTACCAGCCGTGCTCTTCCACCCTCTGTCTCTGGTTATCTGTCTCTTCCTGCCTTTCGTTTGATTGATCGTGGGACACCTTGTGATGTCTTCCCACTAAATCTTGCCATTCCTTTCTCGTTTCTCGTTCCTTTCTAGCGTGCGTGTGTTTTCGACGTCGGCGCCCGTCGAACCTGTCTACAGGCGACTTAAACCGTCTTATCCAAGACCGCCACTTCGGAGGGACATCGCCGCGCACTCCTTATGGATTTGAAGGGTTGATCCCGTTTATCCTTACACGATTCTATTCTCACGACGGCTGGCCTGTTGAATCTCTCTTTCCCTTACATCATATAATCCAATTCAAACGACAGCTCGGTGGGTTGAGCCGGGACTGGTCGTGAAAGCCTAAGATGAGGCAGAGCGCGTGGTTGGTCGTTGTCGCTACCCTCTCGCTTGCCCAGGTAGGTGGATCCATATCACCAAGTGTTCAACTGGTGAGGTGCTTACAGCTCAATAGTCTGCCGCGATCGGACGTCCCCGCCATGGCCCGGCACCCGTAAAGCGCCAGGGTGGGCTTCAGAATCTGATAGCTCAGCTGGGTGGTGGCAACGGCGACGATGGGGGTGCGGACGAGGCCTTCCAGGGCAACGGCAACGACGGGATCCAGGGCGCAGAGAACGGAGGCAATGGCAACAATGGGGGCCTCGACCTGAGTAATATCTTCGGCGGTGGAAATGACAATGCTGAGGCCATCGAGGACGACAACGCCGCAGACGAAAGCGGAGACGCCGCCACCGAGGCTGCCGATCTGGCCGACGAGACTGGAATAGCCCCCGAGGACATTTCTAATGCGGCTGAGGAGCTGGCAGGCGGAGGTTCGGCCGCTGATACTTCTGTTGAAGGTGGAGACGGAGTCGATCAGGATGTGGAGGACAACGTCGAGGAGGCGGATGAGAATGCGGACGCTGATCTCATTGACGAGACTGGTATCGCCTCTGAAGATATCGCTGCCGCGGCCGAGGAGCTGGCGGGCGGCGGTTCTGCCGCTGATACCTCTGTTGCCGCCGATTCTGGAGCCGATGTGGCCGTTCAAGAAGAGGCGGACGTGGAGAATGATGCCGATGACGACAACGGGGGCTTCAACTTGGGCGACATCCTTGGTGGTGGGAATAACGACAACCAAGGCGAGGATGGCTCTAACGGCAATGGCGGCTTCCTATCCAACCTCGGCAATCTCTTTGGCGGTGGCAACGACGCTGCTGGGGGCGAAGCTGAAGAAGTGGAGGCCGGCAACGGCGATGATGGAGGTCTCCTCAATATCGGCAACCTCCTTGGCGGCGGGAACAACGACGCCGACGAGGCCAATGATGGCAATGAAGGCGGTGTTGACCTTGGCGATCTCGCCGGCGGTGAGAATAACGCCGACGATGACAACGAAGAATCAGACGACCAATTGGAAGTTGGTGAAGACGAAGCTGCCGAGGACCAGCTTGAGGACGTTGAATCTGGTGAAGATGAGGTTGCCGAGGACCAGCTTGAGGATGTTGAAGCTGGTGAAGACGAAGCTGTCGAGGGCGAGCTTGAGGACGTTGAAGCGGGTGAAGACGAGGTTGCCGAGGACCAGCTTGAGGACGCCGAAGTTGTGACCGAAACCCAGGCCGAGGAGACCGCTAGCGGTTCTGAAGAAGATGCGTAAGTGGATGGAACGGAATTTCATTCTACGTGAGACGATTCTAATCGTGATATCAGGACTGCGACCGAGGCCGAGACTAGTCAAGCGGTCGCCACGGACGATGCCGCCGCTGTATGTTTCCCTGTCATTCTGGCAATAGAGGTTCTGTACCACTGACAGCGCATGATTATAGGAGGAAGATGCCGCAAGCGCCAGCAGCTCCGGAGAGGCTGTAGAAGGCGACGCTGGTGTCGTTGCGGCCCCGGCTGAGACTGCTCCCGCTGATATTGGCCAGGCCGACTCTGCCGCCGGCCAAGCCGAGCCCCTGGAAGTTCTCTCAAGTGCGGGCGGCCTCGTTATGGTCGACCTTCCCGCTGAGACCCCGGCGGCCGATAGTAGCAACGCCGACTCCGCCGTCGTCGAGGGAGCGGGCCAGGCCGCGGAGGCCGGGGGAGTTGTCTCCAGTGCAGGTGGTCTTCAGATCGTCTCACTCCCGGACACCCGTGGTCCCACGTCGACTCTCGCCGTGAGCACGGCGGCAGATGCGGCTTCCACTGAAGCGGCCGTTGCCACTTCCGAGGCTGCAGTATCCGGTAAGTTCCCCCATCCGTTGGAAATATCAGTCGTCCATCCGCTGACAAGGTATCTAGCGGACACGGCCTCTGAGGTTGCGGTATCCGGTATGTTCCACCACCCGTTGGAAACAATAGTCGTCCACCCGCTTACAAGACATCTAGTAGACGCGTCCGCCATCGGTGCTGCGGAAAGCGCTGCCCCTTCGGCTGAGGCCCCGTCAGCCCAGCCTCCAGCTGCTGCCCCTCCGGCCGCCGACACGGAAGCATCCCTTCCAACCCAGCCTCCAGCTGCTGCTGCTCCTCCGTCCGATACCGAAGCAGCCCCTCCAGCTTCAGAGACTTCTGCATCTCCTCCTGCGGCCGCTGAACCACCTCCCGCAGCCGGTTCACCCCCTGCCGCTACACTCCCGGATGATGCGGCCAGCCAGCAAGGAGGCGAGAACGAGGAGGCGGCCGCTCCAGATAATGCCGCCGACCAACAGGGTGCTGGGGACGCCGGTGGAGAAGGAGCCCCGGAGGATGTCGACCCTGTCGCCGGCGCGGCAGCGCCTGACCTTAGTGGGTTGAATCTGAACAGCGAGGTCAGCCTGGGTAGTCTGGGGAGGAGGCACGCGAAGGTTTGGTAGAGGTTACTTGAGGAGGAGGATGTTCGATTCTAGTTGTGCGTGTTAGGGGAAGGGTGTGTCAAGCTTGGCCGGTCGCCACAGGCGGGCTGTAGCATGATGGGAATCGTTTCTCGGTGGGTTCTTGGAACGAGCCGGAAACGCACTTTTATGCGGGCAATTGGCATCCCAGTGTTGCTGCGAGACGTGTACTTGATTTTTATTCTGCTGTAGATAAGACTTTCTCGTGAAATTACCATCCTGCGTTGCTCTATCTTGATGTACACCGAAGTGAGTGTCCTCTTCCGAGGCTATTGTTAAGTCTATTGGGTATCATGGTGATGAAGAAAGAAGCCGTACAACCCAACTCCCTATCAAGTTCCTGCGCACATTTACCTCACGCCGCCTTCTTCTGCCCCTTGGCCTTTTTCCCAGGCCTCTGTCCCTCCTCATCCCCATTTTTCCTCTTCTTCTTCCCGCCTCCCCCGGATTCGCTCTCGTCCTTCCCGGGCGGCGGCCCCGGCACAGCCCTCACGACCTCCACGACGCCCCTATACCCGGCCCTCTTCGCCCCCTCGTTGACAACCACGCTCCTCGGGCCGGCGCCGAACGCCTCGGTGCCCCTCTCGGTGCCCAGCCCCCACACGCTCAGCAGGTTCACCACGTCCCTCGGGGCGCGCAGCTCCACGGCCCTCCCCGCGCCGCTCGAGACGACCAGCCCCTTGCCGCCCGTGGCGCGCATGAGGCTCATCACGTTGCCGATGAAGTTGGCGCGGCGCGCGGCGGAGAACAGCTGGGCGTAGGCGATCTCGAAGCGCAAGCCGCGCGAGACGGCCACGGCGACGGACTTGCGGCGGAGGGGGAAGGGCAGGCGCGAGGAGAGGTCGAGCGATATGAGGGGCACGTCCTGGATGGTGAGGCAGGCGGCGGTGAAGGACTTTTCGGTGGTGGGGCGGAGGGCGAGGAGGTGGTAGTGCGAGGCGAGGGCGGGGAGGCGGTGGTTGTGCGAGGGCTCGGAGAGGAGGACTGTTGCGCGGTGGAGCACGGTCGGGAGCGCGGCGCCGGAGCCGGTCTTGGAGGGCGGCTGGGGGCCGGACTGGTTGCGCGGCGGGGTGGAGGGCAGCGAGGGCAGCGGGTTGGTGATCTGGCCCGGGAGCGGCGTCGAGACGAGGTGGTTCAGCGCGACGGTCTTGTAGCCGAGCTGGGCGGCATACGCGAGCATGCGCTCAAGGTCCTGGGGATCGGCATTCGGCGACCACGGAATGTTGAGGTCGAACATGGTGCTGGTCGGAGCTCCCGTGTGGAGGTTATGATGGTGGCATTGGAGTGCTTCGCGGGGAGGCAAGGTTTTGTGGCCGGTGGCCCGATCGAGATGCTGAAGGCGACTTGGTAATTATGTCTGAGCTTTCCAGAGTCCTCGACCTAAAATTCTCGAGGTTACACATGTAGTGTTGAACGCATGGCTGCTCACAGCTGTTATCAGCTGCAAGAAGCTTGGCCCATGTGCGAATAACCAAATGGCTTCCTGCAAATTGTCGTCGCCTATAAGATACGGCACCTAAGATACTTGTACATGTGAATATCTGGTGTGGATAAGAACAAGCATTGTGCTCACCACGTCAAAACGAGCCCTTCATCGGCATTGATTTGATCGCAATCTCAGCAATTATCTTGGTGCAGCCCTGCCAGGGCTGTGTCCAATTGGTACATGTAGGACGAATGATACCCAGCCCGCCGCGCATATGCAGTTGGTTCGGTTTGAGTCACTTACAGGTCGAAGCACGGACTCGGTAAATCTGCAGTTGGCTCTATTTCGAGTCATCCACGGTTTTAAGCATGGAATCTATAGTTATGCAGTTGGTTCTATCTCTGAGTCACTCCAGATCGAAGCACAGACTCTAGGGGTATGCAGTCGTATCTGTTTTGGGTCACTCAGAGGTCTAAGTATAGAATCCATAGGCTCGCAGTTGGTTCTGCTTTCGAGTCACTTGCAGGTGGAATCATAGACCTCGTAGGTAGTATGCAATTGGCTCTTCTTGTGAGTCACTTACAGACCAAAACACGGCTGCTCCCTTTCTCCCACCGCTCCTCCAGGTACGGTCAGAACGCCATCTCTATCATCACCAGAGCCACCTCAGTGTCATTGACAGTCTGACTTGAAATCCGATCAACCATGACAGGGGGACTCTCTGTCCCAAGCCATGGAGGGTGTCCGGGTGTCGTCGGCCAAGCCTGTGACGACGGAGCTCAAAGGAGTGGGTCACCAAGTAACGAACCATGTATTATCACTTCGCTAACACTCCAGGAGACCGAGAAGCGCGACTCCCTCGTGTCGATTGAGAAGAAGTATCAGCGCCAATGGGAGGAGAATGGTGTCTTCCACGCAAACGCGCCCCCGACCCACGAAGTCCCGCTCGATGCGACATCTGCCAACCACCTCCACGAGAAATACCCCAAGTATTTCGTTACTATGGCGTATCCTTACATGAACGGCACTCTCCATGCCGGCCACAGTTTCTCTGTCAGCAAGAGCGAGTTTGCAGCCGGCTATGCCCGCATGCAGGGCAGGCGTGTCCTCTTCCCCATGGGCTTTCACTGCACGGGAATGCCTATCAAGGCTTGCGCCGATAAGCTTGCAAACGAGCTGGCCATGTTTGGGCGCGAGTTCGAGAACTATAAAGAAGAGGCGGCCGATGATAAGCAGATCCCAGCCCAGCCAACGAGCCAGTACAGGGAAGACCCGACCAAGTTCACCGCCAAGAAGGGCAAGGCGGCCGCAAAGACGGTGCAGCTCAAGTACCAGTTCCAGATCATGCTTGCCATGGGCGTCCCACTTCAGGACATCCATCTTTTCGCCGATCCCAAGCACTGGCTCGAGTTTTTCCCTGACCTGTGCCACAGAGATCTCGGCAATTTTGGCGCGCGGATCGACTGGAGACGCTCCATGTTGACGACAGACGCCAACCCTTACTACAATGCCTTTGTCCGTTGGCAGATGAACCGCCTCAAAGACCTGGGAAAGATTCAAGTTTGGCAAGCGCTATACCATCTACTCAACCAAGGATGGCCAGCCATGCATGGACCACGACAGGTCGGAGGGAGAGGCCGTCGGGCCGCAAGAGTACACCGCTCTCAAACTCAAGGTTCTTGAGTGGGCAGCCGGCGCGGGAGGACTCGTACGTGACAAGGTGCCTGGGAACGCGAATGTTTTCCTGGTAGCAGCAACCCTGAGACCGGAAACCATGTACGGCCAGACATGCTGCTTTGTTGGCCCGACGATCGACTACGGCATCTTCAAGGCCTCCCCGAACGAGTATTACATTGCCACTGACCGCGCTGCCCGGAAAGTGGCCTTCCAGGGTACCTTCGCCAAGGCCGGCGAAACCGAAAAGGTTGCCGAGATTCAGGGCTCTGGCCTCGTGGGATGTCTTGTCAATGCGCCACTTTCTCTCCACAAGGATGGCGTGAGGGTGCTTCCCATGGAATCGATCTCCCCTGTGAAGGGCACTGGCATTGTCACGTCTGTACCGTCAGACAGTCCTACCGACTTCATCACCGTTACGAACCTCGCTAAGAAGGCGTCCTACTACGGCATCAACAAGGAATGGGCAGAGCTCGAAATATATCCTATTATCGACACCCCTACCTACGGTGACCTGTGCGCCCCGACCCTGGTCAAGCAATTCAAGATCACTTCTCCCAAAGATGTGGTGCAGCTTGAAAAGGTTAAGGAACTGGCCTACAAAGAAGGCTACTATCAGGGGACCCTCAAGCTCGGCGAATTCGCTATGGAGACAGTTGAGACGGCGAAGCCGAAGGTCAGGGCACAGCTTATTGACGCCGGCCTCGCGTTTGCCTACTCCGAACCCGAACGAAAGGTTGTAAGCAGGTCTGGTGACGACTGCATCGTTGCACTCCTGGACCAGTGGTATCTCGACTACGGCGAGGAATCATGGAAGAAGGCTGCCCTTGAGTGGGTCGACAATGCCGACGGAAAGGGAATGGACACGTTCCACAGCGAGACGAAGCATTCGTTCGAAGCCACCCTCCATTGGCTCAATCAATGGGCTTGCGCAAGGTCGTTCGGCCTTGGCTCGAAACTGCCCTGGGATCCGCAGTTCCTGGTGGAGAGCCTGTCGGATTCGACCATATACATGAGCTACTACACCATCGCTCACTTTCTCCACAAGGACATTTTCGGAAAGGAGAAGGGAGAAGGTGACATTTGCCCCGAGGAGATGACCGATTCGGTCTGGGACTACATCTTCTGCCTCCGAGAACTCGGCGACCTTGCCACGGTCTCAAGCATCCCCAGGGAGACCCTCGAGGCCATGCGGCGTGAGTTCGAATACTGGTATCCTCTGGACCTGTCCGTGTCCGGCAAGGACTTGCTGCCCAACCACATGACGTTCTTCATCTACAATCACCTTGCCGTCTTCAAACCAGAGCACTGGCCGAGGGCCGCCCGGGCCAACGGTCATCTGCTCCTGAACAGCGCGAAAATGTCCAAGTCCACCGGCAACTTCATGACCCTCAACGACATGATCCATAAGTTCGGCGCAGATGCCTCACGTATCGCCCTCGCCAACGCAGGCGACGGTTTTGCCGACGCCAACTTCGACGAGAGCGTCGCTGATAACAGCATCCTCCGCCTTTACAACCTCCGCGAGTGGTGCGAGAGAGTCGCCGACGGGAAAAGTGAGCTCCGGGGCGGCGAGCGCAATGGTTTCCAGGATGCGCTTTTCGACAATGAGATGAACTCGCTCATCGCCGAGGCGCAGAAGCACTTCGAGGCGACCAGCTACAAGGCCGCTCTCAAAGCGGGCTTCTACGACTTTGTCAACGCCCGAGACTTCTACCGGGAAGCCTGCAACTCGGCGGGCATCGAGATGCACAGGGACCTGGCGCTGCGCTACGTGGAACTGCAGGCTCTTCTGCTCTGCGTGATAGCGCCGCACTGGTCCGAGTACGTCTGGCTCGAGATACTGAAGAAGCCCGAGTCGGTCCAGTATGCACGCTATCCATCTGCCGCACCGACCGACGCGGCCCTCACCGCCGTGCGAGAGTACATTCGCACGACGGCAAATAACATCAACTCGGCTGAGGCGGCGCAGCAGAAGAAGAGGGCCAAGGGCAAGGGGCTAGCCCTGGATCCCACAAAGCCCAAGAGACTGACAATCTTCATTGCCAGCCGCTTCCCAGCCTGGCAGGAAAAGTACGTCGACCTCGTGCGGTCCTTCTGGGACGCGGTGTCCTGCTCAGTAGGGGACGAGAAGGCGCAGAACGATCGCATCGCGCAGATGGGCGAGATGAAAAGGGCCATGCCTTTCGTGCAGAGCCTCAGGCGGCGCCTCCTGGACGGCGAGTCCGCGGACAGCGTCTTGGAGCGCAAGCTGGCTTTTGACGAGGCCTCTGTTCTTGGGCAGATGTTGGCTGGACTGAAGAAGACGGCAGGGCTGAGTGTGATAGACCTGGTCATGGTTGATGAGGATGGCGAGCACAGAAAGGTCGGCCGGCGGTGATAGTGGCAGTGAGCAGATAGGGCTGGATAAACTGCCTTTACAGGCGTATGCTGCGGTGCCGGGACAGCCTACGTTCTTGTTTGAGAATATCGACTAGTCGGATGAGAGCGAGGGAGAGGGAGATATGGATGTTCGTGGCCGAATCCCGGACGTATTTGTATTCGCAGCTCTGACTATACGCGAGGAAAAGTGATTCCAACGCCTTGGCCAATGCAGTTCATTAGTCTATAATTCTTAGTCAGTTGCGCTAACGGCTTTCGTACCGCTGCACTACCTCGTTTACTGACAGGACAGGTGACCTGAGCCCCTCCTCCCCTCAGTACATGGACCAACCCATACAGTCCGTATCCGCACATAACCGGCAGTCGACGCTGTACTTACATATATGCATATCCAGCTGTCACCCTCCACGAGCCGTCTCTGCACCAATGACAAGTGCACGATTGCGGGCTGTGCGGGGACAATTGCTCCAAGCTGGGCCAACGAGATGGCAGCTGCTACCCCGGATTCCTGCGGCGTTTTGGCTCTGTCTCCACTGATAACGCCTGCAGGTCGGCTGCCGCTCGGTATCTTGCCCAGACCATCATTCCTGACTGCCAAACTTGTACCCATGTTCGCTACCCAACCATCCCCCCTCACACTATCATCAGCCATAGCCATGACTCTCGCCCGATGGTTCCGCCATGGCTGACAGCGAATCCCGGGCCACCGCGCACAATGGCAGCCATGCCAAGTCAAGGCGTAAAGCTTCTTTTACAGGGTCTCGCTCGCGTGCAGGCTGCCTTACCTGCAAACAGAAACACGTATGTTTATTAATCCAACCGGCCTAGAGCATCGTTGACGTGTCGGAAAGACGAAATGCGACGAGGCTAAGCCTAGCTGTCGCCAATGTGTCCGGAAAGGCCTGGTCTGCAGGGGCTATTCGCGCGGTCTGAAATGGTCCTACAAACACCAGCCCGACCGGATCGAGGATGCCGCCGACCAATCGCCAAGAGTGACCGAGGCGAGCGAGGCCGACCGAAGCCAAGTAGTTCCGCCGGACGGTCAAGAATTGGGAGTAACCTCTGCCGATGCTGCGGCCTGCCTAACGGACTTTCTTTTCAGCGATAGCCACGACAGCGCATTCCTGGACCAGGTAGAGCTGCACTCGGCGAACGCCACCCAGCTGACTGACTGGTCCATGGCTGAGCATGTCCAGGGCGGCTCTGAACAACCCACACTCGCTGACACTGCCTTTTCACCCGTTTCAACCTCGGCCTCCGGGCAGGACCCAGCTTCCAGCCTTGAGCTCGTGCTGCACATACCACGCGCTCCGTCGCCCGAGGGAGGCCCTGACACCGCCCTGAGACTTATCAGCAACTGGTTTGACGAGGTCTGCCCGGCATGGTCGGGCTTTGACTCCAGCATGAACATGAACCGGAAGCTCGCCACAGACTTGTGGCACAGCTCTGCCGCCGTATTCAATGCGCTGCAGAGCATGTCGGCGAGCTTTCTCTCGGCAAGATTGCCTCACATGAGACGCCCGGCCATGAACCTTCTCAACACTGCGACCGTCTGTATCCAGTCCGAAGTCAACGCATTGAACGAGAAGACAAAGCTCGACGTCATGCCCACGGGACTTCTCTTTTCCTTATTCTGCCTAGGGACAACTATATGCTGGCTAGATGCTAGCCGAGTTGGCGAGCCTTTCCTCAAGGAGGCCAAGGCGCTACTCCAGCGGTTCCCGCGGCAAAGCCTGTCCGACTGGGATCAACTCGAAACATTCTCCTTTTTTGAAAAGAGCCTGGTGTACTGGGAGATGCTTCTCTCCGTGGTGGAGGACACCGACATGAGGCCTGACGCCGATGCCATGTTGTATAGACATCAGCAACCGGCGCCTACATGTAGCAATGGTGGCACGGCAAGCATGGACCTTGCCCTCCATCCATGGACGGGAATCTCGTCGCTCACATCTCGACTCTTCGCCCAGTCTATACGCCTGTGCAGGACATACCGCCGCCGAATAACAAACCCGACCGGTCGAGCCATCAGCCTATCAACCGCCATGCAGGAGATTGAAGAGTCCATGAAGCTCGAAGAGCAGCTCCTGGAACTCGACTTCTCGTCCATGCCGCAAGTCAACGAGACTGGTGACTGGAAAACACCCTGGTTCCATCTTGCAAACGTGGCCGAAGCCTATCAGATTGCCGCGCTGCTTCAGCTTTATGTGACGTTCCCGGACCTGGTGTCGCTGCGGCTACCCGGAGAGTCTCACCATGATCAGGAGGGCCATGTTCCTTGGGATAAGTGGATTATTCCATTGACTCTTCGACTCGTTAAGGTGCTGGAGCAAATACCGCCCGACTCCGGAAGCCGGGTGATGCAACCGCTACTATACATATGCGCGAGCACCGGGCTTCGGTACGATTTGTCCACCCCGACCGAAGATGGACCTCACGACCTGGGCCCAGGGACATCTGCAGAGGCTCCGAGCCTCGGCGGCCACGGAATCGACATCTTGGGGTACATCGGTCAGATGGATGCGACGCAGAGCATGGGGTCTGGCCCAGCCTCCATACCACAAGCCATCCTTGACATTAGCGAGGGTCGTAACTTCATAATGAAGCGTCTCAGGGTTCTAGAAACAAACCTGCATCCCAAGCCTATCATTGTAGCCCAAGAGCTTGTCACGGCGATCTGGGGGGCTTATGACGCCGAGCCGCCGGGCCACACCGCGGTTCACTGGCTTGATGTGATGGAAAGCAAGGAACTCCGGTCTCTCTTCGGGTAGTGCCTCTTGGATGTGTACTATACTATTCTTGCCTGTCTTTTCTCTTTTGTCTTGTGGTTCCAGGAAATTGCGTTTACGGGATCTACGAGGTTTGTAAGGATGACACGATGGGGGAATGGTTATTGGGACCGGAGGCGCTGGAGTTGGGAACACGAGATCATGAGCTTAACGTATGCCATCTGAAATGAAATAATTGAGACTACCCGGCAAAAGCGCGTCCAATCCCTCTAGTTGGGCTTATACATCTAAGCTTTTACGTTAGCGTTTTCTCGCCATTATGGATTCTAATCAGCCTCACCTCAATGCGAGCACGTCAAAAGTCGTTCTTCTTCCGCTGGCCAACATAAAATGCCAGCCCGCCGTTCTCGGTCTCGAACGTGATGGTTGACCCCTTTGGGAAGTACACCACGTCCCCGGGCTGGGCGGTGGTCTTCTGGCCCGTCGCGTCGGTGATGGTGTAGTCGCCCTGGAGGAATATCTTCATCTCGTCGTACTTGTAGGTGTAGGTGAGCGGCTCGCCCTTCTCCAGGCGGAACAGGCCGGCCGAGATCGGGGCGTCCGACGTCTGCTCGCTGGAGTACAGGTCTCCGAGGAACGCATTGTCGCCGGCGAGTAGGGGGATCTCGAACTTGGACTGGGCCTGGGGGTAGAACTGGAATGCCTTTGGGTCCGAAGCCATGTTGGAAATCGGTGGTGTGCGTGGAGAGGATATAAGTATCTGTGGACTATGATTTGAGGGGGTCAAATCGTGGTGTGTCTGGAATGCATCGGACTGAGCTCCTCATATAACTAAGAGCGCTGTTCGTCGATCAACATCGGGCCAAAGGTACACGCGCGCTGCTGTCCCAGTCTGGCGAAGTCTTCCGGCCGCGTCCAGCCGCGGTAGGATGCTGTTGCCGCTACATGTGCATGGACGCATTGGTGCGTCTCACAGCAGGAATAGTGCCCGCATCCCATTACGCTATTTAGCAGATATTTCCTATCGTGCGGCAATCTCGTTCCCGTGATCATGAATGCCTCGCTCATTCCTGTCTGTGTCTGCTAGGTGACATGTAGTCCCGAGTTAGGTGTGACGTCGAAAGTCGTGTGGGCTTGCCGCTTTAGGCCATGTTTTCCGGGTGCCGGGCGGCGTGTTGCATGTAACATGTATAGATTGGACGCCCAACTCCTTGCTTATCAGACCAATAGCACGCAATGGGCTCTTCTTGGGACCAGCATCTAATAGACAGATAAAGATTCCTTAAGCATGCTCAGCGCGTACTCTAGCTTTTCGGGGAGTTTTTTCGGGAGTTTAAGTCAATATTACCACGCCTAGCATTCGCGTCACCCTATTGAACTGACAATGGCTACCGTTTTCGAGTTCAACGGAGTATACATGCTCTTTGCTCTTTTTGCTATCTGTGGATTTGTTTTATGCTCTGCTTTTGTTAAAGACAAGGTCAAGGGATCCCCGGGGCCATTGAGAGACGAGACGAGCGAAAAGAAGACATATCCGAGTTGCTTCAAAACGCCTATCCCACCTCCATATCCAGCATGGTCACTCCAGTCCACCAAGCCCCTTCCATACCGCGCCTTTCGATACGGCCCAAAATATAATGTCACCATGGGCCTCAGGTCTCTACAGCCCCATGAGTGGATCGAGCTCGACAACCAGTTTCCGAAATTCCACGCCGACAAGGCCGCCCGCCTACAGGAGAGGGGCGAAAAGTGTGTATCGACACACCCGGATGCTTTCGACGGCGCAGTCGAGCTTGTCGAGGAGCTGGCAAACTACCTGCCAGCTCGCTACCCTACCTTGTTTCGGCGAACACCAGTTGGCATCGACAATCTATGGTCGGGAGAGTCATTCAACATCGTGGAGCGCCCCTTGCGCGAGGATCCTATGGCTATCTGCGCGCGTCTCGTGCAAGACGACCTGGCCCTGATGATCGAGCAGCCCGACGGACAGTACCGCCTCCTTGCCGGCGCCATCCTCCTGGCTGGGTTCTGGAGGCTCTCCGATAAGTACGGCATGACGCTGTCCAGCATCCACACATCCGGGGATGTCCCTCACTTCAAGGAGAAGCTTGAGAGGGGGATGATGAAGTTCTTCCAGCGGCTCAAGCCCGAAACCTTCTACGGGCGCAACAACTACTTCATCCAGGTTGACGAGTCCCTCCCCTGGAGCCACAGCATAGGCAACGAGGACGATCCGGGCGCAAGCTGGAGCACGGCAGAGAAGGACAAGGCGATTGCGCACCACTGGTTCCGGTCCGAGAGGCAATCGCTGCGCAGGCTGCCCAAGTCGGGGGCGATCTGCTTCACCATCCGGACCTATTTCCTTCCGATCACGGAGATGGCGGAGGAAGAGTACGTCCCGGGGAGGCTTGCGAGCGCGATCCGCAGCTGGGATGACTGGGTGTCGTCCTACAAGGGGAAGGAGAAATACGGCGACGTGTTGCTGGAGTACCTGGACAAGAAGCATGAGGAGCAGGTTCAGAGGGGACTGGATATAAGCAGGGAAGAGGAGATCAGACAGTACCCATGGTGATGGTCGGAAAGCAGCTCTTTATTGACGCGTTTGTTTGTATTTAAATTGACTCCAAATTCCTATAATTCAGACGTCTGTAGGCAACGATTGAAGCGCACAAGGTTTCCTTGCGCTGTGCTCACAGTTCCCGATCTTCGCCTAGCGATCCCAGTGTTTCTACATAATGTGTAAAGGCTTCATCGAGTACACGGTGCCATGGAGTAGTGCATGCTGTGACTAGACTGCGGGGATAACAAATCAGCAAGCAGGAGCTCATGACAGCCACATGGCACCCACCGTTCTTATCCTACGCGTGTCCCATTTCCTAGTCTAGTTTTAGTTACGTATGTGCCAAGTGTCCAGGCGGGGTCGAATGACACAGGCCTTCGGGGGCGGCCAAGCAGATCCTGTTAGCTCTCCAAATGCTGCGTTCTAGGGCCCATGGATGCTGGTTCCCGGCACTGTCCACGGATGCTTATCAGGGCCACGGCGGGGTTCGGCTCTTGCAGCTCCGGTTCCCCGCCCCACCTCCTCCGGATAAAATTTCCCAAAGCGGAGATGGTGCCCTACGGCAAGCGGCCAGCTTGTGGTTATCACCGAGATAACGAGAGAATGCAGTCTATGTACAACCGCGTACGGAGGGCAGGTCTTGGAGTCATGGGGGGATTTCTCCCGCGGTTATAAGTACCTCATCTGTTTTAGACGCCTTGTTCCAACTCGCGACCGACCCGGCCAAACAGACATGCAAGCTGCAAACCACAGCAGCACGCTCTTATCAGTAACACCTTGACGAGACAATGGATTCTAGCGCTATTCCGAGGCACCCGCTCGATCCCCTCTCTGCCGGGGAGATCGAAGCAGCAATCTCCATAGTCCGGGCGTCGTATCGCAACGTCCAATTCAATGTCGTCTCTCTCCACGAGCCGCGCAAGGCGGCCATGACTAGGTGGCTGGAGAACCGGGCTGCTGCCACGAAGCCGCCACGCGTCGCCGATGTGACTGTCATTGCACCCGGCGGCAAGGTTGGCGATGGGCTAGTCGACCTCGGCACCAAGAGGATCACACAGTGGCAGTGGGTCGAGGGGAAGCAGCCTATTGTAAGTGGGCCAACGCACTATGCAGAGTATAGGCAACGCTCTGCTAACACGCAGTCCAGATCACCCTTGAGGAGCTGCAAGCGGTCGAGCACGTTGTCCGCCAGGACCCCAAGGTCATCGAGCAATGTGAGATCAGTGGTATTTCCAGAGACGAGATGCACAAGGTCTACTGCGATCCTTGGACAATCGGCTACGACGAGCGGTTCGGCAGCAATGTTCGCCTTCAGCAGGGCCTGATGTACTTCCGCCCGGACGTCGACGACTGCCAGTACCAATATCCCCTTGATTTCTGCCCCATCTATGACGCCGACCAGAAGAAAATCATCCACATTGATATCCCTCCCACACGACGCCCCCTGAGGAGGGAGCCTCGCATCAACTACCAACCAGCAGCCGTCGAGGCTCAAGGCGGCTACAGGCAGGACCTGAAGCCGCTGGAGATCACACAGCCGCAAGGTCCCTCGTTCAAGCTCGCCGGGCACGAGATCGAGTGGCAGAGCTGGAAGTTCCACATCGGCTTCAACTACAGGGAGGGCATCGTTCTCAGTGACATCTCATACAACGAGAAGGGCACGGTGCGGCCTGTCTTCTATCGCCTTTCCCTTGCGGAGATGGTGGTCCCATAGTGAGACGGCACAGTTCCCCCCTATTTGAAACACCGCAAGCTAATGAGTGACAGTGGCAACCCGAACCACCCTCACCAGAGGAAGCACGCCTTTGATCTTGGCGAGTATGGCGCTGGTTACATGACCAACAGTCTCAAGCTCGGGTGTGATTGCAAGGGCTACATCCGCTACCTTGATGCCGAATTCCCGGCCCAGGATGGAACCATCCGGCACATCAAGAATGCGATTTGCATCCACGAGGAAGACAATGGTCTGCTTTTCAAGCATACCGATTTCAGGGACGACTCGACAATCGTCACCAGGGCCCGCAAGCTTATTATCCAGCAGATCTTTACAGCAGCCAACTACGAATACGCTGTTCAGGTATGTAGCCACCCCAAAGTACCTATGGCATTCCAGAGGCAGTGCTGACCGTCAAAACCGCAGTGGATCTTTCACGTAATAATCCCCCTTTCGGGAAACATACCGCAAGGACGGAAAGCTAATAAAGCTGTAGCAAGATGGAACGATCCAGCCCGAAATTAAGCTGACCGGAATCTTGAACACTTACTCCATTGACAAGGGAGAAGACACGGAAGGATGGGGGACCGAGGTCTACCCTGGTATGACTAGCAGCACCTTTCTGGCCCAGGCGATCCACGACTGACCTTCCACAGGTGTTAATGCGCACAACCACCAGCACCTGTTCTGTCTCCGGATCGACCCTAATGTCGACGGCCCCAAGAACACCGTGTTCGCGGTCGATGCGGTGGCTTCGGATGAGCCCGTCGGGAGCGCAAAGAATAAGTACGGCAACGCCTTCTATGCTAGACGTACCAAGCTCTCCACGACCGGGGAAGCCATGACCGACTACGACGGGGCCACGGTTCGCACGTGGGACATCTGCAACACGAACAGGCTGCACCCGTATAGCAAGAAGCCCGCCAGCTACAAGCTCGTCAGCCGCGAGGTCCCCGGTCTGCTGCCCAAGCCCGGCTCCTTGGTGTGGAAGCGAGCAGGCTTCGCACGCCATTCCGTCCATGTGACAAAGTGTGAGTTGCTTGGTCCCCCGTCCGCACTGCACTCTCGCCCGCCGAAGTCTAATGCTTCCTTGCTATAGATCGCGATGACCAGCTTTGGCCGGCCGGCCGCCATGTGCCCCAGACATCCGGCGAAACCGACGTCGGCCTCCCGGAGTGGATCGGCGACGGCAAGGAAAGCGTCGACAACGAGGACATCGTCTTGTGGCACACGTTCGGCGTGGTGCATTTCCCGTCGCCGGAGGACTTCCCGATCATGCCGGTTGAGCCCATGACGCTCCTCCTGAGGCCGCGGAACTTCTTCTTGAACAACCCTGTCATGGACGTGCCGCCGCAGAGGTCGTTGACTGCAAGCCAGGCCGCTGCGGAGATTCCTCCGGCGAGGCTGTGAGCTGTATACTGTTGTCTCTGTCTTTTTAGCATCTAGGGTTAGGTAGCAATCGTCAAGTTCAAACTGTGACGAAAGAGAACATGTTGGATTCTCTGGGAGCCGTGACATGCTAGGGAAGTTTCTTCTAACTGTAGGCAATTGCCGCGTAACATAAATTATAACCGTGTCTATGTTGTCTTTATGAGCTGGCCCTATATTTGCAAGTTGAGTATTATTGTATCCCAGCCACTTTCTAGCTTACCGCTACTGTTTGTTGCCCAGGGTCTATGTTCTGAACATTCCTGTGGAGTTATTATACGCTGGAAAACACTGCCCACAGACCACCAGCGAAATTCCGCCGTCGATATCGCAACATGCCATAATAAACCTCGGCAGACCAAGCAAAAAAATAGTTGCGGGAGGCAAAAATCGAACCCGGGGCCCAGGGCCAGTCCCTCGAGGGGACCGGCCACCGTACCACCCAAACCACTGGGACACCCAGATCCGACGGGGGTGCGTCCTCGGTAAGTTGGATATGAGGGGTCATCGGCCGCGGGGTGAATCACCAAGCCTTGTTATGCCCGTTGTAAGTTGGGAACTAGCCGTGTCCGTTAGTTATCAGCGCCACGAGGATCTCAACTTACGACCGCCACGTCCCAAATCAATGGACAACTATAATGCCCCCGTTTTACACTCTGCAGTATTTTGCCCCAGGGTAATACGATGGAAGAGAGAAAGACGTAGCCTGCGAATTCCCACTACCCCTTACACAAGTCTTGTGCTCTAGTAACGGTGGCTCGGGCTTATTTTGGTCTCGCATGCAGCTCGAAGAGCTGATCGCCATTTCTATATGATCCTAGACACTCAAGGTGCCGGCTTCCAAGAGCCTGTGAATCCTCACGCGGCACGCACCCCTGTTCCCGGTTCTGGCCTCGGCTATCCTTTAGCTATCTTACTTGAGTTCTCATTTCCTGGTTTTTCTTCCAATTTTTAGTTTTCCACCTCAGATGCTAGACGCCTATCATTCGACCGGGGTCTTCCCAAGTTGTCGCCCTGGTAACTCTGATATACAGGGGTGCTGCTGCGCCACAATTGACGGGACGGTTCAAATTGGCCAGGACCAGCCACGTGCTGCTGCCTCGCAGTCTTGGCCATGGCATGTCCCGGTGCCAAAAAGGGTAAAGCGGAGGCGACACAACCACGTCATTTTAGCCAGAGTGGGGCGCGCGAGATCGCCCGAGCTTCATTTCCACTCGTCACCACCGACTCTCTCTCTCCCGCCGCTTCAAGTCAAGTCAATCGACATCGCACGGGGTCCGTTAATCATCATCGTTCGCGGAAATTGCCTGTGCGCTGCATGTCACGGATACGCGATCGAGGTAATCCACAGTCCAATCAGGCCCGCAGCAGTCCCGGCCTTGAAACGGCTTCTTGAATGTGAGCTCACATCGAGTCGAGCTCTGCCAGGGCCGCGCAGTGGACTAACCTACTTTCTCCCTGCAGCCACAGCAACAACCTCGCAACCTTAGCACCACCTCGTGTGCACCACCCCGATCGCGCTACGATAACATTTCGATACTCCTTCCGATTGCGAAGCTTGTCCTCGACCGACCGAGCGAACCGCGAACCCACGAGCCGCGCAGATTGAGGCCCGCCCACCATGTTCTTCTTCTTCATCTTCGGCGAGCACACCTTCCGCAAGGCGGTTCCGGGCTACGAGAAGCTCGTCTGCCAGTGCTACAACTGCGGAAACATGTCCGGCCGCGTCCTGAAGTCGAACCCGTGGTTCACGCTCTGCTGGATCGTGAGTCTCTCCCCCCCATCCCCTCCCTCGCTCTGCCGCCTCCACCGGCGGATACTCCTCGCAGCTAACACAATATCGCGCAGCCTGTAATCCCCCTCTCGATAAAGGGCCACAAGGACGTCGCGTGCCACATCTGCAACTTCCGCCAGCCGCTCGAGAACAGACCCGACGTGGTGTCCATGGAGGGAGGCCAGGGACACATGCCGCCGGCGCAGGGCGCACCCGCGCCTCCAAACCAGGGGTGGCAACAGGGGCCGCCGCCGCCTAATGGACAGCCTGCGCGGTACGGATAGACAACTCCTGAGCCTCGGTTGCGTTGGTATCGGGCGATGGTTGGGCGGCCGTGGCGTTTCTTATGGGAGCGGGAGCGGACGGGGGATCTGGGGGCGGCGATACCAGTAATGAGGCGGTCTCGGCAACTGGGCGTTTGGGTTCTATGTTTCCTTATCGCGTTTCTTTTGTGTTTTATCCCATTGGTCTCCGTGCTTGCTCGCAGGGGCGATGTTGCCTGGGGTGAAGGTGATACCGGCAAGTCGCTAACCGCAGGTTCGAGGGCGGGGGGGAAGAGCTATCGGGCGTTGTAAATGAGATCAAACGACATGCAATTAGCGTCGTAATATATATGCAGGTCTTGCCTCTTGCCCGTCATCTTGGTGCACGGCAGCATTGAACACCCACGTACAATACATGTGTCATCCAATGCCCGACTGGAAACCGCGGCTGCCGTCATCCATGAGAGAAGACGCCTACGACTGGCTGGTCCCGGCGCTCCTTCCGCAGAGACTGGCTTACCCACATAGCCCACATGTATGGATGTCACTCTTCCTTCTCTCACATTTTTTATATCTTTCTTTCCATTGAGCCCAGTTTATGTTACACAACTCCTATCGGATCTGGAAAGTTCTCATAATCATCATGGCCAGCCTGTATCCGAAAGACTCGTGAGTTCGAATAACCCTATCCAGCTACACCTGTTCGTGATCCTGACATATTTCGTCCTCCGCTGCTCCATTGACCGGGTCTTCCTCACGACACTAAACCCTGCCCTCGAACCTCTTCGCCTCCTCTGCGTCCGCCTTGGCCGCGGCCGCCTCAACCGTGTCCTTACCGGCAACCTCCCTCGTATCCTCGTCATCTTCAACATCGAAACTCCTCCCGTTCCTCTCGGGGCCTACAAGTGTCAGGATGAGCACAAAGGCGAACACGCAGCCCATGAAGATGCAGATAACACGGCCGTACTCGTACCGCTCCTTCTCTTCTCCGCCGCCCCCTTCCGAAGGCAGCGGGAACCGCTCGCCTAGGCGGGATTCGATAGTGGAGCTGGCCGACGATGCGAGGTTCCCGAGCTGGTAGGCAGTGCCGACGGTGAAGGTGCGAAGGGAGCCGGGCGAGAGCTCCATGAGGTGGATGGGGATGACACCCCAAGCGCCCTGCACGCAGAACTGCTCGAAGAAGGCCGCGGCCATGATCCTGGGCGTAGATACAAAGGTGTAAGGGTACAGCAGCGCGCCGCCGATGATGCAGCACACGATAATAGAGAGCCGGCGACCAAAATTCTGTGACAGGTAGCCGACAACGCTGCCGCCGACGATAGCGCCCAGGTTGGCAACGACCTGGGTAACGGTCACCATGTCGGCGCTGAAGTTGAACTGCGACTCCAGCATGGTGGGGTACAGGTCCTGGCTGCCGTGCGACATGAAGTTGAAGCCGGCCATGAGCAGCACCATGTACACGAGCACGATCCAATGGCGCTTGAGTGCCACCTTGCCCTGCGCGAAGAAGGTCTTGGCGGGTGAGCCGAGTTCCTGCTCCGCCGCCTCCTGCCGCACACGTTGCTGGGCGATGTAGGCGTCGTTCTCGGGGAGGCAGAGGCGGAAGATGATGATGAGCACGGGCGGGCAGGCGGCGAACCAGAACAGCGGGCGCCAGCCGTGCGGAGTGGTGTCGACGAGGCCGCGGGCGAAGACTACACAGAGGAGATAGCCAAGAGCGTACTAACGGCGTTTTGTCAGCGAGCTTGTTCAACGGGTCGTGGAGTGCGCGGGGACCCCGGGTGGGTGTTGCAAGAGGGGACTACTCACTCCTTGTTGGAGCATGCCGCTAATGAGACCACGGGCCGGCGCCGGGCAGTCCTCGAGCGCCGTGGCAGCAGCGTTGCCGTAAAGGCCGCCCATGGCGATTCCGAAGAGCGCACGGCAGGCGAGGAACTCCTCGTAAGTTTGGCAAAAACCAGTGCCCTGTGAAGCGCATGTTAGTGGGCTGTGTTCCCGTCGGAGGTAGACTTAGCTTCGGAGCGCGGAGGTGGAGTAGAGGCCAAGAAAAGGCCTTGGCATGCCGATTCCCGACGACCCCCGGTCCGGGGCCCGGCCAGCGCGACTGGGAAACGGGACGCATTGCCGAAGACGGAGAAAATCAAGAGTGTTTTTGGATCATGGGAAAGGGGGTCACAGCTTACAAGCTCGAGAATGATAAAGAGAAGGTTGTTCACGACGAACGGCCACTTCCGCCCGTAGCGGTCAGACGCGATACCGAACACGATAGCACCAACGGACCGGAGCATCAACACGAGCGTGATGCCCCAGGTGATGTCTGTCGTTGAGCGATCGAACTCCTTGGCGAGCGGCGAGACTGCCAGGGACACGGTGAAGAAATCGAGCGAATCCCACGTCTAGATGGTGTAAGTGACGGAGCGAAGAGCAGGCTTGGGGCTCATGCGGGATGACGCACCCATGCGGAGAGAGCACATAGGAAAAAGGCCCATTGCTTCCCCGTGAGCATACGGAAGAGCGGAATCGGATTCTGAATCTTGGTCAAGGGCGGCTTGAGAGTCGAGATGCGCGTCCGGACATACTCGCCCACGGACATGTTGGTGTCCTCATGGCGTGTGGCTTCGGCCATTGTGGCTGCGCTGAAGTGCACGACTTGGGACAAGAGGGATGAGGGCTTTGAGTCAACAAGACCCGGGAGCTCTTGTATCCGGTGGGAAGGACGAGCGACCTGCGCTGACGTGTCTGTTTGGTGTGGTTGGAGAAGGGCGAATAAGTGGGAGAGCGGAGGCAAGGTCCGCAAGGCATTCTTCGAGGCGGGAGATCATTTTATAACGTTGTACTACAAAGTTTATCTGCCGGGTTCGGTGGCGCCTCCTAACCTCTGGGGGCAGTCCACGAGGTACGCCGGGTTGGGGCTCGAGCCCCTTCTCCATCCTTCTCCTCACCTCCTACTCGGTGTAGGTGAAGATTTTCCCCCTTCTCGTCAGCCGCCTGATCCTACGGCACTAACCTCGTTAGCACGCGATCTAGCTTGCGAGGAGATGTGCTTCCCAGCGGAGAAAGCGGGGGAGAGCACAAGGACAACAAATGGAAATAACTGCATAATGTTGTGTACCGGGAAAAAGTGGAGGGAGAGCTGGGGGGAAGAGCGGGCTCGTCAGGCGAGACGAGGGTTCGGCAGACCTCCAGGACAACGCGGATTGGGTGGCGCCAGAGGGGAAAACCGGGACGCGCGAGGCAGACAGAGGGGATGGAGGGTTGGAGAAGATGGAGAAGGGCGGGAAATGAAGCTGCGGAGGCGTGAGGGGAAGCGCTAGCAACAGGCGTCAGCGAAGGGCGTGAGGGGAGGGGCCGGAAATGAAGCTGCGGAGGCGTGAGGGGAGGCGCTAGCAACAAGAGTCGGCGAAGGGTGTGAGGAGAAGGGGGGAGAGCCCCATATTGGAGAACGAGGCATGTTCACGCGTACAGTATACGGGGCTGGTCGGACTGCCGATCGTGGCCCCTGGGCTTGCGGCGGCTTTAGCAGAATCAGGAAAGTATCGCGGGGTTCGCAGGGGCAGGTTGTGGGACGGAGGATGTGCAGGGCGGGCCTGGTGGGTTTTCTAGACTTGCTGGAGTGCGGGAGATCTTGATTCTGTTCTACAAAAGATCCCTGCAGAGGTGGCTGCGGGCGAAGCTGCGAGCGGCCATCGTGGGGATGACGCGCTGGCCGGGTGTGCTGGGTTTGAGGTCGGGCAGTCTGGGGGGACCTTGCCCAAGGAGACATGGCCGGATGGGTGTGTGTATTGCAGAGTATTCCATGATGTGAAGTACTGGCCGTGCTCTGGGGGCTACTAACTTTTCTTCTCGTCTTCTAGATCGATGGATGGGACAGGGACGGCTAGCCCGGATCCATGTCGTCGTTTCTCCTGGCCGCGCCGACCTTGCCGGCCGACCCCGACTCCACAGGACGACGTTGGGGCGGCTTGGCCTGGTTGCGGCTCAAAGGCTTAGCGTGCAGGCCGGCGTGAGATCATCGTGTGGTATTGGTGCGCTGGAGGCGATCTCCACCACGCTAACGCCCCCGCTGGCGCGCCATGTGCCGGGTTCCGGGGCGGCGGCAGTCAGGGCACATAGCCATAGGACAGTGTGCGCTCCGGCGAAGAATTACTTTGCCTGCTAGCGGACGTGGCCCGCTGGAAGGATTCAAGTTACCACATGCACGCCGCATGGACACAGCACTGGCAGCACTGAGCCCCACCAACCCCACCACACCGAGGCTCCACGCCATTGCCGCGCCAAACGGGCTGCGACTGGGAGAGAGCTCCAGTTTCTTGGAACTCCAGCATTTGAAATCCCTCGACCGCCTCAACTGCCCCTTCGAGCGCCCCCAGCAACCCCGCGAACTCCATCGTCCCCGTGCGGAGTTCGGGCCTATTCCACACGCACATCTGCCCGGCACGCCTTATCTCCGGAATTGGCCGGTGGCCACGCCGACCCGCCTTCTGACGTCGCCGCTCACACGTGCGCTTCAATCGTCGCCAGAGCTCGTGGCCATCACGATAATATCCCGCCGCGAGACTAGCTCCTCCGTGCGCCACCCCCCCAGTCGGCCTTCCGAAAACGCTGAGGCTTTTCTGCACTTAGCCTCCCGGCAATGCCCGACCCAGCGCCGTCCTCCTCCCAGGTATGACGGCCTCTCCCCGCTTCCTCCGCATTCGCCCGTCGTCCCCCCCAGCTTTCCCCGGCCGCATCTGGATGCCCAGTCGCTAACCGTGCCGGAAGACCCGGGAGGCGAACTCGAGCCGGGCTCCAATGGATGCGAGAACTCCACCCCCGCAGCCTTCCCCGGCCTCGCATTCCGCGCGCGACGCCGGACCCACGCGCAATATCTCTGTCGACCGTGTTCTCCAGGGGTCCTCCGACATCCCGTCCGCCCAGTCCCGCGCGCCGCTTCGCCCCCGGCCCCTCTCGCGACAGGGCCAGTCGCTGCCACACTCGCCCCGCCGCTCTGTCTCGGCGTCTCGGGGCGGCCTGCCGAGCACCATGTCCCGCACCGGCCAGCACATCCCCGGCCGCACCTCCAAGCTTAGTGAGAAGCTCGTCCTGCTCCCCGAGGCAGATGACCACGTGTCCGACGAAGATGCCGAGACAGAGCTCTCGCTCACCCACCGCCTCGCCGAGGCCGACGAGCGTCCGCTGTGCGACGAGGAACGCGACGTGCTGCGGAAGAGAGGCGGCATCCGCGGCAAGACCTATGCCGAAAGGCTGCCCAAGGTCCAGCGGACCGCCGAGGTCTCGCGACTGACAGCCTACTGCACGGCCCAGGCTTTCAAGATGAGGCAGACCGCCGAGTTCCTGCGGAAACACCACGACGCGAGAACAAAGCTTTACGACGACTGCCTTTACGTCATCTACGCGCTGCCGCTCCTCGCTGGCTCCGACGGCTACAGGGTGAAGAGCCGCGCCATCCTGCGCACCCCCGGAACCGGCAAGACCGTAGTGGACCTCGAGATCGAGCGGAGTGAGCAGAGCGATCGTGGCGGTTACTTTGATGACGACACCTTCACGGGCACGTCGCCCGAGTCCCGCCGGAGCGCGGGTTCGGATCCGCTCGCCAACGGCGACGAGGGCATCGGGGTGTCTACGGGGAGCAACCCGACCTCGCCCAATTCCAACCGCTTCACGGCGGACGCCAAGAACTTTGCCGAGATGTTCGTCTTCTCGTACGGGGTTGTGGTTTTCTGGAACTTCACCGAGTCCCAGGAGCGCGATATCCTCGCCGACCTCTCCTTCTCCGAGAACGAGACGGGCGTGAGCCTCGCCGCGCGCCCGCTCGAGCACGACGACTACGAGACGGAGGAGTTTCACTTCGAGTACAACGCCGATGCCAAGAGGCCGCGCATCTTCAACGACATGATCACCCTGCTGCCCCGGTTCGACCACATGGTGAAGCTGACGATAAGCCACGCCATGGCGCAGAGCACCAAGCTGTGCTTCTTCGAGGAGAAGATGGTGGGCACCATGGGCGACGCCCAGCATGTGCCCAAGGACCTGGCGTTGACGGGGGAGCTGGCGATGGGGCGGACCGAGGTGGTGAGGATTCTGGGGAGGCTTTTCCAGAGCCGGGTGGAGATTAACCTCTGTAGGTTTCCTGCTCTCTCCCCGTTCTCCTCTCGGATTGCTAACTGACGCCGCGTAGCATCCAACGTCCTCGACGTCCCCAAGTTCTTCTGGGACTCGGAGCCAACGCTGCACCCTCTCTACGCCGCCATCCGCGAGTACCTCGAGATCGACCACCGCACCAAGGTCCTCAACGACCGGTGCCGCGTCTTCCTCGACCTCGCCGAGATGCTCTCCGACTCGGTCGCCGACACCAAGATGAGCCACATCACCTGGATCATCATCATCCTCATCTGCGTGTCCATCGTGGTCACCCTCTTCGAGGTGGTCCTCCGCTTCGTCATGCTGGAGAAGAGCAAGAGCCCCGCCGCCGTCGGCGCGGGGAACGCCACCGGCATCGACGCGGGGGCGGCGGAGGCGCCGGCGTTGCTGAGTCTTGGTGCCGGGTCGACCGGCGGGGTGAGGGAGGAGGTGCTAGGCGACGTGAAGAGGCTCGTCGAGGGGATGGGCGCCGAGGAGCTGCGCCGGTGGAGGGCCGTGCTGTCGGCGGAGCAGATGGACGGCATATGCGGGGGTGAAGAGAGGGTTGTTGAGCTTTGAGGCTGCGGCGTCTGCTTGCTGTCTTTTTGTATAGGTTACGCCTCGCGGCCGGCGCGTATAGAATGCATTTGCTTCACCACATGGTACTAACACGAACCGCGGAAACACGTTGGTCTGAGTTTCAACAGGATTCTGGGGGATGGAGATATATACGGCGGACATGTGTACAACATTTACAATAATACAAAGATAACCCAAATCCCCGAACACCGCACGCAAGCAAGCGCCCTTCCCAAAACCAAGGATACAAAGAAAAGACGGGATCAGAGGCGACACGGGGATCTACTACTCTTCCTCCGCCCCATCCAGGGTCTGCAGGGGTATATAACCCTCGTCCCTTCTGCCGAATCCCCGCAGCCAACCCCACCTGCTTCCCCTCACCTTGCCCTTCAGCGCGTCGTCCATGTACCGCGGCCTCTTCCACATCTTCAGTAGCAGAGAGCTGACCACGACGCTCACCGAGGAACACGCCATCGCCGCGCCCGCCGCCATGGGGTGCAGATGCAGGCCAAACGGCAGGAAGAGACCCATTGCGAAGGGGAGGCCGACGATGTTGTAGAGACACGCCCAGGCGAGGTTCAGCTTGATGCGCGAGAAGATGGACCGCGCGAGGGAGAGGGCTGCGGGCACGTCCATGAGTTCCGAGCTGCGCATGAGGACAATGTCCGCAGCTTCCATGGCGACATCCGTGCCCGACGCCATGGCGATGCCCGTGGCCGCCGTGGCGAGCGCGGGCGAATCGTTGATGCCGTCGCCCACCATGGCGACTACCTCCCCGGCGTTTTGCATGTCTTGTACGATGTCCTGCTTCTGGTCCGGCGAGACGCCCGCGTGCACCCTGTCGGCGGGGATGCCCACCGCCGCGGCAACGGACAGCGCCGTCGAGCGCTGGTCGCCCGTCACCATGGCCGTCTTGATTCCCATGCCGTGCAGCACCGAAATCGTCGCCGCGGCACCCTCCTTGATCGTGTCGGCAAGACAGAGGTAGCCCGCATATGCGCCGTCGATCGCCACGAAGATGTTGGTCGTGCCGGCCTGCGGAGCCTTGGCATCCTTATTGGCCCCCACAAGCTCCGAAGCGTCGAGGGCGTCTTGCGGGATGGGCACGTCGTTCTCGATGAGGAAGCGCGCATTTCCGGCCAGCACGCGGTAGCGGGTTCGCTGGTGAGCGAGTGCGGGTTCCACCTCCGCGGCAACGCCCATTCCAACGGAGGCTTGAAAGGCCCCCACGGCGCCCTCAAGGGTATCTTCGGAGCCAAGGTTCAGCTGCTCCTTGGCGGCGAGGAGGACAGCTTTGCCGACAGGGTGTTCACTGCCCATCTCCGCGAGACCAACGGCGGCCCACCACAGCCGGGTCTTTGACGACGAACCGTCCCAGGGTGTGACAAGGCCTGCCTTCGCGACACTCATCCTCCCGTACGTGATGGTCCCCGTCTTGTCGAACACCACCTGCGTAATCTTCGTAGCGGTCTCCAGCGCTGCGCCGCCTTTCACGAGAATGCCGTTCTCGGCACCGACACCAGTCCCCACCATCACGGCGGTGGGCGTCGCAAGACCGAGGGCGCAGGGACACGCGAAGACCACGACGGCGATGCACAGCTTGATGCATACCATGACTTTGCCACCACTCTCGTCCTTGAGGAAGATTGACGGCGGGTTGATGAGGGCATGGCTCAGCACCATCCACCCAGTGAACGTGACAAATCCAAGGGCAAGGATGATGGGGACAAACCACCCAGCAACATGGTCAGCGAGCTGCTGGATGGGCGCCCGCGCCGTCTGTGCTTCCTGCACCAGCTTGACGATCTGGCTGAGCTGTGTGTCGCGGCCCGCACGCGAGACGCGGAAGTCGACTCGTCCATGCCCATTGACCGTCCCGCCAATTACGACACTTCCCTTGGTCTTCTGCACCGGCATGGCCTCACCAGTGACCATGCTCTCGTCGACGTAGGTTTCGCCGCGGACGAGAACACCGTCGGCGGGGATCTTGTCGCCAGGGCGGAGGATGACGATGTCGCCGAGCTGGATGAGCTCAGTGGGTATCACTTTCTCCTCGGTAGCGTGCCCGTCGTTGTTCGCGTTTCCGGTCTTCGTTTCTTCTATCTTATCGGCGAGGTCCCAGGCTTCGGCAGCCTTTTCCGCCGCGATAGGGTCCGCGTAGATCGTCGCCATTGAGGGAGAAAGCGACATGAGCCTGGATAGCGCCTTGGATGTCTGACCCTTGGCCCTGTTTTCCAGAAACCTTCCGAGGCTGACGAACGTGATGAGCATGGTGCTCGTGTCGAAGAGAATAGCTGGGCGTGTGTGGGGAGGGCACACGATAGACATGAGCATAGCGAAGACGCTGTAGAAGAAAGCACACGAGGTCCCGAGGATGACAAGCACATCCATGGTTGGGGACTTGTGCTTGATGGATCGATAAGCAGAAATATAAAAGCGCTTTCCAATGCCGAATTGAACGGGTATCGTGAGACAGAGACATATGAGATCGCCCAGGTGCAGCCCGGGAAGTAGCCGCAGGTTGCCGAAATCCAGGGGAGGTATCATGGGCAGCACCATGCTGATGATGAATACGGGGACCGCAAAAGCGGCGGAAACCCTCAGTGCCCGCCGCCACTCGCCGATCTCGCGTGTCTTGGCAAGAGACTCCAGCTGGGCGTTGTTGTCCTCATTGTCGGCGATCAGTGCGTTGAGGCCTTGGCTCTCGACGACCCCGACGATAGCGCGGAGGCCCACGAGACTCGGCCGGTAGACGACAGTTAGCCGTGACGATGAGATGCTGATGGTAATAGAGTAGATGCCGGGCAGCTCCGACAGGGTGTTTTCGAGGAGCGTGGCTTCCGCGGCGTCCAAGTTGCCGTACAACTTGAATTGCGCCGTCGACGTGCCCGCCGCCTGGTCGTCGGACTGGTACGCTGTGGAAAGAACCTCGGCTCCAAAGCCCCGATCCTCAATGATCTCTGCAATCTTTGAGGGGGGTAGCTTCTCCGTGTCGTGGGTGATGACGGCTCGTTCGGCGAGAAGACTGATGTTGAACCGCAAGACACCATCCACATCGGCGAAGCCTCCCTCGACGGCGGAAGTGCATGCGCCGCACGTCATGCCCTCGATCCCGACCGTCGTCGTAGCAATAGCCTGGTCCTTCTCCGCCGTCCCGGGGTGGGCTGAGGGGATGGCTGCTCTGTCGCTACTTATAATCGTCGCGCCGAATCCCCTGTCCTCGATCGTCTCGGCAATCGCCTCCGCGGTGAGGAGGGACGGGTCGTGCTCGATTACAGCCCTCTCGGAGAGTAGAGAAATGTTGAAGCTCTTGACACCAGGAACATCCTTGAAGCCTCCCTCCACCGCCGACGTACACGCACCACATGTCATCCCCTCAATCCCCACGGTCGTCGTCATCGTATTATCGTCGCCATTATCGAAGCTCAGGGCTGCAGAACGGCGGGGTAGAAGAGGACTCGGAAGGTCGGTGGCGAGGACCTCGGCGTCGAAGCCGCGGTCTTCGATGATCTCTTGGATCTTCTCGGCGGAGATAGACTGGGGGTCGTGCATGACGACGGCGCGCTCCATGACAAGGCTAACGGAAACGCTGCCGACGCCAGCAACATCCTTGAAGCCTGCTTCAACGGCGGAGGTACAGGCACCGCATCTACGACAGCGGGTATTAGCAGAGCTGAAAGCCTGGGGTCCCGAAAGGCGACGAGGGCAAGACTCACGTCATTCCACCTATCCTAACTGTTGTGGTTGCCATGTGCGGAACTGTGAGCGACTGTCTTCGGGGCTCGAGGTCCTCCGTCGGGACCTGCATGTATGAAGGAGCCATGATTGCTGGCGGATCGGTCGACGGACGGCGCCGAATAGGGCGAATAAAGTCGCGATAAGTCGGGAGGGGCGGGGCCCGAGTCTGAATCGTTCAATCCCTTCTCTATTCTCAGTGTACTCTCGGCATAAGTGCCATGGCGTGGACCCTAGAGGTGGGCAAGAAGATCGAGGGGAGGTCGCTGGGACGGTAAGGAGATCGCGAGGCGAAGAGGATCGTGAGACAGCTGCGCCAGGCAGGGCCTATGAGGAGGAAGCGGTGCTTAGGTGGGAAGGTATATATTAATAAAGACAAAGCCCGGGAGAGACAGGTCTCGCTTGATAATGGCAGGCGAAGAGAAGTCCGGGGTGCCAAGAAGGGGAGATGGGGGCGGATATTAATAAGGCGGAAAAGAGCCAGATCGTAGCTCTTGTCCTGCCCGGGTTTGCAGCCAGCCGCAGATAGTAGGTAAAGAGACGCACAGCTTCTCGTGGCTGAAGAAGGGCACGGGATGGCATGCAGGTTGGGGAGACGGGCGAGGTGTTCCTGCGATGGGGAAAAAAGGACCACGATGCCACTTTCAAGGGTCTTGACGTGATTGGGTCAATCTTGCCGGAAACGTCGGAGAGGCTGATAATAGTGGCGGTCCCGCGCGCAAAGAGTGTCCCAGGACGGTTTGGGGTGGCCACTCGGTAGGGGTACCCCTACACCTCAGGCCAGGGTCGCAGCACGCCATTTGCACGCGGCGGGCCGCAAGGGCCCTTGGTCAGCTTGTACTGTACATCGGCCACCACCCCGAAACGCCCCACAGAGAAGGTTTGCAAGCCGCAAAGTTGTCCCTCCTGTTGGTGGAAGAGACCGCCCGAGCGCCGGCGCGAGCCAATCGGGTCGACTAGTCTCGGGCGGAATCTTCCATCTGCTGTTTCGTTCTGGCGATATTAAACCTCCATCGATCTGGGCTCGGACGCGCCAAGCCCGGCTAGTGAGCGAGGTTTGGTCAAGGTGTCCATATGCACCGTGTCCTGAGTAATATCCTCCCCAACCGACGGGCGGCACGCGAGACCTGCGCCAGTGCGGGCGTCGCAATATTGCGATCCCTGCGCCACGACCCAAGCCGTATTACCTCATGGCCACGTCTCTTACTCAGACCCTACCATCCTCAAACCACCGGGTGGGGGTGTGGGAGTCAGCTCTCCCCGTGTCACAGCGACCAACAGCGTTTGGCGCTGCGGGAGCCAAAATCGCTCCCGAGTCCCGAACATGGCGGGACTTGGGGGTCGAGCTTGTTAGGAAACAAGCTGTGGTGACCGGCTGGCCGGATGTCTTGCGAGGTGCGTCGAGACCAGTGACTCAAGACAATATAGAGCGTAAATCGGATTGTGTGGCCGTTCATTTAAATGCAGCCACCGTATCTCGGCATTTACAAGTACGCAGAGCGTCCCACATCCAAGATGGGCAGGTCGTCGGTACGTCGCAGATCCCGCCTGCCGTACACTACCTGCCGCTTTGGTCAGGCGCCGTTGCAGGATTACTGACGACCCTCTCTCTACCTTGGAAGCTCACCCACAGACCAATCTCCGGCGGATGAATGTGCGACGGCAGCTGTGGCTGAATCGGCTCCGAGACACTTCGGTTGCCTCACTTCCTGCTTCCGAACCTCTTCGGGCGACAGACAACCCAGGAAAGAAAGAAAGACAACAATGCTCGGTACATGTACAAGTGTGCACGGGCATAAGAAGCAACAAGCACGAAAGACGCAGGAAGCAGCAGTCAAATGCGTTTCAATCCAGACTAGCGCAGGGCAGAGGCGCAAAATTGACAAAAAAAAATCTATGACAAGAGTGAGATTCGAACTCACGCCCCTTTCGAGACTACGAAGTTGGTGAAACCTGAACGTAGCGCCTTAGACCGCTCGGCCATCTTGCCTTGGTAATTACTGGAGATCCACTCGGATAGCCGCTTCAAGGAGGTTGGCAACCCGTCTGAGACACGCTCATTTCGAGCTCAATTTCACACGTCCCCCAATCTCATGCAACACCAAGATTGTGTTCTTTTCGTGTTTCCAACCTCCTCAACCCACGCCATTGGAGTTTTCATCCTCCAAACTCCTTACCCACGAACCCAATTGCCCCGTATCGAATGCGGATTGGCATCTAGTCAAGACTCCAACGATTTCCATCCACTCGAACCGACCAAACCAACGAGGGCTTTTGCATCAGCAGCAATCGCCGACCACGATGGCGACGCCGTCCCCCCAGCCCGACCTGGAGCGGAACCGGCTCCCGACCCTCTTCGAGGTCCTGAGCCGCCGGACTCTCCCGCCCGTCGACCTCTTCTCCTTCTACATCTACATGCGCGACCAGCAGCGCTCGGTCGACTATCTCGACTTCTGGCTCGACGTGGCCCAGCACATGTCCCTATGCCGGCATTACGTCCGCGAGCTCCGGCGCTCCGTCCTCGTCGGCACCCCCGAGCCCGCCTCGCAGCGGAGCTCTGCCATCCTCGACTCGCTCGGCGACATGCAGCACCCCGTCGCCGGACCCTCGATGTACGCTACGGACAAGGAGCGGGACCAGGACGCGCAAATGTCGGCGTTCCTTAGGGAGGACGCCTCGGCCGTGCAGAACTCGCCCCGCAGCAGCCGCTATAACAACCACGATACCTCCCAGGAGCATGAGCCCACGACCGACTCGAACTCGCCGGGTAACGCCGTCCGCCGCCAAGACATCCGTGCCTCAGCCGAGAAGATTCTCTACACCTTCCTCCTGCCCGGTGCAGAGAGGGAGATCACGCTGCCGGAGAGCATCACGCAGGACGTCACCACGGCCATCGAGGAATACGGCCGGGATGACCCCGAGGTTTTCGACGTGGCTAAGGACTACGTCTTCCAGGCCATGGAGCGTGATGCCTTCCCCGGTTTCCTCCGTATGAAGGCCCTTGGAAACCTCATCCCTCCCACCCTGATCATGAGGCTCGTAATTGGCCTTGTCGCTATGTTCGGCGCCTTCTGGACCGCCTTTGTTCTCATCTTCCTCGACAGAGACCGTCTCACTCGTCTCTGGGTAAGCCATTCGCGCCGTTTATCCGCTATCAGGTCAATTGTTGCTAATCCATGTGTTCCAGGTGATCCTCCCGTTCACTGTTGGAGTATACTTCCTCGCCTCGTACCAGTACACAGTCGACCCGATCCTCGCGCTCCTCGGCTTTAGCGAGTACACTCCCTTCAACTTCTCCCGCATCCGAGAACCCTTCGTCCACAAGCTCCTCGTCAAGCGCTCCCTCATGGTCCTCGGCGTGACCGCCGCCCTCGACGCCGCCCTCTGTGTCCTCTTCATCTTCGTCCCTGGCAAGCGTCTGTAAGGGACGTCTCTTCGTCATCAACCTTGACTTGCAACCAAGCCATGTCTCATCATGGGCAGGGCCGGTGATCTGGGTTTGGCGGTATTTTAATGAGCTTACGACTTCTGCGTGTGTCTTTTGTGGATGTACTCGCATATCACTTGATGCCTCTCCTTCATCTTTCTCGGATACCAATTGGAGGAAGGTAATCGAATTATAGGGCTGGTTCGGAACAGGGAGGAGTAAAACGGACAGGCGAGAAAGGCAAAAGGCGCAACGGATTTCTTTATGTATGGAATGTCTAGCTATGATTAGGAATTATCAACTTCATTCCCTCCGTCCCTTTCGTAAGTGTCGTTATTCTTGAGGATACAGGTATGCCGGCCAGCTTCGACGGCGGAACCGGTGCTCGCCATCTCGATTGGTATGAGTGGACGGCACGTCGGAATCCGGGGCGCTTGAAGATACAATTCGAAATGTCCTGCTTCTAGTGTTCGTCTACCAATCCGTGGCCAAGTTGTCTAACCGGATGCCAAACGCCCATGTTCAAGTGCACAGCGACAACCTCAAGTCTCCGTGTGGGTATAAGACGTACGATTCCACGAACCCCTCAAAGCTTCCTCCTACTAGCCCTCACCTTTCCACCCTCATCATCAACGTCAACATCCATCGCCTCGTCCGGCCCGTCATCGACGGCCCTCTTCCCACCCCACCTCGCCCTCGCGCCATCCCTAGCACTGAGGCCCATCCTTTTCTCGGCAGACGAAACTCCGCCGGTCCCATCCTTGGAGTCAACCAGCCTTTGGATCTCCTCGTCCGCCAGGTCCTTCTCCTGTTGTCGGACCCTCGCGTTCTCCCTAATGCTCTCGATCTCGGCCTCCAGCGACGTCAGTGTCTCGTCGCAGCGGTCCGACCACCCAGACAGCCTCTCCATAATGGGCGGTATGGCACCAGGCGCCAGGTCTCGGAGCGGTGCCACGGAGTGCACCTGTAGCACAGCGCGGTGCGGGTCCATCGTCGCGTCCAAAAGGCCCGCGTACACGGCCTCCATCACCAGGGTCTCCAACTCCCGCGCGGATGTCAGATCCAATGCCGCCACCAGCTTCTCGTAAGCCAGGTTCCGCCTGTCCCGCGCCAATGAGAGCAGTGACAGCTGCCGCAGTTTGAGCCTTTGTTGCTCACCAAGGGAGGGCAAACCGGGTGTCGAGAGATAATCGGCGTAGGTTCCATAACTGAAGATTTGGAGGAGGGTGAGGGATGGTGCTTGTGGTGTCGAGGCGAGGGATTGGACGGTCGGTGTGTGGAGGAGCTCGCCAAAGAGGTAGGTGTGCGGGGCGGAGGTGGCGCGGGTGATGAGCTCGGCGGCGGCAGCGGGAGATACGGCTGTTTTCTGGAGAGCGAGAAAGGGCTGACAGAGTTAGTGTCTGGACAGGACAATTACGCAACGAGGAGTGGCTACCTCGAGCGCGTTGAGCGCCTTTGTTTGCTCCATGACGGGATCAGTTGGCCTGCGGTTTGGAGCGAAGCTTGTGAAGGGTGTGTATCCGCCAACCCGGAATAAGACAGCGACAAATGGGGATATATGTGGAGAGGGTGCTCTGCAGATATAAACGTGCAGATTCCAATTTCGTGTCGCTTTCGGGGCTGGAACAGGCGTGGTTGAAGGAGGATAAAGGTGAGGTTGAGGTTGCGGTTTAGTCGGGACGGAAGCTAGCTAGGCACGGTGGATGATACCCCGCCTGTTGCACCAACTCCAGATATGGATATAGTGGGGTCCCCACCTTCCTCTCCTGGGCGGCACCGTGTAAGAGACGGACGACTATTGTTTATCTGCATTGGAATCGACAGCTGGAGCCCATGAAGGCAATCTGCGTGTAGATTCCTTTGAAAACGACGATAAATCCTATCCGGTTCCATCTCAAGCACTCCCAAGGCGGCGTGAGAAATACCCTTGGGCCGGAGACGCCATCATCTGATGGATGTAAGGGACCAGAGCTTGCTCGATGTCATACATGTACGGGACTATTCCCGCCGGCCTAGTCCATACGCCGAACCCTGTGGCCCATCGACTGCAGACTGACCTAGTAACATGAACAAACAAAACATCGAATTATCAGCCGTGGAGATAATGCAGTGGTGCTCGTCGCGAGGGATCAGTAGCGATATGAACTCCATTGCAGTTTCAGCGCGCTTGCATCCCAGAAGGGCCAGCACAAGGTGACACCCACGGGCGAGATTAAGTACCGGTCATGGTTTTCATATCCTGGGACGTCCTCGAGGATCTGGGAATCTGTTGGTGTTCATTTACATCTCTCAGGTACTTGTTTTAATGTGAGGCCATTGCGTAGCCTGTATTGTGTCTCGTCGGTATCTAAAGGCCTACCCAGTTGCGAATGTCGTCGCACTTAAGTCGGGGGTCGTTTCTACTCCCTGAGGCTCGCGCCCAAGCCAAAACTTTTACCTTTGCCACTTACACTTTCTGGGCCCTTCATTCATTCCTTGTGAGCTCTCACGTGACGACCGGCGATCTCAGCTCAGAGCTTCACCTGCACGGGCCATCCAAAATTTCCGCCAAGCGCACTGCTCCACCGGCACCATGCTGGGAAACCCTCAACGCACGTGATGTCAAATTCTCGCCCACACATTTTCCAGCCCACGTCCATCCCACCCACCTCGATCAAAGCCTCGCCTCGCAAATCCGGACGCTGACCCCCTTCGACTCCCACCCCAACCAATTTCCCACGCCCGCTCACGCACACGATGTCCGCCACGAAGGGAAAGAAGACTCAGCAGCGCTCCGCCATTGCGGACGTTGTGGCCCGCGAGTACACCATCCACATGCACAAGAGGGTTCGTTTATCCCCCGGCCGATCGCGAACTGTGGGGGAGGGGGTTAGAAGTGGTGATGGGAGGAATTTTTTTTACTGACGGGCGTATTCGATTAGCTTCACGGTGCTTCCTTCAAGAACCGGGCTCCCAAGGCCATCAAGGAGATCCGCAAGTTCGCCCAGCAACAAATGGTACGATGCGACAGCCAGACCCGCGCCGGAACCCTTCACCCCTGAGGAAGAGGATATTAACGATTGCTTTCTACAGGGCACCTCCGACATCCGCCTCGACCCCCAGCTCAACAAGAAGGTCTGGGAATGCGGCATCAAGGGCGTTCCCTACCGACTCCGCGTGCGGATCTCCCGGAAGCGAAACGATGAGGAGGGCGCCAAGGAGAAGCTGTACAGCTACGTGCAGGCGGTGAACGTCGAGAACCCCAAGGGCCTCCTCACTACCACGGTTGACGAGTAAACGAATCTCGGAGCGGCCTGGAGCGAGGGGAACGTCGTTGGGAGGATGTGTTGAAGAAGAAGACAGCGGACGATGGAAAAATGGGAGCAGGGGGTGCGTGGAGTCGGATATCCCGGTGTCCTGCGGGGGAAAGCATTTCTTTGCTCTTTATTCGGGATGTTTAAAGGCGGCATGGTACAACAAATGGAGTTGCATTTGGAATTTTAGCCCCGTAAGCTATGTCCCAAAGGTCCTGAAAATGACGACGGAATTTCAAGGCTTCTGCCGCGCATCCCGAACCCATGCCCGAACACCTCGCCCGGGAGGATGTGGTCCAGCTCCGTGGGGAACTCGGCAGAAGACGACTGCGACGGAGGTGTTGGTGCACACCACCAGTTACGATTCAAGAACATACACGAGTCCGCTGGATAATGAACTAAAAACAATTCAAGGACAAGAGGATTGATGTTTCTTGCCGCCGAGACGTGTTGCTGAGCACTATTTCAAGAATAGGTCCGCCCGAGAGGACAACGGGACTACCGTCGTACAACTCCATATCCTCCCTTCCGTAGAAACTCCCCGGACCCGGTAGGCATGGTATCGGGCCTAGACGCAGAACAACCATGGCCCCCCCTTCTGGGGGGAAAAAACAAACGGCTCCAGATGCATTACCATGACGCAGTACTCCAATCTTGGAAACAAACCCAATTGCAGGAGGAACACCCCAAATGCAAACACCCGCCCCGCCCGCCCTTGTTCCGCACCCTTCCCGCTCACTCGTCGTCGATCTCTCGGTGCCTGGCCAGGACCTTGCGCTTGAACTCTTCCCTGTCCTTGTCCCACAGCTCGGCCGCCTCACCGTTCAGCGGAGAGGCACTGCAAACACACAAGAGGTTAGCACAAACAGCTCGAAGAAGCAGGGAAACAAGGGAAACCCACTTGTTCGGCTCCCCCAGCAGAGACTGCAGGCTCAGCAACACGGTCTGGATGTTATACGCTGGCGTCCACTTATCCTTCAGGATATCCAGGCAGATGCGGCCCGAGAAGTCGAAGTTGGGGTGGTAGATGGGGGTCTTGAAGACGACGGTGGGCGGGGCGTAGGGGTAGTTGGGCGGGAAGGAGAGGGTCAGCTTGAGCGAGAGGCCGGCGTAGGGGGTGTCGTCGGGGCCGGCGATGGTGGCGGTCCAGGAGAGGAGATCGCCGTCGGCGGAGGGGAAGGCGGAGATGCCGGGGGCGGGCGAGGTCATGAGGGTCATGAGCTCGGTTTGGAGTCTGGCGCATGTCAGTATTGTCGCTCCGGCGGAGCCGGGGAGACACGGGGAAAGGCGGACCTCTTCGTGACGCTGCCGGTGTCGGCAGGCTTCCGGGGAAGGTCCTGGGCTGCTCCCGTGGCGAAATCCATGGCGGCTTTGTGGGTGCTTCGAAAGGAGATGTGAAACGGCGTCTCTCGAGCTCGAGGCGGTGGGGATATCGCTAGGAAGAGGGGCAAAGAGCGATGTTGAGGAAGGGAATCTGGTTCGTATGTGGTCCGTAAGCAAGAAATGAGAAGACCGATGTATTAGGTATTACAATGTCTTGGAAGGACACTAAATGAGGGGAGGGAATGGGAGGGAATGCGGTCTGTTGGAGGAAGTTCCCTTAAGGTTCTTAATGCGCAAAGACGAGATGAAGTTTACAAGACGGACGTGGTGGACGGAGCAGCGCAGTTACCCAGCAACGGCCCTGGTTCGCGGCGTTCTGGCGAATGGGATTGCAGCGCTGTCAGTGTTGTTTTGTCCAGGCGGGTCGGGGCAGGCGGTCAGGGCAGGCGGTGCTGGAGAGGGCGCTGGGATTCTGGCAGCTGGCACCCAATCGTGGCCAGGATCCAGGCTGCATCTGGAACGCGAACACAATCGGCAGGCCTCTCACCTCGGAAAAAAAAGACCTCTGCCTCTGCCACGACGGCATGAAACAAAAACGCTCCAGTCCACTCGCTAGCTCTGCACCATACTTGTACTTTGCATCCAGTGTGTGGCTGAATTTTGGATCTCTCGTGCTGTTGGCCGTCTTTGTTGCCGCCCGCAGGCCAACAACACACGCTGCGCTAATCGCGTCTTGCTGGCGCGTCGGGCCTCGACCGCGTTGAGCGTCTCGTCTCTTTGCCAGCCGTGAGACTGTTAACAAGCAGCCCGGGCTCAGCATTCTTGGTCTCTGACCTCTTCCCATTCCGAGCGGGAAGCTCGGCGACCCCCTATCAGCCATGGTAAGTGCCCGGCGCCCCGGCCCCGCCCGCTCGATGCCGCTCTGCCCCACCATCGTCAGTTTGGAGGCTCATGGCCCAGGCCGGGCCGTGGTGATGGCTTCATACCGCCTAAGCCCGCGCCCATCCCCGCTTCGCTCACACTCATCGTGTGGAGAACGGCTTGAGCATATACAGTCATGGCCTCCTCATCACCCGTCGAGCGCCCCCCACGCGTGAACGCGGCCTTGGTTCCATTTGCTAACTAGAAGCAGTCACAATTAGCACCTCTACCAGAAAACCTCCCCTTCCGGTTTGTATCTCAGACCATAGGACGGGGAGCCTATGCCTCGTAAGTGCCTCTCACGACACCCCCGCCTCCCATCCTATGAGTGCCCACAGGACTATCCCCAGGCCACCCCTGCTCACCACCTACACAGCATCAAGAAGGCCATCCCGCTAGACGACCAAGCCCCCGTTTTCGCCGTGAAGCTCATCCACAAGCAGTACGCCATAAAACGCGGCCGCATCAGCGACCGCCAGATCAAGATGGAGGTCTCTCTCCACTCGTACGTCGGCCAGCACCCCAACGTCATCGAGTGGTTCGCCTCGGGCGAGGACGCCGTCTGGCAGTGGATCGCCATGGAGTACGCCGCGGGCGGCGACCTCTTCGACAAGATCGAGGCCGACGTCGGCGTGCCGCAGGACATCGCCCACCTGTACTTCCTGCAGCTCGTGGCCGGCGTGAGCTTCATCCACTCAAAGGGCGTGTCGCACCGGGACCTCAAGCCCGAGAACATCCTCATGTCCAAAGACGGTGACCTCAAGATCGCCGACTTTGGCCTCGCAAACATGTTCGCGCACAAGGACCGCAGAAAGCTGAGCTCCACGCTATGCGGGAGCCCGCCCTACATCGCTCCCGAGATCCTCGAGTGCCGCCGCTCCAGCAGCGCCGCCCCCCCGCCACCTAAATACGACCCCGAGATGGCCGACATCTGGTCCTGCGGTGTCATTCTCTTCGTCCTCCTGGTCGGGAACACCCCCTGGGACGAGCCCTCGTCCGCGAGCTGGGAGTTCCAGGAGTACCGCGGCACGTCGGGCCACAGCACCGACTCCCTCTGGACCCGCATACCCCCGGAGGCCCTCTCTCTCCTCCGCGGCATGATGAACGTCGACCCCAAGTCCCGCTTCTCCTTCCCGCGCGTCCGCCAGCATCCCTGGTTCACGCAATCCAACCCGCACCTCTCCCCCGGCGGCGGCTTGGCCGACCCGCTAAACCTTGCCACGCGCATGCTGGAGAACCTCCGCATCGACATGAGCCAGAGCCCCGCGCCGCCGCGCTCCCAGGGTGCCATGGAAATCGACGCACCGCGGTTCTCGTCCACGCAGCCCGAGACCCCCATCTCGGACGTGTCGTGGGATTGGGAGCGCCTGCCCCTACGCATGGCCGGCTCGCTCTCCTTGACGCAGCCCTCAGCCGGGCCGGGCCCCGCAATCCAGGACACCCTATCCGCCGAGCCGTCCATGAGCCAGTTCTCACAGAAGCCGGGCATCCCCCTCAGCCTCACACAGCAGGCACGCCGCTTCGGCGACATCGTCCCCGCGGAGTCCCTCACGCGTTTCTTCTCCCACCTCCCGCCCCACCTGCTCGTGCAGAAACTCTCCGACGCGCTGCACGCGCTCAACGTGCCGCTACCTCCCGTGCGGGCCTCCGAAGGCGACAAGGTTGCTACAATACACGTGCGGGCGGTGGATGGGAGGGGGCAGGCGATGCATGGGGACATCCTCATCGACAAGCAGCGGTTTGGGGACGATATGGAGTTGTTGGATGTGCGGTTCGTGAAGGTGAGAGGTGACCCGTTGGGGTGGAGAAGGTTCTTCAAGAACATGGTGCTATTGTGTAAGGATGGAGTTTATGTCGCAGAGGAGTGATAGAGGGCTACTACGGGCCGGAGAAGCCGTGGGGGCGAGGGCGGTTCCGAAACAGATGGGGGTTGAAGGCCGAGTTGGGCTAGAACAAAGGCATCATGGTACATCAAGACCCGTACCGTTCATATAAAATCGCATTAGCTACGTCAGACTACCAATAATGAGTACAATGAACACACTCGAGACCACAAGCAGGAATTGGTGGCAGGTGATATCCCAAATCTACCAGAGCAGACTTTCAAGCCCCGGCATGCCTTTTCCTATCCTCTTTTCCTTAGATGCTTTGTCTCAACAGCTTCACGCCAGTTACAAAACGAAGGGATACAGATATTGAACAGAAACAACCCAGTAATGCTTGACAGTGGCTCCAACCGCGCCCTCTTGTTTGAATGCACCGACGCCGGCCTCACTCCCCTAGTTCTTCAACTCCTCCCATGTAAAGAAACAAGGAGCTGGAATGAGAAAACACGCCTAGATTGAT
Organism: Sordariomycetes sp. S4602; assembly: GCA_023628835.1. NCBI lineage: Eukaryota > Fungi > Ascomycota > Sordariomycetes > Sordariomycetes sp. S4602. Next base: position 742,878 of record JAMAJV010000010.1, read on the forward strand.
ATGCAATGCAAGTGACAAAGGAAACGGGAGGCCCTGACAGACTTCTACAGGTAAGAAAACAGAACAAGGAAACAAAATGCAAGCACCCCATAGAAGCCCCACAACGGACAAAAAGAATAGGTTTTCGTGCTAATGTTTTGTCATGTGTTGAACCCAACGTATACGCCATCAACAGCTCCTTCAGTCTCCAAGGAAGCCCTGATCGGCATTGTTGCCGGAACGGAGACAGGGACAAGAATAGGGACAGTGGTGGTCCTCGTGGGGGCCGGACGGCTCCCGTCCCACCTGTCATCTATCCACCCTTCCCAAGTTTCGTCACGTCCGTAGTGGCGGAGGTCGGTCTCGCGGTGAGTATAATGGTAATGATGATTCGCGGGCTTCTGGGGCCGGTGGTCGTCGTTTAATCGGCGGCGGAGGCTGGCCTGGGACCGAGACTGCAGGAGCCTGTGTGGTTGGTCGCGTAGTATGGGGATATGGCTGTCCTCGGCATGCCGGTTCAATCGCGGGAATCTACCCTCCGATTCGGATAGAGAGAACGGAAGCTCAAGTTGGGGTCGTTCATACGGGCGGTGGGATGCCTCACCCTGCGGGCAGGCATGCCGACCTCGGGCCTCCTGCTCTTCGCGGTAGCTCTCTAGGTCCGCCTCCATCTCCCGCAAGCGCAAGTGCTCCGGTCCCGCCCAGCAGTCTATCATGGCCGCAATTTGATGGAACCCCTCTGTATGCCCCCCAGCTTCCTTGGCTTTGAATCCGCACGAGATGAACAGATAGCTGTGGATAAGCTCATGCAAAAACGTGGAGATGAGTAACCTCCTGCTAAAGTTCTTGCTCATCAGGATCGGCTGCGAGAGCACGATGAGCGCCTCGTATCCGCTGAGCTCCTTGCACCTCCGGAGTGCTGTCGTACCGATGACGCTGTTCTGGTACTGCGGCGCTGATTCGTGGGACCAGTCCCAGGTGACTCGGTTGCTCAGGCGCGAGGCGAAGAATATGGCGTTGGCGGCAGAGAAGATGCTTTCCAGGGCTGCTTCGTCGATAGGGAAGTCGGCCACGCGATTCTTGGGGTTGATGAGAGTGCGGAGGATCCGTTCATGCCGACTGTTTGTGCGGGAGCGGCGAACGAAAGTTGAGAGGTGCTCCCGGACAACTTGGGCGGCCTCGAGATCCCCCAGGAGGCCGAGGTCTTCCTGTTCCCGGGTGGACGACGAGGTATGTGTCATGCCAGATGAGATTGAAAGACCAGAGGCGGTGCGCTCCATGGCGCAAGCGCCTCCCATCACGGCTCCGGCCGGGGATGGTGCGTTTGACAAACCATCATATTCAACGGTGTAGTCAAATATGGGTTCCGATTCCACCTCGGACCCAGGCTCGGGATCACGGAACCCCAAGTCCTGTCGATCTGGGCTTTGATATTCCGAAGGAGGTGCGGGGCTCGACTGGTAGGGCCTGACGAAAAAGGCGACCTCACGGGCGGGGGCGGGGACGCTCTCGACGGGGGTCGGCGCTTGAATGAGGGCGCAGGCGGGCGGGGTCGAAAGGCTGGCGATGCCGACGTATTTTGGCCGCTTGTAGATTTGAATCCATTCGCTGTTGTGGTCGGAGCCCTCGCTACAGCTCACGCGGCGTTTACCACCGACGTAGTAGGGATCGTGGGGAGGAGTAGCGGTGTCGTCAAAGGGCAGGATTGCCGGAGAAGAATCCCCTCCAGCCTCCCACAGCGCCATGGATCATTTCCCTGTGTGGATGCCAACAAAAGGGGAATGAGAAGCGGGCCAACTGCCACTCCTGCGACGACCGTGGCGGGGAGGGAGAAGCGATAAATGTTGAGAGGGCCTCGTGAGAAATGTCTCGTTACCGCCACACAGATGGCCTAACCCCCGGTATGCAGATCCCTCTCGGGCTCACCTACGTCGTCCATCCAGTGGCATTGCTAAGTTATTCTTGAATCCAAGTCCAACTTCGAGGCAAAGGGGGCCGTGTTAGTGGTCAGAAAGTCGAGAGGGCGGTGGACCACCCGAGCTCCAACAGCCATTTGCACTGAGCCATGTTCCGCTCAGCGGGCAATGCAGGAAGCATGCATATGCGTCTCTGGAGCCAAGAGTTTCCCGCAAAAAACAGCCCGCCATGGGGGCTATTTGGCGCGCCTCGCCCTTCGGAGAAGGAGCCACGAAGGCTGCGTCTCAATCAAATGGGCAATCTCTCCATAGATGGGTGTACACATCGATTGTCCACAAAACTATGCATAAAAACCAAGTCAATGGACAGAACGCATGCGAGGGAAGACACCTGTCTCTGCATCCGGCAGCCTCACTTGGCTGGATCCGATGGGATTGGATTGAAGCCAGCGCCTGCACTGCATAACGGACCACGTCCAGCGTCGTATCCGAAGTGGGCGGCAGCATGTGCGGGCGTCTGCATATCCAAAGGCCGTGAGACAGGAAATTTGTCGACGAGTTGGACAAGTCCAGTCTCTTGGCTCTGGATGTCTCGGTCATCGCCTTAGGGACTGGTGACGTGGTGAACGATCAGATCCGGGTTACTAGCCGGCCGGTAGATGTTGGATTCTGAGCGAGAGGGCGGTGAACGGCCGGCGGGGGAAGGTGGATTGCAACGAGAGTAGAAGTGAGTCTTTGCGAGAACTGGCACATTTCATCTCCGGCGCCCGTGCAAGGAAAGTTTCCCCTCTCAGAGATTCTGCCGGTGAGACCGTTTTATTTCCTGAACGGCTCCTTCCCTATCTCCAGGCGACAACTCGCATGTGATCGTGATAGAGGGAAGGAGACCCTCTCCATCGTTGTCCACGACGACGACTTCAGTCAGCACGACAGCTGCTCCTTCCCCCAGAAAAAGAGAACATTGGCAGGCACCAACCTCAGCACGTTCCTCGGGCCCTGCCCTGTTTAATCCTACATTTACGTGTGCCATGTCTTCTTGCCCACTTCTGCCTTCTCCATTCTCTTGTTTACAGAATCCAAGGCCTCATTGCCTTGATCTTCCGTTCGAGGCTCAGCACCGCCGAGGGGTTTAATGCGTCAGGCGCCCTGGAGCCCTTCTATCAACTGGGTGCATTCATTGGCTGCCATTGCTTTCTGGGGCAACCAACGCACTCGCATTGGTCGCCTCATCTTAAAGACCTGTCAATATCGTTCATTGGCTATCTAATCCACGAGTCCTCACTACCCAATGCCCCCGGCTCTAGGAGGGTTAGCCTGGCGTGGTGTCTCTCACCTCCAGCGAGGGCTTGAGGGCGCCAGCCACGATGCCTGCATGTGATCTCGGGGCTGCTATACTCGATTCGTAGGTGCCGGCATGTCAGATTACAGTCCCCATACAGAGTGTCCCTTGGCAAGTTCATTGATGTTCAACGCGGAAAGACCTGGCGCCGGGGGCACAAATCAACGCCATGATTCGTAATTGTGTCTCTAGGGACTACTTCACGCTTTTTCAATCAACGATCTCATCGAGTCCACAGTATCGTGCTTCGCCGTACATCCTCCATTACGTGAACGCGAGTGTTCTCTCAGTGTCCTCCAATCATCAGATTCCTCGTCAACCTGACCTCGTCCGCTTGCACCTCCAGCGCTCGTCTCATCATCCCCGAATACTTCTCCACTTTCTCATCGAGCTCGGTATTACTATCCTCCTCAGGTTCGAAGTCCTTCGTCTTGAAGCCCTCGCCACTCGAAAACGTGATCATGCCCAGCCTCTCACCTGTCCAGAAAACAAGGTCGTCGCAGTTACCCGCCTCGCCGCTGCCGGCGGGCCGCGTGCGCGTGGAGACGAGCTTGCGCGCGAAGTCGCCCGTTTCGGCCTGGAGAAACATGGACGGCTGCGACAGGTCATGGTCCTCGGGCGAGCCGATCTTATGGCGGCGAACCTCGGTGAGCCCTGTGCATGAGGCCGTTAGTACAAACCGTATGCTGGTTAAAGAAGCGAGAAGGAACCCACCGTCGCGCTCAAACCACGAGATGTCACCACGGCCGTCAGAGAAGGCAATGCGCGAGCCATGCGGAGTAGCCGAGAAGATCTTGGCGCCCGATGCCGTCTGCCTGTTCTGCACAGACGACCCCTTTTCGTACCCCCACGGCTTCCGGCGCCTCGCGCTACCGTCAGTGGTAGATCCGCCCTGGACCCCGGGTTCCTGCGATCGCAGACCAACGAGTTCAAGGGAACCTTTAGTCTCATATTCGCCCGCAGCAAGGAGCGTCTGGCCTCTGACAGATTTGGCTTCGAGGATTCTCTCCTGGGGAACCTCGCCCAGTTTCCTCCGTTGCACGTCTGATGGGAAGGGGTAGGGTATAGACGACAAGCTCACAAGCCGGGCACCGGAGTGGATCGAGCCGAGAATGTGCGGCCACTGCCGACGGTCGTACCAAAGGATGCTTGGGAACCTTCCCGCTATGTATATGTCGTTAGAGGCTACGTCCTGGTGTGCGGCTTCCGGGAGATGGTGAATGCATAGTGGCGTGGGTTGCGAGAGTGGTGCGTAGGCCGGTAGCGGGTCATTGCTGAAGATGCGCGAGAAGAGGTCGACTTTTTCGTCTCGGGTTGGCGAGTGTGTTCTCGGCGCCCTGTGGTCGTAGAGGTGCAGGCCGAGCGACGTTCCTACTGTCAAGGGGACCCCCGGGGTAGCCTCAGAAAGAGCAGTAATGGACCACTCGAAGCTCTGCAGGCTGACGATATCCAAACGCTGTAAATCGACCTCGACCAGTTCTATTGTCCCGAGCTAGGTTAGCACGCAAAGTTCGATCCGCTCTGAGCCCGCAAGGTTTCGTCTGAGGACTTACGGCTCTGGACGGCGAAGAACGCCCTGCTGGACTGGCTGTCCACGGCCACGCATTCGGTAACCGAGTTGATTCTGCTCTCCCGCCGCGCACTTGCCGGGTCGTGTCCGTAAGAAAACAGAGCTCCGGGAGCGCTCTTCCCGAAGATAGCCCCCCTGGACGCTTGCGTGCCGTTTATATCAAAAAGACATATCGTGCCGTCCTCGAGCGGCGAGACGGCAAAGAGGGGATCTCGCGTGGACTCGTACTGCACACCTCCCGGCGCGTACAAGGCCAGGCCCCGGACCTCGTTCAGGAGGCCCTTGGTGGCGCCATTCCTGTAGGGATTCTGGAACCAATTCGTCACAGATCCAGCATACCGCTGGATATACTCATCGTACCACGAGACCGGCTCGCCCGGATAAGACGGGTCCCAATTCGCCCTGACCTGGGTCCTGCCGATTGCCCTCAAGTTCTTCAGTTTCTCGGTCCACGCCGGGGTCCTATCGTGTGCCGAGGAGGCTGGCGCGGGATGGTTAGCCGCAGGCGGGAAGGGCGCGGCGACGGTTTGGCCCGGGGATGATTGGGCGCTCTGCTGCTCACTCGTGGCCTTTGCCCGGTCGATCTGGGACTGCAATACCGTCTGGCGGTAGAGGAAGTTGAAGTAGAACTTGGACTCGTCGAAGCACCGGGATTTCCACAGGCGGTCATCGCGGCAAATGTCCCGAAGAGGCTTAGAGACCAGCTGGAGAACCGTGAGGGTCTTTTCGTCGACGTCTGTGCCGCATTGGAGGAGCATGGATCAGCTACGCACTTGGATAGCATAGGGGAGCAGAGGACCGCGAGGGCTGGACGGGCGAGAGCTGGGATGGGTTGGAGCTCGGCTTACAGGCTAGGATAGCTAGGAGAATCTCGTCGGGGAGCTCCTCGATGCCCCGGCAGCCAGCTCCAGCTAAAGCCATCGTGGCGAGCCCAAGCTGCGAGGCCTGGCAAAAGGGCGCTGAACGGCGACCCCGGGGACGTTTAAAAGCCTCGTGGAGAAGCTAGCCAGGGTAGAAGACACAGAGGAGAACAAAAAGAGACGGGGAAGGAAAGCTGCAGGGAAAAGGGCTAGCTCGACGGGTTCTGACCGCCCGCCGAATGTCCGCTGGTTTCCCGCATGGTGTCTTCCGTGCCCGGGGCAGATTTTGGCCCCCAACTGCGGCGGACGGCGACTGCAAAGGATCGAGATGGGATGCAGGGTTCTGGCGGGGAGCAAGTGGCGACAAGGAGGGGCGTCGTGTGGATGGAGTGCCCAGGCCGCTCCGCTTCCATGCGCTAGCTCCACGCGAGTGATCGGGGGGATGGTGGACCGCCGTCCATTTTAGGCCGGGGTCCAGGCACGCGCGCGGAAGTTACGGGGACAGAGGGGGCTGGACCCTTCTATGCGGGTTGCCGAAACCGGCGCGTACAAGTACCTCCCGCCTGTCGTGCATGCACAAGAACATGCAGGCCTATCAAGTCCCGCTGACAACAGGCTCCACTTGGTGCTTGTGGTCCCTCCCGAGGATTCAATGGAAGGGCCAACCCAGGCTAGGTGGCCCCTGTTCCGGATCAAGCAAAAACAGTGTGCCCAATTAAGAGCTGCCGGCTCGCGCGTGCTGCCCAGGCGGGCCGGTTTGCTTGTCCCTCGCCCGCAAGACCTGACAGCTCCAGACCTTCCTTCATCGAGACAAGCACGCGATTAAGCGCGACCCCCACTCGGAAAACCGGCCTCTTAGGAGGACACCTGCTTCCGACTACTGAGCCTCCGATCCTCGACGGATTTCGGGGTAATTGGGGGCAGGCCCATTTAGGGCCATGGTGCCTGCGCCAGTCCCGCACCATCTCACGACGCTCGATGTCTCCGAGGTTTTGAAGCCGTACCGTGCTGAGCTTGCCAAATTGCTCCATACGCCAAAGGAGTTCACGTGTTGAAATCCCGCAGTCTGACCTCGCACCATCGAACAACATCACGATGAAGCGGCTCAGTACGACTCCGCTTGAGACGACAATGTGCCATATATCAAAGTGTGTTGTGTCCAAGTCATATTGGTCTAAGTCCGAGGACCATCGAAAGGAATACGAGCGGCGCCTTCGTGGGGGAGTGCTAGTCAAAACAGTCCGCCACATCTACTTGGAGCTCTCTCCATCTCAAAAAGGATATTCAGCGTCTTACGTTGTCCCAGCATACACGGGAACCCCTTATTGTACACTCCCCATGCTGTCCCTTCCCTGCCCTTTAGCAAGTGGCATCCTGCTCCCCTCCTGGCATCGAGTAGCTGGTCGGTACGGGATCTAGTTTCCGTGTTAGCCGTCTCCGAACACCGATATTGCGATTCCAGTAAGAGAAACCCACAGTAGATGTTGATCATGAGCCCGGGGTCGGTCGGCGAGTAAGACCCGGGGAACGAAAGCATTTGCGGCGCGCTGATGGCGCCACTCCCGCCACTGACATTCAGTTGCGCGCAGGAGATGTAGAGCTGCGCGCCTCCGGGGCTCGAGGCACTATGGAGGGCAATGTGCTCGATCCTCAGGAGGTATTCTCCGTCCTCGAGACAAGTAGGCAGGTCGATAGGAACCGACGCTGCATTCTCGAACGGCCAGGACAACCCTGCTGGCGAGATTTCAGGCCCCGCGTGCGCCACCTGCGAGATGAATGACTGGTTAGGACTTGCTCGGATACGGAAACCGTCTTTTGGTCCATCTCACCTTGAACCAGACATCGCCTGAGCCGTCCCAGTCCGATACGGGCGTTCCCGCCGGGGCCTTGGCCATGTACACATTTAGGGAGCCCGGGTGGGAAATGGCAGCGCGAGCGTTGAAGTTGATAGTCGTTCCGGCCTGGACGTCGAGGGTCCCGGAGCCCTTCATGGTGGTTTGGTAGCACTTGGTGGTGTTAGATCCCGTGGTCCTTGAAAGAGGAAATAGAGGCCAGTGTAATTACCGTCATAAGGCCGGACTCGACGTTTTGTACAGGCCCATTGCTTTGCTATTTCGGTATTAGCGAGTCCCTTCCTCACACTAGTCTGTGGGCAAGGAACTCTTACAAAGTTGTCGGTCTGCCTCACGTACTCCCAGTCGCCTGTCGTCTGGCCGCCATACGAAACAGAGGGGAATACATCTAGTGGACGACGTTAGGCAAGCTAGATCTCACTGGGGGGGGCATCGGCAGACCGAGGGGAGAGCCGGTCGGATTCCACTTACAGTGGGCGCTGGCCGCGGTGGCCAGGAGAGTAGTGGCGCCAAAGAACTTCATTTTGAGCTACCGAGGCCTCGTAAAAGCTTTGAGTACAAGAAGAATATACCAACCCGGGTTGCGAGGAAAGGAGATCGTCAACTGTTCCGGGCCCTCCACTCCACACCCGGGACCCGGACGTGGCCCATCTTATACCGCCTTCGGCTCCCTTCCCGTTTCCCGGACGCCAAGATCCGGAGAAGCGCGGATCCCTGCACAATAGATCACGCCCAGAAGACCCCGGTCCAAAGAGAAGCCACGCAGAGCAGTAGCGAGTGGTATTGCAATATATTGGGACCCTCTCGGAGTGGCCAGTCCCACGATTCGGTGGATCCGGAGAGCCTCTGCCGATTTGGGTGGGTTCGACAACACAGCCGGCGCCGGGTAAAAGGGAGCGTAGCCTGCGGTGTAAATGAAAGGGGGACGGAGAACTATATTACTACGGGGTATGGGCAGTGGAGGAATATCCCCTTTCCGCGCACATGATCTGGGTAAATGAATTAAAGGACCACCAGAAAAGCAGCGCGGGATCCCCTTCTACAATACGCTTCCAGCTTTGGGCACAGTCGTTACCCTGTTCGTCCATCTGGGCCGTGCTGGGGTCTTTCGTTCTAGAAGATACCCAGCGCTTTGGCTAATAATGACCCGGGTCAAGTGCCGGGGCACACGCATGATGCCGTGCCACTGTAATACTGCTGTGAACTCGCTGTGTGTTCGATTGCCCGGTCAGTTGCATTCCAAGGCCGGGAATGCCATTGACGACCCAGTGCTACTCTAGCTGCCTCGTCTATCTTCCATGAATCAGAGCGCCGGATACGACAGTAACCAGGACCCCAAAGCTCACTTCGTGTGCCAGTGTAGGAGAAAACCCGGTTGTGCCACGAACGGGTCGGCCCAGAAGGAAGCATGAGGCGGGAAATAGGGGCCGACTCTGTCTATTCACCAGAACGAACCACAACCAAACCACAACCCGTCCCTCAGTCTCGAAGGAACCTGAGGAGTGATCCGGGTCGTCCGGTCCCCGTCATAACGCCGTTCTCATCTAGATCCCGTCCAAATTTAGGACTCGACGCAGCGCCCACCGCAGGTCCACTCGTGTCTGGACACCTTGTACCATCTCCTGACCAAACCCCGGTTGGTCCCTTGGCTATTTATCTCCCCTTTAGCTCCTTCTTAGAGAGATCGTATTTGTGTGGCCCCTAGAAGGCTTCCACCCCTGGACCACCACGACCGGGGCATTGTCCGGCAGCATCTTCAGCCTCTTTGCTTCGGTGATCGTCCAGTCTATACGCATCTCGAGATCTTCATTCCACCTCTCCCACTCTCCCCTGGGACCGGCGTAGACGAAGGGGTAGACCCCCCTGGAGAGGTGGCTGTGCCTCGACGCGAATGGGTTTCTAGAAACCATAAGAATAGGACACTTGGGCCTGTACTTCGACACCAGCCGAGCCGTCTCCCCTGTTGCGGACAGCACGATTATGGCAGCGGCATCAAGGTCCAGTGAGGTCCGCACGGCGCACATAGCGCAGGCCTCCTCCACCGAGACGGGGCCAGGCAGGAGCCCGCACATCTCGGCAAAATGGAGGAGGTACGGGATCGTGTCCTCGGCGATGAGGCACGCTGCATGCATTTCCCTGACGGCCTGTACGGGGTAGGCGCCCCTCGCGGTCTCGCTGGAGAGCATGACGCAGTCGGCGCCGTCCATGATAGCATTGCCCACATCCGAGATCTCGGCCCTGGTGGCGCGCGGGTTCTGGATCATCGACTCGAGCATCTGGGTTGCGCAGATCACAGGCTTTCCGGCGACGTTACAGAGGCTGATGAGCTTCTTTTGAACGATGAATACCTGTATCAAAGGTTAGGAGACTATTCCCTTGGCGCGAGAAAGGCACCCCGGAGGTGTTACGTTGTAGTCTTACCTCTGAATGTGGCAGCTCGATCCCCAAGGCACCGCGGGAAACCATAATCCCGTCAGCCTCGGAGATGATCTCCGGGCACGCATTTAGACCTCTTCGGTCCTCAATCTTGGCAATGACCTGGATGTTCTCCCCTTTCTCGCCCAATTCCCTCCTGATATCACGGATATCCTCCGCCGAGTGCGTGAACGAGGCGAATATCATGTCAACATCATGCTCAAGGCCGAAGCTGAGGTCCTTCTTGTCCTTGTCACCGAGGAAGGGCAGGTCGACATCCGCGCCAGGGAGGTTGACTGCTTTCCTGGAGTACAGCGCCCCGCTGGCGCGCGCGCGCAGCCGAATGGAGGTCTCGTCAAGAATCTCCAGCGCTTCGAAAGAGAGGGTACCGTCGTCTATAAAGACTATCTGGCCCGGCTTGACAGTTTTCGTTATGTTCATGTAGTCGACGTAGCTGGTATCTAGGTCAGAACGGCGCCATACGGCCAGCCCCATGGACATGTATGACAGAGACGGTTTCACCGGTCCAGTCGAAGTAGACGCAAGCGGAGGAAAGGCACGGCGAGGACAACCCCCAATGGTCATTCCACTTACATGTAGTCACGGCCACAAGCCTCGGCGTACTTGTCATTAGCTGTCATAGTTACCTCCTCCCCAGCCTCAAAGAAGACCTCACCCCCTCGCACGATTCCCGTCCGTATCTCCGGGCCCTTGGTATCCAATGCAATGGCCACGGGCCGACCCGGCTGGGTCCTCTGTGCCTCGCGGACATTCTCGATGGCGGACCGGTGGAACTCGTAGTCGCCGTGTGAGAAGTTCAGGCGCACAATGTTGAGGCCTTCAGTGCGGAGCTCCTTGAGGGATTGGAGCGAGTTAGTCCGGGGTCCGATGGTGCAGATGAGCCCGGTCTTCCGGAAGTCGCGGGGAGGTGTGGAGGGCTCGAGGTTGGAGAGCCACCGGACCTTGCCGACTCCGCCGTACTCCCAAGAGTGATGCGAGACCTGCGACCTGTTGTTCATGGCTGGCTGTGAAGGTGTAGGTGTAGGTGTAGGTGTGGGAAGTGGGGGTTTGCTAGAGAACGAGCTGTGGTGTTGGGGTGTTGGGGGCGTTGGGGGTGAAGGTGGGCAATGGCTTTAGGGCAAAAGCTAACACGGCCGAGGGCGAGATATGACATCACCACCGGGGGGAAGGGCAAATCTGAGATGGTTTGGCCCATTCAGGATATGATCGGGATCGGTGCTGACAGCGTCATTGTCCGGGTGCAATCGAAATCGACAGGACGGTCTTCACGAGGAATCACTTTCTCTCAGGATCAACCAGCCTGGTCCCCTTATAAGCTGAGTCTCATCACGACCACGAGGACCGCAGCGCCGTGATCGAGTCGACGGAGGTAGGCGAAGGTTGTGGAGACATTTGATAACCGGGTGACTGATTGACGGGTCTTCAGCCGCCAACACTGCAATTGTCGCGTCGGGCGCTTTTGCCCAGACGGCCGGCCATGGACTCGCGCCATGTCATGTCACCTCCCCAAGGTACATCCATACTGCCCCGCCATAGCTCCCCGCGGTGTGGCATTCTTTGACGGCCGTTGCTCTTTTGTCATTGGCATCTGTGGCCCGGAGGGGACCTGCTCTTCAATTTCCGGAGTTCTAGACCTTGGGATCCAGATCCTCTTGGGATTCGCCTGAGTGCTTCTGCGACACTCTGCTCGGTCTGCGCGGCGGGATGGAGCTCCACGAGTACTTCCTGCCTAGGTAGCGGGGCAACGGAGGGGGCCAGCGAGGACAGCGGAGCCCCTCGATTCTGGAGACGTGATGGCCTCAAGGCTGCGTCTAGACCGTTGCCGTCTTGCTGTCGACGATTTTCAGCCAAAAGAGTATCAAGTACTGGCCTCAAATAAGCCGGTGCGCACAATGACCCTGTTGAGGACGCCGCGGCGGCGGCGGCGCATGTGATCGGGTCCAATGTTGCTGGAGCACCAGGCAGCCCCGCAATAAACTTACTAAGCAGCGGACGACCCTTCTCCGCCCGCGTGCGAGCATCGTCAGCAGATCCTCTCTGCCTCCGACCAAGCCTCACCTCTCGCAAGCATACATAGGCACTGCAACGACACGACTAGAAATACCGACCCTCGCTCGACTCTGCACCCTGTGCGACGAACTTCCCGGACCGCCAAGATGGTGGTAGGTGTCCGCATCCCGCCCCCCGCCCTAACATACCCGACCAACCCGCTACCCTGTGCCTCCTCCGCGTCACTGGCTGCCTTTCCCCAGGCCCGCTGCCCGTGGAGATTGCTCACTTATTTGCCGTTTGCTCTGCCAGCCCCTCCTCAGCGTACTGACATTCTTCGGCTTCTTCTCAAAGCTCGGACGCCTCACCCACTACGCGTTTGACGCGGTACTATGTAAGTCGGCTCCCCTTCCCATCACCATTTTAGGTGCCCCCAACTTCGTCTTCTCTGGCTAACTTGCGCACAGTCTCCGCATTCCTAGCTGGCATGAAGCGCTCGACAGGCCTCACGTGAGTCTATCCCGTACCATCGCACCGACGAAAAGAACAACCCCCCCGGGGCTGACGTGGTCCCGTTCCCGTTGGGAACAATTCCAGTCCCAGTTTCAAAGCAGAGAAGGTTGGCGACAACCAGGAAGTCACGCAGTGGATTGACAAGTACCTCGGCGTCGGCGAGTGGGTCATGGACCAGAGCATCGCCGTGGCTGCCTCGAGCGGGTGGTTCGAGAGGAAGCGGTGATCAGCGCTGTGGAAGATGTCGTACGAAATTGGGACAGGCTGGGCTCTGCGGACCCAATGGTGGAGGGCGGGTTTTTACCCCTTGGGAAGTGCTTCGTGGGAAGAGTGATGAAGCAAGGGGCGTTTTGGGACTCTTCTTATCTATCATACGGCTATTGCATGGAATGTACGAATATTCTTACTCGTGTCTTTTAGCGGCCTTTGCCCTTCACTACCGTCTCGGGCTTTCTCCCGGGCTAGGCGCATCCGTTCATAACCCGGGTTGAGACCACTCTGCAAACTCGAATGAAGCGACTAAAAGGGTATCCTCATTTGAACACAACAGCCAAGCCGAGAGGCGACGGTACAGCGCCTACATCCCTTGACCAGGCTGTCAAATGCTAGCGAAATTATGGCCTCGGCGAAGTCGAAGCGTGATGCCAAGTGTAATACTCTACAACTACTCTCAACCCCCGTAACAACCAGCTACCGTAGAGCGAAACTCAGTCTACCGTGTCGCTGTGCTCAGCAAGAAACTCCGGCGGCACCGAATTCTCGCTGTCGCTCCTTTCAAGCTGCCGCGACGAAGACGTGTTGTGTGTAGGAGACGCTGCCCTAGGCGTCTCCTCGTGCGGGTCAACGTCTGGCGGTGCGAATAAATCTTGGGGCACCTCGTTGTCGCTCTCCTTGCTCTGCACAGAGTTTCCGCGCCTGATACTGGGCTTGAAGACAGGGGATTCGGTGGCGGCGCTATGCGTGTCGGCATCCCCCGCAGGCTTCGGCTCCGGATCCCGCAGTGACCGTTCGTCGCGTGGTAGCCCTTGGCGGAGGACCCTCTCGGCCTCATTGAAGGCGTCCAGCTCGGCGCCGACCGCACAGATGAGTAGGTTCCACTGGTTCTCCTCCGAGATCTTCAGCTTCTCCTCCAGTGCGCCCGTCACATTACCCATCTGCTCCAGGAGCTGTCCAGTTATATCTTCGGGCTTCGGTACCTTCTCCTTCCCCTTGCGCGTCGAGCTGCCGCCTTTCATAAGGTCCATGATGGTAGTTTCGTAGTTGGTCACCAGGTCGATGACCTCGCCCCAAAGCCGCTCCCCGGCTTCGAGGGCCTCACGATCGCGGTCAACCTGACGCCGACGGTTCTCCAGGATCAGTATCTCAGCCTCCCACCACGACCGAGCCATGTCTAGGGTCCGCCGTTCAGGTATTAAGCGGAGGAATTCTTCGCCGCCGGGCGAGGACTCAGCTTCATCACCCTGTTCGTATTCTTCTCCGCGATGGGAAGCCCACAGCTCCCTGTCCAGGGGCTTGATGGACGGACGCCGTACAAAATCATCAATATCGGCCTCAACCTCCTTTAACGCCCCTCTATACCCGCTTAGTCCCGCCTCTCGGCGATTCCTTACGTCGTCCATCCTACCGTCGACCCACCTCCGCTTGTTCCGCAGACCCACAAGCCGCTCCTCCAGCTGCTTGATTTCGTCAGTCAGAGACATTCGCTGGGACTGAAGGTCTTTTAGCTCCTTCCCCAGCGGCTCTTCCTCGTCCTCGTCTAGGGCTTGGAGCTCGGACGTTATGGTCTGCTGGGAAGCGGCTAGTTTCCGGAGGCGCGCAAGTGCCATCTTCCTCTGTGATACCGCTGACGAGATACGGGCATCCTCCTCAGCCTTGAAGTCGGCCAGAGCTACCATGGATTGGAGAAGGGAGTGTCTGGCTGTGCGTATACCAGGCCGTCTTGATTTTCTCGGTTGGCGGACTGGTATAACGTTTCCGTCGGGCGTCGACCTCGTGGGCAGGTGGAGCGACTTCATCATCTTCGACTTGGAGGACGCGGTCGAATAAAAGGTAGCCGTTGGCGTGCTGCTTCCCGCATCGCTATGCCCATCAGCTTCCTCCCCGCGCGGACGAGGAGAAGCGCTGCCCAGCTCCCCTGCCAGCGCCGTGGCTTGCATATCCAAATCCCGTTGTAAATCTTCCTCTATTGCCCTTTCGCGGCGCCGTAGGCTCTGCCACATGGAATCGGGGGCCGGCTTGTACTGAGGCTGCTGCCTGTTTCGGTGGGTGTCGAAGAACACGCTGCCGATATTTAGTAGACTGGATGCGACATTCGGGGGGCCGAGTTGTTGTCGGCCACGCCCTGGGGGCGGAGAGGTCTCGCTCGGATCATCTTTAGGAAAAAATGCGGATCTTGCAATCGGAGGAGGCGGCTTCGCAAAGAGCGCAGAAGGGCTCTCGTGGTGGCCGACCTCGTCGTCGGCACTAAGAATCGGCGACTCCGGTATTCTGGCGGTCGAGTCGCGACGGGCCTTCCGTCTGTGCATGAGCTTCGGAGACGGGGACGGCAGCAGCCCGTCGGTGGGCTGTGGCTCAAGCTCTTCGAGGTAGTAGTGGTTTTCGTCTGTTCTCGCGGAGCTATGTAGTGGCAACAAAGGACCCTTGCGTGAGAACGACAAGCGGTCGAGGAACGTAGGTGAAGACGGGGCCATCTTTGTCTAATACATGAGCATGAGATAGGCGCATAGCAGGTTACGTATCGGCCAAGGCACCGAGCGCGAGCGTCTACTTAGGACGCGTCCGTTAAGTAGTCTTGGTAGGGAGCTCGCTCGGGCGGGAAAGCTCGGTCCGGACCGTGTAGTTGCCTAAGTGACGACACGATACCTGGTTGCGACGGGTAAGAGACGAAGACGGGGCCAGAAGCTGCGCGCACTCTTCGCGCAAGTCGACCCAAGGTTGGGGACCGGCCTTTTGAGGAAGGGGTGAGTGGCTTGCTTGGGGGTTGACGCTTTCGGCTCACGGGTTCCTTGCATGTGCCCGCGTCATACCTGGAGGCAGTACTGAGGTACATGTACCAGGGCGGGCTGTGAATATTCCCTGGTGGGGCCTGCCTTGGCCTGAGCTCGGTGCTCGTCGTCCCCGGCGGTTGTGTGGAAACCGACACTCAGTCCTTATGTTACCTCATATTGCTGGTTCTCACCCTCGTTAATGACTAGGTCTATGAGTTATGCGCTATCATCTGCTAGCACTCCCAGAAAAAGAAATAAGAAAAAATGGCGAGCAACATTTCGGACAGCGCCTGCAGACACGCAAAGCCACATTTTCTCTTCCATGCATATACCTTCGATAACGATAGTAGCCCCATGTCCATGTGATGTTATGGGGCTGAGCTGGGGACGTACCGAGTAGTGAGCTTGCAGGCCCTGACACAGCACTGGCCTCCTGAAGCTGCTCCCCTGGGTATGTTGACCTCGTAGGTTGCACCAGCATCGTTGGATGGGTGAATTGGGGGGAAACGAGCGGGCTCTGAGCGCGATTACATCTACTCCGTACTGATGATTGTCACTCGTTGCATTTTATTTTGATAGAATTATCTAGACTATTTCTCCAACTTGTTCTGTCGTCAGAACCCGTAAAATCAGGAGGTGTCTCCCCTTCGAGGAGCTGGCAGAATAAAGATCAAGGTTCTTTTACTCGGTACATCGATGATAGGACACATACAGACTGCTGGTACCGAAAGCACCAGCCTATGGAGGAGGGGAGATAAGCGGCAGGAAAGAGGGGTTGGTGGTTCGAAAAGTATTATGCCCTGCCCGCATGGATCCCGGCGCTGTTGCGAGGACAAAGCTTGCAGCCAAGGTCACGATTTCCCCAGCGCAAACCCACAGCTGGGCAGGCGCCCCTGACAGTTGCGGTTTGACGGGAGCCGGTTGTTCTCTCTCCAGTGCCTCAACTTCGTTCGCACCGTCCCCCCGACACGGCTCCAGCTCAATTGGACCCGTTTCCTCGTTCACTCCATCCAAGGACTTGGCCTTGCGCCCACGCAGAGCGCCTCGAGAAACCCTCGTCCGGAAGGGGAAATCTAGCCGCGCTCGCTCAAATCTCACCCCCTCCATTGTCCTGCAACCTCCCTCTCGCCCAAGCCGCCCGGTGCCACAATGAGCCAATCACAGCAATTCCCCTCAGCGCCGCGGAGGACAGGCACGTACAGCTCCCAACATGACGAACTTCACCTGTCGGGTATGAGCCAGCACGCTCAACCATCCCCTCGCGACTACTCCGAATCGCCCAACTCAGCTCCGCAGTTCAAGCTGGACCAGCCGCCCGGACCCCCAGCTTCGTCCGCCCACCACTATTCCCCCACCTCCTCGGTGCCCAACGTCCTGCAGCCTGGCGGCCTGGGTTCAAGACAGCCCGCGACGGCTTCACCCACCAACATGTCCGCCCCCGGCCTTGGCTCGATGCAGGGCTCGATGAATCCCCAGCACGACTACCAGTCCCCAACGAAGCCGTCCAACCTCGCCGTCTCGACTGGCAGCTACCGCTCTAGCCCAGGTGGCGCCTACGAAGGCGCCTCGTCATCCTATGCGCCCTACACCCCAACCACGCCGGGCGGCTCCGCGCTGGGCCCGTCGCAGTTCATATCCCCCTCTGACCCGGGCAAGTATGGCACGTCGTCGCAGCGGAACTTCTCGAACACGCCCCTAGGCCTGGCCGACATCCGTCCTAGGGCCGACTCGACCCTGTCGGACAGCGCTCCCGGGTCCCATCAGTATGAAATTGCCAATATGCAGGCCAGCCCGGGCAACTATCTGGCGCCGTGGGCTCTTTATGCGTTTGACTGGTGCAAATGGCAGCCCCAAGGCAATGGAGCCGGCAAGGTTGCCATTGCTAGCTATCTCGAAGATGGGCACAATTTTGTACGTTACCACCACCCCCCTCGCCACGGCCTCTGTCTCGTCTGTGCCGCCTCGTGTGGAACCCTCCGCCGAGTTGTATCCGGCGCTGACTATTGCACCGATGCATGCTAGATCCAAATACTCGACTCCCAAGTCGTACCCACGTCTCCCAGCCTCCAGACTCCAGGCGGCCCGAACAAGTGTCTCGACTTCACCAAGGTCGCCGAAGCTACGCACTCCTACCCCGTGACGAGACTCCTCTGGGAGCCCCCATCGAGCCAGAAGCAGACGACCGACTTGCTTGCAACCTCAGGCGACCACCTCCGGCTGTGGTCCCTGCCCTCGGACACCCAAACCCCCCACGGCGGCAATACCGTAACCAGGCCGAACAGGGATGCGGCTACGAACAAGTTGACCCCGCTTGCGCTCCTCTCCAACTCGAAGACGCCGGATCACACGGCGCCTCTTACGTCCCTCGACTGGAACACCATTTCTCCCAGCTTGATCATAACGAGTAGTATCGATACGACATGCACGATCTGGGACATTCCTTCGCTCACGGCAAAAACCCAGCTCATTGCCCACGACAAGGAAGTGTATGATGTTCGGTTTTGCGCGAATAGTGTCGATGTGTTCGTCAGCTGCGGTCAAGATGGCAGCGTCCGCATGTTTGACCTGCGAAGTCTCGAACACAGCACCATCATTTACGAACCGACTGGCAAGGATGACCGCGGTATGTAACGGAGCCCTGCCGTTTGAGTGCCGAAAATTCCTGCCCGCATAGCCGCTAACATGACGCCTCAACCTGCAGACAATAGCGCTAGACTCAGCCCTACCCTTCAGCAACAGACCATGGCCAACCCGCCCCCGCTTCTGAGGCTGTCCACTTCGCCCCACGATGCGAACCTCCTCTCCACCTTCGCGGCCGACTCTAACATCATACGCATTCTCGATGTGCGGCAGCCGGGCCAAGCCCTCTTGGAGCTTCGCGGGCATGGCGGATCCGTTAACTGTGCGGAGTGGTCGCCTTCACGCCGGGGGACCCTCGCGTCGGGTGCCGATGACTGTCAGATCCTCCTGTGGGACCTCATGGGATCAAATCCTTCTTCGTCCATTAATGGAGGCACGGGGGGGGACAGCTATCGCAACCCCAGCTACAGCTGGCAGTGCGACTTTGAGGTTGGCAACCTGGGGTGGGTGCCAAGGTCGGCCCATGACTCTGGAGAATGGCTCGGGGTGTGCGCCGGCCGCGGAGTCTGGGGCGTTCGGATGTCGTGAGCTGTTGCCTTCGCACGATAGAGCTGTCAAGAATGCGGAGACAAACGATCTACCCTGGTCCCTTGTCTATCCTCTCTCGGGTTAATGAGTACCGACGCTGTACTTGCCGCCGCTGAGCTCGTTGTACACCGTTGTGTGGTTCCAATGAACAGGCGCTAAGGAGATGAGAGCCAATGCCCGAGTCCCTTCCGGGGGATGACAGTGAAACCCAACCGTTACCCACAGCCGTCGACAAATCCGAGTGGAGTAGGCTCGCGACGACCACGGGCCTAGGCCGCCCAGGATGGAGACCACGCACACGAAGGGGCGGGAGAGAACTAGAGTCCAGAGAGAAAAAGAAAATTCGCGTCGGAATTGGGGTCGTCGTCTTCGTCGAGTCGCGTTTCGGATCGTCCATGCAAAGCCCACGAAGCCTACGAAGGGGGTGAGGCGCATGTAGAGTACCTACTTTGGCTTTGCAGCAAGCAAGAGTTACTTTGTATGTTGCCAGTCCGGTCTTGCCAATGAAGCCCCAAAGCAGTGCCCGAGTGAACAAATACCGGTGACCCCCGAATGTGGGTTACACCAATGTGAATAATAACCTGGATTGTGAACAGCCCAGTAGAATGTGAGCCTCCGGGCGGTTGAGGCTGATAGTAATTAATCTGTCCCCCGATGTAGCTCTCTCTGTCTCCGAGTTTAATCTTTTTTCTTTGTTTCCTGGGATAGTACGGAGTAACAGGGCCTACATGTTCCAATAGGCTCTTCGACAGCCCTGGGAAGGCTCACCTGCGGGCTACGCCAAACCGGACTGGACTGGACTCGATAGATAGCAGGACCTCTGATGATATTTTAGGTGGACCAGGCGAACAGCTGAAATGCCGCTGCTGGCTGGCGAGGTCTTCTGCTTAGTAATACGTGCAAGAGCAGCAACGCGCCCGAGCTGGGATTGCGCCGAGATTTTCCCAGCGACTCCCATTCCAGCTCCAACGCCAAAAAGAGGCGACATCATTGTTCGCATCAGCGCGGTCGCTCTCTTTCCCTTTTCTTCCTCTTCGCATCTCGTCTACAACCCTAACCTCATCTAGGGAGCCGCCGGCTACGTGCGGTTGTTACCTTTGTTCTTTGCCTTTACCGTTTCTTCCAACACCCAACCTCCGAGTGCTTCACAAACACCACCCTGCCTACTTCAAAGCCTTCCGGTCGTCTTCGTCACCATGGCTTCCGGCGAGCGCCCTCGCTTCGACGATGACTCCGAGGACGAGGAAGATTTCAACCCCGCGCCTGCCGACCTGTCTGATGAGGAGGATGCCGACCACAATGGGCAACGGGAGACGCGCGACGATAGCCCCGCCCAGCACGATGACGAGGATGACGACGAGCCTACATCAAACCGGAAGGCGGCTAGTGACCAACAAGGTTCTGATGATGAAGATGAGTCCCGTCGACGCGAGACTAATGGGGCAGGCGCCGAGGAGGAGGAGCAAGAAGACCCAGCGGATCCGCGGGATGAGGATGATGAAGAGGGTGAAGGAGACGAAGAGGAAGAAGATGACGAGGAAGACGAAGAGGACGAGGACATCCAACAAGTAAGATATTTCCACCCGCGAGTGATAAGCGCAAGCGCCTAACCTGCTCTAGGGCCATCGTCGCAAACGACGCAGGGATAGAAGGAATGTCTTCCTTGATATCGAGGCCGAGGTTGATGATGAGGACGAGGATCAGGACGAGGAGCGAGAAGGCGAAGAAATCGAAGGCTTCATCGACCACTCCTTTCCAGACGACATCGCGGAAAACAAGGGTCTGGATGATTCCAAGCGACACCGTGAGCTAGATCGCCGCCGGGAGGTTGAGGCTGGCCTGGATGCCGAGAAACAGGCCGAGATTCTAAGACAGCGGTACGGGAAGAGCCGCGCTGGCAGAGGCAGAGGCGATGCCACCGTTATCCCGAAGCGGCTGCTACTCCCCAGTGTCGATGACCCGAAAATCTGGGCTGTCAGGGCAAGGGAGGGCAAAGAGCGAGAGGTCATCTACGCCATCACCAAGAGAATCGAGGAGAGGCTGGGCACTAAGAATGAACTCCTCATCACCTCGGCTTTCGAGCGCGCTGGTGCTCAGTCCGTCATGAAGGGGTATATCTACGTCGAAGCCCAACGCCAGGCCGATGTCATGCCTGCATTGGACGGCATCCTCAACGTTTATCCTCGCACCAAGATGGAACTCGTCGAGATTAAGGACATGCCCGACCTTCTGCGTGTCACCAAGACCCCGACTCTCGAGCCGGGTGCGTGGGTGAGGCTGAGGCGACCCATCAAGTACTCCGGGGATCTCGCGCAGGTTCTCAACTTGACTGAGAACGGGCTTGAAGCTCGTGTGCGCTACATACCGAGGCTTGACTACGGTGTCCGCGACGAGTCCGCCACTGCTCCTACGGCCGCCGGGAAAAGGAAGCGGCAGCTTGGTGGTCCCCGACCCCCACAGCGGTTGTTCAACGAAGCGGAAGCCAGGAAGCGCCACCCCCGCCAACTCAACAAAGGGCCTAATGGATGGAGCTACATGGGCGACGACTTCGAGAACGGCTTTGTAGTCAAGGATATCAAGATCCAGCAGCTTACGGTTACGGATGTCAACCCGTCGCTAGAGGAAGTGACCAAGTTTGCCTCTGGCGCTGAGGACGGCACCGAAAACCTGGACCTCAAGGCTCTCGCTGCTAGCATGAAGGATTCCAACGCACTTGTCACTTACCTTCCGGGAGACGTCATCGAGGTCTTCGATGGAGAGCAGAAGGGCGTTGTGGGCAAAACCACAAATGTCCAGGGCGATATCGTCACCCTGCAGGTCACCGAAGGTGACCTTGCCGGCCAGACTATCGACGTACCAGCCAAGGGCCTCAGGAAGCGGTTCAGGGTTGGTGACCACGTCAAGGTGATCGGCGGAAGCCGGTATCAAGACGAGGTTGGCATGGTCGTGAAAATTTCGGACGACCGAGTTACCCTGGTTGCCGACCAGTCTGCCAACGAAATCACGGTTTTCAGCAGAGATCTCCGTGAGGCTGATGATAGCGGAGGTCAAGGGTCTCTTGGCCAGTACGAGCTCTTTGACCTGGTTCAGCTCGACAACACGACGGTCGGCTGTATCATCAAGATTGATCGTGAGACGCTCGTGGCACTTGACCAGAACGGAGACCGTCGACAATTGCTCCCGTCGCAAATTGCAAACAAGTTCCCTCCAAAGAAGAACGCTGTCGCTGCGGACCGAAGCGGGTCTGAGATCAGGATCGATGATGTCGTCCGGGAATATGGCAATCAGCAGCGCCGCGGAAAGATCCTGCATATCCACCACGGCTACGTGTTCCTCCATAGCCATGATTTTACCCGGGATTCGGGAGTGTTCGTGCTGCGCGCTGCCAACGTTAATACCGTGGCTGCGAAAGGTGGCAGGATCAATGCCCCGTCCGGCCCTGACCTGACTACGATGAACCCGGCAATGAAGCGGCTTCCGAATGGGCCCGACGGTCAGATGGGGCCGCCCCCGGCGCCTAAGGTGTTCGGCCGCGACAAGGCCATTGGACAGACCGTCGTCATTCGAAAAGGTGTCTACAAAGGCCTGTTAGGCATCGTCAAGGACACCACCGACGATGCGGCTCGCGTCGAGCTCCATACCAAGAGCAAGATAGTCACAGTCCCCAAGGAGCAGCTTACTTTCAAGGACAAGAACACGGGAGCCCGGATCGACATCAGTAGCAGAGGGCCCAGGGGGCCTCCTGGAGGTGGTTTCGGGGGCGGTGGTAGGGTTCCGGAATGGCAGGGAGGCTCTCGCACACCTGTCGCTTCTAGTTCATCCGAGCGGACGCCCGCATGGGGCAGCCGAAGTAAGTTCCAAACGGTATCCAGTTTTCCTCTTCACCCACTGACCAATATCGCAGCACCTGCCCCGAGCGGCGGTCGGACTCCCGCGTGGAAGTCTGATCTCTCTGGAGGACGAACCCCGGCATGGCAAGACGGATCGCGTACTGTCAACCCTTACGATGGTAGCCGCACAGCATATGGGTCTGGGGCCCGCACACCCGCTTGGCAATCCGGAGGCAGGACGCCAGCGGTGGACTACAGTGCCGGTTCGAGGACCCCGGCATACGCCAACGACAATTGGTCTGGGTCGAAAACTCCCGGTTATGGTGGAGCCGCTGCTACGCCCGG
Source organism: Sordariomycetes sp. S4602 (assembly GCA_023628835.1). Lineage (NCBI taxonomy): Eukaryota > Fungi > Ascomycota > Sordariomycetes > Sordariomycetes sp. S4602. Next base: position 765,663 of record JAMAJV010000010.1, read on the forward strand.
TGCTAGTGGGGGTGACTCCTGGGGCTACACACCAGGCGCAAGCGGCTCGTCGCATGCCTACGATGCGCCCACACCAGGCATGCTCGGTGCCCCAACTCCCGCGCTGAATGCACCCACTCCTGGAGGATATGCTGCTCCAACCCCTGCGGCCAGCGCACCCACTCCTGGTGCCTCGTGGTCCGGCGGGTGGGCGGACTCGGCGCCGACGCCTGCTGGCGCGCCGACTCCTGGTGCCAGCGGGTATGCCGGAGGCGGAAGCTACTATGGCGCGCCCACGCCTGGCGCTTACGGTGGTGCACCGGAGACGCCGGCGGGGAGCGGCCCGAGGTACACCGACGACGATGATTGAGACGACTGGCGGCGGAGGCGAGACTGTACATGGCATGGAGTTTGGATGGATTGGAACGGCTGGTTTTTCTTTTCCCGTTCCTGCCGCCCGGGGCCCACCTCGGCCTTCCAAGCAGGCAATTGGGATGGGAAAAGGTTCGTTGTGTATCATAGGTTTTTCTTTTATTTGGAACAGGGCCTCAGTCATGGTCAAGAAAAATCATTCCAATATGAACCTGAGGGCGGCGCCTTGCAAGCATGATTAAGTGAATCTCCACATCTCCTCGTGTTTGGTTTAAAGAGCAACGGTGCGAAGTATCATGCCCGCCCACCCATACTACCCGCCAACGAGACCAGATGGCGGCGAGGCGGCTTCTAAGTGGACGGAGAGTTGTCGAGAGTGAGGGTCTGGCCACCTGCTCGTCCAACTTTCGTCCCTGCGACGGTGGTGGGGGCGTTCAAGAAGAACGGGGCGGAGTTCGGTTAAGACCTCCCCCACTTGAGGCTTGTTTCGGACAAACCGCCCTGGTGCCACGCAACAGGCAAAGAGAGTCTTCGGAGGTGGCATGTCCTCCTAGGTGTTTGCTGTTTCGCCACCAGGTGGTGCTTCGGGATTCGTCGAGAGCACGTGACGCTCTCTCTGATTGGCTGCGCCGTCTGGGCCCCTGGAACCCCCTGCTCTAGCCCAGAACTCTATTAACAAGCTGCGCTGGAGCCCGAGGCGGAAAGGCCCGGTATTACATGTACATGCACCCGAAAACTCCAGCCTTTTACCGCCCCGTTCCATCCGCAGCTGCTGACTGCCACCTGCGTTCCCAATTTGATTTCCTGCGCATTTTCCCCGTTTTGTCCCAACAACTCGGCTCCCTTCCCTTCAACAAACCACCGCCAAACCCAGCATCCCCGATCCAGCACTGCTCGGGACCGAAGACGCTGCGAGAAATATCCCGAGTTGCCAACCACCTTGTTATGAATCCGAGTACCGTCGCGCGCCGGGCGATACGGCCCGTCGCGCAGTCCCACCTGCTCACTGTCCGCCATGTCCGCCCTCTTCCCCACCGCCTCCCTCGCCAGATTCCCGCCCTCGCGGTCTTAATACCCATGAGGCAAGTTTCGACACAACCTCACCGGCCTCACGATTCTGGCATCCCGCCGCCCGGGTTCAACGCCGAGGAGGCTAAGAAGCCATTGGCCCGGGAGGACGACAAGGCCGCTGCCAAGAAAGACTCTACCACGGCCTCTGGCTCAACCGTATCCCCGGGGGACAACGCGAACGCTATAGAAGCGGCATCCGAGAAGCAACTGCAGAGGAAGGAGGATGAGCCTGCGGTTTCCGACGTGCCGGCTGAAAAGTCGGGCACGGAGGTGAAGGCCGATGACAAGGAGAAGAAGAAGCTCAACTGGAAGCAAAAGGTCAAGAAGGAGCTGCTGCACTACTGGGATGGGACGAAGCTCCTTGCCGTCGAGGTCAAGATCAGCACGAAGCTCGCCCTCAAGATGGCGGCGGGGTACGAGCTCACCAGGCGTGAGAACCGCCAGCTCCAGCGCACGGTGCAGGATCTCGGCCGCATCGTCCCATTCTCCATGTTCCTCATCGTTCCGTTCGCAGAGCTTCTGCTGCCGGTTGCCCTCAAGATATTCCCGAACATGCTGCCCAGCACCTACGAGGGACAGAAGACCAAGGACAAGAAGGCGAGCATCCTGCGGGCGACCCGGAACGACGTCAGCCAGTTCCTCAGGACTTCTCTTAAGGAGACAGGTCTGCCGGTGACGTCGCTGACGACTCAAAAAGAGGAGTTTGCGACCTTCTTCAAGAAGGTGCGGTCGACGGGGGAGCAGCCAACGCGTGAAGATGTCATCAAGGTCTGCCAGGTCTTCAAGGATGATCTTACGCTCGACAACCTGTCTCGGCCGCAGCTCTACTCGATGTGCCGGTACCTCAACCTCAGCACCTTTGGCAATGACACCATGCTTCGGTACCAGGTCCGCCACCGCATGCGCCAGATCAAGCGGGATGACCGGACCATCGCCTTCGAGACCGTCGAGAGCCTGAACGTTGCCGAGTTGCAGGCAGCTTGCGGCGCACGAGGCATCCCCACCTTCAGTGTCTCCCCCGCTCGCATGCGGAGCGACCTGCAGACGTGGCTCGACCTTCGGCTCCGGGAGAAGGTGCCCTCGACAATCCTCGTGCTCAGCAACGCGTACATGTACTCCAGCGAGGTTGGGGACCAGGTTGAGGCTCTGATGGGCGTGCTGTCATCCATCCCGGAGGAGCTCTTCCACGAGACGGAGCTGGAGGTGCACAACGCCGAGGGCGCGGCGACGAACAAGCAAAGGCTCGAGGTCCTCAAGGAGCAGCAGGAGCTGATTGAGGAGGAGAACGAGCAGAACGAAGAGAGCGAGAGCGGCGGGATGGCGACGCCGAGAGACATTGAGGATATCGACGAGAAGGAGGTGCAGGCCGAGGCCGGGGCGGAGGGAAAGGGGGTTGACGGCAAGCAGGTGCCTGAGATGGCCGAGGCCGAGGCCGAGGCGTCGAGCGCGAAGAACCCCAAGGAAGAAGAGAAGAAATAGGGGAACTACGAAGCAAAGGTTGGCTTCGATTCTCTCCTCACCTTTTTTTACAGGACTCTTTTCTTTGTAACATTACGCCTTTGGATTGAGGGACTTTCCTTCACGGCAAAACAAGGCCACCTTTCTTTTTCCCCCCCCCCTCATGTCATGGACGCTCCACATCCATCTCTTTTTGGGGGGAGAAGGTCATGTATTGGCAGCTGATTTAGACTAGAAAGTCTTGTGAAACGTTATAGACTCGGGATTCTTTGGTCTGGCGCTTGGGATGGGGAGGATGCCGTCCTTAGAGACGGGGTGGTGGGTGGGTGTATTATAGAAAATTGAATATATGCTAAGAAGTCGCTGCTCGTGAGCACATACGTGACGACGCATGAAATGGGCTGGAGTGCGGGGTGAAGAGCGGCAGGCAACTTGGCACTGGTCCAACGCTGGCCATGAAGGTACCACAGGGAGGTGTAGCAGCTCGTGGTGACGAGCCAACACTGGGCAGAGTCTGTTCCTGCCCGCTCAAATTACGAGGATAGGCTCCCATTGCTCCGTCTGCCTTGGATGGCGACAGGTCTGCGGTCATACAGATCGCAGCCGAGGCATCTTCCTGGGGCTGGTCTCGGTCGGCGATTTGCTGAATTTTGCGAAGTACGGGCATTATTCGGCGCACGAGGACTCGACACGCCCAGCTCCAGGTTTGGTGCCCGGAGCACTTGAGAGAGCCCAGCTCGTATGCGTGAGGGCAAAACCAGGAACGAGTCGAGATACCCGGCGACCATGTTGAATGGCCCCGACCAACCGCTATCTTCACGTTCACAGGCGCCACCTCGGCATATCGGTCAAGGTCCATTGTACGCTGCGCTCCGGCCCCGAGCTTTCCCCACCCCCGCTGGCCAGCTTGAAGATCCCCCCTCAACCCCCCCTATACTTGTATCCAGCCATCATTTCATCTAGTATAACTGGAATATTTCCCCTCCCCATCCACTTCATCATTTTGGGTTGGCTTGTCCTTCTTTTTGAATCTCGATGCATTAGTTCCCGCGATAAACGTACCGCTTCCCGCCCGGCCTTTCCGAACCAGGCGAGGCGTTTCGCTTTTTTTTGTTGAGAGTGCTAGGCGGTCCGCCAAAACGTGATTGAATCTACCCATAATATCCACCTACCGGGCCTCCCCCACCTATCAGTGGACGCGCCCCCGGAAAAGCGTAATCCACCCCCCCGAAACTTCTCACGGAACGACGCCATCTGCGAATCCGGACGGGGGTTCGCATCAAATCACGCAAGCGGACGGAGGGCTTACTCTCGCGCGGGAGTCTGTCCAGTCTATTTCGGGCCCGTGTCCTCTTCTTGTCTATGAACAGTCGAGGCGGCTTGTGACGGCTGCCTGGCATGAGACTACGAAGGGCAGCGAGAGTCATCCTCGTTGGCGCGCCCGGCGTCGGGAAAGGGACCCAGTCTGAGCGACTTCTGGGTCGCTTTCCACAGTTGCAGTCTGTAAGCTCGGGGGATCTCCTTCGTCAGAATGTCAAGAATCGGACGCCTCTCGGTGAGTGAAACCCCCCCGTCGTGAGAGCCTCAAGCCCGTGACGCGCTGACCATCAACAGGCATCAAGGTCGAGAGCACCATGAAGTCCGGAGGCCTGGTTTCCGACGACCTCATGCTCCGCCTCATCTCAAACGAGCTCTTCACGCGAGGCTGGCTCAAGGGCCAGGGTCCACCACCCGTCATGACCCTGACCTCCGCCTCTGCCGCGGGTCCCGACACTTTTGACACCCTGGACCAGTCGCCCGGTCAGTCCGCCGTCGACTCGATCCTCAACGCGTCAGCCCGCGGTGCGCACGCGCCGCCCGAGGCATCCGAGTGCCCCTCCGCCTCGTTCCTCCTGGACGGCTTCCCTCGCACGGCGGCGCAAGCCGACATCCTGGACAAGCTCGTGCCCATCAACCTCGTCGTCTCCATCAAGACGCCCTTTGACGTCATAATGGAGCGCATTTCTGGCCGCTGGGTACACGAGCCATCGGGCCGCGTCTACAACACGTCTTTCAACGCCCCCAAGGTTCCTGGCATTGACGATGTAACTGGCGAGCCGCTCATCCAGAGGCCGGACGACTCGGAAGAGGTGTACCGCGCGCGTTTCGACAAGTTTGAGGAGACCAGCCGGCCGCTGCTGGAGCATTATGGAGAGAAGGGGATTCTGTGGGAGGTTAATGGCCTGAGTAGCGATGAGATCAGCCCCAAGCTTTTCAAGCGTTTTGAGGATGAGTTTGCGCGAGGTGGGGCTGCATAGGCAGTCCTTCTGCTTTCTTCTGCGTCTGTTGTATGGGTACACTGCGAAGATGGTTTACTCCGGAGTTCAGGATACGGTATTTTTTATATTGTTGCAAAGTTCAAATACTTTAACCCGCTGAGTGGCAGCAATCGCCCCTGCCACGAAAGCGTTTCCTCTTACGCCTTGGTTTTTTTTCTATTTCATGTGGCCGTTTCGTACTATCCAACGTTGGATCGTTACAGACATAATGCGTGGATGACGGTTGGTCTCCCCTTTAGAAGAAAGGGCAACTGCCCAGGCACTTGCCCATTGTGCCGTACAATGGTGCATGCCGGTCGCGACGACGTGGTCCGACAAAACATTGCAGTTGAACAATGAACATTGAACTGCGGCTCGGGCCATAACAGGTGTCAGCAATTGTGACAGCTGACACCTTTCCCCCCTACCCACCACGGCCCTGCTTCATTGCTCATTGTCCTGCAGAGGGTTCCAACGCCAAGCTATAAGCTTCGTCATGAGGCAGGCCGTGGAGCCGGACCTTGCTGCCTTTCGTCGAACCGCCCCGCCACCGGACTGCATCATCATCTCGACGGCAATTGCGAAGCTAGAGAAACGAGCGACTACCTGCGACTCTTTAACGCCTCGCCCGAATAATGTCAACATAATCGCCCGCGCCCCTTTCCGCATCTCTTCGATTACCCCGCGGTCGGTTAGCGAATCATTCGATCGCAGCTCCTGACGCCAGCTCTCCGCCCCTTCTGCCTCGTCGACTGCGCCCTCCGCCCGTGATCTTGACCGGGGTTCCGCGCACCGCTTCGCCCATTATTTCCCCGGCTATATGCTATATCGCTCGCAAGAGCAGGCTTGACCGGACTTCAGCTGGGAATACCCGCAAAGGTAGGCAGGCACCATGGCTGTGGTTGACCAAGACAATTTCTCCAACGTCTCCTGGCAGAGCGACCTCGGAGAATCCGGCACCGGCCCGAGCTCGAGAGCCGCCGACCCGATGGACGGCGCAAACAACGGCTTGACCGGTGAGCCCGATCTCCATGGCGAGGAGATCGGTGCCCATGCCTTGGGGCCAGAGCTGCTCGACTGCGCTGTCACGTCGCCAATCAAGGAGAACGACGGCACCAAAGATGCCTTTGTCTCGTATCTCATAACCACCGAAGTAAGTCTCTCGGAACCGACTCGTCTCTCGTCGAGGCCGGAACCCGCGCGTGTGCGAACAATGTCGTGCTGACATCGCAGTCCACGTTCCCGTCCTTCCAGAAACCCGTCACAACCGTCCGCCGCCGTTTTACCGACTTCGTCTTCCTCTACAAGTCCCTCGCCAAGGACTATGTCGCCTGCGCCATCCCTCCGCTGCCGGACAAACAGCGCATGGAGTACGTCCGCGGCGACCGCTTCGGCTCCGACTTCACCTCGCGTCGCGCGCACTCCCTCCAACGGTTCCTTGCTCGCCTAGCCCTCCACCCCGTGCTCCGCCGCTCCCCCATCCTACACACCTTCCTCGAGAGTGATGAGTGGAACGCCACAATGCGGTCGCGGTCCACGCGGGCGAGCTCGCACTCCGAGGCCGGTTCGGGCGGCGTATTTGATAACTTTGCCGACACGTTCATAAATGCCTTTACAAAAGTGCACAAGCCCGATAAGCGGTTTACCGAGGTCAGGGAGAAGAGCGACAAGCTGGACGAGGACCTGTCACATATCGAGAAGGTTATTGCGCGGGTGGTTCGCCGGGAGGCAGATCTCGAGACGGACTTCAAGGACCTCGCTGAGCAGTTCCAGAAACTGATCAACCTTGAGCCCGGGGTGGAGACCGCCCTGCGGTCGTTCTCCGCGTCCGTGGAGGATTCTTCGGCGGGGCTAAAACGCCTGAAGGACGTCACGGACCAAGACTACCTCGGGAGCCTCCGCGACATGCAGGCTTACAGCCAGTCGCTGAAGAATCTCCTCAAGTCCCGCGAGCAGAAGCAGCTCGACTACGAACAGCTTACCGAGTACCTGAACAAGAGCAGCGTCGAGCGTGACGCGCTACAGTCCGCCTCGGCATCCTCGTCGTACTACGGCTCGAGCGGCATCGCGGGCGGCGCTAGCGGGTTCCTCCGCTCCAAGCTCGAGGACGTCCGGGGCGTGGACCACGAGCAGGCGCGGCGCGAGAGGCAGCGGAAGCTGGAGCTACGGATCGAGGAGCTTACGAGGGAGGTGGAAGAGGCGAAGAGGATGAGCGAAATGTTTGACGAGGAGGTCATGCGGGAGACGGTGGACTTTGAGCGGATTAAGAAGGGCGAGATGAGGGGCGAGTTCAGGTCATTGGCGGATGCGCACGTCGAGTTTTATGACGGGTGTATCGAGGTTTGGGAGGGGTACGTGAAGGAGATGGAGAGGGAGGGGCCGCCCCCTACATGAGGTGATATGGGCCGTTGGTGAGGCGTTTGTGCTTTTTTTGGGAGATGTAGCTTCAATTGCTTGCACATGCTTAAATACAGCGATGAATTCCTGGTAATAGGTCGTCCTGGGGTGAAGAAGCCACAAGAGGTGGAGGCTATGAGCGGGGCCCTTGGCAAACGTTGTGAGGGGCGTCGTCCGGGGAAAGGGCCCGAAGCGCATGACGAACGCCCCCTGCTGGAGTACCATTGGTCTGGGGCAACGTCGTCTGGTCGCCAGCGCATTTCCTCCGAATGGAACGCGGGCCCAACAGGCTGATCGAAGCATGTCAGTCGGGATGTAAAAACCAAAGTTCGAAGCCGTCTTGGCCTGAATAATGACGCGCCTAAGACATTCTGCTCGCGTCTCCTTGCCCGCCCGAGAGCGCAGCTTCAATCGAACCCCTTTCCTGAGCTCCGCCACCCGATTCCTGGCTCGAAGAAGAGGCAAATCACGTGGTGCGGCAAAAGATACACAAGCTACTCGGTAGGCGGGCTTGTTCGAGAAGCCGACTGTGGATGGGGTGGGTTCTATTCCTGGCCAGAGGTGGAGGCTGAGACCGAGGATTGACGTGGGCCAGGTGGCTTTTGGGCGCCTGCTTGATTATGTACCGGCTTTGGAAGGCAAGGAGATACCTATGAAGGTACATATTAATGTCAGCCGGGCGTTTCCAGGTTTGGGGGCTGAATTCTGCTAAGATTTCATAACTCTCACACTGTGACTTTCGCCTCCAGACGGGACGGAGGTATAGAACCCTTGCAGGCCACCCAGCGTTGCCTGGCTGCGCGTTCCAGGGCCCCCGCCGGCTTTGACTTCCACACAGTGCTCATGCATTGCCCCCCGGCCAGCCCGTTCCATCTCCAGTCCCGCCTTGGCAAATCTATTGAGGCCACGACGACTCTCTAACAATAACCCACGACGCTTCCCAAAGTCTACATTCTATCCCTTCTTTTCGTAGTCCTCTTCACACCGACCTTCTTTTCTCCGTCTATCGCTTGCCTCTGCATAGTGTTATCCGTTTTTCTCCTTCGTCCGTGGCCCAGCATTTCATCGATGTAGCAGACTTCGAGCCTCTAGCGATCTCCCTCCCCTTTAACCACCCCCGGTATTCGTCAGGATGAGGCTAGCCGCCTTGCTTGGCTTCCTGGGCCTCCTCGGCTCCGGGGTCGCGTCATCATCCTTCCGGCGCACTCCCCGCGACCACGACAAGAACGACTACTACCTCCTCCACCTCGACGACGATACCTCCCCTCACCACGTATCCGCGCGACTCGGCTTAGAGTACGACGGTCAAGTGGGCGTGCTAGACCACCTCCACGTCTTCTCCGCGCCCAAGTCCGACTCCGATTTCGTTTCCGACGCCTTGCGGACGAGGCAACTCAAGCGCGATGGCGAACCCGACATCCTCGACGGCGTGCGAATGGCCAAGAAGGACGTGCCTCGAAAGCCGTGGCCCAAGAGGATGATCCCTCCTCTTCCCCCGAATTACCGGTCGAACTTAATCCCCCGGGTCGGCGGCGGCGAAAAAGAAGATGAAGTCCGGGTGGCGAAGCAAAACGAGGTCATGGAGACGCTGGACATCAGTGACCCAATCTTCAAGGATCAGTGGCACCTGGTCAACACCCTGCAGCCCGGCCAAGATATCAACGTGACCGACGTTTGGCTACAAGGCATTACCGGCGAAGGCAGCATAGTCGCTATGGTCGATGATGGTATCGATATGACGAGTAATGACTTGAAGGCCAACTACTACGCCGAGGGATCGTGGGACTTTAACGACCCTGGTCCGAATCCTATGCCGAGGCTATCTGACGATCACCACGGCACGCGGTGCGCCGGTGAGATCGCCGCCGTCCGGAACGACGTTTGCGGCGTTGGTGTCGCTTATGACGCCAAGATCTCTGGCCTTCGCATCCTCAGCAAGGTTATCACCGACGAGGACGAGGCTATCGCCATGACGTACGACTACCAGAACAACCAGATCTACTCCTGCTCCTGGGGCCCGCCCGACGACGGTAGATCCATGGAGGCCCCCAGCCTCGCCATCCGGCAGGCCATGTTGAAGGGTATCCAGGAGGGCCGGGGCGGCTTGGGTTCCATCTACGTCTTCGCGAGTGGCAACGGTGCTGCGAGCGAAGACAACTGCAACTTTGATGGCTACACCAACTCCATCTACAGTGTCACCGTCGGCGCCGTCGACCGTGCCGGAGGCCACCCCTACTACTCGGAGCACTGCTCTGCTCAGCTCGTGGTTACCTACAGCAGCGGCAGTGGTGACGCAATTGTAAGTCTATCACCGCGACGTTATCTAGGTTGCAGGATTCTCGTCCCTGGAGTACACCAGTCGCTAATCTCCCAAACAGCACACTACGGATGTTGGCGCCAGCAAGTGCTACAGTAATCATGGCGGCACGTCCGCCGCTGCTCCCCTTGCTGCCGGCATCTTCGCCCTCATCCTCCAAGCACGTCCCGACTTGAGTTGGCGAGACCTGCAGTACATTGTAATGCAGACGGCTCAGCATGTCGACGCGGACGATTGGAAACCCACGGCGACCGGAAGGCAGTTCAGTCACACGTTCGGTTACGGCAAGATCGACACCTACGGCGCCGTTGAGCTTGCGAAGACCTGGGACAGGGTCAAGCCCCAGGCGTGGCTCTACTCGCCCTGGATTCAGGTCAACAAGGAGATCCCCCAGGGCGACAATGGTCTTTCGGCGACCTTCGAGATCACGGAGGACATGCTCAAGGACGCCAACCTCGAGCGCGTGGAACATGTCACTCTCACCATGAACGTTAACCACACTCGGCGTGGGGATCTCAGCGCTGATCTGGTCAGTCCGAACAACGTCGTCAGCCACATTGCGACCTCTCGTAGGCTCGACTCATCGCCTCAGGGGTACGATGACTGGACCTTTATGAGTGTGGCGCATTGGTAAGTTATTTTGCCCAGGTCGGCCAAGCATGACTTGTTGCTAACCCCCACATAGGGGTGAATCCGGAGTTGGAAAGTGGACCGTCGTTGTCAAGGATTCAAAGGAGAACGAATTTGAGGGCTTCTGGGTCGACTGGCACTTGAAGCTCTGGGGTGAATCTATCGATCCGGAGAAGGCTACCAAACTTCCCATGCCCCAAAAGTCCGACGACAAGGACCACGCCAATGTAGCAACAACTACCGTTACGCCCGTAGTCAACCCCACACCCGCCCCCACGGAGCCGGGGGCCTCATCTCAGGAGTCGGGGTCACCAAGCAGTCCGGACGGGCCAACGTCGACTGGTTCTGCTGAAGAGGCCAGCGGCACCTCCAGCAACTGGGTGTCTTGGCTCCCAAGCTTTGGCGCCTCCCCTAAGGCCCAGGCCTGGATCTACGGCGCTATCGGCCTCATCCTCGCTTTCTGCATCGGGCTAGGCATCTACCTCTACATCGCCCGCCGCAGGCGCCTCCGGAACGACTCTGGAGACGGGTACGAGTTTGAACCCCTAGCCGAGGATGTAGACGGCTACAGCGGCGGCGAGAAGGGCGCGTATGCCGGTGGAGGGCAGTCCCGCAGGACCAGGGGCGGGGAGCTGTACGATGCATTCGCGGGCGGAAGTGAGGACGAAGACGAAGAGTTCGAGGCGCGGTATAAGGACCACTCCAACGAGCGGTCGACTGTCGGTGGCCCTAGTGGAAGCGGCAGCGGGGACGTGAGCGACGAGGAGGAAGCGCAACATGTAATCGGGGACGATGACTCGGACGACGAAAGCCAGGACGGGAGGTTATTAGCTTCCGGTGGGCGTTAAGGGGGTGTTTACGGAGTCTTTTTTTCGCAAGTTATGAAGAGGCATTTGGGCCAGTGGCCAGGACTGGTTGGGGCCTTCGTTTTGCATAGAGTTGCGTTTGGGATCGTCAATGAGAGTTTTTTTTGTCGGGTGAGCGTCATTCCATGGGGAGACGCGGGAGTGTTCTGGGGAGAGGAAAGTGTACGGACTGTATAATAGGATTAGGGATAGGGGTATCATTTTTGTCCCGCCTTGGGCGGAAGGCATCTTCATCTTGGTTACCATGCTCTCTCGTTGTGTTGACGTCTGTGATGATGCGGCACTGGTTGTGTCTGGAATCAATCCCTGAGACCTCTGTTGATGTTCTTACTCCAAATCGACCTCACCATGTCACCGGCCGCCTGAATGACATGAGTCTCTCGGTCATGGGGACGCTGTCGTGTGTCAACTGGTCTTGACATGGGCGAGGAGAACTAGCCGTAAGATGGTTGAGGGCATGCTCAGGGCGAAAGTGGTTCGTGAGCTGGCTCTAGTCTGGCTGGCCCGGGGCGCATCGGAGCCGGACAACGCTCCAACCGTGTCGGTCTCGGGGCATAGTGCACCGGCCACCGTGGTACAGTTTAACAAGAGAATGCAATTCACCGTTCGAAGAGTCCTACGTACTTCCGGGGGCTTGTGGAAGCGCCACGCGCCACTGTTGCCGTTCGGACTTTGATATTCTCGATGATATACGATAGGTTACGGGCTACGTCCTCGGAACTTGCGAGGTCTCTATGCAGGCCATGATACACAATAATGATGGCTCCCCAATAAATATTCGGGTCCGTAGATGTACCCTGGGCGTTCTTAGACCCGGAGATTTCGAGCCTAGGGGACGGTGAGCCCGACGGAGCTGTCCAGCGTACGAGGGGAGAGTAAGACAGAGAGGGCCCTGGGGCATCGCAGCTCGGGCCGCTGGCGCGCAATAAGTTCTTGAGCCTGTCGCCTCGGTACTAGTGCCATGGATGCTGGCCACGTCTAGTTGCACACCGGATATCACGGACCCGAAACCGCCCACCTGGTGTACATACGACCCGACTGGGCCGGGCGAATTGCCCGTCTAGCTACGAACCCATGGCGTCGCGGACGAGGCGCCAAGCTAGGCACCCGACAGCGCTCGACGACTCGGGTGACGAACCGAGCTATGAGACGCGCAAGGGGGCGGCAACAACTCACCGGCGTGGGGGAGTTCCGGCCATTGCTTCACAAAACACCTCGAGAAGCCGGGTGAGTAACCAGGCGCGAGACTGAAAGTTGGGCTAGTGGGGTCTAGAGAGGGATGAGGCAATGCAAGGTTGTCGGTGCGCTTCGATGAGCTCTCTCTTCTTCGGGGGAACGAGACGAGTGCGTCTTGATGTTCACGGAGATAGGTCGTGTGGAGATGGACAGAGGCGGCGGTGATATAGGCGAGGTGGGAGCCGCTTGTTTGCGTCCGTGTTATTTGCGTGCTGAGCACCGACTGGGCTCGATCTTGATGGCAGCGGGATGGCGTCGCTAGCCCGGATGCTCCCGCTCTCGCAACCGTCCTTCCGGAGAAAATGGGTCTTCCTCCTTGGAGGGGCGCGGACAGGCGAGACAAGAACAGACCCGCGGCCTCGGTACCTGGCGAGCGGACAAGGTGCTACGCCAATAGTGGTTAAAGTGGACGCAGGTGGGGTTCACTAGTACAAAAATTCACCGTTGCACTTGTGTTGTCGCATCCACACATGGATGCCGCCCGAGGTTCGTTCCTTCCCCAGCCACCGCCTTTTCCGGCCAAATTCCCGGTCTCGCTCTGTTCTGTTCTGGCAGGCGCGTTCCGTGGCCCGCCACGCCATTTTTCTTGCTTTCCCTGATGCAACTGGGTCGGATCCCTGTTTTGCTGTCAACCCGTCAGGGTGAGACTGATTTTCCACTTGCCGCAGCGATTGGGGGGCCCGAGGATTTTAGCCACGAGGGTGAATCCAGGGGACAAGCTCTCCTTCTGGCCAAATCCCATTGTGATGCATGCATATCGAGGTGGGCTCGCTTCCGTCCAGCTGTGCTTTGCGCCTCCGTGCCCCGTAGAGATTCGTTGCATCTGGCCCGTATCCGTGCTATCCCCGGGCCACGGCGCCCAACGTGAACACCTGCATCGCACTACCAACGCCCTCGCTGGAACCATAAGTATTCGCGCGATTGGCAGCTTCGGCCATGCTCTGCCAAGCCGGCTTGGATTGGGTGGTGCCCGTAGTGGGCCCCAGTGCCGGGGTGCTCTTTCCGTTTGGCTGAAGCGCTGCCCCAAGCTCCTTCCCCAGCCTCACAGCGTCGTCATTTTCGCTCCGTCCCGCCTTCCACCACTCTGAGCGAGCAGTCGCGCGGCCTCCAGCCTCCGGTCCAGCCTCTCTATTAAGCCTGCCCGAGTCCCGCCAATATCTCCCGCACACCCTCCTGTCTCACCCGCCCACCACTTACATGTGTACGCGCCGCATTGGCTGCAATGGGAGCTTGCATCCGCCTGCCGCCCAGTCCCCACCACAACCACCAAGTCTCCGCCTGAGACAGCTCCAGACGCACCATCCGCGCTGCCCAACTGCCACGCCTGCCGAACTTTGCCTAGATTGACCGCTGTCGCTCGCCGACAGACACCCGAGACAGAGCGGAGCAGCCACCGTATCTATCTGCCGCGACAAGTGAGACAGGGGCGTGCCCGTCCCTCCAATCGTCGCCATGTCGGCCCCGTATTGGGGCAAGCTTCCTGCGCCTGCCCCGGCCGCCGGCCCTGCCAGGCAGGACCGCTACTCGGGCGACTACAGCGCCGCCGCCGCCGACCAGCCACGTCAACGCCCACAGCGCATCTCAGTCCAGACAACAAATACCGAAGCCCCCACCGAATCGACCTTCAGTCCCTTCGGCTCACCGACTGCTTCGAGCTTCCTCGGCCAGGGCCTCGCTCCCAGGCCCCCATCCTACCAGCACTCCACGCCAGACTACCCGCCCGACATCGCCGACAGACGAACCCACCGCCGCACACGAACCAACGACAGCTTTGAGCCCCCATCTCCCGCCCCGCCTCCCGCCGTTCCCGAGGTACCTACAAGCAGAGGCCCGCCCTTGAGCTACCGCGGCGGCCGTTGGAGTAATAGCAGCACTCCCGACCCTTATGCCGCGGCAGCCGCCGCCGCCGCCGCCGCTTCGAGAGCCCCGAGGGCCGCGGCCTCGCCGCCCGTCGTCGCCATGGACAGGGCCCGAGACTCCCAGTTCGCGAGATCGCCTCGCGACGACCAGCGGGACTACTTCTCCGCCGACCACCTCACCCAGGAGGATGCGGACCCCGGCGCAAGCCCGCACCCGAGGATCGCTGGCGAGGTTCCTCTTCAGCAGGTGAGGAAGGGAAGCGTGAGGGAGGTCACCACGACAGGGCGCAGCTTCCCGCTCGACCCGGCCAGCAACCAGCCGAGGCGCGCGTCTGCGTCCGCGCCATCGACGGCCGACCACCGCAGGAAGTTCGCTGATGACCGCTCGCCGCTGCAGAGACTCGAGCAGACGCTCGACACTATGACCAAGGAGGAGAAGCGCGCCAAAGTCGAGGCTGCGGAGCGGAGGGCGCGCGAGAGAGCCGCGAGGAATGCCGAGTCGGCGAAGAAGACGCCGCCCGGTGCCCAGCGGCAACCACAGCGGCAGCAACTACAAAGGCAACCGCAACCTCAGCAACAGCTTCAGCAGCCACTGCAACCTCAGCAGCAACAGCAAGTGCGGCTTGGAGAGAGAAGCGCATCGCTCGGGGCTCCGGTTGAGGATCAGCCGACACCTTCGCGACGACCGTCGGCCCGTGTTGAGCCGCCCATGGCTGCTCACGGAGGACCCCTGTCCCAGAACCCCCCGGAAGAGCCCAGCCGGTATCATGACCCCGGACAAAGTAGGCTGGTGGCCGCACAACCCCAGCCGCCAGTAGAACCGGTGACGCCGGCGCCAGCACCAACGCGAGCACTCGCGGCGGATCCCGCTGCTGCTCCCGAAGAAACCGTTCAAAAGCATCCCGAGTCCGGCAACATGGGCCTCCCGAAGCGCAACCTGAGCTTCCGTGAGAGGGCTGCGCGGCAGGATATGCGGCCCCCGGAGTCTGAGTCTCCGACCACACCCCCGGCGGCTCCTCCTCAGTCGAACGGCGCGTTTTCTCTCGCTCGAAATGGTAGTAATAAGTTGCGGAAGGACCCGCCTGGTGATCCTTGGTATCGTCTCCGGCTAGAGGCTGAGAACGCAATGAGAAGCCACCCTCAGCCCCAGCCCCAACCCCAGCCCCAGACGTCTGATCCAATGAACGGACATTCCGCTTGGGGTTCTGCACCAAGGATGAACCCCCCGCAGCCCCATCATGAGGAGGCGCTTCTTGCCCCTGCGCCTGAAGTCCGGCGCACTCGTCCCGAGCCTCAAGGCCAACCCCGCGCGAGTAACACAGGCCCTCCCGCGCCACAACCACAGCCGGGGATTATGAGGCATGCCACGGAACCTATCCCTTCCACAACCCAAACAACCGTCACCTTCGATGACGAACCTCACATTCTTACTAGCCCAGCGAGGAACCGCGATTCTCCCGGATCGGATCCCGACCACCGCCCCCTGCTCACGCCAGGGGACGGGCTCTACCTGCCGCCGAAATATCTCGATGAGTGGCGGCAAGCCACAATAGGCTCTCTCGGGGGTGCTCTACTGGATCTCCATGAGAGTGGCTCCGCGCCGCAGCCGACCGCCGACAATGGCAAGGCATGGTGGGAATCGGGACCTGGGAAGAGGAGCATTTCGTCGCGTCCTCGGAAAGCTGAGGCCTTTGATGGGGAATATGCTGAGACGAACGGTATGTGGCCTTATGGACCTTGAAACGTTATCTCTTGTTTAAGCTCTCAGCTTTACTAATAATGCTCCCAGGCCCAACAAGGTTCAAGCCATCGCTGTATCTCGAATGCGGACCGCTTCTTCGATACTGCGGCATCCGTCGCGAGCTGGCAGCGAAATCGGTGAGAGATGCCACCATTGTGGAGCGGCAGATATGGAGAGGGAGTATCATGATCGTCACTCGGGATGACGAGTCTGACTATGCGATCGCGCCGACCCTGAGGCTTTTTGTGCAGCCCCTTGAACTGCTAGCCCCACACCCGGTAGAGGTGAATGGAGACCTCCCCCCGGACTACGTGGATCCGATCGCCGGCCATCCCAAGGTCGGCCGCAAGGGTGAGACTGTCTACGTACGACCCGTGGAGCATCTGGAAGAGAGCACGGACCTCTCTCGCAGCGAGACGGATGAGGGCCTCTATGAGGCGGTGCGCAGCCCACCAGACGTGGCCCTTCCCGATGGCGCAACTGAGCTTCCCGGCTCCTACGCCAGTCGCCACAAGCGCATCGAGGTGGACGGGGAGAAGGTGTCCAGATACAAAGATGTGAGAGGCTTCCGGCTGCACGCCGAGCGAGGCCACACCTTTTGGCGCTTCAACGTCGAGGTTGAGCTCGCGATGAAGCAACAGCGCGTCGCGTACCGTATCAACCGGGGTCCATCACAGGGTTTCTGGGTTCCCGCCAAGGAGACTCCCATGAACATCATGTATCACAGCTGCAACGGCTTCGGGCTGAATGTCGAGACGCCCGACGACCTCAGTGGGCCGGACCCCCTGTGGCGCGACGTACTCAACACGCACCAGACACAGCCGTTCCACGTCATGGTTGGCGGTGGAGGCCAGATCTTCAACGACAGCGTTATGGACGACTGCGCTCTATTCCGGCGGTGGTCCTCCATGCGAAACGACGCGCAGAGGTACAATGCGCCATTCGTCCCCGAGCTGCAAGAGGAACTAGAGAGATTCTATCTACGGCGATACTGCGATTGGTTTTCACAGGGCTTGTTCTCGCTTGCGACGTCGCAAATCCCCATGGTGAATATGTGGGACGACCACGAGATCATGGACGGGTACGGCTCGTACGCGCAGCGCGTCAACGACTCACCCGTCTTCCGCGGGCTGGGCGCCGTGGCGTTCAAATACTACATGCTGTTCCAGCACCAGAGCATCGTGGATGAGACGGAGGCGTCGGAGCCGAGCTGGATACTAGGCGCCAACCGGGGACGGTATATCGGAGAACGGAGCCGCAGCTTACTTGTGGACTTGGGTGCCGATGTGTCGTTGCTGGCGGTGGACTGCCGGACGGAGAGGACCGAGCTGGATGTAGTGGCTGAGGCAACCTGGGAGAAGATTCTGGATAGGTGTTATAAGGAAGTGAAAACGGGCACGACGAAGCATCTTCTCGTGGTTCTGCCGGTTCCTGTCGCGTACCCCCGGCTGGACTGGCTGGAGAAGACGTGAGTTATCCTCCTAAGGCGGCCCTGGAGATCGCTATGCTAACCATGCGCAGTATGGGCTCACGGTTGATGACACCGTTCAAGAGGCTGGGTAGGTCTGGTGTGCTGGGAAACAAGCTGCACCAGCTAGAAGGCCACAGCGACATCCGGGACGACTTGGGCGATCACTGGACCGCCAAGAACCGCAAGGGCGAACGGCAGGATGTCGTTGAACAGCTTCAGGACCTCGCGGCTATAAAGTCGGCACGAGTGACCATCCTCAGGTACGTCCGACCCATATCCTCTCACTTCCTGCCCATCTCCATGTGCTAACCCTTTCCAGCGGCCACGTCAACCTCGCCGCCGTGGGCCAGTTCTACTCCCACCCGCGCTTCAACCTTCCCAAGCACAAGGACTTCCGTTACATGCCCAACATCACCGCTTCCCCGATCGTCAATCGGCCGGCGCCCAACCTCATGGTGGACATGCTGAACAAGCGCAACAAGGTACACCACTTCGACAAGGACACCGACGAGGCCATGATCCCACTCTTCGCCGCGGGCGTCGACGGTCGGCCGCGGAATAACAAGCGAATGCTGCCTCACAGGAACTGGTGCTCCATACGCGCGTGGGCGCCTGGGAACACGCCTCCCGGGACGCCGGCTCCGTCAGTAGATGAGAGGACTCCTAGCCCCCCACCGAGTAGAGCTGGGAGTCTGTTCAGACGGTTTTCGAGGAGGAAGGGAGGTTCTCTGAGAGGACAGGATTCGGTACAGGACGTGTCGAGGCCGCCTGTGTCTGCGTCAGCTCGAGACGTATCGAGGCCGCCCGTGTCCGCATCTATGTCGAGTGGTGGATTCTTCAGGTCCCTCTCGAGGCGGAATAGCGATGCTAGCCGCCCACCTCCGGTGCGGCCAGGGAAGCTGGCGCGATCGTTGTCGGTCGACAGGGCGAGGAGGATGGTCGGGCTCGGAAAGCCCACGCCTCAGCCGCCCTACCAAGAGCAAGGCCATTATGACGTCCCGGATACGAATGGGAACGAATACGGACACGCACCCGGTCATGGTCATGGACAGCGATGGGTTGAAGAGACTGAGCCGTACAGCTACTATGATCAGGACCCCGGTCCGCCACGAAGCCGGCTCCGCGGTGGCGCCGATCGCGAGTACGAAGAGGGCGACGAAGCAGCCTTCACTGCCCGCCCCGTCCAACCCTCTAACCCTAACGGTGACTCCGCCGACTTCCGTCCCAAGCCGTTCCACCGCACGCCGACGGGCCTCTCCACGAGGCAGCGCAAGCGCGCAGACCAGTACGCCGTCGATCTCGAGGGGGGGCTAGACGTCTGTATCAATGTGGAGGTCAACCCGCGGGATCCGGCGGGGATCACGGTGCCTTATCGGCTCCTTGTGCCGAGGCTTTTCCACGATGAGGATGACGAGAAGAAGCATGATGAGGTCCTTGCTGCGGAGGTGCCACGGAAAGGCTTTAAACGCTTCTTGAGCTTCAAGAGGAAGGAGTCGGTTTCACAGGGGCAGTCACTGGCCCAGTCGCTAGGAGAGATGCACGAAGAGCCACAGCCGCAGGAAGAGCAGGTTGACGAGGTGGAAGAGGTGCCGAGGGAGGGATTTTCGGGTTCCCAGGAGCAGAGGGCGCCTCCGTCGCAGCCGCAGCCACGACAGCAGCGGCCATATACTCCGGAGCCCGAGTACTACGACAGAGCGCCGCAGCCGAGGCCGCGCCAGCAAACCCCGCCTGGATCCCAGCATCCTAGCCGTGGCGCGCCGCTGCCGCGACAAAGGCAGCAATATGCCCCTGAGCCTCTGTATTACGACAACGAGTGGAGGTGAAGGTTCCTTCCACCACGTCCGCCTCGCCTCTCCATTCATTTTTCATGTTTTGTTTGCTATCTTTTTCCCCCTTTGCTCCGTCGGATAGGATAAAAGATACACGGGATGTACATCATTTGATCTTGCCTGCAGCGTTCTCGCCGATATAGAATAGGGGGATCTTGCTTTTGCATCTATGGGTTGGGGTCAGGTGAAGGATAGGGATTCTGATTTTGGTCTCTTTGCTTTGGTATTTAGGGCGAACGAACATACACACGGACGGGGAATAAAAGTAAATTTGACACGTTGACACCTGGTTTCGGCCCGGCTGGGTGATGTGAACTGTTCGCTGATGCTACGTTCTGGGTTGAAACTCGGTGTTGGAGACGGGGTTTTGAGCATGCAGGCATCAGAAGACGGCCAAATAGATGGGAGTGTTCTTGGAGGCAAGAGCTACGACACGAGCTCACGGCTCATGCTAGGCCTTGAGGGAAATATGGTGACTATGAGACGACCTCACATTTTGTAAATTTCCTTGGATCCACGGCCATGAGGGGCTCACGGTGAAGCCGCAGATCGCAACTCTTCCTCTTATGATTATACCAATACGCAGTGCTCATTTTTGAATTTTGGACGCTTCGAGGGCCGCTAGTATGCGGCTCCCGCGTCTAGCATTGGTATGTTTTGTATTACTTGTTTCTCAATCTGGGTCGCTGTTAGTCTTGCTCCGCATGTGCAATTGCGTGAGGGCGGCTTACCTGAAAATACACAACCGTGCTGCCGAAGCTTGCGAGCTGGCCGTCACGACCCGCAAGCTCGGCGAGGAGTGCTCGGCCTTCGTGTATTCTCCTCCCGGCCGAGCTCTGTTCTAAACCTTATATTGCCCCCCACACATGAGGAGCTCCGTACGTGAGACCGATCGGCAGCCGCGAATGCCTTCATCCGGGCTCATTCACTGCTCACCCTCCTCCCTCTCCGGCGTCCGGCTTCTGCTCCTCCTCCGCCCGCCCCGCCCCCCGCGGTTCCCCTTGCCCGGGGGCGGCCTCACAAAGGCAAAGTCCACGCCGATGGTCTGCTCCAGGAACTTGGTGCTGTTCGCGCCGTCGACGGCCGCCCTGGCCTCCTGCAGCGTCGCGTACTCGATCAAGGCGTAGCCCTGTCCCCGTCAGCTCGGAATTTCCCGGGGCGCTCTCCTCGGCCGGGGGAACGAAGGGAGAGAAGGGGGACGGTGACAAACCTTGACGTAGCCACTCCTCCGGTCCAGGTTAAGATGCATGTTCTTAACCTCGCCGTACTCCCCGAACCGGTCTTGGATGGCCTCCTCGTCGGCCTCCTCGTGCACGTTGGTCACCACCAGGATCCAGCCCTCCACGCTGCGCACCGCCGTCGCGCCCGCCTGCGTCTGCATGTCGTCCTGGGGCCCGCCCGCGGGCTGCGTGTCGACGTCCATTTCCGTGTCGGTCATTGTGGAGGTTTCGGAGCCCTGGTTATTGGGGACGGTGGGTGTTGTGTCGAGCGGTGTTCGTTTGTAGTTGCAGAGTTGCTGTGGGCTGGACAATGGAACGACGTCGTGAAAGCGCTCGCGATTAGGTAAGCACATAGCTCCTGCGCCGAGAGCTTGTCACGGAGGAATGTCGCAGGCAAACTGGACAACGGCCCGCAACGGCAGCATTTACTCGGTACATGACGCTTTCAATTCAAATCTCCTCTAAGCGCCGTGGTGAAAACAATTTGCACAGACTGCGCCCTTATCCCTGAATTGCCATGTGCCCAAACGAAACGGGCAGACCCCAGCCCACGATCAACGTCCCGTATTAGCCTTCCCTCCACTCATTGCCATTGCCAACACCGCTCGATTCCCCATTCGAACTGCGCTCAGGGCCCGGGAGCGTAGCGTCCTCGTCGTCGTCGTCTAAAGCCTTGGCGAGATCATCAGGGTCCTGCATCTTCGCGTCTGGGTCGATGGGCTCGTCAAGATCGTCCGCACCGGGGCGGTTCAAGGGCTCGCGCTCGTAAACGCCCTCGTCGGCAGAAACGGAAATGCCTCGCGATCCCCACTTGGGCCGCGTAGACCTGCCCCCTTGGGTGTTCCCGTTGCCTCCCAGCGTCGGCCCAGACTCCTCGTCATCCTCAGTGTCAATGCGCACGTTGTCGCCAATGAGACGGCCGATAAACCAGCCTCGTCGGTAATCTTGCGCATCCACGATGCCGCCATTTCGTAGCCTAACACGAGGCCTAGTGTAGTAGCACTGTTTTGCGCAACGTTAGGCCCAATGGCTCACACTTATAACGATAGCAGTATCAAGGGGCGGGGAAGAGGCATACCCAGAAGAAGTCGACGAAGAGCGCGGTCTGGATGACCCCAAAGATCACAGACACAGCATTAGGTGACCTGCTCGTGGGGTCGACTCCTCGCCAGATCCAGTTCATGACGTAAAGCAACCGGTAAAGCCCAAGTGTGATGAGGTAGAACGAGTTGATGACGGTGGGCACCGAAGTCTGTCGGAGAAGGACCAGCTGAGGGAGCACGCACACGGCCTCGAGGATCTCCGAAAAGTCCCACAGCCACTGGGAGAAGCTCCACCACTTCTCAAAGATAAGCATGGTGAAAGGCGATATCAGGAGTGATCCCGCCAGTATGAAAGCGCCGATCTTCCACGAAATCTCTCGTTCCCTGGTCCTGGGAAACACCCATTGCATGATAGCGATGATGTACAGCGAAGAGCTTATGTAGAATACCTTGAAGAAGAAGTTCCACCGGATCGTTTCGTAGAAGATGTCGATGTAGCGCGTGCAAAAGACGACGGCGTAGAGGACCTGGGTTATGAGCGAGACACCTGGAGAGAAGTGGTTTAGCAGGCGAATCTCCGCCAAGGAGTAGGGGGGGACTTCGAACCTTCAGCGCTTCGGTTGTGATGAATCGCAAACATAAGGATCGCCTTGGACGAGATGTGCGAGATATCTCCCGCGTAGCGGAAGATCTGCAAGTACCCAGGTCAGCAAGAGCAGTATGGCGCGTGGCCGAGTC
Source organism: Sordariomycetes sp. S4602 (assembly GCA_023628835.1). Taxonomy (NCBI): domain Eukaryota; kingdom Fungi; phylum Ascomycota; class Sordariomycetes; species Sordariomycetes sp. S4602. The sequence continues at coordinate 788,187 of JAMAJV010000010.1, forward strand.
ACTCACATTCCACCCGTCCGCCATCTTTACGGCTTGGATTCAAACCAAAAGAACGGGAAGCCGCTAAGCGCCAAAACTGTGAGCAATGGCGGCTGCTGTTATACAAAGCTGAGCTCGGTCTGAGCGACCAGATGTAGCGGTGGTAGAAAGTGCGTGGCCAAGAGAAGACTAGCTTGCACGACTTGGAAAGGCCGAGATATCACGGGGATGTATATCCGGCCTCCTGACGGGGGGTGGGAGGGCCGAGTCGATGTTCTTGTTAGAGCGTGCGATGTCGGTGTTGGTGTCGTGTCAAGAGGTTGGGTGTCCGAGGGGCACACGAGCTGGTAGCGGGAGCCTGGGCATGACGAGTGCGCAGGTGGAGAGCTGAGCTCCGAGACAGCTTAGTCACATCGAATAATGACGCGACGGGGGCCGGGATTCAACATGGACGGGGCGCGGGTCTCAGGTGATGCCAAGGCATGGGACAGTGCATTTACACCGTGTTAAATCGCTGTGCTGGACGCCGTCCAGAGCACCAATAGCCTGTGCAGGTGAGCCAAAGCGGGCGTCAACCGATGAACCTGGTGGGTCCACATAGGTCCATCCGACGCGGTCTGTCGCGTCCAGAGACATCAATCATCGTGTAGCGGGGTGCGAAGAGCCCGCCATGACCAAGCCAGGAAAGCCTCGCACGCCCACGAGTTCCGGGGTCCACGCGAAATCGAGATAGATCGTACTTATGGCTAGTCAGTATCGCTGTTCCCAGGGCGCCTACACGCGTCTCGCCTGCTTCGTCGCTGACAGTCAACTTAGCCCGAGAGGAGCGCATGCGGCAACGCCTCCGCGGCGCTGTGTAGGTGCAATCTGCATTTCAGTCTTATGCATGGACTCTAACGATAGCCTACAGCCGCCACCAGGTCGAGGATATTTCCTTTGGGCTTTTTGCGCCCGAACCTGAGCCCGAGCCTGCGCCACTATCCGAGCACGCCGAGCCCGTCGCGGAGACCCAGGCCACACCCGAACAAACGACGGCGAGACCCGCGACGAGCTCCTCCGGGAAGAGACCGCGAGCCCTCCCTGACAGTCGGCCTAGTAGCGCTGGTAGCAATGCCGTTTCAACCAGGAGATCGCCTATAAGATCCGATCCGCACGCAATCACGTCCGAGCGGGAGGAACAACCCGCGCAAGACGAAGTGGAAGAGGGCGAGGATGATGTTCTCGCGCTTTTGCCCCCGCAGCCAACCGGGAGGCGCTCTACCGGAACAAGACGCTCGTTAGGGTCGTCCGACATCGTGGAGGAGAGCCCAGCTCATGCCCCCGGCAGCGGCCGGCGCCGGAGTGTAAACACTCGGGGAATGAGAAGCTCGTCCCAGAGGATGCAAAGCATGCTTCGGTCTGTGGATGATGCGCAGGAGCTGGGGAGTTCATCTCCTCTTGCGAGGAAATCAAGGCGGAGCGACGTGGCAGTGGGCGGTTCGATCCTCGAGCAAAGCCCCCGAGCAACACGGCTTTCGAAATCAGTGGTCCCGGAAAGCGACGATGATGTGGATGAGCTATCCCCAAACGCCACGAAAACGGCTCCGCAGGAGGAGGAGGAGCGGGCCGAAGAAGTCGACGACATCGAAACCGCACGGGTCCTTGGCGGGAAGAGGCCACGGCGGACCATGTCTCCAAGGCCGTCGCCTCTCGGTGGGTCTCAAGATGAAGCCGAAGAGAGCGCGAGAGAGGAGCCGGACTCTCCGGCAGGGGAGGCACCATCTCCAAAACGCCAAAGGGTTCACCACAGTCCTGTGAAGCAAAAGCAGCCAGCCAAGAAGCAGCGAGCACCACGTCAAAAGAAGCGACGGAAGGCCGCGAATGCTCGCCCCGATGACACGTCCGCTGATGAGATGGGTAACGATGGAGCTGCCGTCATACCCATCACGGTTCAGCGATTCAAAAAGCCTCGGAAGCGCCAAGCTGATGAATCTGATGAGGACGTTCTTGCCGCTGATATACCATTCACGAACCAGAAAGGGGTCAATGTCATCGATGTGCTCGCCCAATCTTCTGAAGAGGTCATTGGGACTTGTATCGACAAACTCGCAGAGGCCCTGCAGAATGCGGACAATTCTTCGGCGCGGAAGGAACTGCGTGTGAAAGTCAAGGCCCTGGAAGCCTTTGGGGAGGAAGTCCGTACAAGGCTCTTGACACACGTGAGTTACGGACGATTTCTGGGCGTACCGTTCCAGTGACTAACAGCTACAGACGATTATGCTGGATAACCTCTATTCGCTACGGCAGCGAGTACGGGAAGCCGAGATAACACGGAATAAGCTCCGAGAGAGCATACTCCGGCATCGCGAGGAACAGGAACAGCTTCACATCCGGATGGACGCGGAGAGGGATGCGCACGATGAGAATCGCAAACTCCTAGCCGTAAGTGCCATTTATTCGTGGACTGCAGAGAAGAGCTGTGCTGTCGTCGGGTCGGGTCTTGAGCTAACAAGAAAACCATATTAGAGCCGAATCGACATGTCCTCAAACCTTCATTCGATACGACAGGCCATCGAACAGGGCAAGCGCGAAGACGAGAATCTCAAACCTAGCGACGTGCTGAAAGCGAATCTCGCCATGCTCGAGGTGAATGTGCCGGAGCTTGCGGACAAGGTATGCCGAACCAGTGAGCAAGGGGGCCTTATGCAGCAGGTTCTACGGTTTAATGGGTTCCTCGAGAGGGCGGCGACGGAGCTTGAGAGGAGACCAAGGACGTCAGGATCAAGACTTTTGGCGTAAGGACTGTGTATAAATAGGGACGGGATGTTTATGATACCACACATGAATTGTACGAAATAATGGTGTTTGATGTGGCCTGGCGAGTATCTTTACGAAGTGATTAAGAATGCCCCAATGCTGGTGAGGATATCATACATACCAGCTCGTAGGACTTCCAGTAGCTCGTGCCTGTCCCTGCGAAGACTCGGCTCTCATCGTGGTCTTGGAGACTCCACATAAGTCTCTAAGTGATATCGGATACTCCCTGTATCATACATACTGTACATATACGCTTGGCCCCCCAACTGGCAAAGGCCTTTGCTATATCCACGGCGCCGCTTGCCGTTGCTTGTGGGAGGACCCCACCTAGCGGCGCGAATGCTCATGGCCTGTGTGCATGGGCTGGTCTCTGCCAAGGCAGAGAGGCACTTGCACTAGGCCTGCAGGAGCGCGACGCAGGGCCCATTGCCACCAAGTTCCTCATGCTTCGAGCCAGGCTCATCGGCCTCCGCCCTCTTTCCCCTCCCCTCCCCACCCAAGCACCCCCCAGAAGTGATCTCCCACCGTCGCCTTGCCCTCTTCTTTCCTCTTCCTCCTCTCCGCATCCTCTTTCTCCCTGATATCGCGCAGCCTCTCGGCCGTCTCCAGCTTGGAGTAGTAATCGGCCCTCAGTGCCGCCTCCTCCGCCGCCCGGTCCTCCTCGGGAAGCTTCTCCACCTGTTCCTTCCACGTCTTCTGCATGTCCTCGCTCGGCGCAGGAGGTGCTTTCGCGGCGACGGGCGCCGGGAGGACCTCGAAGGCGGGGACGGTGCGGCCCTCCTCTCGGGCCTTGGCGGCGAATTCTTCGTGGGCGATCATGCGCTGGTAGAGTGTATCGGCGTGGAGCTGGATGTCTTCTTCTTGGTCTTGGCCTCGACCGGGGACGGACTGGTAGCCCAGGACCCTCAGAAACCTCTGGCACAGGGCGTTAGCCGGGGGCTCTCCCCAGGTGAAAGTGGAAACGATCAAAGCAAAGAGACACATACAGACTGCATGGTGTAGCACCTCTCAAACCTCCTCACCTGGTCCTTGCACATGGTCATCATATCGCCCCAGCTGCCCTCAATCATGCACCGCCTCCACTCCTCCTGCTGGAAAGAGCAGTTCTCCAAAGCCGCCTTGCCTATAAGCGTCTTGCGCTCCTTGTATCCCTCCAGCACGTCGGTCAGCTTCTCGTGGCTGCTCTTCGTGGCTGCCTCGACGTTCTCCAGCGGCTGGTACGTCTTCCATAGGTGCGAGTATCTCCCGTCCTTGTACAGGCTCTTCGCCCGGGCCGCGGCGTGCGGGTCTTCGGGAGGCTCTGCCTCGGGGGCTCCCTGCCTCGGGGCTTCGGGCGTCGCGGCTTCGCCGGCAGAGTCTTTGCCGGGCTCGAACTTCACGGGCGACTCCTTCTGGAGGAAGTCGCGCAGCTTGGGGTCGAGGTTTTTCAGCGGGTCCTCGGCGGGTTTTGACCCGGTTATGCTATCCCACCAGCCCATTGTGTGAAGGAAGCCAACAGTCCACGGCCGGTTGTTGCTTGGAGGTTGAAAGGCTGTCGCAAAGGAGTTCGGCCGATGAAGTCGTAAAAGCTGCCGGAAATAGCTTGGCGCGGCGGGATGGCGCAGATCCATTCCTCCAGCAAGCTGCACAGTCCACATAATGTTCAAGACTGTATATAACCACTGTCCCCTCATCGTCCATTCCATCCATTTGGAGGGCTTCACTGGATTTCGCTTTTGCTAAGGTGACAGCCACGCAGTCACGGGCCCATTGAAGGCTACGACTCCGAATATACGGTAATTCTCTTCTCCTGTTAACACCCCGAGACTGGCTAAACTAGTCGTCGGCTTCCACGATCGCCAACTCCCGCGGCCTGATATTTTCCTCCCCAAGTCCAAGCCAACCACCCCCGAATTGGATAACGCACTCGAAGAGATCCTTTCTTCTTTTCATGCCAAATCAAATTCATGAGCTGCATCTATACATAGGCTAAGAGCAGCATCGACCAGTAAACCGACCATTCCCGGTGTAAAGACCTTTCCCCTTTTGCTCCAAAGAAATGCCACAAACATGGACCCTTTTTAGAACTTGCTGAACTTCTTCACGGCCTTGCCCGTTCGGGGAAGGACGCGGAGAACGTTGAAGCGCACCTGCCATATGTCAGTACCGAGTCGCATGGAACAACGGGCCCCGGCGAGAAAGGCCGGGTATGATCGGGGGCGCGACGAACCGTCTTGCTGAGGGGACGGCACTGGCCGACGGTGACCTGATCACCCTCCTCGACACGGAAAGCGGGAGAGACGTGGCAGGCGAGGTTCTTGTGCCTCTTCTCGTAACGCGAGTACTTCTTGATGAAGTGGAGGTACTCCCGGCGGATGATGAGGGTTCGGTGCATCTTGGTGGAGACGACGGTGCCGGTGAGGATACGGCCGCGGATCGAGACGAGACCGGTGAAGGGGCACTTCTTGTCTGCAGACAAACGGCGTGTTAGCATCCAACATTGTAGACGGCCCCAAGCGCACCCATTCATGCCCAGCGCATTCCGTCCACTCTATCGCCTGCAATCGAGTCTCGTGTACCAGATCGCGCGGTGTCTCGACATACCGATGTAGCTGCCCTCAATGGCGGTCTTGGGGGTACGGAACCCAAGGCCAACGTCCTTGTACCATCTCCGGCCACCCTTGCCGGGCCTCGAGCTCTTGACCTTGGACTTGGAGTTCTGGAAGATATGAGGCTGCTTCTGGAAAGCCCTCTCGGACTGGACAGTGAGCTCGGTCGCCATGGTGTCGGTTGTGGTCGATGCTGGTTTGGCGAAGGGAAACTCTCTGGGTCTGTCGGAGGAGTCGAGTGGTTCGTGGGCCGCGGGCTTCGAGGATTTGCTGGTGGTTGCGGTTGGTTAGTAACGCAAAGCGATGGACACCCCTCGCAGGTCGGAAAAGAAAATTCGTGATTAGGGCAAATGTCAGGGCAGGTGTTTGTGGGTGTGGAGTGGAGCCACCTGAGGCTGGTGTAATTGTGGAGCAAATGTGGCTGACACGCACTTGAAAGAAGGCTGATCTGATTGGCTCACTAGCTGTTGTCAGGGCAACCGCACAGGCCAATCCGCGGCCGGCCCAGTATTGACATCCCCTGCCGACGAAAAGCAATATCATTGGTCGCACGAGCCATAACATCGCGGCGATCCATGACGCGCCCGAACTCGATCTCCCTCGCCACGCCTCACTTGTCGATGATATCGTCCTCGCGCCGCCACGGTTTGCCTCTTTTCTTGGTCAAGAGCAAAGATGTCCACACAACCAGACGCGCGGCGCAAGCGCAAGTCGCTTGGCGCCGTCACGTCCAGCAAGCCCATGGAGAAGGATAACCTACGACGGAAGGGCTCGCGAAGTAAGAGTATCGGCCCTGGTGGGCTGGATGCCCTCAAACAGTCCTCGGGCAATAGGCGGGCAGTATGTGCATTTCCCTACCCTTGATCCACGCGTTCCGGGTTTCTGACTGGACTATGTCGTGCAGTCGTCCATCTCAAAGTTCCAACCGCGATCTATCCTCAAATCGAGCGCGCCACACGTCGACGGAAACGAAGCCGAGAATTTGATTGACCTGGGCTACCGCGATAACATGACAGTTACCGGGAGCGAAGCTGCGGCGAATGCCCTCTCGGACGGGTCGAGGATCGCACTGCGAACGGAGGAAGAGCAGCAAAGGGCCGCTCGGGAGCGTGAGGAGCGTGAGCGCAAGGAGGCGCGGCGGAAGTCACTGGGCGCGAATAGGAGGGTTTCTTTCGCCGCAGAAGCTACCCTTTACACCTTTCACGAAGTTGAAATCCTCCAAGATTCCACCGGCTCGACCGAGGCGAGTCGGCGCGCATCTTCCGCGACGCAGCAGCCGCCACCACCAGCGAAAGAGGAAAATGGTCCGGCCCAACCACAAAACCAACAAAGCAGACGTCGGCGGAGCTCGGTTCAGTCCACCGCAGATCTGGAGAGCCGCGACGATCATACGTTTGCGTCAAGCGCCTATAGCTCGGATTCAGAGGCGGATGCCGTGGAGGAGGTGGAGGATCACGAAGACAGCGGGAACTCTAGCGATTCAGGAGATTCCGACGACGGCACCTTGATGACGGTAGATGGAGAGGAGATGACCTCGGGCTCTATGGCATCAGGAGCCGACGATTCTACTGTAGACGACGCGCTTCGCTTGGCAGCACAACATGCAGGGACGCAGCAGCTGGAGACCGACGATGGGTTCGAAGAGGAAGAAGAGGTGATCCCGTCTTTTGGCTGGATCAAGAAAGGATCGGCGCACGCTGCTCCGCCTCCAGAGCCTCCAACCACCCAACCCCCTACCCATGACGCCGACCCGGAAGGTACCATGGATATGGACATGGACATGGATGTGACGAGCGCTGCAGGGCGAGTCATCAAGCCAAGTCAGCAAGCAGAGTCTGGTGAAGGCGGAGACATGTCTATGGACGTCACCAGGACATTCGGGACGATAATGGGCCGTAACCAACGTGAAGCAACGACTGCCATGGGGGGAGATTCGCCCCAGAAACCTGACGATGCCTCTGGCGAAGATGCAACAATGGACCTCACAGTTGCCGATGGTGGTGTCCGTTACGCGGCCGCTGAAGACGAGACCTTCCATGATGACGAGGAAATGTCAATGGAGCTGACGACAGTCGTGGGCGGTGTTATCGGGATTAAGAAACCCGCCCGCTCCCGGCGCCAGACCGTGAGCCGGGCAGATCAGACGGTGAACATTGAGCAGGACGTGGACCTGACGGTGGGCGCTGGCCGCATCCTGTCCTCTCAGCCCTCGAGGAATGAGAGCGGCAGCGATGGCGATGCGACGATGGACATGGATGTGACCATGGCAGGGGGGAAGATACTGCCGCCGACTGCTCCCATTCGTGCCCAGACGATCGAGGCCGCCGACGATGAAGCCACGACGGGGATGGACATGACCGCTGCCGTGGGTGACATCCTCAAGCCTCAGCCCGAGTCACGCTCCGAAGCAAAGAGCATGATGAAGGAGGAGGTGGACAAACCCGACAGCCCCTCCAAACCTCGCTCTCCACGTCGGTCTCCAGAGAAGCGCCAGACTTGCACTGCCGAGCCGTCAGCAAACGAGACGGATAGCTCTAGTCTTTCGGCTTTCCGGGGCAAGGGCCTGCGACGGAGTTTGCCGTCGGCCGCTGCCGAGCCCGCCCCGGACACTCTACAGGCAGCAATGGCTCCAGCTTCGCCTTCGAAGACGCGCGGCTTAACCCCGCGGAGGACTCCTTCTCCTTCCAAGTCCTCGTCACCGAAGAAAGCGCCCTCTCCTACCAAGTCCTCGACTCCGAAGAAAGCTGTCCCTCCCTCCAAGTCCTCGACTCCGAAGAAAGCTGCCGAGCCCGCCAAATCCTCGACGCCGAAGCGGACTCCCAGCTCCAAGTCGCCGCAGCGGAACCCCATTGACAGGGAGTCTTCCGAACATGATTCTTCAAAAAGCAGCAGCCTCTGGGTTGACGACCCGAAGTCCGGGTCCAAGACACCCACGGTGGTGCTTACGCCTCAGCAACGGAGACTCTCGGGACTCGGTGTCGACAGGCAAGGGCTCGGGTCTCCCCGCGTATCGGCTCTTCTAGACAGAAGGACCTCGATTGGCGACTCGTCGGAGACATTCTCGCCTGGCAAGTCCAACAACAAACGCAAGGTTGCGTTTGAGGATCCCCGGGTCATGGAAGAAGCGGTCGACAAGGAGCGCAAGGACGAGGAAGAGGAGGAAGACCGGCGGAAACAGGCGAACGGTGGGCAAGACGAACACGAGTTGACCCTCAACCTCAAAGAGATGATCGCGAGCCTCTCCCCCAAGAAAAACCCCCTCCGGGGCCGCAAGAGCCTTCACGTCGGCAGTGCCCGAGGGGTTCTCGGGAAGCGGCCGTCGGAGCTGGACGACGGATCCGACGGCGAAGAACGTGACGGTGTCAAGCGGCTTAAGAACCATCAAAGCAGCCCCGTCAAGAATGTCCGACTGCAGCAACCACCATCCAAGGCGGAGACCACCACGGGGAGGCCGACCCGGTCGAGGAAGAGCTTGGAGCGGGATAAGGAGAACATTAGCCCGGCGATTAACGAGAGCGTGGAGAAGCGGACCAGCCCAGCAAGAGGACTGGGTTACAACAGCAACGGCGTCGATGACACTCTATCACGGACTTTCAACTTTGACGAGCCTGCTGTCCGAGGAGAGGAGACTCGTGATGATGCCGACGGACGCATTCATCTCCAGGACTTCTTGAACATGATCTCGGTCAGGTTCATGGAGCTCACCACGTCCAAGAGGCGGCAGACGCAGATGCCCGCTGCCCTTCCCGACGGCGAGGACGACATGTCTCTCGAACGGTGCGTCGTTGCAGGGGCGTGCACCGTCCCCATGCTCGAGCTTTATCAACACGTAAGTCTCCTCACTGTTCCCTACGCCAAAACGCATACATAAACTGACGTCAAGCCATAGTCATGCCGCGAACTGAAGAAGTACATCTCGGAAGGGCGTCGGATCGTCAGGGAGATCGAGTCAGAAACATTCGAGGAGAACCCGCCCCTGTTCCGCGAGTACATGTCGGCAACTCCCGATTTCAAGATGCTCATGGACAACCAGTTCAAGAACGTCAAGACTCACGCCCGGCTGCTCAGCAAGGCGATGTGGTACGAGTGGCGTATGAAGCTCCAGGATGGCCTAAAGGAGGGTCTCGTCAAGATCTCGCAGGAGATGGATGACGATGACGAGTCGCTCAGGCGCCAGCGGGAGCTGCTCGACTCTGTCCTTCCCAACATTCTGTCTCGCTACGAGGCCCTGTCGAACGAGCACGCCAACTTGGAGACGTACGCAGAGGAGCTGGCGGAGTGCGATCCCGAGGAGCTCCAGGGAGCGCGGGACGAGCTCGTCGGGGTCGAGGGAGACATCGAGGCCAAGAAGAAGGCGATTGCCGAGCTTCGCAACGAGCTCCAGGGGACGGAATCCGAGCTTGGGCAGGTCTCTGCGAAGAAGCAAGAATGCCTCGACGACATCAAGGGGGCGGAGAAGATCCGGGAGGAGTGCAGGGGCTGGTCGACCACCGAGATCAATCTCCACAAGGGTATGTTGCGCACGCATTCCACGAGGACCTCGCTCGAAATACCTACCACCAAGTGAACATGGCTAACTCTCATCTGCAACAGCGCGGGTCGAGGACCTCGAGAAAGAGCACGGCTGGTCAGTAACCGGCGCTTCGGGCACGCAAGTGTCCCTTGCCTACAAGCGCGCCATCGAGGTCGTCTTCGACGTGGCGTCCTTCCGACCCAACCAGCCCAGCTCGCGCATCGATGTGTGGCACATTGCCACCAACCGCGACGGCAGCGCACGGCCCGCGACGCCCGAGCGAGACTTCTTCTTGCAGCTGATCCGCGACTGCGTGAGGGCTCTGCCGCAAAGTCGAACCAGGGTCAGCGACATGCTGAACATGGTGCGGACGGCGTGGGATTCCGCCGAGAGGGTGGCAAAGGATGTGCGGGTTGTCAACGTTACGTTCCCGACCCGAGTTGTGAGGACGTCGGACTCGTCCATTACGGTGGTGTCGAGCATCATGGTGGTTCCCTTAGGAACGAGGGTGGAGGTCTCGCTCAACGTGAGAGGTGTTGCGGGCGTAAAGGGAGTGGAGGTTGCGGCTGAGCCCGAGGCAAGAATCTGCTACGGCGAGAACTTCAACGTGGAAAAGGTCAACGAGTTCCTGGGCGGGAGGCTTGGGCCGCTCGCCGGGGAGAGCGAGCCGTGGAGCGATGTGCTTGTTTCGTTGCACGAGAGGCTTCTGGCTCGCGGGAAGAAGGGAGGCAGTGGATGAGCTCTGGATTGACGGCCACGAACGACGGTATGACAGGAGTTTTGTGTCTTTTTATTCTGGGCTATGGGACATGGGCGCTAGCTATATCGTACTTTGAGAGCTGGCGATTGGCCGGTTTATACACATGGTTTACTACTTATGGTGCTGCGCGGCTCGCGGGGCGGGAGCGCAGCTTTGAAGCCCATCCCCTGCAATTGTGTTTTCTCATGGCCAAGGCGTAAGGTAAGGCAAGTGAGGAGGGCACCACCTTCCCAAGGTCAGTGGCCAAAGACATGTCCGCCTGACGCGTGCTCGCGTTGTGCTCGCGTTGTCCTCGAGGCGGCTGCTTTGGTGGAGGCAGGGTCAAAGTGACTCGGTTAGCTCGCCGGTCAAAGGCGAGGGGAACATGATGGGATTCTCGAGGCATCTGAATCATTTCATTCCTTTCCATAGCTTTCCAAAGGTGACGATGCTCTCGAGTGGCTCCTTCCGCCGCTGCTCGCGAACAAGACGCCGTGTAAGACGAAGGGCCAGATCCGCAGCCAGTGCTCAGGGCACGCTGATGTAGTCCAGGAGCCCGGGGAGACGAAGGCCTCCATGCTGGCAATGTCAGAAACACGGGTCTGCCCTCGGCCTTTGGTAGTGTCGGGTGTAATGTGGCAGATACCGGCTGTGCGGTGAAGCCTCAAGTCGGTCTGCTCGAGACAGACATATCCTCCCTTGAACCCCTCGTAACTGGTGCATTCCACTTGAACTGGGTGCCAAAGCGCATGCTCACCGTGTGTCCCTCGAGAGCTGGAGCGTCTCTTCGTGGGAGCCGACCCGTCCGTGTGTCTGGCGGCGCCCCTTGGTCAACCACACACGCTTCGGCAGCTCCAGGGAGACGCGTTCGTGAATCATGGAACCACCGCCTCTGCTGGCTCCTTCCCTCTCCGTGGTCTGTAGAAATTCCCCATGGGGCAGGTCCACACCGGCTCCAGTGAGGATCTGATTCATCGTCGGTGGCTGATCGAGCACTGCACCACCCACACGCGTCTCTGCCCTCGACTATTTATTCTCGCGCTGGCCTCTGGATTCTGTTTCCTCTTCCTTTTTTCCCCTCCTCATCCTTCGGCGCTTTCGAAGATATCTAAAGTCGCACTCAAGCCTTTTTTCAAAGATATCTGAACTCGCAAGGACCTCTACTCTCTATCGCCATACCAACCATCTCCCTCCCAATCTTCCCTCGACAGAATATCACAAGTTCACCATGTCGTTTTCCTCGTTTATCGAGGCCGCCAGGAAGGATATCTTCTGGCGGTTTATTTTCTTTATTTTCGAGCTCGCGTACCGCATCGTTTGCTCCGTACTTTTCTACGCCGTCGTCCTCTACGCCATCCTCACCTTGGCCACCTTCGCCAACCGCCCTGAGGAGCTCGCCCAGCGGCTGGTCACGCCGCTCCTCCGGAAGCTCCGGTCCGTCGTCTGGTTCGTCGTTGTGACGCTCGTTTCTTTGTCCCTTCGGCCTCTCCGAGCCTTCGTCCCGCCCTCGATGGGCGCGGACACGGCCGCGACGCCCGACAGCCCGGTCCCCGGCAAGTGGCCGTCGGCGGCGAGCATCGTGCTCGACCGCCCCGCCGGCGCCAGCCAGTCAATCACCATGGCCGACCTTCTCGCCGACATCGGTCGCTGCCTCCGGCCCGCCGTTGTGAAGGCTGGGGCAGTGGCCGCGGCGTTCTGGATGTGGCTGCCGTGGAACCGACCGCCGCCTCTCCGCCGCCCAAAGGCCGAGGTCGCCGAGGATGGCCTCGGCGACGAGGCTCGAACGAAGCTCTATGAGCTGAAGGGCGAGCTGAAGTAAGTCAATATCTCTCACATCTTGCAATCGTCTTCCCCATTCCCGTTGTCGTCGTTCCTTCCTTGTCGAGCAAGAGCCTTTTGACGCTCAACACTCTGTTGTTCTGCCTCATTCGGCTGAGCAACGTCTTCATGAAATGAAAATGAAAACGAAGAAAAGGAAAAAGAAAAGGTCACTGACGTTTGGATGTCATTAGGTCCCTCTATGGCCGCGAGCTGCTCATCCTCCACACCCTGCACAATGACCCGGCTTACCACGCCGATCCCATGGCCACGATGTAAGTTCCCCCCCATTGCCCGTCCCACCACCCTCCAGTACGTGTATTCTGACCTGATATCCCGTTCCAGTCAAGGGTATGTTGAACGTGGTCGGGAAAGGGTGGAGTCGGAGAGGCAGGAGGAGTGGAAGAAGGAGCTGGCCGAGATAGAGGAGAAGAAGGCCAAGACCGCCAGGTGGAAGGCGATCTGCGACGCGGAGGAGGAGCACCGCCGCAGGATCTGGCGCGGGACTGGCAACGTTGTCCACCCTCGCCAACCCAGCCCTCGCCAACCCAGCCCTCGTCATGTCCGGTTTGTGCTCCCGCCTCTGGTCTCGCCACCCAGGGCGGACCCTACCCCACAGAAGGCCGACGACGTCCCCCCGCCGCCCACCCAGAAGGTCCCCGAGCCGCCGCAGGTGGTGGAGGCCCAGCCGGAGGAGCTGGAGGTCCGCCAACCCTCCACCCTCCAGCCGGAGCCGCTGCCCCTGCACTCGGGTGGCTCTTCTGAGCCTACTCAGTCCGAGGAGGGCGTCGCCGCCAACGGCGTCCTTCCGGAGATGCCGCCAGTCGCCGAGGGTCCCGCCGCCGAGGATATCACCAGCGGCCCCGTCAATATCTTCAACGCCGCGAGCGTCGCCGAGGGTCCCGCCTCCGAGGATGTCACAAGCGGCCCCGTCAACATCTTCAACGCCGTGAGCGTCGCCGAGGGTCCCGCCGCCGAGGGTATCACCAGCGGCCCCCTCAACATCTTCAACGCGGTGAACGTTGCCGAGGGTCCCGCCAACGGCCCCGCCAATATCTTCAACTTCACCAACGTCCCCGAGAACGACTCGCCCGCCGCCGGCCAACAGCGGCCGCTAAAGCGGCCTGCCGAAGACGAAGTCCCGGTCGAGCAGCAGCCGCCGGTGTCCCGGCCGTGCAACACCCACATCCCAATGGAGGGTGTGGTGAGCACGAGCCTCGAGCAGACGCGTGTCCCTTTCCGGCCCGTCCTGGCGCCGTTGCCAATGGACGTTGACGTGGAGGAGAGGATCGACGACATGGATGTCGATCGGACTCCGCCGCCGTCGCGTCCGGCTTCACCGATGCAGGGCATCACCACCCTCCCTCCCCGCCCCGACCTCATGGACGTCTGTGTCGGGCCCAGCGCTCTTCCCTTCAGAGGGGGGACGTTCGGTTCGTCCAGCGTCCCGACAACGGTGACTTGCGGTGCGCCGGCGAGTATTCCCGGCCTCAATTTCACCACCACCGCCGCCACCGGGACTGAAGCGCCTCGCAGGGTCAACGGGGTTATCTCCTTCCAGGTGGGCCCGCCTGCGACGATTCCCAGCCTCAACACCACCACCGGAACCGAGCCGGCTCGGAGTGCCAATGGGGTTATCCCCTTTCAAATAAACCCGCCGGCGAGGATCCCCGGCCTTAATGCCACCGCCGCCGCCGCCGCCACCACCGGGACTGAGCCGCCCCAGAACGCCAATAGGGCTATCCCCTTTCAGATGGCCCCGCCGGCCAGGGCTCAAGCGGTTCCCGTCGCCAGAATCCCGGGCCTGAGTCACAGCGTCCAGACAGACCTGGGATTCGGCCTCGGGAGCGGGCCCCAGCTGGCGCAGCCCTTCACGGCTGGGGGTCTCGGGGACCAGTCGTCGGCGTCGTTCCGCAACCCGACCACGGCCCAGCCGTATTCTTTTGGGTTCGGTGGGAGCGACGACCGGCCGGTCTGGCCCGGAGCCCCCGAGCGGTCCGGCCAGGAGGACGTCGATGGGGACTCGGGGATGGAGGGATACGTCCCCGGAACCCCGAACGGCATGGGGACGCCGCTGCCCGAGGCCGCCACCACGGGTGAGCAGAACGCCGCGACGGAGGCCGACGCGTTCCTGGCCTCGCTCGGCCCGCCGCCTTCCCCTCCCCCCTCCATGAACTTCCCGGGGCTCTCTAGCAGCATTTATGCTCAGACCCCCAACCCTCGGCCCGCCACCCCCACGACTTCTCCCGGACTCGACAACAGCAGGCACTCCGGTGCCCTGCAGCCCGCGACTGGAACGGTGGAGCAGACTGGCGTCGGTTAGGAGCCGACGCAGAATGCCCCGCCTCTCGGTCCGGTTCATGACGAGTTCGACCAAGAGCAGCCGGAGAGCGAGGAGGACGACCTGGCGGCTCAGGAGGTCCCGGCGGCGGGCAGACTCCTGGTGCCCGGCCGACCCATTACTGCCGCCGATCTCGCCGCCATCCGCGGGTCCCTGGAGGCTGGGATCAACCGGGTGGTCCAGCAACACGGCGCGACCGTGCCGGGCAGGTCGGCGCTGTTCGGAATGGGCCTGGCGCAGGCGGCGCAGGCCAAGAACGCCATGAAGGCCAAGCTCGCTCGCCTCGCCACAACAGACGAGGTCGACACGGCCGTGGCCGAGTACCTCCAGGACCTTCACGGCGGTCTCATGGAGCTCGGTATCATCGTCGTGAGCTTCCACCCCGAGGTAGAGGAATACGTAGATTTCTACGACCTCTGCCTGACCTCGACGAAGGACTACATGAATGCTAGGCCTTCGCTGAGGTTCCTGGTCGCTACTTAAAGGCCAGGCGGGGTGGTGGTGATCGGTGGTGTTGCGGTACAGGCACGAACGCGCACCACGGCTTGTCAGGTTTCTCTGGAGTTTTGGAGTTTTGGTCATTCCTCTACTTTTTTACTACTATTGCTCCTGTTGGACGACATGCTTATCTCCTTGCTCGACATCACGACCTTTCTCCGACCTCCTCCCAGTCGCCATTCTCCACAACCTCCCACTCCGGAACGCCAGATTCGCTCGCCAATTTTCTCTTCAGCCTGTCGGCCAGTTTGATCGGAGCTGGTAACCTGAATGAGCGTACGAATTCGGTTCCGGTTGCGCCCCCGAGGAAGGTGTGGGACGTGCCATGGGAGTAGCGACCCATCATGGGAGTTGTCGTGGCCGGCTTCGCCTGATCGAGGTCGCCGCCATCCGCGGGTGTACCGGGAGCGGCAGACAGCGACGAATAGAGTTTGGCTGCTTGGCTACTGTGCAGCTGCTGTCCGATGAGGAGGTTGTAAAGGTTCCGACCCATGTTGCAAACATCTTCGAACGAGCTTCGGTCTCCAATGGGTATGTTCTGGCTCAAGCATGCCCAGGCCACATCATACGCGAGAAGAGTGACGCCTTCAAGGAAGAACGAGTACATCAACGGATCCTCTTTCGCCAGGACTGGAAGCGGACGGTCGACGAACAATGGCCTCGACCGGGGACCAGCTTCGGAGCTACGACCCTGGGGTGCTAGCTGGTACGACGACGCCGGGGTGAAGATCGTCGGGCGGGGATAATCCCGGTGCGGCATCGTTATCTCAGCGGGAAGCCTTACGGCGAGGTAGTGAGATGCCAGCATCAGGACGTGGGAGATGTGGGCGAGGGACGTGGTGATGAGCTCGGGGGACAAATCTGCCAAAGGTTAGTATATCTCGTCATCGATCTTCCACCCAACCTTCTCGAAAGCCAGACTAACAAAGGGCTTCAGCAGGCGAGGAATCCATACCGTTCATTGAAGCCATGTCGACAACTTCGATGCCTCCGAGCCGAAACTCATACTTTGACGGCCCTTTCTTCACTCGGCGCAGGCCATACAGCCTGGCGGCTTCCATACACAAGAAACCGCGAGTCGCGGCCATCCGATCCGAACCCCGGTTCCACTGGCTTCGAATGGTGTGGATGGACTTCTCGATGCCGTCAAGAGCTTTTGCTCGCCGATCATCGATGCCGCTGGACGCCGACTTCAAGTCCGACCTCCTTCTGGCGTTGGCGTCGCTTAGGGTCTTGATCTCATCTCTCGCCGCGGCAATATCCAGCCTGAGTTTCTCGGCCCGAGCCAGGATCTGGTTCGTCTTTTCCTCAGAGAAGGCCCTTTGAGAGGCTATATTCTCAACGGCGGCAGCCTTGGCGAGTGACTCGGCCGAGCCTCCAGTCGACGACCGGTCATCTACCTCGTCGTTGGGAGTGGCCACCGAACCACTGATGCGGCGTTGCAGCTCATCGTTCCTGAGCAGCACTTGAAGCGTCTGGACCCTCCCTTCATAGCAGACGTTCCTGGCATCCACAGCGCAGAGGAACGGAAGGCGAGACGGGTGGTGAGGCCGGCGGCAGACATCGCAGTTCATCGTCGTCTTTTGGGACGCGGTCATTGTTCCGTCCGATTATCTACCTTTCGGGCTGGAACGTGGTGCATGGGAGGTAGGGAGGGCACCACAACCTTCGGACTGGGGAGCAGTCCGAAAATTAGCGATCACAGTCAGCTCGGAGGTCTTTATGTCACGAGGCCGTCGACAAACGGTCGCACATGACATCTGATTCGATTGATTCGGGGTGTGCTTGGCGGGAGTCCCAGCGGTCAACAGCCTGATGGTGGCAACTGAGGAGGGTGCTGCTGCCTGGGGGGGAACAAACTACAGCGGCTGGGGAGCCTGAAGCCTGGGCCTGGCCGATTACCAAATCCAGCAAGCGACCACAACCGCCCACGCCCGCCATGGTCAAAACCAAAACTAACCTGTCTAGCCTGCCACGTCTGCCAAACCAAACTAACCCGTCCATTAGGCGAACCGAATGAGCCTTGGCCCAAGGACCTAATACCGGCAGGAGAAGGGATTGCCGGAGCCCCGCGCCTGGGACGCCGCGGGTTGATCGAGGATCCGCTGCCGCCCCGTGAACTGCCTGCCCCCTGTCGACATGACCCCACCAATCTTTCACCGAAGACACTACTTCTTTTTTCGGGTAGTGTCTTCAACCCCTCCGCCAAGAAATCAGTAAGTTCAGTTCCCGCCCGAAAGATTCTAAAGAGTGAATGTTCTAACGCGGCTTTTGGGTCGGGGTCGGGGTGGGCAGGTCACGTCGGGCAAACCCCCAAAAAACAGGCAGCAACACGGATCCTCTCCCCAAGGCCTTCCCGGGCTGTGTGAGGGCTTAAACGGCTTTCCCGTCCCGCTGGGGGTCCGGGCCTCGGCGAGTTCGGCGCCGAAGTGGGCAGGTTGGTTGGTTGGTACAGGCGTTGGCGGGCTTGACAGGTGGCCATGGCTGGCATCGGGCATCGCTTGCAGCAACTTCAGGCCATAAGGTTCCCAAGGCTCTCCCCAGCAGCTCCTTCCCCAGCGCAGCACCCACACGATCGAGCTCATCCTGCAAATTAACCCCCAGGCTTCGAATGCGAGGCCATCTGACGACGACTCACAAGCTTTCGGATCGTCAGGACTTGGCAACAATGACCACGCCCCCAGCCCCCACGGGCCTTCCCGACGCGAGCAATGGCAATGCTCCGGAGCAAGTTGGCCAAGCTCCAGGTGATCTCCCCGCTCACCCTGCTCACCACGTCCCCGGCGACGCAAGTGTTTCCGAAGGTGCTCGCGATCAAGCTACCACGATCACACCTGAGCCACGACCGGAACAGCTGGCGACGGACAACCCCACGTCCCAGACTTCCCCAAGCACCCCAGGTCTGCTGCCCCCGTTTGACTGGGAGGATTTTCAAGACCGGTATGAGAAGGCATTGGCGGATGCCGACAAGGAGGAGCGCGCTGTTCTGAAGGAGTTTGAGAGATTGTCGAAGGTAAGCTCAAGCATTCTCGCAACATTAGCTATATACAAACGACTAACTCTCCCGTCTTTGTAGTACTTCAATGTCTGGGCTTCGTCTGCCTCTGCTCATGACAACGAGCGTGCCGTCAAAAGACTTCAGACGCGGCAACGATATGTCTCCCTGTCTGAGGAGAATATGGCTCAGAAGCAAAAGCACTATGACGAGGTTATGAGAGCCTTCCAGAGTGCACTTGCCCTGTTGAGTTCCAGATGAGCTCGGTCGTCGTCCAATCCATTGTCCCAGAGGAGTTGAAGGTCAACCTCATTCGGCACAATCACCACGACGCCACATATTTTTATTCTTTTTCGTTTCTGAACTCAACCTTCGACACGTCGGTCTCCGTCTTCGTCCATATTGCAGAGACTCGTGTGGCGGCACGGGTACTCGGCAACTGGTTCGATCCGGCACCGCGTCATTCGTTTTGCACGCGACACATAATCGTCAGTTTCATCCATCTCGCACAGGCTTTGTGTGGCGGCACGAGTCCTCGGCGAATGGCTCTTTTCAACGCGGCGTTTCTCGTATTCGACATGGCTTTGTTTCGCCACTTTTGATCGATTGTCTTTCTCCACCTCGCAGGAGCTCATGGTACGAATCCTCAGCGAATGGTTCTTTTCGGCACCACGTCTTCCTTTTGAACGGGCCCAGTATCCGATATATCGTCTTCGTTTTGAACGCGGCCCAGTACCCGACATATCGTTTTCGTTTGAACGCGGCCCAGTACCCGACGCATCGTCTTCGTTCTGAACGCGGCCTAGTACCCGATGCATCGTCTTCATTTGAACTCGGCCTAGTATTCGACATATCGTCTTCGTTTTTGGCCATCTTGCGGGAGCTCAGTGTGGCGGCACGGCACCTTAGCGAGTGGACCTCTCCAGTACTACGGTTTTCGACCTGAACGCGGCTCTCTCTTCGGCCCCATACCATTCTTGTTTCATCCATCTCGCAAGGCTTAGTGTGGCGGCACGACAATTTAGCGAATGATCCTCCTCAAGCACCACGGTTGTTGATCTGAATGCGGCCCTCACATCGGCCCCAACCATTCTTGTTCTATCCATCTCGCGAGGCTTAGTGTGGCGGCACGACACCTTAGCGAATGGTTCTTTTCCAGCACCACGGTTGTTGATCCGAACGCAGCTTTCAATTCGGCATATCGTTCTCGTTTTATCCATCTCGCAGGAGCTCAGTGTGGCGGCACCGCATCTTCGCGAATGGGTTTTCTCCGTCTCCCTCACACCATGGTTTTCTTTCCGAACGCAATTCTGTGCCCAGCACACCTCTCTATCTTTACACGCATTTTCCGAGACTCAGTGTGGCGGCACGAGTCCTTTGAGAATAGTTCTATTAACCACAAGTCCTTCCCCGAAGTTCGTCTTGCGCTGCGTTCGACAAGGATTATCCACCGACCTTCACCTTCATATACATCACCCCATTTCCATTCTCGGCGGTGTATTTACGGATCTTACTCTTGACGGAATGCGAATATACTCCAGTCTGAGGGATTTTCCAGCGAACGTGAAGCATCTCATCGACTTTACCCACCACCACTTCGAATCACCTTGTTTGGCGGCTTGGTATTCGCTCCGAACACATCCCATCTCGATGCTTCCGACGACTCGATCCCTTCCAGACTTCGCACGTCTTTACTAGTCCAACCGAGATTGTGTATTGCGTGGCGCCCTCCCCCGTTTTTCACCATATCACCTACCCACGCTCCTCGGAATTGAAAGATCTTGTTTGGCGGCTTGGTCTTCGTTCCGATATCACACCCTACCTCGATTTTCGGGACATCCGACACCCTCATACTTACGACCCATATCGTGCGAATGGGGTCCTGCCCTGGCAATATTTACAGCCAGGAGCCTTAAGTCTTGACCCAGGAGCACTCTGCCTCGGGCAAGTTTCGACTGATAGTCGAACGGAAACCTGCCATATTTCCATCTTCTCAACCCACAATCTTTTAACTGAAACTGGACACCGTTTCAACGAAAGTTGGTGTCCGCGTGGCGGCGTAGACATCTCCATTCGTCCTGCCCTGGAAAGCTTTACCCAGGAGCCTTAAGCCTCGACCCAAGAGCAGCGATCGGCGCCTTGAGCGAGTTCCGACCTTCATTCAAAGGAAATCTGCCACATTTCCATCCTTTTTAACCATATTCTTCTTTTAACTGAAACTGGACACCGTTTCAACGAAAGTTGGTGTCCGCGTGGCGGCGTAGACATCTCCATTCGTCCTGC